>JARQOD010000009.1:34987018-35020319 GCA_033576555.1 Oophaga sylvatica
TGAAAGGAGGACATCAGTAAACCAGGGGAAAACCTAGCGGCGCGCAAGTTTTGGCATATATTTCACCGCTTGAATATCTCTTGAACAATAAGAACATGGAAGAGGCAAGGAGCCATTTGGTGAGCTGCATTTCTTGCTACATGTTCACAGACTTACCAGTGGAAAAGCCAAACTTCACATGCCAGAAATGCAAGCTTGTGTCCCTGTTGGAGGAAAAGTTGCAAAATCTGAAAGAGAGGTTATCTACATTGAAAACCATTAAGGAAGGGGAAGAGTTCTTAGACAGAGCCGAATTATCTCTTCATGGTACAGAAAGAGAAGAAATTTGAAGTGCACCTGAAGAAACAGAGGAATGGAAGCATGTGACTCAGAGAAGCAGGAGGATCGGGAGGCAGTCAGCACCCATACTGCTCAGGAACCAGTACCAGGCTCTTACACAGGAGAACGATGAAGAAATACATCAAGTTAAGACTTTGACCACAAACAATAACCTTGTACGCCCTCAGAGTCCTCCTGAATGGAGAAAGAAAACTGTTGTGAAGAAGAAACGGAGAGTTGTCATGGGGGATTCCCTGTTGAGAGGAACAGAGGCTGCTATCTGCAGACCGGATTTAACCTCAAGAGAAATGTGCTGTCTTCCAGGTGCAAAAATTAAAGATGTGTTTGACAGGATATCAGGACTCTTGAGACCTACATATGACTACCCATTCCTGCTAATACATGTGGGGACAAATAACACCACAAGAAACGACCTGGAAACCATCTGCAGTGACTTTGAAAACTTAGTTAAGAAAGTGAAAGAACTGGGAGCGCAGGTGGTCTTCTCTTCCATCCTTCCAGTGGAGGGCCATGGAACAAGGAGGTGGAAGAAGATTCTGCAGGTGAACAACTGGCTATGTCGATGGTGCCGTCAGCAAGGATTTGGATTTTTGGATCACGGAGTGTATTACCTATACGATGGACTACTTGGTAGAGATGGGGTGCACCTTACGAAGACTGGAAAACATGTATTTGGAAGTCGCCTTGCTACACTCATCAGGAGAGCTTTAAACTAGAACAATGTGGGAAGGGAAGCAAAACGTCAGCAAAAGCCATACACCTGACAAATACTATTGAGAATTCTGCTATTAGAAGCGAAGGGGAAGAACAAAGACAAAAAAATCTACATAATAAAAATATTGAAGAAAGAGAAACCAATCACAAACTAAAATGTTTCTATACGAATGCACAAAGCATGGGCAACAAACAAGGAGAACTGGAACTACTAACGCAGGAAAATAAATATGATGTCATTGGAATCACTGAAACTTGGTGGGACGATCACATGATTGGAATACAAGGCTAGAAGGATACAACTTATTTGCAAGAAACAGACTTTATAAACGAGGAGGAGGTGTACGTAAGAAAAGCGTATATCTGCACAGAGATTGACGCTTCAGAGACTGGGAGTTCTGTGGAAACTGTTTGGGTAAGAATACAAGGACAGAACAACGGAAAGGACACCATTGTAGGCATTTACTACAGGCCACCTATGCAAGCTGAAGATATGGATGAACTCTTTATGCATCAAATGGCCAAGTTCTCCAAAAAATATGACATAGTGGTCATGGGAGAATTCAACTATCCAGACATTTGTTGGGAATCTCTCTCAGGAAAAACGAACAGGTCAAGGAAATTCTTATCCTCTCTTGCTGACAACTTTATCTTCCAAAAGGTAGGGGAGAAAACAAGGGGATCTGCTACCTTGGATCTAATTCTTATAAACAGGGAGGAAATGGTTGAGGAGGTAAGAGTGGCTGGGACACTAGGAGGTAGTGACCATGCTATTTTAGAATTTTCATAGAATCATAGAATGGTAGAGTTGGAAGGGACCTCCTGGGTCATCTGGTCCAACCCCCTGCTCAAAGCAGGATTCTCTAAATCATCCCAGACAGATGTCTATCCAGCCTCTGTTTGAAGACTTCCATTGAAGGAGAACTCACCACCTCTTGTGGCAGCCTGTTCCACTCATTGATCACCCTAACTGTCAAAAAGTTTTTTCTAATATCTAATCTGTGTCTCCTCCCATTCAGTTTCATCCCATTGCTTCTAGTCTTTCCTTGCGCAAATGAGAATAAAGATGATCCTTCTACAATGTGACAGCCCTTGAGATATTTGTAGACAGCTATTAAGTCTCCTCGCAGTCTTCTTTTTTGCAAGCTAAACATTCCCAAATCCTGCAACCGTTCCTCATAGGACATGGTTTGCAGACCGGTCACCATTCTGGTGGCTCTTCTCTGAACTTGCTCCAGTTTGTTGATGTCTTTTTTAAAATGTGGTGCCCAAAACTGGACACAGTATTCCAGATGAGGTCTGACCAAAGAGGAGTAGAGGGCAATAATGACCTCACGTGATCTAGACTGTATGCTTCTGTTGATACATCCTAGAATTGCATTTGCCTTTTTTGCTGCTGCATCACACTGTTGACTCATGTTAAGTCTGTGATCAATTAGTATACCCAAGTCTATTTTGGATAACAAGAAGAGGAAGACCTGTGAAGACTCAGACGTCAAGGTTAGATTTCAGAAAGGCAGATTTTAAGGGACTCAGAAAGAGAATTGGAGGGATCCAATGGCTGGATATCCTTAAGGACAAAAAATGTCCAGGAAGGATGGGAAATCTTGAAAAATGAGATTCTCAAAGCACAATCGTTAACAATTCCGAAAAGAGGGAAGAATGGGAAGCATTTAAGGAAAACAGGATGGATGAACACAGAACTTAAACACATGCTAAAAAGGAAGAAATAAATGTTTATCAAATGGCAAGAGGGAGGCACATCTAAAGAAGAATATAATGCCGTCTGCAGAACCTGCAGGGCACAAATCAAATTATCTAAAGCTGACAATGAATTAAGGCTTGCAAGAGACGTCAAAAGCAACAAAAAAGGATTTTGGGGATACGTCAAAAGTAAAAGAAAAGTCAAAGATGCTATAGGATTTTTACAGGATGAAAATGATGAAATGGTAAGACAGGATGTTGAGAAGGCTGAAGTTTTAAATTCCTATTTTGCATCGGTTTTCTCTCAGAAAGGAAATGTAACATCAACTGATCTTCACTGTCCTATTAAAGGAATAGAAGAATCCAGGATATCTATAAACAGAAAGACAGTGAGGAAACACTTAGCTAACCTAAATTAATTCAAATCTCCAGGTCCAGATGAATTGCACCCCAGAGTACTGAAGGAGATAGCAGAAGAAATTCATTGAACCACTGTCCATAATCTTTGAAAATTCTTGGAGAACAGGAGAAGTCCCAGAAGACTGGAGAAGAGCAAATGTTGTTCCTATCTTCAAAAAGGGGAAGAAGGTGGACCCAGGAAACTACAGACCGGTGAGTCTGACTTCTATACCAGGAAAGATCTTTGAACAAATTATTAAAGAGCATGTATGCAAGTACCTGGATAAGAATGAAGTGATTAAACAGAGTCAGCATGGGTTTGTAACTAATAAGTCATGTCAGACTAACTTAATTTCCTTCTATGACAGAATCACTGACTGGGTGGATCAGTGAAATGCTGTAGATATAGTATATCTTGACTTCAGCAAAGCATTTGACAAAGTATCTCACACAATCCTTATTGAAAAAATGACTAAGTATGGAATGCACAAGGCAACTGTTAGGTTAGGTGGATTCATAACTGGCTTAGTGATCGGACCCAAAGAGTGGTCGTAAATGGCTGCACATCCAGTTGGAAGAATGTCTCAAGTAGGGTGCCATAAGGCCCTGTATTGTTCAACATCTTTATCAATGATTTAGATGAAGGAATTGAGGGTAAACTGATCAAATTTGCTGATGATTCAAAGCTAGGAGGGGTAGCTAATACTAGAGAAGAGAGAGAGAGCATTCAAAAAGATATAAACTGGTGCAGAGGGCAGCAACTAACAGAATGGTTTTTAACAGGGAAAATGCAAAGTACTACATCTGGGCAATAAAAATGAAAAAAGCATATACAAAATGGGAGGAAGAGGGCTAAGTAACAGCACATGTGAAAAAGACTTGGGTGTACTAATTGATCACAGACTGAACAAGAGTCAACAGTGTGATGCAGCAGCAAAAAAGGCAAATACAATTTTAGGATGTATCAACAGAAGCATACAGTCTAGATCACGTGTGGTCATTATTGCCCTCTACTCCTCTTTGGTCAGACCTCATCTGGAATACTGTGTCCAGTTTTGGGCACCACATTTTAAAAAAGACATCAACAAACTGGAGCAAGTTCAGAGAAGACCCACCAGAATGGTGACCGGTCTGCAAACCATGTCCTATGAGGAACGGTTGCAGGATTTGGGAATGTTTAGCTTGCAAAAAAGAAGACTGAGAGGAGACTTAATAGCTGTCTACAAATATCTCAAGGGCTGTCACATTGTAGAAGGATCATCTTTATTCTCATTTGCACAATGAAAGACTAGAAGCAATGGGATGAAACTGAATGGGAGGAGACACAGATTAGATATTAGAAAAAACTTTTTGACAGTTAGGGTGATCAATGAGTGGAACAGGCTGCCACGAGAGGAGGTGAGTTCTCCTTCAATGGAAGTCTTCAAACAGAGGCTGGACAGACATCTGTCTGGGATGATTTAGAGAATCCTGCTTTGAGCAGGGGGTTGGACCAGATGGCCCAGGAGGTCCTTTCCAACTCTACCATTCTATGATTCTATGATTTCTGTCTGTGGCAGGCAGAGTCAATCTGATCAAAATGATCCTTATGCTTCAACTCCTCTATATACTGCATAATGCTCCAGTGTGGTTGGCACAGAGCAAATTTTATAGAATTAATACTCTATTTAGGGATCTGATTTGGAAGGGTGGACGGGCACACATCAAATTAGAGCATCTGCAGAGATCTAAGGACGAGGGTGGTTTGGCGGTCCCTAACCCCTGGATATATTATATAGCGTCCCAGTGTCAGCATATGGTGGGCTGGGGAGAATCTAGCCAAAATACATCAGCTGGGATAATCACAGAATATATAGTGGGGAAGGGTCCATTGTTATCTAGTTTGGAAGCGGGCAGATTTAGATTGAACCCAGAAAAACTCCCAACCATAGTTATGATGGGGAAAGTTTGGCAGAAAATTAAACAGTGGAGGGGGGGGGTGACAGAATTTATGCGATATGCGTCGATTTGGTTTGACCCTAGAATGACGGAGCTCATGAGATTGTGGGGGTTTGGTCAGTGGAGGCGTATTGGCATTTGGTTTGTGTCTCATTTGTTCGATGGTGGTGTTATTAAAACATTTGAAATGCTCAGGAATGAGTTTCCTCTGAGCCAGAAGATGTTTTTCCAGTATCTGCAGCTGAGACATGCCCTAAATAAACAAAACGAAGTGTCACGTGTGATTCTGCAGTCAGATAGTTTGTTGAATCTCATAGGACCTCGAAGGAACACAAGGGGGTTCATCACTTTGATGTACAGGGGCCTGTTGGACACTTTTTTACAGAGACATCCGTTAATGTTGAGGGAAAAATGGGTCCTGTATCGGAGTCTCAGTGTGAGTCCATATTACAATACATTCCTAAGGTTTCTTTAAGTGAGGCTAAAATGGTGTCACAGCTATATTTAGTCTATAGAGTTTACAGGACCCCATTATGGATGATGAAGGCAGGTCTGAGAAGAGACTCAAAATGTCCAAGGTGTTCTGAGGTAGGAGCCGACCTTCTACACATGATGTGGTCGTGTTCTCGCCTTCAGCCCTTTTGGGTGAAAGTGCTCAATCTGATTCAAGAAGTGATGGGGGTAAATATTGTGCGTAACCCGCTGACTTGCCTCCTGGGATGTATGGATGATATTGCTACGGACGAATGTGGGAAACTGACTATTTTAAGATTGTTATATGCCGCTAGGAGGCTTATTGCGATGCATTGGTTAGATGAAAAGGCACCAGTCAAAAAAGAGTTTGTGAATAAAATAAACTTTATTGTCTTCATGGAAAGAATATTTACACTAAGAGAGGTCAACATAAAAATTTTGAAAATGTGTGGGGCGGATGGATAGATTGTCTGGGTATGGCGTCTGTGGAGTAGTTGCAGAGTAGGCTGGGAGTAGGCTAATTACCTCTGTAGTAATTGGACTTGTGCAGCTGAGCTTTTGTGAAGTAGTGTATAAATTTATCAAGAGGAGATGTATCAGTTTGACAATAAAGGATATAGGGATGGGATTTGGGGGGGCGGTACTGGGTAAAGGGGCTAGTTCATGTTAAATGAAAATGCTTCAATTTGCTTTGTAATTTTGGTATCTGTCTGAAATTCGTGTCAGACTGTACTACATTTTTGATATATGCCTTAATAAAAAGTATTTGATTAAAAAAAAAAAAAAGATCTCTGAATTCTTTATGTTAAGAGTCTCATTAATGGTGGCGATAAACAAACCACCGTGTAACGCAGTTTGGAGACCTGTGCTGAGTTCCGAACGTGGGTCGGACTCCAGCGCCTCAAGAGAGTCTGACGGAGATGATGCCGGAAGTAATGCGGGCGCGCTTTTTGGAACTTCTGGCCTTCCTGTGATGAGGATTCCTCTGGGTATGCGAGGGGTTAACAGCCGACACATCAGAGGGAGGCAATTGTGACCCGCTGACAAGGGTAGACTTAGGAAGCAGTTCCAACACCGAGACCAAAGTGTGAGATACTTTGGTTAGGTCAGCAGTCGACTGAGATAGGGATGTCACTCACTCAGGAGGGGGAGCGGTCTCATAGCGAGCAATGGGAGGGCTTCATGGAAAACATATTAGACGGCCACTAATTATGGCAGAGAGATGAGGTCTGACCAGAGGGCAACTTCTTGTTATGGGAGGATGGAGACTCCATGGGTTAAGATATGTACAGTACAGACCAAAAGTTTGGACACACCTTCTCATTCAATGATTTTTCTGTATTTTCATGACTATGAAAATTGTGGAATCACACTGAAGGCATCAAAACTATGAATTAACACATGTGGAATTATACATTACACTTTACAAAAAAGTGTGAAACAACTGAAAATATGTCTTATATTCTAGGTTCTTCAAAGTAGCCACCTTTTGCTTTGATTATTGCTTTGCACACAGAAAAGGTGAACGGATGGATTCTACATGCCTGGTTCCCACCATGAAGCATGGAGGAGGTGGTGTGATGATGTGGGGGTGCTTTGCTGGTGACACTGTTGGGGATTTATTCAAAATTGAAGGCATACTGAACCAGCATGGCTACCACAGCATCTTGCAGCAGCATGCTATTCCATCCGGTTTGCGTTTAGTTGGACAATCATTTATTTTTCAACAGGACAATGACCACAAACACACCTCCAGGCTGTGTAAGTGCTATTTGACCAAGAAGGAGAGTGATGGGGTGCTACGCCAGATGACCTGGCCTCCAGTCACCAGACCTGAACCCAATTGAGATGGTTTGGGGTGAGCTGGACCGCTCACCGCTTCAATTTTGAATAAATCCCCAACAGTGTCACCAGCAAAGCACCCCCCACACCATCACACCACCTCCTCCATGCTTCACGGTGGGAACTAGGCATGTAGAGTCCATCGGCTCACCTTTTCTGCGTGCAAAGCAGTAATCAAAGCAAAAGGTGGCTACTTTGAAGAACCTAGAATATAAGACATATTTTCAGTTGTTTCACACTTTTTTGTAAAGTGTAATGTATAATTCCACATGTGTTAATTCATAGTGTTGATGCCTTCAGTGTGATATTCTCATAGTCATGAAAATACAGAAAAATCTTTGAAAGAGAAGGTGTGTCCAAACTTTTGGTCTGTACTGTATATATATATATATATATATATATACATACATGTATATATGTATATATATATATATATATATATATATATATATATATATATATACACACACATATATATATATATATATATATATATATAGCCAAACAGGGGGGAATATACAAATTCCTTTCCTAGTGGTATCTGAATCAAGGACCCCTGCACTGCAAGGCAACAGTGAAAAACACTGAGCCATGCTGCCCCGTAGACATGTGTGAGATATAGGAAGAAAACTTGATGGAAAACCATAAACAGAGCCGCAGGGTAGCGGGGGCCGAATGTGAGTGGCTACAGAGCTGACCCCACAGAGACCGTTGGCTAACAAACCTGACAACTGGCTGGGAAAAGCGCAGGCAGAGCCTCAGGGAAGCGGGAGCCGCAGGTGAGTGGCTACAGAGCTGACCTCCCAATGACAGTACCTTAAAGACCTGAAAACTGGCTGGATGACCGAGGCAGAGCCACAGGGTGCTACAGACAGCGCGAAGATGGCGCCGGTACATGGGTGGAGCCTGTTGCGAGCGTGAAATTCCCGCTCTGAGGCATGGAAGGAAGTGCGCAGTGAAGCCGGGTCCAGGAGAGAGAGCCTTGCTGATCGGCCGGCAGGAGGTGGACGGAGCTGGCTGGAGCGTCGGCGCGTCTGATAGGTTGGGTAGCGGGGGGCGTGGCGTAATGCTGTAGTAGGCCTGAGATGGAGACGGGGACTAAATTTAGGTTGGGAGCCGCAGGGGAAGTACAGTAGGCGCTGCGGAATGCCGGGTAGCCGGAAAGGGATCGTTTCGGGGCCGGAAGCGACTGTTAACCTGATCAGACACTCGGGATGACAGTATATATATTTTTTTTTCTCCTTTTTTTAAAGAGGAGCCCCGCACTGCTGCATGGACATACCTGTCCTGAAGACCCCGCATCCTTCTTCACAGAAAAAGTGCTTGAAGACGGACATCATGCAGATCTCTGGGCCACTGGACATCACTGGTAGCCGTAGGGTACAATTACGTGGAGACCTCCGGGCCACTGGACATCACCGGTAGCCGTAGGGTACGATTTAGTCTTCCTCCCCTGAACGACTGACTCTGAAGGGCAGGCGGGGTAGTGGCAAGGACCAGTCCGCATCTTCGGTCTTGCAGATACCCCAAACACGCTTGAAGTGTTAGGAGGCATGGGGTCCTGCCTGGCAGACACGAGAAGGTACAGTAGTGAGGCATTCCCACACTGTGCTTCCGGTCTCTAGGGGGCAGAGAGGAGTGAACAATTACACTCCGTTGCCCAAATCACAAGCTGAATCAAAAAAATAGAGATCATTAATAAAACACAACAAACCTGAAAGGTAGATATGGGGCTGAGAGCAACCCGTGTCCACCTCCCACTGACGCTAAGCTAAAACTGAGTAGCCTTCTGCCAGTTGGTGAGTATATACTGCTGGGGAGGAGTTAACTTTTTTCGCATATTGTCAACCTCCGAGTGGCAGCAGCATACCCCAATGGTTTCCTGTGTCCCCCAATGAAGTGAGAGAGAAATTTGCAGTTTTCAAGTAATCAATATGCCGTTTTATCCTAATGCTACTTTTTTAGATTACCGTACTTGTGATCCCCATGGACCCCAAGTGTTGGCTACCCTTTTAGGTACAGTCGTTACTCTGTGGTCCAGGCTTCTAGCTAACCATTACACTCAATGACACAGTGTTTATATTCATTCACAAGACTCAATGTTGTTCATCGATTAATCACACTCCGCTCCAGTCTACGAACGACTATTTCTAAAGCCCAGGAATTTAGTGAAAATGTACAGCTCGTTTTAGTGTAGCGTTATGTTTCCGTTATATCTGGCCACACTTCAGAGGAAAAATCAAGGCGCAACTGTAAATATCGTAAAAGTAGTGTTGGTTTGGCAACCTTATACCGGTCGAATTGCTAAAGAAGAAATCTGCGGCGATACCTGCAGCATAAGTTGACACATTGCAGATCTGAGATCTTCAACTCCAGTCAATTATTAGATGAAGATTTCCCATAATCTCCTGCTAAGGTATGTACCCTGAATGTCAGCTTAGTTACCTGCAGAACTTGAGATAAATATCATGGGCTTTTAACCACGGTCAAGATGGGTATCTAGGGCCATAATATACAGACACATCAATTTGTAAAATTGTTGCCCCATCACCCATTTTTAGCCCATAGGTTCTGTGATATACAGGGTGGGCCATTTATAGGGATACACCTAAATAAAATGGGAATGGTTCTTCCTGTTTGTGGCACATTAGTATATGGGAGGGGAAGACTTTTCAAGATGGGTGGTGACCATGGCGGCCGTTTTGGATCCAACTTTTTTTTTTTTCAATGGGAAGAGGGCCATGTGAAACATCAAACTTATTGAGAATTTCACAAGAAAAACAATGGTGTGCTTGGTTTTAACGTAACTTCATTCTTTCATAAGTTATCTACAAGTTTCTCTTTGTTTACAGCCATTGACAGGTCGCAGAGGTTAACACGTGAGTAGCGATAGAAATTGTGTTGATGTCTGGTGAACGCAGTATCCGGGTCATTGCAGAAGATTTTAATGCAAGACACCCTACGAGACCACCCATCTCCCATGCTACAGTTAGCAAACTGCTGGCCAAATTTCGTGAAACAGGTTCAGTGTTGGATTTGCCAAAATGGGGGCTCAAGAAAACTGTTACTAATGAAGAAACATCAGTGGCTGTCCTAGCTTCATTCAGCAAGAGCCCACAGCGCAGAACTCGCCGCATGTCACTGGAGAGTGGCATCAGTTGAACATCCCTTCGGCGGATATTAGCTACTTACAAATGGCAAGCCTTACAAAATCCAGCTGCTGCAGCATCTCAACGAGGATGACCCAGTTGAATGGCCACCAAGGTTTCCCGATCTGACCCCATTAAACTTTTATCTTTGGGGTCATCTGAGGGCAATTGTCTATGCTGTGAAGATGAGATGTGCAGCATCTGAAACAACGGATACTGGAAGCCTGTGCTAGCATTTCTTTTGCGGTGTTACTATCAGTGTGTCAAGAGTGGAAGACGAGGGTTGCATTGACAATCCAACACAATGGGCAGCACTTTGAACACATTTTATAAGTGGTCATAAACTTAAGTTTGTCACATGACCCTCTTCCCATTGGAAAAAATAAAGTTAGAGCCAAAATGGCAGACTTCAAAATGGCCACCATGGTCACCACCCATCTTGAAAAGTTTTCCCCCTCCCATATACTAATGTGTCACAAACAGGAAGTTGATATCCCCAACTATTTCCATTTTATTTAGGTGTATCCATATAAATGGCCCACCCTGTACATACAAAATAAAGTGCGCTTTACCCAAGCTCCCCAGGTCCAGTGATGCCTCTCTAGTGTTTGTTAATCAGCAGTTTTGTTTTCAGTGTTTTATTTATTGAGAATCACAGGTTGAAAAAACATCAGCATAAACATATTGACGAGTACAAACATGTGAGACATGGGAAACAGACGAGGCAGAATTTATAACCTCGCAGACCACGGAGGAAAATTTGACCTCCGGTAGTTCCAAGTCTGCAAGAATGGAGATGTAAACGTCTCTATCAAGTTGTCGTTAATATGGATATAAGTGATTCTTGATTACAATTAACGAACAAACAAACAAAGTTGCAGAACTAAAGCTCTGTAGTATCATAGATGAGAAATAAGCTGATCAAAATCAGAACCAGAGCACATGGGGGGGATGAGAAGACCAATGGAAGGTAACAAGGGAATGGTGTGGGAAGGGGGCAAGGAGTGGGAGAAGGTCCACTGTTGTATTGGTCATGTTCCGAATCAAGGTGTAAAATCAGCTACACAAAGGGCTATGAATTTATCTGAATTCCTATACACTACCCAGGGACTCCAGACCTGTGAGGAGGAAAAGCTATGTGTAGAAAATGCTGCCAATTCTTCAGTGTGATACAGTTGATCAATCTTAAGTAACAGTTGGTTCGCACTTGGGATACTAGACAAGTGCCAAAACGTAGGTATAAGGAGCTTACCAGCTGTTAAGATGAAAGAAACCATTTTAGATATAACTTTGTTATTTGGAACTGCTGGTATGTTAAGGAAAACATGTTCCGGTGATAATTTTATTTGCATACGCACCACTTCATCCACGATTTGAGACAACATGCTCCAGAATTTTTGTATGTGGCAGGACCACCAAATATGGAGGTATGTGCCCCTATCCTTTTCGCACCTCCAGCATTTATCTGGCATAGTGGGGAACAACTTATGCAACAGAAGAGGGGTTGTATAACAATGAGTTATTATTTTGTAACTGTTTTCTTGTGCTCTCACACATTGTGAAGGGCCATATGAAGATTTATAAATTTGGTTAATTTGGGAGTCCAAAAGGAGTGGCCTAATTCTTTTTCCCATTGAAATAAATAGGCTCTTTTCGGGGGTATTTGCTTTAAAAGTAACATATTATAGCATAATATTTCAAAAGCGGTTAACGGGCACGTTGATCAAAACTTGGGCAGCGATTTCCTAAGAAATTCATAATGTATGAAGGTGTAAAAAGACATTGTGGGTAGCTCCTTCATGTCTTGAAAGGATATAATGGTCCCTTCATTATAAAACTGGTCTAAAGGCACTGCCACACTTAGCGATCGCACTAGCGATCACAACAACGACTTAACCTGGCGAGATCGCTAGTGCAATCGCTATATGATCGCTAGTTAGATTCCAAACACAACTCATCAGCGATCTGTGATTCCAAACACAACTCATCAGCGATCTGTATAACGACCTCTGCGGTCGTTGGGAAAACCTAGTCCCACCTGCGATGCTGGTGAAGTCGTTCATAAAGGGTGTCACACTCAGCGATTCAGGCTCACCAGCGAGACACCAACGACCAAAAAACGGCTCAGAACGTTCATAAGCGATCAGCGACATCTCAGCAGGGGCCACATCGCTGCTACATGTCACACACAGCTAAGACGCTAACGAGATCGCTACTGCGTCAAATGGTGACGCAGTAGCGATCTCGTTAGCGATCTCGCTAGCGATCTCGTTTAGTGTGGCATACCCTTTACAGAGATGATTTATCACTTCGTATAGATTTCACTAGATCAAGAGTCATGACGTCTGATACTCTAGTTAGTGGTGAGGGGGATGGGGGAGGGGGATGGGGACAAATAAGCTGCCACAGACTTCCAGCACCCTGACCACTGCCCGAGTACGGAGGTTTGGAAAAGAAGTTTTAAGTGACTTAACAGGAGAAAGAATAGAGCGTAAATAAGTCGGGGACATCTGCTCTTCTAAAGTGAGCCAGGGCTTCTCTCTAGTCTTCCTGACCCAATCAACAGCCCTTGAAAGGATAACAGCTAAATAGTAGGTATGAATGTTGGGGGCTCCCATGTCACCTTTCCCTCTCGGCAGTGAAAGTGTGTGGGAGTTATGCCTTGATCTATGCTTATTCCATATATATTTGAAAAAAGAACAGTTGACCCGGGTCCGAAACGTCCTGGGCAATTCTATAGGAAGCATTTGAAATAGGTAAATTAGTTTGGGTAATAGGATGCTTTTAACTAGATTTTTTCTGCCTATCCACGAGAGATAAGGGGCCCTCCACCTTTTAGTCTGATCTGCTTTTACGTTGAGAAGTGGTTTATAATTCAGATTAAATAGATCTTTATAGGATGGGCTGATTTTAATACCAAGGTATTTTATAGTTACCCGTCCAATGAAAGGGAAACTGTGATTTGAAGCCATTTATAGTACTAGCAGGTATATTTATTCCCAACGCTTCGGATTTAGATGGGTATATCTTAAAACTGGACAAGGAACCATATCTCTCCATGATCCGTATGAGAGTCGGTATACCCCTGTGTTGACAGGTCATAGTTATTAATAAATCATCATGGTCTTATGAGATATTCCCTGTACATTCACACCTTCTATGTCCTTATACATATTGATAGCCTTGATTAGGGGTTCCATCACCATAATAAACAACGGTGAAAGGGGGCAACCCTGCCTTGTACCATTATGGATCCTAAAAGATTTGCTGAGGGAATTGTTAAATTTGATTTTAGCCGATGGGAGTCCATTTGTAGTATGGCCGCTATTAGTAGGTAGGGGAAATTAAAACTTTTGAGGGTTTCTTGTAGGAAGGTCCAATCCACTCTGTCAAACGTCTTCTCTGCATCAGTGCCAAGAAGCACTAGAGGCGTCTTAAGCAAGTTAGAATATTGCATTAAGTGAAGGACTCTTCAGGCATTTTCCTTACCCTCCCTACCCTTGATGAAACGGGTCTGATCTGGGGAGATCAAATTTGGCAGGTAGTCCACTATGCGTTTTGCAAGTATGCTGGCATAAATTTTCAGATCCACATTCAGGAGGGAGATAGGTCTGTAGTTGCTACAGAGTTCTGGATCCTTGCCCTCCTTGTGAATTAGGGTTATATGGGCTTCCAACTATTGAGGAGGGAAGGGACTGCCCTGGAGCACTTCATTACACAACTCAAGAAAGTGAGGTTCGAGGATCTCAGAGAAAGTTTTATAGTAAATAGCGGGAAGTCCATCAGGGCCAGGTGCCTTCCCTGTGGGGATATTTGCCAAAGTGGATCGGACCTCATCCTGGGTAAAGGGTTTAGAAAGGGATTTTTGTTGATCCAGTGTAAGTTTAGGTAGTTTAAGATTGGATAAGAAGGACTGGATTTCCACCAGTCTTCTTGTCTTATCTGAGTTAGACTCATCTGGGTGTAAATTATATAGGTTCGAATAATATTTTAAAAATTCATGTGAAATTTAGTCTCGGTCAGATGTTCTATTGCCATTAGAGGTTTTCAAGGAGTGAATATACGTCTTGGCCTGTCTTACTTTAATTAATGACATCATGAGCCTGGAGGCCTTATCGCTATGAACATACATACGGGTCTTCCAACTGAGATATTGCTTCACCGACTGCTTATTCAGCAAGTCTTTTAATTGTAAACATTTGGCTGTCAGGGCCTCCAGGCTTTGACGTAACAAAGTTCATTTATGTTGTGTTTCTAGATCCACTATCTCTTCATAAAGATCTCGTAATATCTTTTTACGTTGTTTGTTGAGGTGGGAAGCAATGGAAATCAATTCACTCCTAACCACCGCTTTATGAGTCTCCCACACCATTGGGAAGCTCACCTCTGAAGTGCTATTATTCTTAAGGAAGTCTGTTAAAGTATTACGAATCCGTTGTTTGTTAGTGTCTGAAGGATTGAATCGTTTAGTCTCCATGAGCGATATACAGAGTGAGGTTTTGAGGTTGAAAAGCGTATTGAGACTATTGAGTGGTCAGAGTGTATTGAGGGAGTATCTCTGCTTTAAAAAGGTTTGGCATCAGAGACCTTGGTAGAAAGATATATGGTAATCAATTCTGTGGTAGGAATAGTGGGGATGGGAAAAAAAGGTATAGTCGAGGTCGTTAGAACGTATATGTCGCCAAACATCAACTAATGAAAGATTATGAAGAGATCTCTTTACCTTGTTGATATTTTGGTATGAAATCTGGCATTTTTTTGTGGACGAATCTAAGATAGGGTGCAAAGGTATGTTGAGATCTCCTCCAATAATTGGAATGCCCTCCAGGAAGGTGCGAAACTGATTTAGTTTAGAGGTGATCCATTTAATTTGTTTTTTGTTAGGAGCATATAGGTTGCCAATAGTAACTAGAGTTCCCACTAGGAGACCCTTTATAAAAATGTATCTCCCTTCAGAGTCAGCCAATAATTCAGTTAGCAAAAATGGAGTGTTCCTATCAAACGCGATTGATACTCCTCTCGAGCCTCTCTGGGGAGATGTGGCATGATACCACTGGTTATAATGGGACTTATCAAAGGAGGGGAGGTTCTCTATTTGGAAATGGGTTTCTTGTAAAAGAAGGATATTAAAATTATCTTATCTAAACCAATTTAGTGTCTGTGCCCTTGGAATAGGTGAATTTAGGCCCCGCGCATTTAAACTTGCTAGTTTAAAGTTACCTTGATTAGTCTCCATAAAAAAGTGATGTGTGTGTGGACCTTTAATTTGCAATGCCATCAATCTGGACCAGGGAAACGGGGGGGGGGGGGGGGGTGACGTTAAGGAATAGCTGGGGTAATGGGACATTAGACCTATCTTAACAAAGGTGGTACACCAGACCAAACCAGAGTAACGAACATTAACGAAAACCATACTAATATAAAACAATTAACATTTTAAGAGGGGGAAAGTAAGTGCAATGGTGCAAGTATCATAGGCCCGTATAGAAACAATTGAATCCTCTCCCATCAGGCTATACCCACCCATATACCCACAAATAAAAGGGAAGAAAGAGAGAGAAAAAAAAAAAAACAGGCAAGCCCCCTGGGAGAGGAGACAGCGACATGTAACTTTGAGCTATACTCAACTCACGGATAAAGCCCTTGATGACTGCCATAGGCAAACATCTGATGCCACGATTTTGTTATTCTACCTGAAGAGAGAATATCAATAAACACAGGTAAACAATGCAATTAGATATGGCAAAGGCTAGGCTGTCTCGCCATTACTGGTCGGCAAGGCCTAGAAAGAAAAATTCTGTGACCCGGACATCTCGCAGTCCCAGTCCAGAGCATCATCCAATCTCTTCATCTGGAGGAGTGGATTGAAGCTTTGTTGCTTTGCGTCAGTTTCGGTTGGCTTTTGCAGGTTGGACTAGGTTCCAAGCCGCAGGCTGTGGCAGAGGATTCAAAGGTCTCCAAGTCTGGGTATTTTTCCAGAGAAATCCCCAGCTCCTTACATGCCTCCTGGATCTCCGCCGAGGTCCTGGCCTGGATACGTTTGTCTTTGGAAGTTATTGCGATGCCAAATGGGTATAACCAACGATACTGGCATGGATTGCGGCGTAAGGCTTCTGTAAAAGGTTTCAATAGGAGTCTCTTGTTTAGCGTCGATGCCGCTACATCCTGGAAAATCAAGATTGGGGAATCTTTGAATAAAATATTTTCTACTTCCCTTGACCGTCTTATAATTAAGTCCTTAGTGTGATAGTCCAAAAA
Source organism: Oophaga sylvatica (assembly GCA_033576555.1). Lineage (NCBI taxonomy): Eukaryota > Metazoa > Chordata > Amphibia > Anura > Dendrobatidae > Oophaga > Oophaga sylvatica. The sequence continues at coordinate 35,003,836 of JARQOD010000009.1, forward strand.
ACGGCAGATGACGTCTCGTGGAGGATCACCAGGTTTAGGTCACGGTTTTAACGACCTGTGAGCTCTCACTAACTCCATGTGCGTGGGGTCATCTTGGGTCAGTAATTTAGAAAATATTCTACTCAGGGTCGCGGACAATGCTTCAACCGCAACGGATTCAGGAATGCTTTTTATCCTAAGGTTGTTCCTTCTTTCTCTGTTCTCATGATCCTCAAGGATAGAGAAGATGTGGTTAATATGATCTCCCTGACTCTGAACAAGCTACAACTTTGTTGGTTTGCTGGATTATGGTGGCATTAGAAGCCTCTAATGTGTCCACTCTGTGGCCTATTTGAGAAATTTCTTGCTTGATGTCAGATAAGTCTTTAACCACCGGTTCTAGAGATTTAGCTAGTATCCTTTTTATGAAGGATCTGGATACTGGTTGATCCCCTGTGTTTCTGCTGGCTTCCATTTCGTTTTCTATTTCGGAATCAGAGTCATTAGGAGAGTGTGAGTCCATGGACTCTAGGGGTTTGGACTTCGGTACGACAGATTTTGTATGTTTTTTTATTAAGAAATGTATTCATGTCTACTTGAGTCAGGGGAACATTAGATCTAGAAGAGGCTCCTGAGGTGCTTTTGCCAATCTTGATCATTGTGAGACATGTGAATTCAGCTTTGCCGAGTAGTTATCTTGGCACCAAACACATTCCCCACTTGACAGTGTCAGAGCAAAAAATTACATCCTTGACAGGTGATTAGTCAAATATGCTCTCCTTTTGTTTTGTAATAGCTTAGTGCAAATCTTAGTAAAGACCACCAGGGGTCGCCGTTGCCTCAGCAATAGAACTAGTTATAGAGAAAATATTTGTCCTTATTCTTATTTCTGCCAGTTATGGGGTCCAACTGTAAATTGAAGCGACCCAAAGCAGGGACATTCAAAGGTGATGACAGGGACCAAGAGAACTCGAGGACACTGGTCCTTTTTACTTGTTATTCCAGCCGGTATGTTTCTTGCCGGCTTCCACTGTCCACTTTTTTTTTTTTCCCCTTCTCCCTTCTTAGTCTCCCTCTTTATGTTTCTCCTTCCTTCTCCTTATTTTTTCGCCGCTATGTCTCTTTTTCCTCACTCCTCTCCCCAGAGACAGCATAGTCACAGAGAAGCCCCTCACCCTTCGTCAGTGCCATGTCCACATTCTCATCCCTCAGCGCTGCTGCGCTTCAATCAAAATGCCGCTGGCCTCAGGCAGGAAAAAAAAGACAGAACACTCCCGACAACTCTGCGTCTCATCCGGGTAGTCCCATCCCCAGCAACCGCAAGAGGCAGCAATGCGGGCGTTTAGCACAGAGGAGAATCGTCGCTCTCCTCAGCAGCAGGTGAGAGCTGCGTGCCACCCGCCTGCAAACCCCCAGTCCTCGCAAGGAGGTAGGGGAGGGGAGCGAGTTGTCAGCGCCGGGTAATTAAAACCCCGGTCAGCTCAGGGTTCCAGTGCTCTGACCCACGGGGTGTCAGCGGGGAGCACACGACCGTTTCAGGTGGGTGGGTGTCGGAGGGAGGGGGAAATAGGTGAGTCCGCCAGATAGCACCTCTGTGGTATACACCGCTGGCCTCAGTCTACAGCAGTTCTTTTGTTAGAGGAATGGCGTCTGCCCTCTCTCTGCCAGGTCCACACTTGTCAGATCTTCCGTCCGTCCAGGGCTGACAGTGGGCCACCTTCCCAGCAGTTTTTGATTCCCAGAGAAGCACGATGGGTTTAGACCTCTTCTGATAGCCCGATTGAAGCCAGGGGTTCACTTGTTCTGTACAATTTTCTGATTTTAGTGGGAGCTCTCAGCAGCCATGTCTTGACCCAAGAGCAGCCAGGCCATGTCCGTGTTTGTTAATCAGCTGAAGCAGTGACAACTCTGCAGAGAATCACAGAGCTCAGAGGCTCAGCCATTGCTGACTGCATTAGTCAATCAGCTTAGTGATAGGCTGCGGTGGTAAAGTCATTTCAACAACACAGCAACCAAACTACAAAGACCGTGGCAGTGGTGGAGATACAGTCTTGGACCTGGGAAGGGCAAGTAAAGCCAGGTCTGATATCATATAGGTCTCTGAGCCTGTGGGATAAAAATTGGTGAAAGGGCACTACCTCTTTAAACTGATGACTTCACCTGGGATGTGCAGTTTGATATTCCACAATGTGGATTGGCAGTTCTAAATGGGGGCTAGTCTGCATGTGGCATCTCTGGCTTTTCTTAACAGAATCCACCTTAGTATTTGACCTGTCACTTACTTTGCATCCAGGACACAGATTTTAAATCCTTGCAAAAGACGGATTTTGGTAAGAACTTACCTGTAAAATCCTTTCAGCGAAGAAGGAAGGGAGACACAGTCATTACTAGTGGGTAGGCGGAGCCCAGATGGGATAGACACCTCAGATTAAAAAGAGTGTTGACCGGCCGCTCCAGCTCGGGCTCCTCCTACTCCAGCTCTCCAGTCGTACACAAGCTAAGGAAGAGCAAATATCACCAGCGGAGCAACATAACCCCTTCTGAAGGACTTCAGAGAAAAGACAAGAATACAGGTTATGCATGCAACAGGAAAAAACCACACAGTTCCAGGTACTACTCACTGAACCTGATCACTGCGATGAGCTGGCAATGCTGGAACAGAGCCTTAGCGCGCCGACCTCAGCCCAGATAATCGCTATCAGAGAAGGGTCACGCCGCATCTGAAAACACAACAACACACTTCTGCCATGGGAGGGAGCTGTGTCTCCCTTCCTTCTTCACTGAAAAGGATTTTACAGGTAAGTTCTTACCAAAATCCGTCTTTCAGCAGCAGATGAAGGAAGGGAGACACAGTCATTACTAGTGGGACGTCCCAAAGCAGTCCAAAAATAAGGGTGGGCAAAAAACCAGAGGCAGATACCCCACAACCTAAATAAATGCGCAACTAGCGCTAAATACAAGTTCACAAGAACTTTAGACTACAGCCGCCTGCAGGACCCTACATCCTAAGGCCGCATCAGCGGAAGCACTGACGTCCACCTTATAAAATTTTGTAAACGTGTGGACGGAGCGCCAGGTCGCCGCCCGGCAGAGCTGAGCTGCTGAGGCCCCTTGATGAAAGGCCTACGATGAACCCACAGCCATCGTGGAGTGAGCTCGAATCTTAATCGGGCGAGGTTCGCCCTTAAGTCGGTAAGCCTCTAAAATGGCTGACCGAATCCAACGAGCTATAGAGTCCTTGGAAGCTCGTTGACCACGCTGACGATCTGCTGGAATCACAAACAGAGAGTTCCGACTTCCGAAAATTTTGAGTAATAAACAAATAGAACTTCAAAGCCCGCACCAAATCCAGTTTGTGCAAGGCCCGTTCCTTCGCATTCCTCGGCTCCGGGCAGAGCGAGGGCACACAATATCCTGGTTAACATGAAATTGTGACACCCCCTTAGGTAGAAAAGTCGCCCCGTGAGCGAAGTACTACGCGATCCAGGTGAAACTCCAGAAAAGGAGGCGAGCAAGAAAAATCCGCCAACTCAAAAACCTTTCTCAAAAAGGTGAGCGCCACTAGAAAGACAACCTTCCAAGATAGCAAAGAAGGGCTAGCAGAGTCCATAGGCTCAAAAGGCCCATGTTGAAGAGCCTCCAATACAAGATTGAGCCGCCAAGGAGACACAGGCGCCTTCCGCGGCGGAAACTGACGGGTTACTCCGCACAAAAAGGAACGTACGTCCCTACGCGAGGCGATAGCCTTCCAAAAAGCAAAGACAGGGCAGAAACCTGACCCTTCAGAGTGCTAACTGCCAAACCCTTGTCCAGCCCGTACTGCAAAAGGCCAACAAATTGGGAATGGAAAGAATCCTCGGGTTCCTTGAAGAACCCGAACACCACAAAAAGAAGGCTTCCCAAGACTTGTGATAAATCCTAGTAGTAGCCGGACCTCTGGCAGCTCGCAAAGTGGCAATGACTTTGGCTGAAAAACCTTGACGGTCAATATTTCGGTCTCAAGAGCCACGCCGTCAAACGCAGAGACTTCAGGTCCGGATGACGAACGGATGACGAACGGGCCCTTGGGTTAACAGGTCCGGGCGAAGAGAAAGTGGAAAAGGAGGCGCTGCCAGAAGCGACACCAGTGTCGAGAACCACGTCCTCCTTGGCCAATCTGGGGCTATCAACATAGCCGGGATTCTCTCCAGTCTGATCCGACGCAACCCCAGAGGAAGTAAGGATATCGGCGGGAACATTTCATAGATTAGCTCGAATTGGTCCAACGGAGCCACCAGAGCATCCACCGCCACAGCCTTCGGGTCCTTGTACCTGGACATGAAAGTCAGTAACTTGGCATTGAGCCTGGATGCCATCAAATCCACTTGGGAGTTCCCCAACGGGAGCACAGCAGTGCAAAAAATCTCCGGATGAAGACTCCATTCTCCGGGATCCATCTTCTCGCGACTGAGAAAGTCCGCCGTGATGTTCTGAACTCCTGGAATGTGGATCGCAGAGATGGCTGGCACTCTGGTCTCGGCCCATACCAGGATCCGAGATACCTCCACCATGAGCCTGGAACTCCTTGTCCCGCCTAGATGGTTGATATATGCGACCGCCGTCGCATTGTCTGTCTGCACTCGGACTGGCAGACCGCTTAAAGGGACCGTCCAGTGTTGGAGGCAAAGGAAAATTGCCCTCAATTCCAGGATGTTGATCGGCAGGACAGACTCCTCCGACGACAATACTCCCTGAATCCAGAGATCGTCCAGATACCTCCCCAGTCCGTCAGGCTGGTATCGGTGGTTATTACCGACCACCTCGGAGGGAGGAAGGACTTCTCCAGGGATAACGCTTCCGGACGTAACCACCATCCTAGAGACTCTCGCACCCTGTGGGAGATGATGACACTGCAATCCAGCGAAGCCTGCGATCGATCCCAACGGCTCAGAATGAGCCTATGTAGGGCCCTGGAATGAATGGCAAACGGAAGTGCTTCCATGGACGCCACTATCAAACCCAGAAGGCGCATACACCTTCGAAGGGACATCGCTGTCGAAGACTTCATAACCTGTACATGTCGAAGGAGACATGTTTGCTTGTCTGGAGGCAGAGACACCACTGCTCGTACCGTGTCGAAATGCATCCCCAAAAACAGGATTGACTGCGACGGTTACAGAGACGACTTCTCCCAATTGACCAGCCACCCGAAGTCCTCCAGGAGCTGAAGGGATAGATGCGAGCAATCACCGCCTCCTCCTTTGAGGACGCCACAATCAAAAGGTCGTCCAGGTAGGGAAGAATCGAAACCCCCTGTCTTCGAAGAATTGCCATGAGAGGCGCCAGAATTTTGTAAAAACTCTGGGCGCTGAGGCCAACCCGAATGGCAGAGCCACAAACTGGTAATGGTCCTGACCTATGGCAAACGAAGGAAGCGTTGGTGGGCCCTTCCGATTGGAAAGTGCAAATAAGCGTCGCAAATGTCGATTGACACCAAAAAATCGTTCTGCGACAGGGCCGGAATTTCCGGACATGGACATGCCGATTCAATCTTTTGAGATCCAGAATGGGCCGAAATTTGTCCTCTTTTTTGGGGACCACAAAGAGGCTAGAATAAAACCCTCTTCCCGGTCCTCCGGCGGAACCGGCACCACCACACCTTTCTGCAGAAGGGAATCTACCTCCCGCAGTAGAGCGGCAAAAAACTCGGAATGCGAGATTGACAAAAAAACTGTCTGGGGGTCGAGAAAGAAACTTTATGAAGTAGCCTGCCGACACAACCTGTGTCACCCAGGCGTCCGACACGCGGGAGCCCAAGTCGGTTTGAATTGGAGTAAACGATCCCCCATTCGAGAGCGCTCGAGTGAGACCCTGGCGTCAGTCCGCCTTAGCGGGCTTTTTTTTTTTTTTTTTTAAAAAAGAAGAGGGACGACCCGAACCCCCAGAGGGCTGACCGAATCATCCCCTGGACCGAAAGGACCGCCGACAACTACCGGCACTAGTCCTGCCAGACGCAGAAGTCACAGCTCTGCGCTGCGGTAAAGCTGTTTCTTTTGCCTTTGCCTTGGCAAACAGCTCCGTGAGGTCAGATCCAAATAGCTGACCACCTTGTAAGCTAAAGATAGCAAACCCTGCTTGGAAACCGCGTCCCCGGTCCCAGTCTAAGCCACAGTGCTCTTCTGACTGTGACTGCCGAGGATTGCGCCCTGGATAGCAGTGACGCAGTATCCTCCAACCACTTGAAAAGCCCATCTACCTCGATAGAGAGGATCCATCTTGCCACGCCGTCCGTAGACGGTCCAACCGGCTCAGGGAAGCTTTACAAGTACACATGGATCCTTAGTACTGAATCCATGACCCGCGGCCTCGTAGATGGATTTTGCTGCCATCTCAGTTTTTCTGTCCAGCGGTCCTGCAGACTCGCCTTCCCTTTAACAGGAAGATTTGTTAAGCTGGGATAAAGGGACATCCACTTCAGGAGAAGGAATCCAATTATCAATCAACTCCGTAGAGCACGGATACAGCCTGAAAACGTTTATCTGGACACATGCGCTCCTTCTCCACTGCCCCATTAAGCTCATCCAGTGATGGTAAAGCTGATCGCGACCTATGCGACTCCTGAACCATCCGGGCCGACTTACCAGGACGTCTAGTTACCTCCTCCGGTAACTGTAACGCCCTCATGGTTGTACGGCCCAAAAGAGAGGCAGAGTGTCCCTGCCGATCCTCCTTGTCCGAATCGGACATCTTCGTTACGCGGGAAGGAAGGCACCGGCTTGTGTCGCTTCCTGCCATGAGAGGATCTAGCTGACACCCAATAACCTAGAAGGTCAGACAGGCTATCAATAGAAACTAGCGAGGGCCTCCATTTTGACACCACTGGAACCTGCGACCGCTGCGCTTGACGCCGTCGAGGTCTGCGTGTCAGATACGCGAGACTGATCCTGTAGCAGATCTGGGAGACGTCCGCATCTGACATGTCCTTGCACAGTATATGGCAGGTTAAACCTGTCAGTAACTAGAACAGTGTGTTCCTTAAAGAAAAAACGAACGCTGAAGGGTTAAAGCTCTTAAAGAGAGAGCTACCTCAGCTGTCCCCCATTAAGAGTTAACAGCCTAAGAAGGGGTTAAAGTCGCAGACTCCCCACAACCTTAATAATGAAAAGGGTGTGCGAGCCCCAAGTGCCTCTTATAAGGCAGCAGCTGCAGGGAAGCTATGCCACACTAAACAAGAAACATTCAACGAGATCGCTAAAAAATTGCGCTGTTTTGTATATCGCAATGACCGCCAAAGTCGTTAAGGAGATCAGTAATCGCCCAGATTGGCAGCTACTAGCGACATTAAAAACAATCACACAAACGATCGCTATTAGTATGCGTCGTTATCGGGATCGTTAGTGGGAACGTATAGTGGCAGTAACTTTAATGTCGCAGGCTCCCCACAACCTCTTTAATGAAAAGGGTGTGCGAGCCCCCTTATGGGATAACAGCTGCAGGAACAGCGCAGTCTGCCACTCATTTGTGCCTCAGAAAGGCGCCCTGCGCTGTGGAGGTGAGGGGGTTAAGCTTCTGCCCTGACGGTAGAAGCGACTCACCCAGCTGGTCACGGTGTAGCGTCTTGCCGGGAGGGGAGGAGAGCGATGAGCCGGAGGAAGCTTTCTCCCTGCTTCAGCAATGGCCGCCGCGCTGTGCCTCCGATGTGCTCCATGAGAGAAGCCGGAAAAGGAACAGCAGTAAAGCGCGCACTCAGAGCGCCGCGATAATTCAAATAAAAGGCGCGCAACTCCTCTCTCCCCGCTCCTATGTCCTGCAGGCATCTACCTGCGGACAAAAAACACCAGTCACCGACATGTATACATGTAACAGCGACTGCCGCAGCAGTCGCTGAAGCACTCAAAACACATTAAAATGTTGAGTACTCACCCAGCTGAGCGCCACAGGGACCCCCAGGGATTTGTGGCGCTGTGCCCATCGCTTCCCCCCAGGGCGGGGAACGCAGTGACCCCAGCAGCGCGGTTTGCGTCCCCGCCAGGGAAGCCATCCTCATCCCCCCGGGCCGGCAGGGTTCTGCAGGGACCACCATACAGGGTAGTACAGATCCGCCAAGGGAGAGGTGGGGATCCAGCAGCGCTGAGACCCCTGAGACCTCTAGACCACTTCAGGTGATCCAAGTCTCTTGTCCGATGAAAATAAAAAAATTCTTCTGAGGAGCTGCTTCCAGCAGCGACTATCCTCTGAGACCTCAAATTTTAGACTGGAGAGCTGGAGTAGGAGGAGCCCGAGCTGGAGGGCCGGTCAACACTCTTTTTAATCTGAAGTGTCTATCCCATCTGGGCTCCGCCTACCCACTAGTAATGACTGTGTCTCCCTTCCTTCATCTGCTGTTGAAAACATTCACGCCATATGTAACATATTACTCCTCTATACTATGCACATGCAGTATATTGCTCTATATGGTACACACATATACAGATCCAGTGTAGGCAAAAAATGACATGTGAACAGGGCCTTACATATTGGAATCTACTGGAAGGCAGAAATGCCTATTACCTGCTGCTCATGTAAACCATGAATGAAGACCGTCCTAAAAACAGGCCTAGTACTGCTATAGCATTGTCACATTGGTCCCTGCTGAATCCACAAATAGATGCGATACATGTTGGGTAACTCAACCCTGCCATAGTGGCTTTTAGGTTATTCTACATTTGTTCATAAATGCCATGTTACTGCCCCTGTTCTTAATATGAGGATCATCAGCTAAACAGGATATGGATACTATACCCCATAGTAATACATTTTGGATATTTTTCACCTTGTGTCATTATCTTCTTTTCCTTGTAAGCATTGATCTTATTTTGTGAAGGGGGTGGATTGGCCTTTTTGTCCAATATTTTTGACACAGACTGGTCATGTTACACACATCTTATACACAAAAATCATGCTCTCACTTATAAGTACACTTACCTATGCTGAATATCATGCAGAGCCTCTTGGAGCAGCAGAATGTTTGTTTCTACCACCCATCCCAGGACCACGGCCATAACCAGTCCGAAAAGTCACTGGTCGGCAGGAATAAGACACTATGACCTGAGCTTCCTTCTTCTGCACTGCCTGGATCTGCAGAAGCTGAGGAGGGCCTTCTCTTACAAACCTTTTTGTTCTGTCCCAAATGCCTCCAGTGAATAAAGGAGCAGATGTGGTTTATTGCCAGCAATCACTGTGTGATGCTGCCACCTTGTGGCAGAAATAATCAGTATGTTTTCTAAGATTTCTGACATCGGACCCTCCCATCACCTTCTGTCCCTGGACTGAACCAACTGCACAGGCTGTTTGTCCGCCCTTGGCTCCTGCAATCTTTAGGCTATGTGCACACGTTGCGGAATGTTTGCAGAAATTTCCTGAGGAAAACCGGACTTTTTCCCAGAAAAACCGCATGCGTTTTTATCGCGTTTTTTGCGCGTTTTTACAGCAAATTTTTCCTGAACATTCTAGGTCAATAATATAGCGGAAAATATGCAGATTTACCGTGAAATTAATGAACATGATGCGTTTTTTTACGCAATGCGTTTTCGCAGAAAAAACGCACCATGTGCACAAAAATTGTGGAATTCATTCTAAATAATAGGATGCTTAATTCATGCGCTTTTTAAGCGTTTTTGCTGCGAAAAAAACTAGAAAAATCCGCAACGTGTGCACATAGCCTTAAATATCAATTAATTACAGTAATATATCTCAGATATCTATGTTTCTCTTTACTATCTCAATACTATTTTACGTAAACTTTGAGACACTTTTATAATTATAACTTTTAGAAAGACTTTGGGGAGATATAGAGCTCAATGCGACTGGCCAAATGCTGATGTCTTCACCAGGAGCTTTGCATTAAACAAAGTGGCAGTGCATATTCACAATCACATTACATACCTTTGTAAGCTAGAAGTAAGAAGCTTACCTTGGTGTAGTGCACAAGGGAGTTGGCAAAGAATCGGCACAGCTTTACAGTTTTCTGGAATAACCTCTGGTCTGCAATCTCCTACCAAAATAAAAAGGTTTTGTGCAAATTACTTATTTGTAGCCAATTACCAGAGTGAGCACACTGTACAACTTAAAAGAACAGCATAATTTGCACCAAATCTTTAGCGTACACCTACCAGCACTGCCACTCCAAACTTTTCATATGCTGCACCTGAATGATAAAGTTGGCGCGGATTCTACCAGCCCAACTTTAACAATGGTAGTCCACTTCCCAAAAGCCTATGACCAATATGTCAAATGTACAGTAGAATATTGTGGTGCTAATTAGACTTTCTGTAAGGTAAAACGGTGGTGATAAATGTATTCCGCACCTTTTTTAAAGGCATCTCACCACCAGTCTAGAATATGCGATTTTTCTGTAGAAACGTATTCAGAAATGTCATACGTCGCAGCTAAAGGTTAACCACATCCCTTTTCACATTTTGAAGTAGGTATTAATAAAATAGTGTAACAGATGGTAAAACACTATGGAATTTGGCTTATTTTCTAGTTGTTTTAGTTAGGCTGAAGTTATCAGAAACTACAAAATAAGCAATCATTACTGTATCCCTCAGTGACTGACCAAATTAAGACCTAAATTGACCAAGCCAATTTTTTTAATTCTGACAAGTGTCACTTTATGTGGTTATAACTCTGGAACGCTTCAACGGATCCCACTGATTCCAAGATGGTTTTTCATGACAAATTGAACGTCATGACAGTGGTAAAATTTCTTCTATAGGACTTTGTTTATTTGTGAAAATATCGGAAATTTTGGAAAAAAAAAAATTTTGCAATTGTCAAACTTTTCATTTTTATTCCCTTAAATCAGAGTTAATTCACACAAATTAGTTAATTAATAATCTTTCCCACATATCTACTTTACATCAGCACAATTTTTTAAACAATTGTTTTTTGTTAGGACGTAATAATAAGGGTTAAAAATCGACCAGCAATTTCTCATTTTTACAACAAAATTTACAAAACCATTTTTTAAGGGACCACCTCACATTTAAAATGATTTTATGGGTACTATATGGCAGAAAATACCCAAATGTAACACCATTCTAAAAACTGCACCCCTCAAGGTACTCAAAAACCACATTCAAGACGTTTATTAACCCTTCCGATGCATCACAGGAGCTAAAGCAATGTGGAAGGAAAAAATTAACATTTTTTTCATAACAATTTTACTTTAGCTCCAAATTTATTTTCACAAGAAGGGTAACAGGAGAAAATGGACCCTGAAATGTGTTGTGTAATTTCTACTGAGTATGCAGATACCTCATATGTGGGGGAAATCCACTGATGGGCGCACGGCAGAGCATGGAAGGGAAGTAGCACCGTTTGACTTTTTGAACGCAAAAGTGGCTGGAATCGAGAGCGGACGCCATGACGCGATTGGAGAGTACCTGATATGCCTAAACAGTGGAAACCCCCCACAAGTGACCCCATTTTGGATATTAGACCCCTTAGGGAACTTATCTAGATGTTTCATGAGCCCTGGAACCCCCACTTCACAAAAGTTTATAAAATAAAAGCTGTGCAAATAAAGAAAATAAAGTTCTACCAACAAATATGTACGTTTAGCCCCAATTTTTTTTATTTTCACAAGTGTAACAGGAAAAAATGAACCCAAAAATATGTTGTGTAATTTCTCGAGTATGCAGATACCCAATATGTGGAAGAAAAACACTGTTTGGGCGCACGGTAGGGCTCGGAAAGGAAGGCGCGACGTTTTGGAAAGCAGATTTTGATGTAATGTTCTGCGGCAGTCATGTCGCGTTTGGAGAGCCCGTGATATGCCTAAACAGTGTGCCCCTGTACAAGTGACTTCATTTTGAAAACTAAACCCATAAAGAATTTTATCCAGGGCTACAGTGAGCATTTTGAACCCACCGTAGCTACACAGGATTTGATAACATTAGGTAGCCTTATTGACAATTTTCTTTTTTTTTTTTCATAAAAATGTTGCTTTAGCCACAAATTTGTAATTTTCACAATTAATAATAGGAGAAAACGGACGCCATAATTTGTTGTGCAATGTTTCCCAAACGCAACTATACCCCACATGTGGTCAAAAACTTCTGCATGGGCACATGGCAGGGCTAGGAAAGGAAAGAGCACTATTTGCCTGATGTGGGGAAGCGTGAAGGACCCACATCTTGAACCCCGCCTGATGTCAATATTATATAATTGGGATCACGTGGCAAGGTCTTACCACTTGTACTAACATGATGTTCCCCACCCCCTAGGGACACGTAAGGTCAGCTTGGTATTGTTTTACACAGACACTCCCCTGTCGACACGGACTAGGGAGGCAAGGTGAGTGAGAGGAGGTAGCCCACGCAGTCACTGATGTGGCACACTTGCCACAACACTGACAGGCTGGAAGGTCCCTTTCACTAACCCCAGTGAAACACAACCTTATCAGCCCGATAGGACTGCCACCAGTTCCTCGATCGATATACGCCGGGTCCATTAACAGGGCTATATTGGGCTAGAAACTCGCCCCAGTAGCATGTGAGATTAGGCAGAAAAACGGATGTGTGGATTCGTGGATCGAGATAAAAGAGTAGCCCAAAGTTAAATTATGTATTTAATCGCTTTAAAGGGAACCTGTCGGCAGGATTGTGCATAGTAACCTGCACACAGTGTCAGGTCAGCGCCGTTATACTGATTAAAATGATACCTTTGTTCATGAAATCCGTCTTGTGCTTATTTTTTAATCCTTATTTCCAGTTTTGAATTAATTATATGCTCGTGCCAGAGTCTGGAGAAATTGTACCCTTTTTGAGGACTTCCAGGACCAGGCACATGAACTTACCACCAGGTTGCGCAAATGCGGATACCCCAAGAATCTTCTATCAAAAGCATTCCAGAGAGCAAATCGCCACACACTGGACTCCCTTCTAGACACCCACCCAAAAGACCCAAGAGCGTCAGGTGCGTTTCATTACTGATTATAACGCACAATGGGCACAAGATAGGGGGGTTCTACAGACCACTGGGACATACTCACCACGGATCTACAGACGAAAACCATTGTGGGGAGTAAACCTTTATTAATAAGCAAGACGAGCTCCCAATCTCAGGGATAAACTTATGAGAAGCCACTATGAGAACCCACGAGCAAACTGAATAGGGGTATTATCTTGCGGGGATCCTTTTTATGTGGGGAATGTAGCATATGCCCACATATGCATCGGACGCAGAATGTGTTTCATAATCCCCTTGACAACAGAACCTTTAGGTTAAAACAATATATTAATGGTAATTCTAAACAAGTCATCTAAACTATCATATGTCCCTGCCAACAGGTCTATGTTGGACAAACATCATAGGAATTTCGGAAAAGGATACAAAAGCACTTTTCCACAATCAACATGGCAGCAAAAGATCTACGGAAAGGTAAAATGCTTACTTCAATAGCCTCACATTTTTTGCCACACCATTCGGGTTCAGACACCCAAACTCGTGTAGTCGGTCTTGAACGCATTTTTGGCTCACATTGGGGTGGGCACCTGTCGAGACGTCTGCTCCAATCAGAATCCCCTTGGATTTATGAACTGGGAAGTTTAGCACCCTTTGGCATGAATGAGAAGTTCTTCTCTCAGGATTTTTGTGATGAAGTGAATTCCAGTGCGTGGTATTATTTTAACCAAAATTCCTCTTTTCTGTTCCTTAGACCATTCTTGGGACCGTCATGCTTGCAAGACATCAATGGAGAGTCTCTCTTCCATCCAAATGGCCTTTTTTTATAGGGCATCGACTTCATGCACACATACTGGGCCTTGTACAGACCACCGTCTCGTCTTACAGGAACTCTTTAAATTGGTGTGACCGGGTCAACGGTAACGACTTGTCCATCTGTCTCCATTACCATCTCCGGATTTCATCTTATAATATGGTCTTTATAATACAACTGTTACAATCCTGACTTTTTTCCAAAATTGGCCTCTGCAACATGGAAACTTAAAACTAAATCATGAGTATTCATCTGAAGTATCCAGTACAGATTCACCATCATGTACATTCCAGACTTGGGTAGTCAAGTTGCCACCACATTATGCATTTTTCATTTCTTTTTTTTTTTCATCATAATGCTCTCTATACTGTAACAAAGTTAGCAAGGCTGAAGACATTTGTTCATCCAGTTCAGCCTATATTCTGTCAGAATAAATCCCCAGATCTATGTCCTTCTAAAGCAGGGCTCTCCAACTCCAGGCATCAAGGCCCACCAACAGGCCATGTTTTCAGGATTTCCTTTGTATTGTACAGGTGATGCAATTATCACCTGGGCAATACTAATGAAATCCTGAAAACATGATCTGTTGGTGGCCTTGAGGACTGGAGTTGGGGAACCCTGTTCTAAAGAACCTAATAACTGTAAGATACAATACTGTTACGCTCCCGGAAGACATCCAGGCCTCTCTTGAACCCCTCGACTGAGTTCGCCATCACCACCTCCTCAGGCAAGGAATTCCAGACTCTTACCGCCCTAACAGTAAAGAATCCTCTTCTATGTTAGTGGAAAAACCTTTTCTCCTTCAGACGTAGAGAATGCCCCCTTGTGACCGTCACCTTCCTTGGTATAAACAGATCCTCGGAGAGATATTTGTATTGTCCCCTTATATACTTATAAATGGTTATTATATCACCCCTCAGTCGTCTTTTTTCTAACCTAAATAATCCTAATTTTGCTTATCTCTCTGGGTATTCTAGTTCCCCCATCCCCTTTATTAATTTTGTCGCCCTCCTTTGTACTCGCTCTACTTCCATTACATCCTTCCTGAGCAACGGTGCCCAAAACTGTACACAGTACTCCATGTTCGGTCTAACCAGGGATTTGTACAGAGGCAGTATAATGCTCTCATCATGTGTATCCAGACCTCTTTTAATGCACCCCATAATCCTGTTTGCCTTGGCAGCCGCTGCCTGGCACTGGATGCTCCAGTACAGACATGGACAAAAGTTTTGAGAATGACACAAATATTAATTTTTACAACGTCTACTGCTTCACTTTTTCTAATGGCAATTTGCATATACTCCAGAATGTTATAAAGAGTGATTAGCTTAACAGCAATTACTTGCAAAGTCAATATTTGGCTAGAAAATGAACTTTATCCCCCAAAACACATTTCAACATCATTGCAGCCCTGCCTTAAAAGGACCAGCTAACCTCTTTTCAGTGATTGCTCCATTAACACAGGTGTGGGTGTTGATGAGGACATGGCTGGAGATCAATCTGTCATGATTAAGTAAGAATGACACCACTGGACACTTTAAAAGGAGGCTGGTGCTTGGCATCATTGTTTCTCTTCTGTTAACCATGGTTATCTCTAAAGAAACACGTGCAGTCATCATTGCAATGCACAAAAATGGCCTAACAGGGAAGAGTATCGCAGCTAGAAAGATTGCACCTCAGTCAACAATCTATCGCATCATCAAGAACTTCAAGGAGAGAGGTTCCATTGTTGCCAAAAAGGCTCAAGGGCGCCCAAGAAAGACCAGCAAGCGCCAGGACCGTCTCTTAAAAGTGTTTCAGCTGCGGGATCGGGCTACCAGCAGTGCAGAGCTTGCTCAGGAGTGACAGCAGGCAGGTGTGAGTGTATCTGCACGCACTGTGAGGCGGAGAATCTTGGAGCAAGGCCTGGTCTCAAGGAGGGGAGCAGAGAAGCCACTTCTCTCCAGAAAAAACATCATGGACAGACTGATATTCTGCAAAAGGTACAGGCAGTGGACTGCTAAGGACTGAGGTAAAGTTATTTTCTCTGATGAATCCCCTTTTCGATTGTTTGGGACATCAGGAAAACGCCTCATTCGGAGAAGACAAGGTGAGCGCTACCACCACTCTTGTCTCATGCCAACTGTTAAGCATCCTGAAACCATTCATGTGTGGGGTTGCTTCTCAGCCAAGGGAATCGGCTCTCTCACAGTCTTGCCTAAAAACACAGCCATGAATAAAGAATGGTGCCAGAATGTCCTCCAAGAGCAACTTCTCCCAACCCTCCAAGAGCAGTTTGGCGATCAACAATGCCTTTTCCAGCATGATGGAGCACCTTGCCATAAAGCAAAGGTGATAACTAAATGGCTCAGGGAACAAAACATAGAGATTTTGGGTCCATAGCCTGGAAACTCCCCAGATCTTAATCCCATTGAGAACTTGTGGTCAGTCATCAAGAGACGGGTGGACAAACAAAAACCTAAAAATTCGGACAAAATGAAAGCATTGATTGTGCAAGAATGGACTGCTATCAGTCAGGATTTGGTCCAGAAGTTGATTGAGAGCATGCCAGGGAGAATTGCAGAGGTCCTGAAGAAGAAGGGTCAACACTGCAAATATTGACTTGCTGCATTAACTCATTCTAACTGTCAATATAAGCTTTTGTTACTCATATGTTTGCAATTATATTTCTGTCTGTGATAAAAACATCTGTCAAACACACATAAAAACCAGAGGCAGCAGATCATGTGAAAAATATAATATTTGTGTCATTCTCAAAACTTTT
>JARQOD010000009.1:35020419-35061314 GCA_033576555.1 Oophaga sylvatica
TTTTTTGGTTTTTTCCCCCACGGGGGAAAAAACCGCTTCATTTGCTTTAAGGAGTTCTTAAAATTTTCCCTTTTTTATTTATTCTTATTTCTGGGACTTTGTCCCGTCCCAGTTAAGGGCACTTAGCGGAAAACTTTGCCTTTCCCTAAAATTCGTTTTTTTTATGACCCCCTGACAAGTCCCCTAGCGAAAGAAAGTGAAACTGTAAAAATTTGTGGTTGCTATTTCTAGTGCTTGAGACTGCAATTTGTTTTTGCAGGTTTTTAGTGTTTAGGTTAAAAGTGCGTTTTGGGTTTGGATTTGCACCAATTGTAAAAGAAAACCCAAGAAAAATTTTGCAGAAAACTTTTGATTTGTGTGTTTCGCAGGCTTGTTTCCCGTTAATATCCGGTATTAAAACCCCCCAAAACAAGGACCTTTATGGGTTGCCGCTTATTATCTCCCCTTAGTAGTGGTTTTCCGGGTTTTTGGGTTATTTTTGGGGGGTTTTGTAACAGACCCAATGGAATTTTGTTATTTTTTCCCCCCCTGTATTTCGACCTATGGACTCGACATTCATTCCTTTGCAAATATCCTCCTTTAAAGCGGCTTAGACAAGAATTTCATAAAGATAAGAACTCCTCTCCCGTTTTTAAATTTTTTAATAGCTTTTTTTAAAACCATGTCTGGGTTTTTCCCCACTATGTCATGTTAACCTGTTTATTTCGCTTCTAGTTCTTCCATTTGTTTGTTGGTTTCGGGCATTTGTGGCATAAGTTTAGAGGATTTGATTTTTTTTTTTGTTCCAATCTCCTCCCTGTGGATTGATCTAGGAATTTTCTTACCTGCCTTCAGAGTATGTGGTCTTGAGTCTTCTTTGCCGCACCTCACATCCTTCACCAGCATATTATCTGGCTTCATGGTCGTGTCTAACGTTTTTCTTCCCGGCCCCTGTGTATTCTATTCTCTGTTGATAGGTGTTTCCACATTGTTCCAGACAATGACAGGATACTAGGCCACACTGACATTACTCCAATGTCCATGGCCTTAATATTATTCATGGATTATTTTTGTCTTTACCTGCAACTCGATATCTCAGCCATGTCCCTCTTCATTTTTCACCATTAATAAACATTACATTGCAGTATTTTTGTCTCCTCATGGTTATTTTTTCTCTCCCCCACCTTTTCTTTATTCTTTCACTATACATTTTTTCATCCTATTTTTGATTGATACACATTTGTGTTATTTGCTTTCCATAATTTTTTCACTTTTTTATTTTTTTTTATTTTTCATTTCTCAGTTTCTATTTTAATTTTTTTATCTTTTTATTTTTCATTTTTATTTTATATTTTATTTACCTTATTTTTCTATTTTCATGTTTATTTTTTTATTTCCTTTTTTTACCCCTTTATCCAATTTTTCATATTTAAATACGTTTATTTAATCAATTTTTTATTTGTAGCTCTATTTTGCTCACTTTTTGCCTTTATTTCCCCTTTCTCATTTCATACATTTTTCCACATTACCATTATTACCATTTCAATAGGGCTCCTATTCTTTTCCTTTCTCTTTTCACTCATTTCCATCTCCCCCTTCATTCTGTGCTCATGTGTTGTGTGTCTGGGTGGGGTGGGGTGGGGGTGGGCCCGTCCGCCCCGCTCAGACGCACATTACTGGACACATCTTGTGTCTGCAGTAGGCCGGTGTCACACTTGCAAGAAACTTGCATGATTCTCGTGCGAGTCTCTTGCATCAACACACGGCACGGCCGCCAGCACTCGGACCGGAGCATGTATTTCTATGCAGCCGCACGCTCCGTTCCGAGTGCCAGCGGCGGTGCCGGGTGTTGATGTGAGAGACTCGCACGAGTTTCTCGCAACTGAGACACCAGCCTTACCTTCAGGCTCCAGGCATTTCATTCATTTTTCTTTCCCACTTTACTTTTGTCTCCATGCATGAGATATAATACTTTCTCTCCTACGGTGACGACCGTCCGCCCTTCTCAGCCATGTGGCTCTCACGTGACCTCCCTCCCGGCTTCTGGACTGCACACCGCCGGTGGCACAATACCGGTGAGTCAGCTGTTTACATGATTGGCAAGATATATATACGAGCACATTTCTAAACAGGCCACACTTCCCTGACGAAGCTGCGCAGGAAGCAGCGATACACGTGGGGTCGGTTCCCAGACCGCCGCGGGGCTCTTTGCTTCCATCATCACCCCCACCTCAGCATATTCCCATGGCTCTCTGGCACATTGTCTCCATGTGTTGTGAATCATGCACATGCAAGTATATTCCTTACATCCCTCTGTGATTCTTCCGGAGGTAATTGTCCTTTAAGCACTATCTTTTGCTCTTTACCTTTATGTCTGGTGACGTACCCTGCAATTTACCAGCGCATATTTCACTTAGATCAAGTAATTCATGGCTCTTCTTTATTTAAGCAAGGTCAATGGACCGTTTCTTGGATATTTTCATTTGCCAGAGAATTATATTTAAGCAATTCCTGGTCACAATCCTTCGATTGCTGGCTGGCTGATTCCATCTCGCCACAAGGATTACTTTTATCTTCATTTCACGCGGTCATGCTTTATCAATTGTGCAGTTAGTAGCTCTACCCCTACTCTATTGGGCTCTATATTGTTGGTCATGTATTGGTTTTTCTGTACAGATATTATTTATTGTGAGGTACCAGGGTCTGGGTAACCTTTGTCTTTTCATTTTTTAACTGTTTTAGCATATTATGTCTGTTCCTTGTTGTCCAAATAAAATCATATTCTTTATATTATGCTTTTTGTTAGTGTGCACGTATATACAGGTAGCTTTCTCTTTTCTTTTCTTCTATTATATTGCAGTGTTGAACAGAAAAAAACACTATCAATATGGCGCTGTCGGCTGCGCATTAGCATCTATCACGTTCCGATAGATGCTACTGCGCAAGCCTCTGCCGCTCCTTGTTGCTGCAGCTAAAAAAATTTACACTACAACAAAATGTCGCCGGAGACGGCGCATGCGCAGTAGCATCATCGGCAATCGATTCAGTCAATTTGCGCTGTCCACTCTATCCAGAGGAACAGTGCGCAGGAGCGCGCACACAGCGGAAATCGCCACTGGAACAAGAACTCAGTCCCCACGGTAAAATATTTATCAATGCTAGAATAAAAATACATTTATTTTGGCTGCAACAACGAGAAGCCGGTACACGATAGATGATACTGCGCATGCGCCGCTCCGACACATTTTGCTGCAGTGTAAACTTTTTTTTTAGCTGCAGCAACAAGAAGCCAACGGAGACGCTTGTGCAGTAGCATCTATTGGAACGCGATAGATGCTAATGCCCAGCCAATGGTGCATTAGTGAGTCAGTGAGCTTTTCCTGGCGAAAACCAACGAGAGAAAATCTCCAGTAAGGCGGGGGCCACCTTGTCAGCCCAAACGGAGACAATGCTATCGTTTTGGGTGGCATAATCTACCAACGATGTTCGAAGAGTTTCCTGGAGCTGTGTGAGTGGCATTGGGCAAGCATATCCACAGTCACTCTCTTGAAAGGTTTTTAAATGATGGACAGAGTTATTAGTGGGGCTTTGAGGGCCACCCGCCTTCCCCACCCTCTGACAGGTGTCATACGAACGGCAGTAGGCAGCCACATCGGCACCCTCCTTGACCAGTAGAAATGCTGGGCAAGCCGGCCATGGTGCCCCCTAGATGTCCGGCCATCGGAATCTCATGCACAATCCGCAATAACTGCCCTGAATGGATAGGGTACCACCACTTTGGGTCTCTGGGCCACACTCGGTAAACCTCGCTGGACCGTTACTCGGTACAGCCGTCTTTGGTTCCAGACCACCCGCTCGAGGTCCAAGTTGAAGAAGGCTGTGCCGCTACTCTTTAAGAGCTTTTAGCCTTTCGTCAGTTTCCAATGCCGCTTGAAACCCCTGATTGACATGGCCAGAATAGAGGAGACTGCCACATCTTCAGTCAGTTCCCTGGTTTCCCATCTTGGTTGGAAGGGGTGAAATCATCAGACCCCGGCTTTTACCACTGCGCATGACAGCGGCCATGGTCTCTACCCACAGGTAGTGCCCGCTTCTCCTCTGCTTCCAACCAAGTCGTTGGTCCAGACTGACTAACCTGGCCCTCTACATCCCGGTCGTGGGGGAAATTTCCTTGAGGCTATACCTGGGAGCCCTTCTCTCTGGGACCGCCCCACTCTCAATTGCATGCTCCCCCTCCTAAGCTGTCTGCCCGTCTGTACTTTCTGTGACAACCTCAGAGGACAAACGTTCCAGTCAGCCTGATGACCACACGAGGCATTATCACAGCAGGCTTGATTAATCTCCCCCCGCCAAGGGGAGAGGGGACACAGTACATCACACCCCCAGATTCCCTCAGTAGGCACATTATGCACATTGACTCAAAAGGAGTGAACATTACGATTTTGTCTGAAGGATCAGGCCTTGGGGGTTCAGGGGACACATAGTGGGACAAAAACCCGCCTCAACTCTGCCCCAATCAAAACACTTGGGGAATATATGAGGTTACCCCCATGTCCTGCACTCCCTCCCGGCCCCCCAGTCCAAAAAACACTTTGGACAAGTACTGGGAGACATCCGTCTTTTGGGTCATTTTCCAAGTTGGGATCGGCTGTACTGGGAAGAGGAGAATTTTTCTGGTGTGTTGCAGAGAGTTTGGACTGATGTGCGTGGTAATCTTCAGGGGGCTAACAAAAGATCCAAAGTGTATTTTGATAGAAAAAAAAGGCGAACAACCAGCAGAAGCGGATGTATGGTTGTTAAGAGCAAACTCAGCAAGTGGCAGAAACTCAGACCACCCTCTTAATTATCAGTCACAAAACAACGCAAGAACTGCTCAACATCCTGGTTTTTCCTTTCTGTCTGGCCATTAGACTCAGGATGATATCCGGTTTGAAAACGACAAATGAACTCCCAACCTGTCACAAAAGGCGCGCCAAAAACGAGCCACAAACTGAGGTCCCCTATCAGAAAAATGTCAGTATGAAACCATGTAGTCTGACTATTTCCTTGACAAAGGCCTTAGCGAGAGTCTTAGCGCAGGCAATTTGATGAAAGGAACCAAGTGACACATCTTGCTAAAACGGTCCACGACCACCCAGATGACAGTTAAACCCTCAGAGGGGGGAAGGTCAGTAATAAAGTCCATAGCCAAATGTGTCCAAGGTGCACTAGGGACCTCCAGAGGGCAAAGCAACCCTGCAGCAGGAAATATGAGAAGACTTAGATCTAGCACACAAGTGCATTGACGCACCCACTTAATGACTTCCTTCTGCCATCCAGGCAACCAAAGCTGCGACCCACAAGTCTCTTGGTCTCAGAGATTCCAGGATGACCGCCACCGAGAGTCATGACATTCAACAACAAATCTCTCCTCAGGGTACCAGGCACAAACAACCTCCATGCGGCGTGTTAGATGGGGCATTCTCTGTGCTTTAAGAATTTTCATCTTCCAACACGGGTCCAAAACCGCAATAACAACCCCCTCTTGCAAAATGTTTTCCTCCTCCTCAGTACCCCCCATAGGAGAAAAGTGCGAGACAAAGCATCAGCTTTGACATTTTTAGTACCTGGGATGTAAGTAACGGTAAAATTAAAGCGTGAGAAAAACAGTGCCCACTAGCTGACGGGCATTCAAGCGTTTGGCAGCATCAAGGTAGATCAGATTTTTATGATCGGTGAGACTTGAACGGGAAATTCCGCTCCCTCCAAAAAATGACGCCAGTGTTCAATGCGAGTTTTAATTGCCAACAATTCCCGATTACCGATATCATAATTTAGTTCAGACTCAGAAATTTCTTTGAAAAAAAGCACGGGATGTACTCATCCGTCTTTTCCTGAGACAACACCGCGCCGAAACCCCCCCAGAAGAAAACATCAACCTCAACCAAAAATGGTTTAGTCACATCAGGCTGCGTAAGGATGGGAGCAGGAGCTGAACCTCTCCTTTGCAACACAAAAGCCTCAATGGCCTCAGTAGTCCACTGAACCGCATCAGCACCTTTCCTGGTGAGATCGGTCAGAGGGTTTGGCAATCACAGAAAAATTTTTTATGAATTTTCTATAATAATTGGCGAACCCAAAAACCTCTGTATTGATTTCACACCAATAGGTCTAGGCCAATCCTGCACAGCTTGCACTTTCACAGTGTCCATCTCAAAACCTTCATGGAGACAATGTAGCCCAAAAAACTAAGTCTCTGTACAGCGAACTCACATTTTTCTAGTTTGGCAAAAAGTGAATTATCACTCAGTAACTGTAATACTTCACGCACACTCCTCCAATGAGACTCCAAATCGGTGATAAATCAAAATGTCACCCAAAATACAAAACCACCTTCTGCGATCAAAGGTTAAGGATATCATTAATAAGATTCTGAAAAAAGCCGGAGCAATGGAAAGTCCAAAAGGCATGCCCAGATTCTCAAAATGACCAGTGGAGTGTTAAACGCAGTCTTCCATTCATCCCCCTCCTTCATGCGAAAACAAATTGTATGCCCCTCGAAGATCAATTTTCGAAAACCCACTTGGCCCCCACTAACAGATAAAACAAATCAGGATTCAATGGCAGTGGGTAAGGATTGCGTACAGTAATCTTATTAATCTCACGAAAGTCCAGACAAGGCCGTAAACCCCGTTCTTTTTTTTTTAACAAAAAAAAATCCAACCGCCACAGGAGATTTGGAAGCCTAATGTGACTGCGGCCAAGCTTGTCTGTATGTATTCCTCAAAGCCTTTCTCTCAGGAATAGTCAAATTAAATAAACGACTTTTAGGAAGAGTTGCCCCAGGGACAAATTCATCGCACAATCATAATCTCTATGAGGAGGCAATACCTGCGATTCCTTATCAGAAAAAACTTTCCAAAAATCCTGAATAGGTACAGGTAACTCCCCTTAACTACAGCAGCAATACGCCTTTTACAACACTTGTCATTAACACTTAGGATCCGGGGACTTAATTTCATTGGTAGACCAATCCAGTACCGGATTGTGCAATTTTAACAGGGTAAACCCCAAAAATCACCGGTGAGGGCAAATTATTCAAAACTACCAAATCCAAAATTCTCTTGATGAACACCATTAATAGTAAGAGGAAATTCACGATATGGGAGTAACGTTTTTCAAGGGAGAGCCATCCACGGACACCACATTAATAGGAGAAGACAGAAGTTTGGGTTTTAATTTTAGTTTTTCCAAAAATTTTCCCATCAATCACATTGAGAGTTGAACCACAATCCACAAATCCCCGAAACTCCATTTATTCCTCCTCAAACCAGTGGTAGCAGAAAGAAAGACCCTTTATTGTTTAAACAAGCTATGCGGGCGACACTGACCTCATTTTTTTTTTTCTCTTTATTCATTCGAAATGCACAGTTCTTAATGAAATGCTCAGATTTACCACAGTAGAAACACAAACCTTGAGCAAATCTGCGTTCTTTTTCCCCGAGAGTGAGGTGCCTTGCTCCAATTTCCATGGCTCTGCAATGTCAGTACAATCCTTCTCCAACTGGAGCTGACAAAGCAGACTTACTCTCATTAACCTTGCACGCAGTTCCTATCGCCCGTATGGCCAATTGCATAGCCTCTTGCAGTTACCAGGTATAGGATAAGCAATCAGCAAATCTTTAACCCCTGCAAGAAATAAACTTTTCAAAGCTGAATCGTTCCAGCCCACCTGAGTGGACCACCTACGGAAGTGAGTACAATATTTTTCACATTATCCGATCCGTCTCAAAAGTCTCAAACTCTGTCTAGCTGATGAAACACGATCCGGATCGTCATACAACAACCCCAAAGCAGAAAAAAAAATCCACTGATCCAAAGCATGGATCACTAGGCTGCAGAGAAAAGGCCCAGTCCTGAGGTTCTTTGCGCAAAAGTGACATTATGAACCCTATGCGCTGTGATTCATCACCAGAGGATCTGGGTCTCAAAAAAAAAATACAACAAGCAAGCATTTTTAAAGAAAAAAAATCTTGTTCACCAAAAAATAAATCAGGCAAACGTACCTTTGGCTCCACGAAATGTGCTCCAGAACAACTACTCACGTGTTGCTGGATTTCAGCCACTCCAGAGAGAGACCCTGCAGGCGTTCAGCCAAATCCCGAACCAACACCATGATGAAAACAGAAAATCTTTTCTTACAGATTTTTTTTTTTTTTTTTTTTCTTGGCTGGACTTACTGTTATGTACTGCTACAAGCACTAAGGAAAGATGGGAACTCTGTCCTACAATAAAACTGAGCTTGATCCCTACGATGTAACGGGGAACCTGATCCTGCGACCAGACCCGCTAAAGTCCTCGGCTAGTCTGAACGAAGACCTATAGTTGCGAAGGAGGAATCCCTAAAGATCTAGGGACTGGGAGAAAGGTGGACACCTCCTAACAGAAATTGTAGCAGTGAAAATTAAACAGAAAACAAATTACTACGAGATCCTAAGATTAAGCAAAACTGACAGAGTAAGGCACCTAAGCCCCCCGGCTAGCTTAAGAGTAGATAATACAATGAAATCCAGCAAAGCCAGAAGGGCGGAGCCAGACTAAATAGGGAAAAAAGGTCATGTGACCAGCAAACTGAAACAAATCTAACAAGAGGGTTCTAACACATGGGCTACAAGTGTCACATTCCTTGTGTCAAGCCACTCATGACAAATAGACAACGCCAGAAGCATCTTACCCGGGCAAGGGAGAAAAAGAACAAAAACTGTTGCTCAGTGGTCCAAAGTGTTGTTTTCAGATGAGGTAAATTTTGCATTTCATTTGGTCCCAGAGTCTGGAGGAAGAGTCTAGAAATTTTAGAGCTCTTCATGCTTCCCTCTGCCGACAAGCTTTTTTTTGGGGATGGAAATTTTATTCTCCAGCAGGACTTGGCACCTGTTCCACACTGCCAAAAAGTACAAATACCTGGTTTAAAAGCAACAGTATTTACTGCTTGATAGGCCAACAAACTCGCCTGACCTTTAACCACATAGAGAATCTATGGGGTGTTGTCAAGAGGAAGATTAGAGACACCAGACCCAAAATACAGACAAGCCCAAGGCTGCTATCAAGTAAACTGGGCTTCATAACACCTCAGCAGTGCCACAGGCTGATCAACTCCATGCCACGAAGCATTGATGCGGTAATTGATGCAAAAGGAGCCCCGACCAAGTATCGAGTGCATTTATGAACATACATTTCAGTAGGCCAACATTTCGGATTTTTAAATCATTTTTTCAAGCTGGGGTTAAAAACTATTTAATTTACTGAGATAATGACTTATGGGTTTTCGCTGGCTGTAAGCCCAATCATCAACATTAACTGAGATAAACACTTGAAATAGATCACTCTGTTTGTAAGATCTATACAATATATGAGTTTCACTTTTTGTATCGAAGAACTGAAATAAATTATTTTTTTGATGATTTTCTAATTTTGTGAGAAGCACCTGTTCTGGTCCTGCTCGGCTCAGACACTTTAACCCCCTAAATACTGCGATTGAACGCGATCGCAGCATTTCAGCAGACAGCAGAGGGATGACATCCCCTTGCCCTTGAAATAGAGACCCCGCGGCGTAATCGCAATCGTTGCCATGGTGACCCGATGTATTCGTGAAAACACCGGGTCACAGTTCTAGGAAAGTTGCTTGATCAGCAACTTTCTCTGTCATTGCAGAGCTGACAGCTTGTGCAGCATATAGGGATGCTTGTAATTATTTTTTCTATAAAATAGTTTTTATCCCTTACTCCCCCAAGATGGCTGGACCATCATTGTAAATGCACCTTGTATATACACAACTGTACTTTGTATTCCCCCACCTCATTGTAGATTGTAAGCTCTCCGAGCAGGGCCGTCTTATTTTGCTTTATTAATTACTGTATTGTTAACGTTTTTTACTTATGACTTGTTTTTTTGAAACTGTTAAACTGTAGAGCGCTGCGGAATATGATGGCGCTATATAAAGATTATTATTATTGTGTAAAAGCAACAAATATAAATAAAAGATATAACGTGGTATCGCTGTAATCGTACTAACCCGAAGAATAAAACAGCCTTATCAATTTTACCACACACAGAAAGGCATAAAAACCCCTCTCCAAAAATAAATCCTGAATTGTTGTTTTTTGTACATTCTGCCTCCCAAAAATAGTAATAAAAAGCGATAAAAAAAATTTAATGTTTTGAAAATGGTGAAAATAGTACCAATGAAAATATCAACTCATCCCGCAAAAAAACAAACCATCACATGACTCTGTGGGCCATAATATGGAAAAATGATAGCTCTCTAATATGGTGATGCAAAAACTATTTTTTGCAATGAAAAGTGTTTTTAGTGTGTGACAGCAGCCAAAACATAAAAACCCAAATTTATAAATCTGGTATCGCTGTAATTGCACCAACCCGAAGAATAAATTGCCTAACCACTTTCACCTCACTAGAAAACATAAAAAATATATAAAATAAGTTCTTCATTGCTGTTCATTTTTTAATTCTGCTTCCCAAAGACGCAGTAAGACTAGGCAAAACATTCTCTTGCACTATGCGCTGGGCACTTCCATCTAAATCTCTCAAATACGTGATTCAGAAGGAACCTTTGGCGGAAGATTCCTTATACTGAAGCAGATGGAGGTACTGTGAATGCCATCTGCCCTGTAATCCGGGGGTGTCCGTTTTTTAGGAATGCATTAAAGTCTTATTTTGCGTGGGCCCCACAGTTTTGTGCACTTCTGAATAGAACACCGCTAAAAAGGGAGGCCAGACGGAGTCCAGAATAATTGCTTCCTCATTATAGTGAATGGATCCTTGGGGGTTTCATCTGAATCACGTCCCCCAGAGCTTTGGATGGAAACACCCAAAGTAAGTGCTCAGCATAGAGCGCCAGATAAATGAAATCCTAAAAGTTATGTAAAAAGTTCCTAATAAAAGCTTCAACTCAAACTACAAAAAAAGCAAGCCCTCACTCAGGTCTGTTAACGGAAATATAGGGGGCTTCTACATTACTGGTAACACAAAGGCTCTGGAAAAGCGAAATGGCTCCTCACCCGAAAAAAAGAAATTCAGCAAATTTTTGCAGTCCCAAATCAAATGCCCCCTCCTTCAGAGCCACACGTGTACCTAAACACATATAGCGTCCACATTTGGCATTTCTGAAGCATTGAGATCCCGACTACTTATGGGTGCATGCGTCCAGAAGCACGGGTGGGCTAATGGACTGGTGACTGCAATGTACTGGTCACATCAGCGTATGGTCACTACAACGGCAGTTTGCAATTTTGACTTGGCAACATTAAATGCTGCTTGTTTCTGGAAAATACCCATGGAGTCAAATGGTCACTACACTGTAGATAAATTGCCCAAGGAGTAAATTTCCAAAGTGGGGTCGCATGAGGGGGGATTTGCTCTTCTAGCAATTAGGGGCTCTAGAAAGGAGTCTACAAACTGTTCTAGGAACATCTGCGCTACGAAGGCAAATAGCGCTCCGTTCCTCCCGAGTCTCTTATATGGCCAAGTAGAACTGCAGAGCCACATATGGGGTATTGGCACGTTCAGTAGAAATTGTGCGACAAATTTTGGTGCCATTTTTTAATTACTTCTTGTGTGAAAATGTAAAATCTGGGGGTAAAACAAAATTTTGGTGGTAAAAATATAATTCATTCTTTCTTTACTGTCCAATGATATAAAATTTTGTGACACACCCTGACACACCTATAATCACTGCACCACAAGATGAATTCATTGGGGAGTGTAGTTTGTAAAAGAGTTCACTATAGGGGTTTTTTGTTGTTTGGCACCTCAGGGGTCTGCCATGTGATATGGCACCCTCAAACTAATCCAGCAAAATCTGAACTCCAATATGGTGCCGCTTCCTTCTGAGCTTTGCACCGTGCCTCAAAGTAGTATTCCCCATATATGGGGTATCGCGCACTCAGGAGAAATTGCACAAAAAATTGTATGGTGCAATTTCTCCTGTTACTCTTCTGAAAATTTTAAAATTTGGGGGACAAAATAACATTTTTGTGGGGAAAATGTGATTTTTTTATTTTCACGTTACGTTATAAACTTCGTGAAACACCTGTGGGTTCAAGGTGCTCACCACCATCTAAATACATTCCTTGAGAGGTCTAGATTCCAAAATGGGTCACTTGTGGGGGGTTTCCACTGTATAGGCACCCAGACACTCTCCAAATGGGAGATGGCGTCCGCCAGTGATCTAGCAAATTTTGCATTCAAAAAGTCAAATGGCGCTCCTGCCCTTCCGAGCCCTGCTGTGCGCCCAAACAGTAGTTTTCTCCCTCATATGGGGGATCAGTCTACTCAAGAGAAATTGCACTATAAATTGTATGGTGCAATTTCTCCTGTTACCCCTTTTGAAAAATGTAAAATTTGTTGCTAAATAACATTTTTGTTGGGAAAATGTGATTTTATTATTTTTACAGCTCAACATTATAAACTTCTGTGAAGCACCTGAGGGTTCAATGTGCTCACGCACAACTAGATCAATTCCTGAGGGGGGGGGTCTAGTATGCAAATGGTGTCACTTGTGCGGGATTTTCACTGTTTATGCACATACCAAGAAAGAAGAAAAACGATCAAATAGTGAAAAAAGATATAAACGCTTTATTGTCATTTTATAAGAGGAACAAACTTGAAGGGGGGAAAAGGGGAAAGAGCATTATGTGCAGTATAAAGTGTTGGATGCACAGTGCAAACTGGTGGTCAGCCAATAATAATATTATATTTGGCAACTAGCCATCATGTTATTATCCAGATTTTATGGATCAAATGCCCAGGTACCGTATTTTTCGGACCATAAGACACACCCCAAATTTTGGGGTGAAAATAACAGAAAAAAAGATTTTTACAATATAGGGGTCCGTCTTACACTGTGTTCCAAATTATTATGCAAAATTGTTTAGGAGTGATAAGGTAAGAATTTGTTTGTCAGTTAAACTCATTGATGGTGATGTGTGTCAGGGCTCTTTATATCACTGTAAGCAATTGCAGACACCTGTGCTAATTAGTTTGGCAGGTGTGTCCAATGAAAGGCAAGACTACTTAAGAAGGCTGTCCCACATTTTTAAGCAGCTACATTTTCTGCCAAAATGGGAAAGAAAAAGGATGTGTCGGCTGCTGGAGAAGCAACAAATTGTGGAGTGTTTAGGTCAAGGCATGACTACAATCAACATTGCCAAGACACTTCATCGTGATCATCGCACAATCAAGAAGTATGTAGCTGATTCCAGTACACGTGTGCGTGCTGATAAGGGAAAATTGAGAACTTTTTCCCTACAGGCAATTACATCAGGTTAAAAGAGCAGCGGCAAAAAAGCCTTCTCATAGCAGCAGACAAGTTTTTGAAGCTGCTGGTGCTCCAACGTCCCCGAACAACAAGATGCAGGGTCCTTCAGAGGTTTGCAGCTGTGCGTAAGCCATCCTGTCGACCTCCTCTATCCACTGCACACAAGCAGAAACGGCTCCAGTGGGCCAAACGATACATGAAGATTGACTTCAAAATGTTTTGTTCACCGATGAGTGCCGTGCAATGCTCGATGGTCCAGATGGATAGAGTGGAGGATCGCTGGTTGATGGACACCCAGGCAAACACGGCTACGGCGCCAACAAGGAGGAGGTGGAGTAATGTTTTGGGCTGGAATCATGGGGAGAGAGATTGTCGGCCCCTTTAGGATCCCTGAAGGGGGAAAGATGAACTCCATAGTGTATGTTGAGTTTTCTCAAACAGCACTTCCTGCCATGGTTCAAGAAGAAGAACCGTGCATTCCGCAGCAAGATCATTTTCATGCATGCTAATGCACCGTCTCATGCTGCACATAAACACATCTGCATCTCTAGCTGCTATGGGCATAAAAGGGGACAAAATTGTGGTGTGGCCCCCATGCTCCCCTGACCTCAACCCCACTAAGAACCTCTGGAGCATCATCAAAAGAAGTGTCTATGATGCCGGGAGGCAGTTCACATCTAAGCAACAGCTCTGGGAGGGTTATTCTGTCCTCATGCAAAACAATTGAAGCAGAAACCATCCAAAACCTGACAAATTTAATGGACGTGAGAGTTCAGAAGCTCCTTTCGAACAAGGGGTCCTATGTGCAAATGTAACATCACCTAGAATAAAGTTTTGAGTTGAAAACTGTTTGATTTCAGTTTGTAATAACCTGATAATGCTTATAATTTCAAAAATTACCATTTTTTTGTTCCTTATTAAAATGAAAAGGTTGAAAACTCTGCTGTGCATAATAATTTGGAACATGTATTTTGAGTGTTTTATTTTTTAAAAAATATACTTTTATCATAGGCAGTTTGTACAAAACCTTTCAATTGTACTCTAATAGTTATTTGACTGGAAATTACAATGACTGCAATTCATATAGGTAATTTGGGGAAATCTGAGAAAATATTATTTCCATAATAATTTGGAACACAGTGTATTGTCCGAATTTTAAGGTACCTGAGGGCCGGCGGTGGTAAAGCAGGGGTTGCGGCAGTGGTGTGGCAGAGGTGCGGTGATGCTGATACAGGGTCCCTTCCTCAGGTGAGGTGACGCTGCAGCCGGTGTCCAAGGCAAGCAGGAAAGCCGGG
Organism: Oophaga sylvatica; assembly: GCA_033576555.1. Classification (NCBI taxonomy): domain Eukaryota; kingdom Metazoa; phylum Chordata; class Amphibia; order Anura; family Dendrobatidae; genus Oophaga; species Oophaga sylvatica. Next base: position 35,035,009 of record JARQOD010000009.1, read on the forward strand.
TTAACCACAAGTTACCGGGGGGTTGCGGAGGTGGTGTGGCAGTCGCAGAGGTGCGGCGTTACAGAGGCTCGGTGGGCGGCGTGCACCTGAGCAGGGTCCCTTCCTCAGGTGAGGTGACGCACGGCACGGTGTCCACGGAGAGCAGTTGTCGGTGGTGGCGGCCATCTTCCTGAGGCGGCGCGTGCGCAGATGGAGATTGCGGCGGCCATTTTCCTGAAGCCGAGCTCTCAATCTGTGAACTTGGCTTCAGGATAATGGCCGCCGCGATCTCTATCTGCGCACGTGCGGCCTCCCGCGGCCATTTTCCTGAAGCCTCAGGAAGCAGAGAACTCTATCTGTGCACGCGCCGCCTCAGGAGATGGCCGTCACCACCAAGAAACCCGGCTCTGCTCTCCTCTCTGCTCTCCGTGGACACATGCCGCGGCGTCACCTCACTGAAGAAGGGACCCTGCTCAGGTGCACGCCGCCCGCCGCGCCTCTGCAACGCCGCACCTCTGCCACCGCCACAAACCCCCGGTAAGCCTGTGTTCGGACTATAAGACGCACCCCCCCATTTTCCTCAGAATTTTTTGGGGGAAAAAGTGCGTCTTATAGTTCAAAAAATACGGTAAATGCCGAAGTTGTATGGAGGTAAGGTACACAAGTAATGCACTTGATTAATAAGAATATGCAATAGCGTACAGAGCATACACAGTTAAGATATTTAATGCCTACCTGGTAGAGACACCATATAGTGGAGGGCACAGCAGCTATTGTATAGCGCACAGAGTATATTATAGTATATATATATATATACACTGAAGGCATCAAAAGTATGAATTAACACATGTGGAATTACATACTTAACAAAAAAGTGCGAAACAACTGAAAATACGTCTTATATTCTAGGTTCTTCAAAGTAGCCACCTTTTGCTTTGATGACTGCTTTGCACACTCTTGGCATTCTCTTGATGAGCTTCAAGAGGTAGTCACCAGAAATGGCCTTCCAACAATCTTGAAGGAGTTCACAGAGATGCTTAGCACTTGTTGGCCTTTTTGCTTTCACTATGCGGTCCAGCTCACCCCAAACCATCTCGATTGGGTTCAGGTCTGGTGACTGTGGAGGCCAGGCCATCTGGCGTAGCACCCATAACTCTCCTTCTTGGTCAAATAGTAATCAAAAAATATATATAGTAAGGTTTAATATACCCAAAATCATAGAAAAAAACCAAAAAAATGAAGTACTTTATTTGTAATTAACCATAATAGGTAGCACCAAAATTAACATACAAAGAATAATTCAGATTAAAATATTGGGCCCATCTGGATGTCCCTAGAAATTTCCTAGGCTGTCTCCTGCCTTGCCGCGGAGGTTGGCACCCTAGGGGGGAGCGTTGTGGCGCCCCCGCTCACCGATGGCTAACCCTAGTGGCCCTGTTGTGCCCTATATATCTAGTGGATCCCACTACCCGATAAGCTAAGGGGACCTCTATATCTAGACAGAGACCTACTGAACTAGTACATCCCTATGTCCCAATAGTGTAAAAGCAGAAAAAACAAATGGTAGTAACTGGATATCGTTTTTTATATATATATGTATCCAAGATTGGTGGGAGCTAGTTTTTTATCAAGTAACCCGGTCTACAGCTAGTTTATTAATGTGGTGGCTGCTAATAAGCAGAAAGAAAAACATTATATTTTTAATTAGCTTCAACAGTCTTTAGATCTGTCTGATAAATAGATATATACACATGCTGTAGCCGAGAAAAGTCATGTACCGCAATTTATCTCATATTCATAAGCACCGTTCAATGTCTCAGTGCACTTGTAGTCTATTAATAACAAATGCCTAGATGTTATTTTAACAAAGAATACAGCGTTTCAATGCACTTATGCCAGAGTAGTTCAACACCTCAAAAAAACTCATAGCAAGGCGATCAATTGATAAATATACCGGATGTAACAAGCGCCTATAGGTATGAAATCATGTCTAGGCAATTGGTGTACGCAATGAAAATGACCAAAAATGGCACTTGGATGCACCCATAGATGTAGATATGATGCCTCAATGTGCTCCTAAAGCACTTAATAATCACAAAATCTAAATACAGAATAGGCATACCATATGCCGCAATGCATGTAATTTGAGATCATCATTGGGATACATCCATAGCAGAAGCGGTTGAAGACCGCATATTTAGACAAAATGCGAAATATATACAGCGGTACTTAGCTCCCTCAGTTTTTTTCATTTACCACCATGAAACCATAGCTAATCACGCCTCGACGCGTTTCGCCTAACCAGGCTCATCAGGAGGTCAGATGAACAGATGCAGATGTCTTGTGCATGGTGCAGTGGCTAACCTGTAATGCGTAACTGTTCCCCATTTGTACATACCGCCAATCGGATCTTTAATTGGCGCCGCCCACATCAGGTGAGTCCAGCGTCTATACGAATCATGGCTCCCATCGTCTGGTGTCGCCCACATTGTGGGTCATAGATTGATGCAGATCCCTGCCGACGTCACTTCCGCCCTCACTCGATTAGTAAGGGAATAAGTGCGCATGTCCAGACGGGGGACGTCACTTAGTGACGCCCTCAACATTTGAGTGACGTATAGATGAGAAGCCGCTCTTATGTTCAACCCCTTCTGCTTACATTTAGTTAATCAGCAGAGGGAGAAGTACGCTTATCAAGGGGTATCCATTACTAATAGGCTCATAGAAATATATATACAGATGTCGTATATTGCTCGATATATCAACAAAGATGTATGGCCGTTTATCAGAATAACATAGTCCTATATTCATTCATCAAGATAACAAAATCCTATATTTTTGAAACACATATTAAAGTCATGAATCGCCTCCTTAAATCTTTTAGTGGAATTCTACAGTGTGAAACTCTACTGACTCATATATGACCAATGGGGAATCAGGATAAATAGATATGACATAAAAATCTATGCAGATCTCATATTGGAGATCTTATAGCATGGAAAAACCGGATTACTTACCGGTAATGCTCTTTTATAGAGCCCACGACAGCACCCACTGAGAGAGGGGATCCGCCCCTAGGAACAGGAAACCTACAGAGAGATAAAAGGGGCGGCCCCCCTCGCTCCTCAGTTGGATTACAGAGAATGAGAGGAACCGCCACACAAGTTTCAGTTAATTTGCACCATAATACATATAATATACATATTTACACTACTAGACTATGTGCAGCAATTATATACATTCAACCCTTCACCCAACAGAATACACCGTGCATACTATAACCAGGGGAGGGAAGTGAGTGGGTGCTGTCGTGGGCTCTATAAAAGAGCATTACCGGTAAGTAATCCGGTTTTTTCTTTTCGCCACGACAGCACCCACTGAGAGATTTTCAGAGACTATCACCTGGGAGGGACCACCGTGTCAAGGACTGATCTACCAAACACTAGGTCTGTTGAGGAAGATAGATCTAATCTATAGTGATCATAGAAGGTAGAAGGTGAAGCCCAGGTTGCAGCCTTACATATAAAGTCTATCGGGACATCTGCTCTTTCCGCCCATGAGGAAGATATAGCCCGTGCGGAATGTGCCTTCACGCCTTGTGGTGGGACTTTCCCTTTTGTAACATACGCCAGAGATATCGCGTCTCTAATCCATCGAGACAGTGTACTTTTTGTCACTCCTGCACCTTTACGGCTACCCTGGAATGAGACAAAGAGAGCCCTACTCTGCCTCCAGGGTCTAGTCCTATCTAGATACTTTAAGACGGCTCTTTTAACATCTAAAGTATGGAGTTTCTCTTCCTGTGGTGATGAGGGATTATCAAAAAAGGAAGGAAGGTAGATCTCCTGGGATCTATGAAATTTTGTCGCCACTTTAGGGAGATAAGATGGGTCTGTTTTTAAGACTATTTTGTCCTGAAATACTGACAGGAAAGGAGGATCTATCGATAAGGCCTGGAGATCACTCACTCTTCTCGCTGAGACCAGGGCTATTAATAAAATGGTTTTAAATGAAACATATTTTATTGGAACTGAATGGAGGGGTTCAAATGGATCTTCCATTAAGGCGTCTAGAACTAGGTTTAAGTCCCAAGATGGCATCTGTGGTATATATACTGGTTGTGCTCGATGACAGGCTGAGATAAACCGAGCCACCCATCTATTGCCTGCTACGTCATGACTGTATAAGGCTCTAGAGCTGACACCTGGACCTTAAGCGTATTTACTGATAGACCTAATTCATGTCCTTTTTGCAAAAATTCTAGGATAGCCGGGATAGGTACTTCATTAGATAGGTGTGCCGAATGAAATGTTAAGAATTTTTTCCAGATTCTGGCATATATATTAGTTGTAATCTCCTTTCTACTATGCAGAAGGGTATTAATTAGACCGTTTGAAAACCCCCTTTGCTTTAATAGCTGCCTTTCAAATTCCAAGCCGTGAGGCTCAGGCCTTTGACCTGAGGGTGGTAACATGGCCCTTGTGAGAGAAGGTCCCAGTCCCAAGGGAGGATCCATGGATCTGAGACCGACATGGTCCTCAGCCATGAGAACCATGGCCTTTTGGGCCAGAACGGAGCTATTAGAATTATTCTTGCTCCTTCGTCCTGATTTTCCGAATGACAATTGGTAGTAACATCATTGGAGGAAAGGCATAAGCTAGGCGAAAATTCCACGGGGTCTGTAAAGCATCCAGTATGTCCGGACTGTCCATCTTGAACATCGAAGCAAACCTTTCGACTTGTCTGTTGTTCCTTGTGGCAAATAGGTCTATTTCTGGCTTGCCCCATCTGACTGATATCATGTTGAAGATTCGACGACTGAGCATCCATTCTCCCTGATGCAGAGTATGGCGACTGAGAAAATCTGCTTTGATATTGTCTGCCCCTCTGACATGCAGTGCTGATAGGGATAGGAGATGATTTTCTGCCAACTTTAGAATTTCTCCCGCGATAAACATGAGCGCTACCGATCGTGTTCCTCCTTGGTGGTTTAGGTATGCTACAGAGGTGGTATTGTCTGATAGAATCCTTGTATGAGATCCTTGTAGCTGCGGAAGAAAGTTATATATACATAGTATATAGCTTTTAATTCTCTCATATTTGACGAGTCCTCTACCTCAGATCTAGACCACTTTCCCTGCACAATAAAGTCTTTTAAATGCGCTCCCCATCCCAAGGGACTGGCATCTGTGGTTACTATATTTGAGGGGACCACTACCCAAGGAACTCCCCCCGAAAGATTATCTGGATCTAGCCACCACCTCAGGGAAATGACCACCTCCGTTGGCAGGGATATCATACTTTCTAAATGTCCCTGTAAGCTTTCTCCTTCTTGCAGGATGAATCTTTGTAATTCCCTGGTATGAAATTGGGCCCACTGGACTGCCGGAATACAAGAGGTTAAAGATCCTAGTAAGGACATGCCTGCTCTTAGTGATATTATAGGATTATTTACCACAAGACGTACTTTATTGATTACAATTAATTTCTTTGCCTCTGGTAGCAGACATCTCTGACTTACTGAATCCAGATGAAGGCCTAGGAACGTCTGACAGGTTACCGGGTGAAGCCTGGATTTTTCCCAGTTTATCAACCAACCTAATTTCTGCAAGGATGAAATTACGTCAGATAGTCTGTGCTCACACTGCAGATACGAATTTCCCACTATTAGAATATCATCCAGATATGGGATTACCAGGGTATCTTTTATTCGCAAGTATGACATCACCTCCAGCATTAGTTTGGTGAAGACGCGGGGTGCCATGGATAGTCCGAAGGGCATTGCTGTGAATTGGAGATGACGGATTCGGCCTTCTAATATTACTGCTACTCGTAGAAACTGCTGATGCGAGATTTGTATTGGTAGATGGTAATACGCATCTTTGAGATCCACGACCGCCATGTAGCATCTGGGAAATAGAAGTTTAATGGCTGATCGTATAGACTCCATTTTAAAAGTCCGGGCCTTCAAAAAGGTATTCAGCTTCTTTAAATTTATTATGGTTCTAAATGAACCATCTGGTTTAGACACTAGAAACAAGGGAGAATAAAAGCCCTTCCCTCTTTGATGAACCGGAACTTCTACTAGCACCTTTTTATGTAATAGGCCCTTAATTTCTAATTCTAATGACTCCTGTTGAGATTGAGACTTTAAGGAAGTCAATAGAAAGGAGTCCGGAGGATTCCGGACAAATTCCAGAGCTAGACCTGATTTTATAATATTAATTGCCCAGGGGTTCGAAGTGATCTTTTCCCAGCGATAGCAGAAATGTAAAAGCCTGCCACCAACAGGTAGATTAGTACTACCTGAATTTCTCTCCTGATTTAAATGGACGTTTACCGAATAAATTTCCTTTCGGTCTGAAGTCCTTATTGTTCCAGGAGTTCTGGGCTTTAAAGTCCTTCTTTCTGCCAAACGCTGGCTTTCTGAATGATCTCCTATAGGATGGAACGTACGGATTAGGGAAGCCTTTCTTTCTCTCTGCTGCCTTAGTTAGGATGTCATCTAGTACTGCTCCAAACAGATACTCACCCTGGCAGGGTATAGCACAAAGCTTAGACTTAATGTGTGTGTCCCCCTTCCAGACTTTTAGCCATAACGCTCTTCTAGCTGCGTTAGTTAACCCCGCCGTTCTTGCTGCTAGACGGAGAGAATCTATTGACGCATCTGACAAGAAGGCAGCAGCACCTTTAATTAATGGAATGGAGGCACATAACTTATCTCTGGATAGGCCATTTTTTATATTGTCCTCCAACTGGTCTAGCCATATTAACAAGGCTCTACCCGTACATGTGGATGATATTGCTGGCTTGAATGCACCTATACATGATTCCCATGATCTTTTAAGCAGTGTGTCTGCTTTCCGATCCAGAGGATCCGATAACATTCCAGTATCTTCCACTGGAAGAGAGGACCGGCGAGAAGTTGAGGCTACAGCCGCGTCCACCTTAGGTGCCTTTGCCCAAGAGGTTAGATCTTCATCATTGAAGGGGTATCGTCTTTTGGATGCCGCTGGCATAAAACCTCTCTGCCCTTGCTTCTCCCATTCTTTTTTGACCATATCCTTTATGGCTGGAATTATAGGAAATACTCTACCCTTTCGTTGGGAGAGACCTGAAAACATAATCTCTTGGGGAGTTTTGGGATCTTTAACGTCCGACAAACCCATAGTGTTTCTTATGGATTTAATCAGGTTATTTATACTATCAGTTGGAAAGCATGTATGTTCCTCTTCCTCCTCCGAGGACACAGAATCTTGCGAATTTAGCTCTCCGCTGTCTGAAGAAGACCCCACTTTAGGCGGGGTGACCTCTCTAAGGGTTTTTCTTCCCGTAACACTACCTGCTCCCCCTAGGGCCTGTAGCTCTTCTCTAATCATTAAACGAATATCCTCCGTTCTAATTGAATTTTCTTCCTGGAGCGTATGGCCAATGCATATCTGACATAATCTTTTAGAATATGCGTCTGGGAGGGGTTGGGAGCATAGGGCACATTCTTTATGTTTGGTTTTGTCCGTTTTTTTCGCCTAAGGATAGATAGAAAGAGGAGGAAGGGCTATCAGCTTGACAGGTGTGATTATAAAACACTCACCCAGTGAAGCTCTTGTCAGCACAATACCGGCTTTGAAGTCAAGGGATCTGGCTGCGGCGTGGAGTGAGATAATTTTTCTCCATTTCTATTAGTGGAACCACTTCGCTTGGAGCGTCCACTTTCACCTTTTTTGCTGCTGCTGCTGCTGCTACGACGTGGATTAGGCATGTCGTCAGACAGGTGCGACACAGGGTCAATTGGAACTGACATTGCTGCACACCGGAGGTCCCACAAGCGGTGCTTTTTATACAGCTGCCCGCAAAATAACCCCCTTTTTTTTTTTTTTTTTTTTCCTGTAGCGGTGACCCGGAAGTGTAATGCTTCACTTCCGGGTTTCTGCATCTTCAGCGCATGCGCGCCGCTCTATACCGCTCTCTGCCTCTATGGTATCCTCGGAGGACTGAATCCTACCTCCGGCGATCACCTGAACGCGCGCCTCTGCCTGCGCCGCGTCTCCTCCCGGCACTCCAATTATGCCCGCATTATGGCCGAAGAGGCGGCGGTCTCCACGCCGACATCCCATCAAGGCTCCCGGATTAAAAAAAAAAAGGTAGGGCAGCCTTATTGTCATATTTATGCGAGCCAGAGCTATATCGCTCCTGGCCTCGCATTTCCACCTGGTGTCCGTTCCTGCCAGGTGGTACTCCCCAGTCGAGGAGGGAGTGAATAAAAACTCCCCCGACGCTGCTTCTGGTACTGGAACCCCTGCCGCTCTTAAAGATACTGCGCAGGCGGTTCCTTAGCCCAGGCATCCTCTTCTTAGTAGGTTCCTCTCTTAGGAACAGGAAACCAACTGAGGAGCGAGGGGGGCCGCCCCTTTTATCTCTCTGTAGGTTTCCTGTTCCTAGGGGCGGATCCCCTCTCTCAGTGGGTGCTGTCGTGGCGAAAAGAAAAGTTTGGCTATTTTCCTTATTAGGCCCATAAAACATGAATGAAGGCTATAGGAAACAGGTAAAGGAGTTGATTTCATTCAGACCATGGGGTTCGAGGGAATTCAGTCTGAAGATCCATTCACATTCTCTTCTCAGGATCATGTTATCAATGTCTCCACCCCTAGAGTTGGTATGTACTACTTCGATAATCATAAATGATATGTCACTCAGATTGCCTCTGTGACAGGAATTCATATGTCGTGCTAGGGGGGTGTCTCTATTGTTTCGAATGTCTCCCATGTGTTCCCCAACTCTTCTCCTGAATTCCCTTTTAGTTTTTCCCACATAGTCTTTAGAGCATGAACAAGTGCCTTTATATACCACAGCCGTGGTTCTACAATTGGAAAAGTCCCTCAAAAAGAATTTCAGTCCCGTAGAGGAACTGAAAAAACACTTTGCTGGTGACATCCATTTGCATAATGTACAATTTCCACATTTGAAAAAACCAATTGGTCTCCTGTCTAGCCAAGTGCCCTCCCTTGCTGGTCTCTTATATTGGCTGTGTACAAGAAGGTCTCTAATGGACCTCCCCTTCCTGAACGTGATATTGGGTCGTAATCCTCCCACGTCTTTGAGGTCCGGGTCCATTCTAAGAATATCCCAATGTCTTGTTAATACCCGCCTCACCTCATCATGCCCATAATCAAAAGTCCCTATCACCCTAGTGATTTCAGAGGTGTCTGCTTTCACCTTACTTTGTAACAGCTGATGTCTATTCGCCCTCCTAGCATGATCAAAAGCTGTGTTAATGACATGCTCCGGATAGCCTTTTTCCCTGAATCTATTCTGCATATCCCTTGATTGACGTATGAAAGTCTCATTTCTAGAACAGTTCCTTCTAACCCTTAGGAACTGTCCTTTAGGGATCCCCCTTTTTAGTGGGGTAGGGTGATAGCTCTGCCAATGCAGAAGGCTGTTGGTGCTTGTCGGTTTGCGGTATATCATGGTGGAAATGTTACCCTGTGTCTCTTTCTTGATCCTAATATCTAGAAATGATATTTCTTTGTTGTGAATTTCGAAGGTGAATCTTAAATTCAGATTGTTTTTATTCAGATCTCCTACAAATTCCTCAAATTCCACCTTCGTACCTGTCCAGACCACAAACACATCGTCGATGTATCTGTACCACATCGATATTTTATCCTGCCACCACTCGGCGTGATCCCTAAATACCACCGATTCCTCCCACCAGCCCAGGAACAGATTAGCATAGGATGGGGCACATGGGCTCCCCATCGCAGTGCCCCTGAGCTGGTGGAAGAATTTACCATCAAAGGTGAAGGCATTATGGGTGAGCGTGAATTGAAGAAGTGATGTCACAAAGGTATTATGTCTCCCACATGCGATTGATCTTTGTTGTAAAAAATGCTCCACACCCTTTACGCCCAAGTGATGGGGTATGCTACTGTATAAAGCTTCCACATCAATTGATGCAAAGAAGGAGCTTTCTTCAAAGGAGATACCATCTAACTTAAGTAGCAGGTCCGATGTGTCTCTGAGGTACGAGGGTAGGGAGACAACAAAAGGATGCAAAATTTCTTCAATGTAGAGGCCACAGTTCTGAGTAAGAGAGTTGACCCCCGAAACGATAGGTCTCCCCTTAAGGGGGTCCAACCCCTTATGTATTTTCGGCAAGGCATAGAACGTCGCCTCTACTGGGAATTTAGGCAACATGAAGTCATGCTCCGTCTTGGAGATAAGTGTATCTGAGAGGGCTCTATCGAGGAGTCCCTTGAGTTCCTCTTTAAAGCTAGTTGATGGGTTAGCTGACATAACTTCATAGGTGCTTGTGTCAAGTAGAATGTCAGTGCACATTCTTCTATACTTAACATGGTCCAGAATTACCAAGTTTCCTCCTTTATCAGAAGGTTTTATGATCAATTGATCATTTTTCTTTAATGTCTCAAGGGCCTTCCTCTCATTCCCTGACAAATTGTCCTGGAACTCAAAGTCCAGATTCCTTATTTTCTTGAGGTCCCTTTCTACCAAAGATAGAAATATATCAATGTTCCCTGTTTCTCCAGGAGGCGGCATTCTGGTACTCCTATTTTTAAGGGTGGTGAAGGGTCCCCTGTCTCCTCCACCTATGTGCTCATTCTCCTCAAGAAGACCCGCCAGATCTCTATAGGTTTCAAAATCTTCCTCCTCAAGTCCTTGTCTAAGACACTCTTCACGATTATGCTGTTTGAAAAATTTTTTCCATTTTAGTTTTCTACAAAATAAATTAAGATCCTTGACCCATTCGAAGCAATTAAATCTATTGGTTGGAACAAAATTAAGGCCTCTCGTTAGCAGATCTAGTTCTTCTCTGTTAAGGGAATGCGAGGACAGGTTGATTATTTGTCCCTTTATTGATTGAACCTGGTTCTTAGATGATAGCCCGTCCTCGCACTTTGTTCCAAAAAAGAGGAAGAAGAAGGTAACGAGGGAGAGGGTGCAGAGGAAAGCGGGGCAGTATGTCCCATCTGAAAACCCCCCCTTTGGATACCTCTTCCCCTTTTGCCACCCCTTGTCGATCTTCCTCTCGTATTTTGCCATTTTGGTCTATGAAAAGTTCCTCTGAATTGTAACCCACCTAGATTAATGTCTGATCTTTCGGTGTCAGAGGTATCAATATCAGAAGACGATGCCTCAGAGTATCTGTCTCGTTGGAAATTGAGGATCTGGTTATCACTAAAGTCTTTGAGGTCACGTTGGAACTGTAATTGTTTTCGTTCCTTTAGTAGGGCTTGATATCTTTCTACCGAGGTCTGCAGGAGACCCTCCCTTCTGTTGAAATCTGGATCAGTTTTGAATTTGAGTACACCCTCAATCAACTTGTTGAGTTGTATGGTGGATTTTTCAAACACCTTTTTCTCCTCTGCCAAAATAATTTGCATAAATCTGATAGAAGAATCAATAGACTCTTTGAGCCACAAGTTCATAAGCTCCTGCGATGCTATTCTTGGCGAGGGATTTATATTAATTCTAAGGCCTCTGGGGACTATTCTGTTTTTTAAATAGTTTTCTATAGTCCTAATTTCCCACCAGGATTTCAGGTGTTCTTTATAAGCACCATACAAATCATTAAACAAGTTTTTGAGGGTCAGAGGACCTGTGGGTGTAACACTTGTACCTCCTACGCTAAATGCCTGATTTGCATCCTCAAGCCATACATCTGGGTTAATGGGTCCTGCCAGGAAACTCGCCATGCCAAACCAGAATTTTCAAATAATAATCAAAAAATATATATAGTAAGGTTTAATATACCCAAAATCATAGAAAAAAACCAAAAAAATGAAGTACTTTATTTGTAATTAACCATAATAGGTAGCACCAAAATTAACATACAAAGAATAATTCAGATTAAAATATTGGGCCCATCTGGATGTCCCTAGAAATTTCCTAGGCTGTCTCCTGCCTTGCCGCGGAGGTTGACACCCTAGGGGGGAGCGTTGTGGCGCCCCCGCTCACCGATGGCTAACCCTAGTGGCCCTGTTGTGCCCTATATATCTAGTGGATCCCACTACCCGATAAGCTAAGGGGACCTCTATATCTAGACAGAGACCTACTGAACTAGTACATCCCTATGTCCCAATAGTGTAAAAGCAGAAAAAACAAATGGTAGTAACTGGATATCGTTTTTTATATATATATGTATCCAAGATTGGTGGGAGCTAGTTTTTTATCAAGTAACCCGGTCTACAGCTAGTTTATTAATGTGGTGGCTGCTAATAAGCAGAAAGAAAAACATTATATTTTTAATTAGCTTCAACAGTCTTTAGATCTGTCTGATAAATAGATATATACACATGCTGTAGCCGAGAAAAGTCATGTACCGCAATTTATCTCATATTCATAAGCACCGTTCAATGTCTCAGTGCACTTGTAGTCTATTAATAACAAATGCCTAGATGTTATTTTAACAAAGAATACAGCGTTTCAATGCACTTATGCCAGAGTAGTTCAACACCTCAAAAAAACTCATAGCAAGGCGATCAATTGATAAATATACCGGATGTAACAAGCGCCTATAGGTATGAAATCATGTCTAGGCAATTGGTGTACGCAATGAAAATGACCAAAAATGGCACTTGGATGCACCCATAGATGTAGATATGATGCCTCAATGTGCTCCTAAAGCACTTAATAATCACAAAATCTAAATACAGAATAGGCATACCATATGCCGCAATGCATGTAATTTGAGATCATCATTGGGATACATCCATAGCAGAAGCGTCTGGACATGCGCACTTATTCCCTTACTAATCGAGTGAGGGCGGAAGTGACGTCGCAGGGATCTGCATCAATCTATGACCCACAATGTGGGCGACACCAGACGATGGGAGCCATGATTCGTATAGACGCTGGACTCACCTGATGTGGGCGGCGCCAATTAAAGATCCGATTGGCGGTATGTACAAATGGGGAACAGTTACGCATTACAGGTTAGCCACTGCACCATGCACAAGACATCTGCATCTGTTCATCTGACCTCCTGATGAGCCTGGTTAGGCGAGACGCGTCGAGGCGTGATTAGCTATGGTTTCATGGTGGTAAATGAAAAAAACTGAGGGAGCTAAGTACCGCTGTATATATTTCGCATTTTGTCTAAATATGCGGTCTTCAACCGCTTCTGCTATGGATGTATCCCAATGATGATCTCAAATTACATGCATTGCGGCATATGGTATGCCTATTCTGTATTTAGATTTTGTGATTATTAAGTGCTTTAGGAGCACATTGAGGCATCATATCTACATCTATGGGTGCATCCAAGTGCCATTTTTGGTCATTTTCATTGCGTACACCAATTGCCTAGACATGATTTCATACCTATAGGCGCTTGTTACATCCGGTATATTTATCAATTGATCGCCTTGCTATGAGTTTTTTTGAGGTGTTGAACTACTCTGGCATAAGTGCATTGAAACGCTGTATTCTTTGTTAAAATAACATCTAGGCATTTGTTATTAATAGACTACAAGTGCACTGAGACATTGAACGGTGCTTATGAATATGAGATAAATTGCGGTACATGACTTTTCTCGGCTACAGCATGTGTATATATCTATTTATCAGACAGATCTAAAGACTGTTGAAGCTAATTAAAAATATAATGTTTTTCTTTCTGCTTATTAGCAGCCACCACATTAATAAACTAGCTGTAGACCGGGTTACTTGATAAAAAACTAGCTCCCACCAATCTTGGATACATATATATATAAAAAACGATATCCAGTTACTACCATTTGTTTTTTCTGCTTTTACACTATTGGGACATAGGATGTACTAGTTCAGTAGGTCTCTGTCTAGATATAGAGGTCCCCTTAGCTTATCGGGTAGTGGGATCCACTAGATATATAGGGCACAACAGGGCCACTAGGGTTAGCCATCGGTGAGCGGGGCGCCACAACGCTCCCCCCTAGGGTGCCAACCTCCGCGGCAAGGCAGGAGACAGCCTAGGAAATTTCTAGGGACATCCAGATGGGCCCAATATTTTAATCTGAATTATTCTTTGTATGTTAATTTTGGTGCTACCTATTATGGTTAATTACAAATAAAGTACTTCATTTTTTTGGTTTTTTTCTATGATTTTGGGTATATTAAACCTTACTATATATATTTTTTGATTATTATTTGAAAATTCTGGTTTGGCATGGCGAGTTTCCTGGCAGGACCCATTAACCCAGATGTATGGCTTGAGGATGCAAATCAGGCATTTAGCGTAGGAGGTACAAGTGTTACACCCACAGGTCCTCTGACCCTCAAAAACTTGTTTAATGATTTGTATGGTGCTTAAAAGAACACCTGAAATCCTGGTGGGAAATTAGGACTATAGAAAACTATTTAAAAAACAGAATAGTCCCCAGAGGCCTTAGAATTAATATAAATCCCTCGCCAAGAATAGCATCGCAGGAGCTTATGAACTTGTGGCTCAAAGAGTCTATTGATTCTTCTATCAGATTTATGCAAATTATTTTGGCAGAGGAGAAAAAGGTGTTTGAAAAATCCACCATACAACTCAACAAGTTGATTGAGGGTGTACTCAAATTCAAAACTGATCCAGATTTCAACAGAAGGGAGGGTCTCCTGCAGACCTCGGTAGAAAGATATCAAGCCCTACTAAAGGAACGAAAACAATTACAGTTCCAACGTGACCTCAAAGACTTTAGTGATAACCAGATCCTCAATTTCCAACGAGACAGATACTCTGAGGCATCGTCTTCTGATATTGATACCTCTGACACCGAAAGATCAGACATTAATCTAGGTGGGTTACAATTCAGAGGAACTTTTCATAGACCAAAATGGCAAAATACGAGAGGAAGATCGACAAGGGGTGGCAAAAGGGGAAGAGGTATCCAAGGGGGGGTTTTCAGATGGGACATACTGCCCCGCTTTCCTCTGCACCCTCTCCCTCGTTACCTTCTTCTTCCTCTTTTTTGGAACAAAGTGCGAGGACGGGCTATCATCTAAGAACAGGTTCAATCAATAAAGGGACAAATAATCAACCTGTCCTCGCATTCCCTTAACAGAGAAGAACTAGATCTGCTAACGAGAGGCCTTAATTTTGTTCCAACCAATAGATTTAATTGCTTCGAATGGGTCAAGGATCTTAATTTATTTTGTAGAAAACTAAAATGGAAAAAATTTTTCAAACAGCATAATCGTGAAGAGTGTCTTAGACAAGGACTTGAGGAGGAAGATTTTGAAACTATAGAGATCTGGCGGGTCTTCTTGAGGAGAATGAGCACATAGGTGGAGGAGACAGGGGACCCTTCACCACCCTTAAAAATAGGAGTACCAGAATGCCGCCTCCTGGAGAAACAGGGAACATTGATATATTTCTATCTTTGGTAGAAAGGGACCTCAAGAAAATAAGGAATCTGGACTTTGAGTTCCAGGACAATTTGTCAGGGAATGAGAGGAAGGCCCTTGAGACATTAAAGAAAAATGATCAATTGATCATAAAACCTTCTGATAAAGGAGGAAACTTGGTAATTCTGGACCATGTTAAGTATAGAAGAATGTGCACTGACATTCTACTTGACACAAGCACCTATGAAGTTATGTCAGCTAACCCATCAACTAGCTTTAAAGAGGAACTCAAGGGACTCCTCGATAGAGCCCTCTCAGATACACTTATCTCCAAGACGGAGCATGACTTCATGTTGCCTAAATTCCCAGTAGAGGCGACGTTCTATGCCTTGCCGAAAATACATAAGGGGTTGGACCCCCTTAAGGGGAGACCTATCGTTTCGGGGGTCAACTCTCTTACTCAGAACTGTGGCCTCTACAATTGAAGAAATTTTGCATCCTTTTGTTGTCTCCCTACCCTCGTACCTCAGAGACACATCGGACCTGCTACTTAAGTTAGATGGTATCTCCTTTGAAGAAAGCTCCTTCTTTGCATCAATTGATGTGGAAGCTTTATACAGTAGCATACCCCATCACTTGGGCGTAAAGGGTGTGGAGCATTTTTACAACAAAGATCAATCGCATGTGGGAGACATAATACCTTTGTGACATCTCTTCTTCAATTCACGCTCACCCATAATGCCTTCACCTTTGATGGTAAATTCTTCCACCAGCTCAGGGGCACTGCGATGGGGAGCCCATGTGCCCCATCCTATGCTAATCTGTTCCTGGGCTGGTGGGAGGAATCGGTGGTATTTAGGGATCACGCCGAGTGGTGGCAGGATAAAATATCGATGTGGTACAGATACATCGACGATGTGTTTGTGGTCTGGACAGGTACGAAGGTGGAATTTGAGGAATTTGTAGGAGATCTGAATAAAAACAATCTGAATTTAAGATTCACCTTCAAAATTCACAACAAAGAAATATCATTTCTAGATATTAGGATCAAGAAAGAGACACAGGGTAACATTTCCACCATGATATACCGCAAACCGACAAGCACCAACAGCCTTCTGCATTGGCAGAGCTATCACCCTACCCCACTAAAAAGGGGATCCCTAAAGGACAGTTCCTAAGGGTTAGAAGGAACTGTTCTAGAAATGAGACTTTCATACGTCAATCAAGGGATATGCAGAATAGATTCAGGGAAAAAGGCTATCCGGAGCATGTCATTAACACAGCTTTTGATCATGCTAGGAGGGCGAATAGACATCAGCTGTTACAAAGTAAGGTGAAAGCAGACACCTCTGAAATCACTAGGGTGATAGGGACTTTTGATTATGGGCATGATGAGGTGAGGCGGGTATTAACAAGACATTGGGATATTCTTAGAATGGGACCCGGACCTCAAGACGTGGTAGGATTACGACCCAATATCACGTTCAGGAAGGGGAGGTCCATTAGAGACCTTCTTGTACACAGCCAATATAAGAGACCAGCAAGGGAGGGCACTTGGCTAGACAGGAGACCAATTGGTTTTTTCAAATGTGGAAATTGTACATTATGCAAATGGATGTCACCAGCAAAGTGTTTTTTCAGTTCCTCTACGGGACTGAAATTCTTTTTGAGGGACTTTTCCAATTGTAGAACCACGGCTGTGGTATATAAAGGCACTTGTTCATGCTCTAAAGACTATGTGGGAAAAACTAAAAGGGAATTCAGGAGAAGAGTTGGGGAACACATGGGAGACATTCGAAACAATAGAGACACCCCCTAGCACGACATATGAATTCCTGTCACAGAGGCAATCTGAGTGACATATCATTTATGATTATCGAAGTAGTACATACCAACTCTAGGGGTGGAGACATTGATAACATGATCCTGAGAAGAGAATGTGAATGGATCTTCAGACTGAATTCCCTCGAACCCCATGGTCTGAATGAAATCAACTCCTTTACCTGTTTCCTATAGCCTTCATTCATGTTTTATGGCCTAATAAGGAAAATAGCCAAACTTTCCATGCTATAAGATCTCCAATATGAGATCTGCATAGATTTTTATGTCATATCTATTTATCCTGATTCCCCATTGGTCATATATGAGTCAGTAGAGTTTCACACTGTAGAATTCCACTAAAAGATTTAAGGAGGCGATTCATGACTTTAATATGTGTTTCAAAAATATAGGATTTTGTTATCTTGATGAATGAATATAGGACTATGTTATTCTGATAAACGGCCATACATCTTTGTTGATATATCGAGCAATATACGACATCTGTATATATATTTCTATGAGCCTATTAGTAATGGATACCCCTTGATAAGCGTACTTCTCCCTCTGCTGATTAACTAAATGTAAGCAGAAGGGTTGAACATAAGAGCGGCTTCTCATCTATACGTCACTCAAATGTTGAGGGCGTCACTAAGTGACGTCCCCCCGTCTGGACATGCGCACTTATTCCCTTACTAATCGAGTGAGGGCGGAAGTGACGTCGGCAGGGATCTGCATCAATCTATGACCCACAATGTGGGCGACACCAGACGATGGGAGCCATGATTCGTATAGACGCTGGACTCACCTGATGTGGGCGGCGCCAATTAAAGATCCGATTGGCGGTATGTACAAATGGGGAACAGTTACGCATTACAGGTTACCCACTGCACCATGCACAAGACATCTGCATCTGTTCATCTGACCTCCTGATGAGCCTGGTTAGGCGAAACGCGTCGAGGCGTGATTAGCTATGGTTTCATGGTGGTAAATGAAAAAAACTGAGGGAGCTAAGTACCGCTGTATATATTTCGCATTTTGTCTAAATATGCGGTCTTCAACCGCTTCTGCTATGGATGTATCCCAATGATGATCTCAATTACATGCATTGCGGCAAAATGGTATGCCTATTCTGTATTTAGATTTTGTGATTATTAAGTGCTTTAGGAGCACATTGAGGCATCATATCTACATCTATGGGTGCATCCAAGTGCCATTTTTGGTCATTTTCATTGCGTACACCAATTGCCTAGACATGATTTCATACTATAGGCGCTTGTTTACATCCGGTATATTTATCAATTGATCGCCTTGCTATGAGTTTTTTTGAGGTTTGAACTACTCTGGCATAAGTGCATTGAAAACGCGTATTCTTTGTTAAAATAACATCTAGGCATTTGTTTTAATAGACTAAAGTGCACTGAGACTTGAACGGTGCTTATGAATATGAGATAAATTGCGGTACATTGACTTTTCTCGGCTACAGCATGTGTAATACTATTTATCAGACAGATCTAAAGACTGTTGAAGCTAATTAAAAATATAATGTTTTTCTTTCTGCTTATTAGCAGCCACCACTTTAAATAAACTAGCTGTAGACCGGGTTACTTGACAAAAAAACTAGCTCCCACCAATCTTGGATACATATATATATAAAAAAACGATATCCAGTTACTACCATTTGTTTTTTCTGCTTTTACACTATTGGGACATAGGGATGTACTAGTTCAGTAGGTCTCTGTCTAGATATAGAGGTCCCCTTAGCTTATCGGGTAGTGGGATCCACTAGATATATAGGGCACAACAGGGCCACTAGGTTAGCCATCGGTGAGCGGGGGCGCCACAACGCTCCCCCCTAGGGTGCAACCTCCGCGGCAAGGCAGGAGACAGCCTAGGAAATTTCTAGGGACATCAGATGGGCCCAATTTTTTAAATCTGAATTATTCTTTGTTGTTAATTTTGGTGCTACTATTATGGTTAATTACAAATAAAGTACTTCATTTTTTTGGTTTTTTTCTATGATTTTGGGTATATTAAACCTTACTATATATATTTTTTGATTATATTTGAAAATTCTGGTTTGGCATGGCGAGTTTCCTGGCAGGACCCATTAACCCAGATGTATGGCTTGAGGATGCAAATCAGGCATTTAGCGTAGGAGGTACAAGTGTTACACCCACAGGTCCTCTGACCCTCAAAACTTGTTTAATGATTTGTATGGTGCTTATAAAGAACACCTGAAATCCTGGTGGGAAATTAGGACTATAGAAAACTATTTAAAAAACAGAATAGTCCCCAGAGGCCTTAGAATTTAATATAAACCCCTCGCAAGAATAGCATCGCAGGAGCTTATGAACTTGTGGCTCAAAGAGTCTATTGATTCTTCTATCAGATTTATGCAAATTATTTTGGCAGAGGAGAAAAAGGTGTTTGAAAAATCCACCATACAACTCAACAAGTTGATTGAGGGTGTACTCAAATTCAAAACTGATCCAGATTTCAACAGAAGGGAGGGTCTCCTGCAGACCCGGTAGAAAGATAACAAGCCCTACTAAAGGAACGAAAACAATTACAGTTCCAACGTGACCTCAAAGACTTTAGTGATAACCAGATCCTCAATTTCCAACGAGACAGATACTCTGAGCTCGTCTTTGATATTGATACCTCTGACACCGAAAGATCAGACATTAATCTAGGTGGGTTACAATTCAGAGGAACTTTTCATAGACCAAAATGGCAAAATACGAGAGGAAGATCGACAAGGGGTGGCAAAAGGGGAAGAGGTATCCAAAGGGGGGGTTTTCAGATGGGACATACTGCCCCGCTTTCCTCTGCACCCTCTCCCTCGTACCTTCTTCTTCCTCTTTTTTGGAACAAAGTGGAGGAGGGCTATCATCTAAGAACCAGTTCAATCAATAAAGGGACAAATAATCAACCTGTCCTCGCATTCCCTTAACAGAGAAGAACTAGATCTGCTAACGAGAGGCCTTAATTTTGTTCCAACCAATAGATTTAAATTGCTTCGAATGGGTCAAGGATCTTAATTATTTTTGTAGAAAACTAAAATGGAAAAAATTTTTCAAACAGCATAATCGTGAAGAGTGTCTTAGACAAGGCTTGAGGAGGAAGTTTTGAAACCTTAGAGATCTGGCGGGTCTTCTTGAGGAGAATGAGCACATAGGTGGAGGAGACAGGGGACCCTTCACCACCCTTAAAAATAGGAGTACCAGAATGCCGCCCTCCTGGAGAAACAGGGACATTGATATATTTCTATCTTTGGTAGAAAGGGACCTCAAGAAAATAAGGAATCTGGACTTGAGTTCCAGGACAATTTGTCAGGGAATGAGAGGAAGGCCCTTGAGACATTAAAGAAAAATGATCAATTGATCATAAAACCTTTCTGATAAAGGAGGAAACTTGGTAATTCTGGACCATGTTAATTAGAAAGATGTGCACTGACATTCTCTATTGACACAAGCACTATGAAGTTATGTCAGCTAACCCATCAATAGCTTTAAAGAGGAACTCAAAGGGACTCCACGATAGAGCCCTCTCAGTTACCTTATCTCCAAGACGGAGCATGATTCATGTTGCCTAAATTCCCAGTAGAGGCGACGTTCTATGCCTTGCCGAAAATACATAAGGGTTGGACCCCTTAAGGGGAGACCTATCGTTTCGGGGGTCAACTCTCTTACTCAGAACGTGGCCTCTACATTGAAGAAATTTTGCATCCTTTTGTTGTCTCCCTACCCTCGTACTCATAGGACACATCGGACTGCTACTTAAGTTAGATGGTATCTCCTTTGAAGAAAGCTCCTTCTTTGCATCAATTGATGTGGAAGCTTATACAGTAGCATACCCCTCACTTGGGCGTAAGGGTGTGGAGCATTTTTTACAACAAAGATCAA
Source organism: Oophaga sylvatica (assembly GCA_033576555.1). NCBI lineage: Eukaryota > Metazoa > Chordata > Amphibia > Anura > Dendrobatidae > Oophaga > Oophaga sylvatica. The sequence continues at coordinate 35,056,041 of JARQOD010000009.1, forward strand.
TCGCATGTGGGAGACATAATACCTTTGTGACATCACTTCTTCAATTCACGCTCACCCTAATGCCTTCACCTTTGATGGTAAATTCTTCACCAGCTCAGGGGCACTGCGATGGGGAGCCATGTGCCCCATCCTATGCTATCTGTTCCTGGCTGGTGGGAGGAATCGGTGGTATTTAGGGATCACGCCGAGTGGGGGCAGGATAAAATATCGATGGGTCAGATCATCGACGAGTGTTTGTGGTCTGGACAGGTCGAAGGGAATTTGGGAATTTGTAGGAGTCTGAATAAAAAAAAAATCTGAATTAAGATTCACCTTCGAAATTACAAAAAAAATTTTTCATTTCTAATTTGGATCGAAGAGACACAGGGTAAATTTCCACCATGATATACCGAAAACCGACCACCAACAGCCTTCGCATTGGCAGAGCTATCCCCTACCCACTAAAAAGGGGATCCCTAAAGGACATTCCAAAGGGGTTTTAGAAGGAATGTTCTAGAAATGAGACTTTCATGTAATAAGGATATGCAAATAGATTCAGGGAAAAGGCTATCCGGAGAGCATTAAACACAGCTTTTGATCATGCTAGGGGGCGAATAGACATCAGCTGTTACAAAGAAGGTGAAAAGCAGACCCTCTGAAATCACTAGGTGTAGGGACTTTTGATTATGGGCATGATGAGGTGAGGGGGTATTAACAAGACATTGGGTTTATTTCTTAGAATGGACCGGACCTCAAAGACTGGTAGGATTGACCCAATATCGTTCAGGAAGGGAGGTCCATTAGAGACCTTCTTGTACATAGCCAAATAAGAGACCAAGGGGCCTTGGCTAGACAGGGGGACCAATTGGTTTTTTCAAATGTGGAAATTGTTCTTATGCAAATGGATGTCACCAGCAAGTGTTTTTTTCAGTTCCCTACGGGATGAAATTCTTTTTGAGGGATTTTTTCCAATTTGTAGAACCCGGCTGTGGTATAAAAGGCACTTTTCATGCTCTAAAGACTATGGGGGGAAAAAAAATAAAAGGGAATTAGGAGAAGAGTTGGGGAACACATGGGGACATTCGAAACAATAGAGACACCCCCCTAGCACGAATATAAATTTCCCTGTCACGGGCAATTGAGTGACATTCATTTATGATTATGAAGTATACATACCAACTCTAAGGGGTGGAGACATTGATAACAGATCCTGAGAAGAGAATGTGAATGGATCTTCAGCTGAATTTCCCTCGACCCATGGTCTGAATGAAATCAACTCCTTTACCCCGTTTTAAGCCTTCATTCATGTTTTATGGCCTAATAAGGAAAATACCAAACTTTCCCGCTATAAGATCTCCAATATGAGATCGCATGATTTTTATGTCATATTTATTTATCCATTCCCATTGGGGTTTATGAGGGGATTAGAGTTTCCAAAAACATTAAAAATTTAAGGGGGATTTGGTTTTTAAATTTTTAAATTTTTTTTTTTTTTTTTTTTTTTGGGTTTTTTTTTTGTTTTTTTTTTTTTATTTTTTTTTTTTTATTGTTTTTTTTTTTTTTTTGGGTGTTGAAACTCTGGAAAAGTGCAAAAAACGCTGTTTTTCCTTTTTTAAAAAAAAATTTTGGAAATTTTTTTTTAAAATAGCAAACCCCCTTGAGACTTTGAACGGGGGTTTAAAAAAAATTATTTTTTTAAATTGCGGGTACGGACTTTTCTGGGTAACAGTGTATATACCCTATTTATCAACATTTCTAAAACTGTTGAGCTAATTAAAAAAAAATGTTTTTCTTTTGCTTATTAAACCCCCATTTAAAATAAACTAGTGTAACCGGGTTACTTAAAAAAAAACTGCTCCCAAATTTCTTGGATAATATTTTTTAAAAAAGATACCCTTTTCTACATTTGTTTTTTCGCTTTTTTAAAATTTTGGGGGAATTTTGGGATGAAATTTTCAGTGGTCTTGTCTAGATATAGGGTCCCCTTAGTTTTCGGGTAGTGGGATCCACAGTTAAAAGGAAAAAAAAGGGGGGCCACGGGGGTTAGCCATCGGTAGCGGGGGCCCCCAAAGCTCCCCAGGGCCCCCAAACCCCCGGGGAAAAGGCAGGAGCAGCCGGGAAAAATTTTTTGGGAATCCGGGGGGGGCCCCCCTTTATTTTAATCTGAATTATTCTTTGATGTTAATTTTGGTGTCCCTTTTTGGTTAATTAAAAAAAAAAGTACTTTTTTTTTTTGGTTTTTTTTTTTTTGGGGAAAAAATTACCCTTACACACCGGGGGTGTGTTTGGGGTCATTGCCCTTTTGGGAAAATTTTAAATGTGGTCCAAAAAACGAAAAAACGGGGGGAAATTTGCAGCTGGGGCAAGTTTGGGGGGTTTTAAATGTGCTTCGGGATCCCAAAAATTTTAAAAACCCCCAAACTTTTCCCCCAAGCAAAGAAAACCCCCAAACCTCAAAACCTCCTCCACGCTTCCGGGGAAAAAGGATTTTAGGCCCCCCCCTTCTTCTTTTTGGTCCCCAAAAGGGACACGGGGGTTTTGGAAAAAAAAAGATTTTTTTTTGGACTCATCAGCCCCAAAGCACAGTTTTTTACTGGAAAATTTCCCAATTTTCCTTGTGTTTTTTAGCCCAAACGTCTTTTTTGCTTTTTCCTGCCCTTAGCAGTGGTTTCCTACAGCTTTTTTCCCCTGAACCCCCTGTTTAAAAAAGTCTCTTTTAAAAAATTTTGTTGTAGAGATTTTTACTGTAGAACTCTGGGGGGCATTAAAACTGGTCCAAATTTAAATGCGTAAACTTGCGATTTTAGGGCTGGGGCTTGGAAAAACTTATCCTCAGAAGCGAGGTGACTTTTTGGGTTTTCCCTTTTCCCCGGGGGCGGTCCCATGGGGGCCTTTTTTTCCCCTTTTAGCGCTTGATTGCAACTGCAATTGGGGGAACCCTTTTAAATTTTTCCCAATTTTCGGGAAAATGACTGACCTTCATTTTTTAAAGTATGTTTGGGCCCCCCTTTTCTTTACTTAGCTTTTTTTCTTGCCTTTTAAAACAATTCTAAAAGTCTTTCAGTAGGACTATCAGCGTTACCCCCCAGACTTCTGCACAAACAACTGTTTGGGCGCACCCCCATTTATTAAAGGGCCCGAAATCACATTATTAAACTGGAAAAGGGATACCTGTAAAAAATTTTCCCCGGTTTATACTTTTAAAGTATAAAAGGGAAAGCCAAGTGGGGCAAAGCGTCATTTTAAAGAAAAAGGTTTGGGATTGAAAAAACTAGATTTTAAAAATAATTTCAGTTGTTACAACTTTTTTTTAAAAAACATTTTTTCCCTTGGTTTTTAAATTTTTTTTTTGATGCCTTCAGTTAAAATTTTTCAATTTTTTGCATGAAAATAAAAAAAATCTTTAAAGAGAAGGTGTGTCCAAAATTTTTGGGGGGTACTTATTTATTAATATATATTTTTTTTAAAAATTTAATACATTACTCAAAACCAAATTTTTAATATTTTATAAAATTTTTTTCACACAAAAAATTTTCATCCCCTTTCGAAAAATTGGGGCCCCCCGGGGGCTTTTAAACCCTTTTTTTTCCCAAAGTCAGGGTTCAACATAAAAAAAAACAAAAGTAATTTTTGGTGAAAATAACAAGGGGGGACACAATTGTAAATTTTTAAAAGAAATTGATTTTTTTTTTAAATTTTTGGGGGGAAAAACAAAACTGGGGAAAAATGGGGGTTTCATTTTTTCGGCCCAATTATTTTTAAAGGGAGAAAAAATCACTCCAGAAGTTATTGGGATCTTAAAATTTATCCAATGTTCCCCCAAAAAGACAAGAAGAAAATATATTTCCCCCTGGTGTAATAAAATCCTGTATTTAAATTTCAAATGCTCTTTGATAGTTCCCGGGTTTTTGTTTGAAGACGAGAGCATCATGGAAAACCAAGGAAAAACAACGAGGCCCGTGTAGGGGTTTTGGAGAAGTTTAAACCCCGTTTTTGGGTAAAAAAAGATTTCCAAATTTTTAAATTTTCCCAAGGAGCACTGTGCAAGCGATCATTTTAAAAAGAAAAAATCCCCAAGGGCCCCGCTGTCTCTCAAAAAATTTCATCTCAAAAAAGGAGAGGGTGATGGGGGATGCAGCCAAGAGGGTCTTTAAACACTTGGATGAAATGCGAGATCTTTAGCGGGTGGGGAGTCGTTATGGGGGCAAAAATTTAGTTTACATTGCCAAAATGGCCTTTATGGGGAGTGGCAAAAAAAACCCTTTTTTCAAAGTTCCCCAAAAAATTTTTAAATTTTAAAATTTTCAACAAGCCACCTGGGAGACACACCCCAAAAAGGGGAAGAAGGTGCTTGGGCAGATAAAAACCCAAAATTTAAAAATTTTTTGGGAAAAAATTAAAACGATTTTTTTGGCGTAAAGGCAAAAACAAACTCATCACCTAAAAACCACCCCCCCTGTCAAACCGGTGGTGGGGAGCTTTTTGGTTTGGGGGCCCCTTTTTTTTTAGCGGGGGCAGGGAAGAGGGTTTTAAAAATTGGGGAAAGGGATGGGCCAAATACAGGACCTTCTTGAAAAAACCTTTTTGGGTTTTGCAAAAAAACCTGGGTACGGGGGATGGAGGGTTTGTCTTCCAAAAATCCATGGGTCCCAAACAAAACAAAAACAATGGAAGGGGGTTTTTAAAAAAAAGTATCCAGGTGTTAGAATGGCCAAGTCAAAATCCCCAAAACCCCCAAACCAATCGAGAATCTGGGAAAGACGGGAAAAAACTGTTCCAAACTCTCCCCCCCCAAAACCCCACCCGAGTCAAGCTGTTTGCCAAGGGGAAAATTTGGGGAAGAAAATTAAAAACTTGTTTTACAAAAAAAAATAAACTACCCCAAGAAAATTGCGCTGTAATGCAGCAAAAGGTGGGGGAACAAAATATTAAGTTTTAAAAGGGGGGGGAAAAATATTCACGCCCCACTTTTCAGTTTTTTGTATTTCCACAAAAATTTTAAAAACCAATTTAAAATTTTATTCAACTTCACAATTGTGTCCCCCTTGTTGTTGAAATTTTTTACCAAAAAAATTTTTTTTTGGTATTTATGTTTTTGGGTTTATTGTGGGAAAAAAAGGGTTTAAAAGTTCCAGGGAGCTGAATCCCTTTTGCAAGGGGTGTTGTGTATATTCGCGAGTATTAAAACCCTTCCCCCTTTTTCGAGGCACTGCTTTGCAAAGGAAAAGGGTAAGTTTTTGACTCGGTTTTAAACGGATTGGCCCTTGTCCCCCCATCCCCGTCCGGTATGTGTGT
>JARQOD010000009.1:35061414-35128441 GCA_033576555.1 Oophaga sylvatica
TGGGGAAAGGGTCGTGCCTGGGATTTAAACCCGTTCTCCGGGCCTTGACAGGGGCCCCCGTTTGAGCCCTTTCGGCAGGTAAATAAAGAATCTTTCCCTAAAGGGTACCCTTCGGTAGCATATTTCCCGGCACGGAGATTAGGTGCAACAGGCTTATCTGGTTGCCTCCTAATCAGTTTGGGTTTGACAGAATAAACTTGGCCCCGATCCAGCTACTACGAAGGGTTTCCCACTTTTACGAACAAAAGAGATTGTTTTTCCCACCCACACTAATCCGTCAAATAAAAAAGGAATAAGCTGCTACTTGATGTTAGAAGGCTAAAAATATTTAACATTCATCCCCCTGGAAGGGGGAAAATGCCTTTTTTGTCTCTTTCAGGGTATCAAAAAGGGCTGTAGGATAACAAAAAGCACGCTGGCTAGATGAATTAGGGAGGCTATTTCACCTGCATACACCTTAAGGGGCAAGCCGGCACAAGAAAGCCTAAGGGTGCATTCGACCGAACTATGGCGACATCATGGGCGGAGAGGTCGGAAGTCTCCATTGACCAAATATGTAAGGCGGCTACGTGGTCTTCTCCTCACACGTTTTACAAGCATTATAGGTTAGACTTAGGTGCTTCCCTCAGACCTATCTTTCTGAGCAGGGTGTCATGCAGGCTGTTGTTCCCCCTAAGTAGTTATTACTCTCTGTAATTCTCTCCGTGGTGATGTCATGGACGTTCGAATAAAGTCTTAGTTACTTACCGTTAACGGTATTTTTCAAAGTCCATGACAGCACCTACATTCCCGCCCGTGTTTTGTTTGCTGGCACTTCTTCCTGTCATATAATCCGTATATAATAAAGGATTAATGATGTCAGTATATGATGCATAATTTTGTTTGTGTTCCATTAACCTTGGTGTTCCTCTTATGCTCTGTAATTCAACTGATGCGTGGGAGAGGTGCCGTCCTTTTGTATCTGTAGGTTTCCTGTTCCTAAAGGGCGGATCCCCTCTCTCTATGGTGCTGTCATGGACTTCGAAAAATACCATTAACGGTAAGTAACTAACTTTTTTAGTTGCAGCAGCAGCGGCAGCATAAGGGACCTATACTATGGGGCATAATCTATGGAGCATATGGGGCATAATCTGTGGAGCATATGGGGCATAATCTGTGGAGCATATGGGGCATAATCTGTGGAGCATATGGGGCATAATCTGTGGAGCATATGGGGCATAATCTGTGGAGCATATGGGGCAAAATCTGTGGAGCATATGGGGCAAAACCTGCGGAGCATATGGGGCATATCTGCGGAGCATATGGGGCATAATCTATGGAGCATATGGGGCATAATCTATGGAGCATATGGGCATAATCTATGGAGCATATGGGGCATAACCTATGGAGCATATGGGGCATAATCTATGGAGCATATGGGGCATAATCTATGGGGCATAATCTATGGGGCATAATCTGTGGAGCATATGGGGCATAATATATGGTGCATTTTATGGGGGCATAATCTATGGAGCATCATTTGGGGCAAAATCTATGGAGCACCATATGGGGGCATAATCTATGGAGCACTATATGGGGGCATAATCTATGGAGCACCATATGGGGGCATAATATATGGAGCATCTTATGGGGCCATTATTAACCTTTATGCAGCGTTATATGGGGAGTATTGTCTATGGAGCATCTTATGGGGCCCATCATTAACTGTACGGAGAATTATATGGGGCTTCTGATTCAATAGGGATATTCAAAAACATTTAACATACTGATGTCATTATTAATTTTATGTTTATTGGTATCTATTTTTGTAATTTACCAGTAGCTGCTGCAGTTTCCACCCTAGGCATAATACACGAAATGTCCAATAAATTTTCACAGTTTTTGTGCAAAATTAGGGGGGATATACAAGGGTCGGTTATACATGAGTATATACGGTATGTCAAAAGAAAAAAATAGAAAGAAGGGGATGAAAAAACGAGGAGGAAGCTTTTTTAGGCAGTGAAAAATGAAAACTTTTTCCAGTTGAAATTGTTTCGAAAAAAGCTCTGTGGGGAGTTTGATAGTTTTTTTTTCCCTGAAGTGTTTTTTTTGCAGGCTTTTGATTGGACAGCGCCTACTTTGGAGCAGATTCCATCAAAAGCCACTTGTACTTATTCTCCAGTTAGAGGTAATTGAAAAACTGAGGTGGGACAAAAAACATGCAAAAAACACTGAACACAGGAAGAGCAAAGTGGTTTCAATTGCTTTACAGATTTTCGGACATTTTTGGAGCAGAAAAACTCTAGAAACACCTCCTTACAGCTAAAACTCATGCAGCATCAACTATGTGCTGATCTTCAGGAGTAATATCTCAGAACTTACCGCAGACCATGCCGGTAATTTCAGTGACTGATGTGGATGCGCTTATAGTAGTTTTATCCAGCAGTTCCATTAACTGTTTTTCCAGGGTCACGGCCTCTTTGAAAAGTGCTTGAAGTAAATCTGAAACCAGATGGAGTCGTCCATAATATACGGAATCACCATCCTAAGGAGCAAGTGGTCGTGTTACTATCAAATATGCATCTGTCCAGTGTAACAGGACTGTGTGAGGGCGATTTGCATGTTAACAAAATAATAGTGAGGCAACATAATAGGGTAAAATGAAAGCGGTGCCACCAGGAATCACAGAGATAACACCAGGGATTAATTTCATTTTCAGTTCACTTTGATTAATTATAATGCACCTCATTGATGAAGTATGGCGGGCCAGCGATAACATACATCTGAAAGTTCTGGAGATGTACTCTTCTTGCTACGGTGGACCTTTATACAGTCTATGGGAATTTTACATGTTTTATAAACTAGTTTCACATTTAACCCTTTATAAACTAGTTTTACATTTAACCCTTTTGTGGTGGAAACAGTTGTGGCCTTAATGACAGAGCCCCATTTTCAATCTGACCAATGTATTTTTATGTGATCATAACTTTGGAACGCTTCCAAATATCTGTGCAATTCTGAGAATGACTTTTCTTGACACATTGTATTTTCTTACCTGTAAATTTAGGCCAATGCTTGTTTTTATAAACATATTTTAAATTTGACAAATTTAGAAACATTAGCAATTTTCACACTTTGAATGTTTACAAAATTAAACCAGAAAGTCATACTTTTCTATGTAGTAAAATATTTTACCATATTCCACACTTCACTTCAGCCAAAAGAGAAAGATACGGGCACTATCAACTGAACTTGAGTGGAGTACTCTGTGCTGCTATGATCAAAGGCCAACAGAGGAGGGGGTTCTGCGGTGGTGTACCAACAAAAAAACAAACAAGATATAGAGGGCCTAGATTGAGGATATACCAACAGAAAACAAAATCCCATAAAATATAACTTTTAATTGCAAAATAAAAGCAACATCCAATTGCATATACCTTAAAAGGCAAATATTCAAGTATTAGTACTAGAGTACTCGTTCAATACTCGGAAAAAATTCTAATGGAGACAGAAACTTTGTCTCAGTATCTTTTCCTACCAGCGGAGGTTGGTACCCTAGGGGATTTGTTATAGTAACATAGTATCATAGTTAGCAAGGCCGAAAAAAGACATTTGTTTATCCAGTTCAGCCTATATTCCGTCAGAATAAATCACCAGATCAACGTCCTTCTAAAGAACCTAATAACTGTAAGATACAATATTGTTACGCTCCAGGAAGACATCCAGGCCTCTCTTGAACCCCTCGACTGAGTTCGCCATCACCACCTCCTCAGGCAAGGAATTCCAGATTCTCACTGCCCTAACAGTAAAGAATCCTCTTCTACAGTCATGGCCAGTCTACTGCTTCACTCTTTCTAATGGCAATTTGCACATACTCCAGAATGTTATAAAGAGTGATCAGCTTAACAGCAATTACTTGCAAAGTCAATATTTGGCTAGAAAATGAACTTTATCCCCCAAAACACATTTCAACAGCATTGCAGCCCTGCTTTAAAAGGACCAGCTAACCTCTTTTCAGTGATTGCTCCATTAACACAGGTGTGGGTGTTGATGAGGACATGGCTGGAGATCAATCTGTCATGATTAAGTAAGAATGACACCACTGGACACTTTAAAAGGAGGCTGGTGCTTGGCATCATTGTTTCTCTTCTGTTAACCATGGTTATCTCTAAAGAAACACGTGCAGTCATCATTGCAATGCACAAAAATGGCCTAACAGGGAAGAGTATCGCAGCTAGAAAGATTGCACCTCAGTCAACAATCTATCGCATCATCAAGAACTTCAAGGAGAGAGGTTCCAGGGCGCCCAAGTAAGACCAGCAAGCGCCAGGACCGTCTCTTAAAAGTGTTTCAGCTGCGGGATCGGGCTACCAGCAGTGCAGAGCTTGCTCAGGAATGGCTGCAGGCAGGTGTGAGTGCATCTGCAAGCACTATGAGGCGGAGACTCTTGGAGCAAGGCCTGATCTCAAGGAGGGCAGCAAAGAAGCCCTTCTCTCCAGAAAAAACATCATGGACAGACTGATATTCTGCAAAAGGTACAGGCAGTGGACTGCTGAGGACTGGGGTAAAGTTATTTTCTCTGATGAATCCCCTTTTCGATTGTTTGGGACATCAGGAAAACGCCTCATTCGGAGAAGACAAGGTGAGCGCTACCACCACTCTTGTCTCATGCCAACTGTTAAGCATCCTGAAACCATTCATGTGTGGGTTGCTTCTCAGCCAAGGGAATCGGCTCTCTCACAGTCTTGCCTAAAAACACAGCCATGAATAAAGAATGGTACCAGAATGTCCTCCAAGAGCAACTTCTCCAAACCCTCCAAGAGCAGTTTGGCGATCAACAATGCCTTTTCCAGCATGATGGAGCACCTTGCCATAAAGAAAAGGTGATAACTAAATGGCTCAAGGAACAAAACATAGAGATTTTGGGTCCATAGCCTGGAAACTCCCCAGATCTTAATCCCATTGAGAACTTGTGGTCAATCATCAAGAGACGGGTGGACTAACAAAAACCTAAAAATTCTGACAAAATGAAAGCATTGATTGTGCAAGAATGGACTGCTATTAGTCAGGATTTGGTCCAGAAGTTGATTGAGAGCATGCCAGGGAGAATTGCAGAGGTCCTGAAGAAGAAGGGTCAACACTGCAAATATTGACTTGCTGCATTAACTCATTCTAACTGTCAATATAAGCTTTTGTTACTCATATGTTTGCAATTATTATATTTCTGTCTGTGATAAAAACATCTGTCAAACACACATAAAAACCTGAGGGCAGCAGATCATGTGAAAATATAATATTTGTGTCATTCTCAAAACTTTTGGCCATGACTGTATGTTGGTGGAAAAACCTTCTCTCCTCCAGACGCAGAGAATGCACCCTTGTGACTGTCACCTTTCTTGGTATAAACAGATCCTCGGAGAGATATTTGTATTGTCCCCTTATATACTTACACATGGTTATTAGATCACCCCTCAGTCGTCTTTTTTCTAGACTAAATAATCCTAATTTTGCTACTCTCTCTGGGTATTGTAGTTCCCCCATCCCCTTTATTAATTTTGTCGCCCTCCTTTGTACGTGCTCTAGTTCCATTACATCCTTCCTGAGCACCGATGCCCAAAACTGTACACAGTACTCCATGTGCAGTCTAACCTGAGATTTTACAGAGGCAGTATAATGCTCTCATCATGTGTATCCAGACCTCTTTTAATGCACCCCATGATCCTGTTTGCCTTGGCAGCCGCTGCCTGGCACTGGTTGCTCCAGGTAAGTTTATCATTAACCAGGATCCCCAAGTCCTTCTCCATGTCAGATTACCACAGTGGTTTCCCGTTCAGTGTGTAATGTGATATTGATTCCTTCTTCCCATGTGTATAACCTTACATTTATCATTGTTAAACCTCATCTGCCACCTTTCGGCCCAAGTTTCCAACTTATCCAGATCCATCTGTAGCAGAACACTATCTTCTCTTGTATTCACTACTTTACATAGTTTTGTATCATCTGCAAATATCGATATTTTACTTTGTAAACCATCTATCAGATTGTTAATAAATATGTTGAAGAGAATAAGTCCCAACACTGACCCCTGCGGTACCCCACTGGTCACAGCGACCCAGTTAGAGAATATACCATTTAGAACCACCCTCCTCTTTCTATTTCTAAGCCAGTTACTTACCCATTTACACACATTTTACCCAGACCCAGAATTCTCATTTTGTGTACCAACCTCTTGTGTGGCACGGTATTTAACGCTTTGGAAAAATCAAGATATACCAAGTCCAATGACTCACCTTGGTCAGTCTATAGCTTACCTCTTCATAAAAATTGATTAGATTGGTTTGACAGGAGCTATTCCTCATAAACCCATGCTGATATGGAGTTAAACAGTTATCTCATTGAGATAATCCAGAGTAAACATCCCTCAGAAACCCTTCAAATATTTTACCAACAATAAATGTTAGACTTAATGGCCTATAATTTCCAGGTTCACTTTAAGAGCCCTTTTTGAATATTTGTACCACATTTGCTATGCGCCAGTCTGTGGAACAGACCCGTCACTATAGAGTCCCTAATTATAAGAAATAATGGTTTGTCTATTACATTACTTAGTTTCTTAGTACTCGTGGGTGTATGTCATCCGGACCCGTAGGTTTATCTATTTTAATCTTATTTAGCCAGTTTTGCACCTCTTCTTGGGTTAGATTGGTGACCCTTAATATAGGGTATTCTTTGTCTCTTGGCATTTCACCTAGCATTTTATTTTCCATCGTGAATACCATGGAGAAGAAGGTCTTTATATATTAGCTTTTTCCTTGTCATCTACAACCATTCTTTCCGCACAATTTTTTAAGCGGCCTACACTTTCACTTGTGATTCTTTTACTATTGATATACAGTGCCTACAAGTAGTATTCAACCCCTGCAGATTTAGCTGGTTTGATAAGATGCAAATAAGTTAGAGCCTTCAAACTGCAAACGAGAGTAGGATTTATTAACAGAAGCATAAATCTTACAAACCAAAAAGTTATGTTGCTGTTGAATTTTAATAAATTTCAAACATAAAAGTGTGGGTCAATTATTATACAACCCCTATGTTTAATATTTCGTGGAATAACCCTTATTTGCAATTACAGCTAATAATCGTCTTTTATAAGACCTGATCAGGCCGGCACAGGTCTGTGGAGTTATCTTGGCCCACTCCTCCATGCAGATCTTCTCCAAGTTATCTAGGTTCTTTGGGTGTCTCATGTGGACTTTAATCTTGAGCTCCTTCCACAAGTTTTCAATTGGGTTAAGGTCAGGAGACTGACTAGGCCACTCCAACACCTTGACTTTTTCCCTCTTGAACCAGGCCTTGGTTTTCTTGGCTGTGTGCTTTGGGTCGTTGTCTTGTTGGAAGATGAAATTACGACCCATCTTAAGATCCTTGATGGAGGAGCGGAGGTTCTTGGCCAAAATCTCCAGGTAGGCCGTGCTATCCATCCTCCCATGGATGCGGACCAGATGGCCAGGCCCCTTGGCTGAGAAACAGCCCCACAGCATGATGCTGCCACCACCATGCTTGACTGTAGGGATGGTATTCTTGGGGTCGTATGCAGTGCCATCCAGTCTCCAAACGTCACGTGTGTGGTTGGCACCAAAGATCTCGATCTTGGTCTCATCAGACCATAGAACCTTGAACCAGTCTGTCTCAGAGTCCTCCAAGTGATCATGAGCAAACTGTAGACGAGCCTTGACATGACGCTTTGAAAGTAAAGGTACCTTACGGGCTCGTCTGGAACGGAGACCATTGCGGTGGAGTACGTTACTTATGGTATTGACTGAAACCAATGTCCCCACTGCCATGAGATCTTCCCGGAGCTCCTTCCTTGTTGTCCTTGGGTTAGCCTTGACTCTTCAGACAAGCCTGGCCTCAGCACGGGAGGAAACTTTCAAAGGCTGTCCAGGCCGTGGAAGGCTAACAGTAGTTCCACAAGCCTTCCACTTACGGATGATGCTCCCAACAGTGGAGACAGGTAGGCCCAACTCCTTGGAAAGGGTTTTGTACCCCTTGCCAGCCTTGTGACCCTCCACGATCTTGTCTCTGATGGCCTTGGAATGCTCCTTTGTCTTTCCATGTTGACCATGTATGAGTGCTGTTCACAAGTTTGGGGAGGGTCTTAAAGTCAGAAAAGGCTGGCAAAAGAGATCATTAATCCACACATGTGAAGCTCATTATTCTTGGTGCCTGAACTACTTCTTAATACTTTAGGGGGACCAAACAGAATTCTTGTGGTTTGAGGGGTTGAATAATAAATGACACTCTGAATTAACTTTTAACGTTTTTAAAAAAAAAAAAAAATTAAAAAATTTTTTTTGCTGCAGTGCATTTCCCATTTCCAGGCTGATCTACAGTACAAATGTCACAATGCCAAGTTAATTCCGCATGTGTGAACCAGCTAAATCTGCAGAGGGTTGAATACTACTTGTAGGCACTGTAGTTGAAGAACAGTTTGGGATTAGTTTAACTCTCCTTAGCAATGTGCTTGTCTGTTTCCTTTTGGCAGCTTTAATTAGCTTTTTAGATGAAGTATTTTTCTCCCTATAGTTTTTTAGAGCTTCAACGGTGCCATCCTGCTTTAGTAGTTTAAATGCTTTCTTTTTACAGTTAATTACCCCTCTTACGTCTTTCTAGCCACACTGGGTTTTTCCTATTTCTTGTCCTTTTATTCCCACAAGGTATAAACCGCTTACAGTGCCTATTTAGGATGTTCTTAAACATTTCCCATTTATTATCTATATTCTTATTTCTTTGGACATTGTCCCAGTCAACCAGATTAAGGGCATCTCTAAGCTGGTCAAACTTTGCCTTCCTAAAGTTCAGTTTTTTTGTGACTCCCTGACAAGTCCCCCTAGCGAAAGACAAGTGAAACTGTACAATATTGTGGTTGCTATTTCCTAGATGCTTGACGACCTGCAGATTTGTTATTCTGTCAGGTCTATTAGATAGTATTAGTTCTAAAAGTGCTGCTCCTCTGGTTGGATTCTGCACCAATTGTGAAAGATAATTTTTCTTGGTTATTAGCAGAAACCTGTTGTCTTTATGGGTTTCGCAGGACTCGGTTTCCCAGTTAATATCCGGGTAGTTCAAGTCCCCATAACAAGGACCTCATTATGGGCTGCAGCTTCATCTATCTCCCTTAGTAGTAGACTTTCCATGATTTCTGTTATATTTGGGGGTTGGTAACAGACCCCAATGAGAATTTTGTTAACATTTTTCCCTCCATGTATTTTGACCCATATGGACTCTACAGCCTCATTTCCTTCGCCAACATCCTCCCTTAAAGTGGAATTTAGACAAGACTTTACATAAAGACAAACCCCTCCTCCTCTCCGATTTTTACAATCCTTTCTAAACAGACTGTAACCCTGTAAGTTAACTGCCCAGTCATAGCTTTCATCTAACCATGTCTCGGTTATTCCCATTATGTCATAGTTACCTGTAGATATTTCTGCTTCTAGTTCTTCCATCTTGTTTGTCAGGCTTCTGGCGTTTGCGAGCATGCAGTTTAGAGGATTTTGTTTTGTTCTAATCTCCTTCCTGTGAATTGTTTTAGAAATTTTCTTACCTCCCTTCTGATTATGTTGTCTTGGGTCTTCTTTGCCACACCTCATATCCTTCTGGTTTCATGTTTGAGTCTAACGTTTTCTTCCCGTCCCCTTTTCTTCTAGTTGAACGGCCTCCTGATGAGTGTAGTGAGTCTTCTGGTGACTGTGTGTTTCCCAGCTTTGTTTAAGTATACTCCGTCTCCGGCGAGGAGTCCATCACACAGGTAATTCACACCGTGGTCCAGGAATCTGAATCCTTGTTGACTGCACCATCGTCTTAGCCAGTTGTTCGCATCAAGGATCCTGTTCCATCTCCTGGTGCCATGCCCGTCTACTGGAAGGATAGAAGAAAAAACTACCTGTGCATTTCTTCCAGACCCCTCACCTTTTCTTCTAAAAAGGGGTCCTTTTCTGCTCTCACTGAAGAGCTGGAGGAAGGTGAGTTTCAGTTCTACTTTAATTTTGGTGTGGGTGTCGTGTGGCGGCCATTGTTGCTGTGGCTTTGTGCTGGTGGGGCAGGGTCTGGAGTCATGGGGACACAGTCTTGCAGCAAGGGTGCTGTGGGGCAACAGGCCGTCGGCCCTGCTGGCGCATTGGCGCTGTAGCGGTGGTTCTTTCTCTTTTTCTGCATATTACTTGCAATAATGTCCTAAAGGCAAAAACTTGAGCGTCGTAAGACGTGCGCTTTGGCGATGCTTTCCAAGCAGCTGGTCCCGGCTGTACCCAACGATCTTCTTGCTAAGGGAGACTCTTCACTTTTCCCAGAAGGCACTTGGAATATGCAAATTGTCCTCCTCAAGCTTCAATCCCTGGTTTGGCGATGCTTTCCAAACAGCTGGTCATGGCTGTACGTAACGA
Source organism: Oophaga sylvatica (assembly GCA_033576555.1). Lineage (NCBI taxonomy): Eukaryota > Metazoa > Chordata > Amphibia > Anura > Dendrobatidae > Oophaga > Oophaga sylvatica. Next base: position 35,071,839 of record JARQOD010000009.1, read on the forward strand.
TCTTCTTGCAAAGGGAGACTCTTAGGGTGAGTTTCCACGGTCAGGAAACGCTGCGTGTTTGGCGCTGTGCGCTGGCGCAGCGCCAAACACGCAGCGTCCAGATGTTACAGCATAGTGGAGGGGATTTCAAGAAATCCCGTCTCCACTATGCGTAACAATACGCAGGTGGCAAACCTGCGTAAACGGACATGCGGCGCGTCTTTTTAGACCGCAGCATGTCCTCGCGTATTGCGGCGACGGTGCGTCGCCGCAACATAATTAACACAGGGCTATGCAGCCCTGCGCTCTTTCCGGAGGTGTTCTGGAGGTGTCCTGAACACCTCCGGAAAGATCGCGCGTCAGAAAGGGGGCGGGGCTTAGACGGAGCGGAATTTCCGCTCCGTCAAAAGCGCTATGGTTCCGGACCGTGGAACCATAGCCTTATGGTTATGGTGCCCCCGCTCGACGTAGGCGGTCTCTACCTGACACTAAAGAGGTTCCCTCGTCAAAAGCCGACACCACCACCCAAATAAAGTGCTTATGTGCGTTACAATGTCCACATCTGGAGAAGCCACTATAGGCATTTAATGAAAATTGTATGGCTGTCTACTTGTGGATGTAAAGATAAGAGGTTTGGAGACAAAACATGTGCTTATTACATACAATAGAGAGAATCTTATCAAGAAGATGTAAGAGATGCAATCAACGGGATCATTTATATATCCTATATGGAATTACCAATCAAGTCCATATTTGATGAACACTCCACTAAGCCCAATATTTAAAATGAGCTATATGTAATATGGAGTTGTATAGCTCCAGAACTTAAGCGAAATGAGTGAAACAGAAATAGGTTAAATATTTAATATGACACTCCTATGCTTATATGGTGAGTTTTCCACTGAGTCACAAGTATAACTGTAAAGGTTATCAAACCAAAAATAGCCACACAATAGCTGCACAACATATATAAGGATTTGTCAATCAATGGGCAATCCCCTCAGCCATATCAGCATCAGGCATGGATGTAAACCATATTGAGTAAAGAGAAAACTATTGTAATACCGCTTCCCGACATGCGCCGTACATATACTGCTCTGAAGGAGCTGCGTTCCCTTGGAAAAGTGAAATGATTCCTTGTTCTTCAAAAAAATTCAGCAAATTCTGTGCTCCCAAATCCAAATGCCCTCCTCCCTTCTGAGCCCCAGTGTGTCTAAACCACATATAGTGCCCACATGTTTGGCATTTCAGTAGAGATGAGAGCATGCCTAATTTACAGGTGTGTGTCTCCAGAAGCATGAGCTGGGCATAATGCACTGGTCACTACAATGGCAGTTCGCAATTTTCACTCAGTAACATCCACTACTGCTTGTTTCTGGAAAATACCCATGGAGTCAAAATCGTCACTACACCTGTAGAAAAATTCCCAAAGGGTTATAATTTCCAAAATGGGGTCACTTGAGGGGGAATTCTGCTCTTCTAGCACTTAGGGGCTCTGTATATGGAGTCCGCAAACTATTCTAGGAAAATGTGCGCTCCAGGAGGCAAATAGAGCTCCGTCCCTCCCGAGTCTCTCTGTTTGGCTTAGCAGTACAGTATAGCCACATATGGGGTATTTCTACATTCAGCAGAAATTGTGCGGACAAATCTTGGTGCCATTTTAACAGTTTTCCTAGTATGAAAATGTAAAATTTAGGGCCAGCACACAATTTTGGTGGTAAAAACGTAAATCACTGCACCCCTACATGAATTCATTGAGAGATTTAGTCTGTAAAATGAGTTCACATATAGGGGGTTTCTGTTTTGGCATCTCAGGGCCTCTGCAATGTGACAAGGCACCCTCAAATCGGTGTAGCAAAATCTGCACTGTAATATGGCGCTACTTCCCTTCTGAGCTTTGCACTGTGCCTCAAAAGTAGTTTTCAACCACATATAGGGTATCTGTGAGCTCAGGAGAAATTGCGTAACAAATTTTGGTGTCCAATTTATCCTTTTATCCTTGTAAAAATACAAAATTTTGTGATAAAAATAAATCGCTGGTCAACTTTTAACCCTTATAACTTCCTAATAAAAAAAACATCTTTAAAAAATTGTGCTGATGTAAAGTAGACATGTGGGAAATGTTATTTATTAACTATTTTGTGTTACGTGACTGATTTAAGGGCATAAAAATTAAATATTTGAAAAGTGCAAAATTTTCAAAATTTTCGCCAAATTTCCGATTTTAGTTACAAATAAACTTAAGTCATATTAAAGAAATTTTATCACTATCATGAAGTACAATATATCACAAAAAAAAAAAAAAAACACAAACTCAGAATCAGTGGAATCCATTAGAGTAATCCAGAGTTATGACCTCAAAGTGACAGTGGTCAGAATTGAAAAAATTGGCCTGGTCAGGAAAGTGAAAACAGGCTTCGGGGTGAAGGAGTTAAGTATAGATGACAAGTTGTCACTTATCTCAAGCTGAGTACCCCATTCCGACACGTTTTCCCCCTTCTAGTTTTGTCAAGGGTTCATCAGGGAATTAATAGATAAAGGGCAGAATTTCAAGCAGCTCCTGCGGAGTTGCTCGTTTAGAGCCCCTGGACTCATTGAATCAAGCAGATATATCCAGCGCCTCTCTCTGGAGAACCTTTTTATCCAAATCATCCAACTGTTTGGATTGAGAGATGGTTTCAATTACTGTAAAAGAGATCGACTTCAGACTCTCCTGATGGTGATTGTAAATTTGGCGTACTGATTAATGTCACCAATATCATCACCAATCCTTACCCTAAAAGGTCTTTGCTTTTTCTACGTAGTCCTTGGGACAAGAACAGGTGCATACATATACAACACCTGTGGTTTTGCAATTAGTAAAGTCTCTGTTAAATATACTGCCGGTAGCTGGACTAGAAAAATTCTTGGACACATTAATAAACCGACAGAAACTGCAGGTGCCACACTTCCTGCCCATCCAGCCAGGTGGTTTTGGGGTACTGTAGTGGCTATGTACTACATAATCCTGCTCGGACGATGGTCTTGGAGAAATTTGGATAGTTATCAGCACGCTGCATTCTGGGAAACAGCGTACCTCCACCATTTGAACATTGATTTCTTCTGAGGAGTATATCTAGGAGAATGTGCCAGGCTTTCTGATATCTGCCTCAAAATTTGTTTTTTTTCCAGTTCAGATACCCTTCACCTTCATAAAATCTACCTGGTGGGGCGCATTTGCGTTCCACTGGGTTTGACACTTCCAGTAACGGGGCTCTTTCTGGTGTAGCGCATCTGATTTCCACCGGGCGATACAGGTCATTTCCTGTTACACGATCGCGGTCACATAACCACGCATTGTCTGTCTCCGCCAGCAGCTGTCTCGTTTGCGTTCCACCAGGTGACATAGATCACTTCCGGTACGCGGCTGTGAGTGGATCATATGACTGCAGGAGACTTTTACTTCCAGCACAAGCTCAATAGCGCCAGTTAAAAGGGGGATGGACAGAATTCCATTTGGAGAGACGCTGTCCACATGGCAGGAGCTGCTTGAAGTTCAGCACTTTATCTAATTATCTATTAATCCCCTGATGAACCCCTTGGCAAAACACATCAGGATAGGGTACTCAGCTTGAGATTAAAGGGTATGCCACACTAAACAAGAACGCTAACGAGATCGCTAAAAAACGTCACTATTTAGCGATCTCGTTAGTGACGTTGTTGTGTGTGGCATGTAGCAACGACGTGGCCCCTGCTGTGATCTCGCTGATCGTTCACTAGCGTTCTGGACCGTATTTTATCGTTGGCGTCCCGCTGGTGAGCGCTATATCACTGTGTCTGGCACCTTTTGTTAACGATGTGCGCTGTTTTTTACATCACAATGACCGCAAAAGTCGTTAACGAGATCGCTAACCGCTTATGCGTCGTTAACGAGATCGTTAAGTTTGGCAGCTACTAGCGACATCAAAACGATCACAAAAACGATCGCATTAGTATGCGTCGTTATCGTGATCGTTAGCGGGAGCGTTTAGTGTGGCAGTACCTTAAGTGTCAACTTGCCATCTTTACGTAATGCTCTCATTGTATTGTTATCTCTATTTAATATGGCTTTACATCCATGTCTGATGCTGATATGGCTGAGAGGGTTGCCCCTTAATGAGAAAAAAAATGAACTCTTTTGCATTTACCAAATGGCTGCAATGAAACAAAAAGTGAAAAATTTAAAGGGGTCTGAATACTTTCCGAACCCACTGTATAAATGATCCAGCTGATTGCATCTCTTAAGCCCCCGTCTCACACAGCGATCTCGCTAGCAAGATCGCTGCTGAGTCACTAGTTTTGTGACGCAACAGCGATCTCCCCAGCGATATCGCTGTGTGACATTCAGCGACGATCAGCCCCCCTGCTGGGTATCACTGATCGTCGCTGAATGTCCTGGACATTTTTTGATCGCTGGTCTCCCGCTGGCCAGCACGCATCGCTGCGTGTGACAGGAGGGAGACCAGCGATCCGCTGGTAACCAAGGTACACAGCGGGTTTCCAGGCGCGGGGCTCTGCCTGGAAACCCGCTGTGTACCTTGGATACCAGCGCCCTGATGCCCCTGACCCCATTTCAGAAACTAGATCCCCCAAGGAACTCCTCTAGATGTGTGGTGAGCACTTTGAATCTCAAAGTTCTTCACAGAAGTTTATAACGCAGAGCCGTGAAAATAAAAAATCTTTTTTTTTTTCACAAACATGATCTTTTAGTCCCCAATTTTATTTTTCCCCAAGGCTAGCAGGAAAAATTGCACAACTTTGGGGGTCTAATTTCTCCTGAGTACGCGGATACCCCATATGTGGGGCTAAAACACTGTTTATGCACACGTCGGGGCTCGGAATAAAGGGAGCACTGTTTGACTTTTTGAATGCAAGATTTGCAGGAATCAATGGTGGCGCCATGTCGCGTTTGGAGACCCTCTGATGTGCCTAAATAGTGGAAACCACTCAATTCTAACTCCAACCCTAACCCCAACACACCCCTAACCAAACCCTAACCCCTAACCCTGATCCAAACCCTAACCCCAACACTTCCCTAACCCTAATCCCAACCCTAACCCTAATCCCAAACCTAACCCCAAAACACCCCTAACACTAATCCTAACCCTAGCCACAAGCCTAACCCTAATCCCAATCCTAACCCTAATTCTAACCCTATCCCTAATTCCAACCCTAATTCTAACCGTAACCCTAATGCTAAGGCTAGGTTCACATTACGTTTTACCAGCCCGTTCAACACATAGCGTTGATGGGCTGGTAACGGTATAGCATAACGCGATCGCGTTATGCTATACCCGCTAGCGCAGATGAATCAGCAGATGATTCATCTGTGCTAGCGGTGACGGAGCCCAGACGCTGCAGCCCGCGTCCGAGGCTCCGTCACTGACCGACAGCACATCGCGAACGCATGCCGCTTTACGTCATGCGTCGCGATGCGCCCGCAAATGGAGGTGAATGGCAGCGTTAACGGACTGAGTTATACCGCGGTGTAACGCAGTCAGTCTAACAGACTGCCATAACGCAATATGAACCCAGCCTAACCCTAGTCCTAACCCTAACTGTAATTGTAACCGTAAGGGTCTATCACAGTGATCAAAATGCACTTTCATTTATTTATTGAATCTGCCAGCCGGCAGATTCGGCGGGCGCACTGCGCATGCGTCCGCCATTTTGGAAGATGGCGGCGCCCATGGACCGGGCAGGAGAGATGCCGGTAGGAAGACGGCGACTCCGGCGGTACCTGGGGGGGGGAATCGGAGACCTGGGGGCGGGGGAAATCGGAGACCTAATTGGCTGTTAAAAGTGAAACAGCCAATTAGGGCGATCGTAGCCACGTGGGAATTAAGCCAACCTACCTGTGGCGAAACACAAAGGGTCTTGTGCCTGCGGGTCAGGTGACCTTTCAGTGACCCCGGTCACCCGACCCGCAGGAACGGGATTTATAGCAGGACGCCTACGTCGGCTTCATGGGTCGGGATGGCACAGGTTTTCATGACGCCGAAGAAGGCGTCATGGATCGGGAAGGGGTTAAAAAAAAAATAACCATTACTGCCTACCACATTTTTTTGTTCTTAATTTCTTTTAGTGTTTCGTAAAGCCAGAAAGTTGCCATTTGAAATGATTTTAGTTTTGTGTCATGTCTGATCTGCTTTTTTCAATAAAATTAAACAACTGAATGAACATCCTCCAAGGACGGTGATTACATAATATAAGGTACAACTCCTGGCAAAAATTTCCAGATATTAGAGTGCTTTACCGCACAATTGGTGGTCTTGTATTTATTTCTATGTAGCTACAGTGGGGAAAAAAGTAATGTATGTCTTCCATTTTCTTATTATTGCTCCCACAGTTGATTTCATCACACCAAGCTGCTTGCCTATTGCAGATTCAGTCTTCCCAGCCTAGTGCAGGGCTACAATTTTGTTTCTGGTGTCCTCCGACAGCTCTTTGGTCTTCACCATAGTGGAGTTTGGAGTGTGACTGTTTGATGTTGTGGACAGGTGTCTTTTATACTGACATACAAGTTCAAACAAGTGCTATTACTACAGGTAATGAGTGGAGGACAGAGGAGCGTCTTAAGAAGTTACAGGTCTGTGAGAGCCAGAAATCTTGCATGTTTTTAGGTGACCAAATACTTTTTTTCCACTATAATTTGCAAACTAAATCTTGCCAAGTCAGACAAGGTGATTTTCTGGATTTGTTGTCTCATTTTGACTCTCATAGTTGTGGTCTACCTGTGATGTCAATTACAGGCCTCTCTCATCTTATTAAGTGGGAGAACTTGCACAATTGGTGGCTGATTAAATACTTTTTTTCCCCACTCTACATAGTGGGCCCCTAGAATGATTTTCTCTGGTGGGCCCAAGGTATTCCAGTCCCACACTGGGAATGAATATTCAATGCATTCCACGCCCATGGGAGTGGAAAGCAGTGACTATTCTTTCCTTTAAGTAGCGCGCACACGCGAACATCGGCAACTGCAGGAAGCCGGCAGCTGCGGCTAACGGCATGTCTGCTATTAAAGAGAAATTAATATTCACTGCATTCCACTCACATGGGCGTGGAATGCAGTGAATATTCATTTCTTTTTAGCAGCGGGCAAAGGAGTTAGCCGCAGCAGCCGCCTCCTGTGACCCGCTGCTCCGCCATTGCTGCTCCTCCATCTCCCCATCCACAGCCAGAGCAGGTACAACCAGACTATGAGTGAGTCTTATAGTCCGAAAAATATAGTACATGTTATTATTCCACCCTGAAACACACTAAAAATGCATGAAAAATATTTAGACTTGAGAGTCCTCAGTGGTTGATACCTTTTAATGGCTAACTGAAAAGATGGTAACAAATTGCAAGCTTTCGAGACTACTCAGGTCTCTTCATCAGGCATAGACTAATACAACACTGAAGAGTTACCATCTTTTCAGTTAGCCATTAAAAGGTATCAACCACTGAGGACTCTCAAGTCTAAATTTTTCTATCTACTGGCTAACACGGTACGAAGATACACATCTTTCCTATATAAAAATGCATGTGCATTTTTAATCTGCAAATTTTCCGCATCTTACGCAAGTATACAGGAAAATTCTGCAAAGAGAACTCAGCATACACACAAGAGAATTTGACATGCTGTGGATTTGAAACACGCAACTTGGGAAGGTGCGTGTGCCACTGTTTCGGTTTTGAAACCTTATTCACATGGAGGTCATTTTTGATACTTTGTAAGGTTTTAACACTAGAAACAGTGTAGCACCGTCCCAATTTGGGTACACATTTCGCAGTGGGATAGTTATTACACTTTTTCACAGTTTTACTAAGCACCCTACATTAATTATATGCACTATTACTTTTTACAGCATGGTACATGCTAGTTTTGTTTCTATCTTAGGTTTTGACTGATTTTTGTGAGGCAGAAAGAACAAATATACAGCAGTTACTGAACGGCTGTGGGTTTTTTTCGGTTTTCAGTAATTCACCGTGTGATATAACTGATAAAACGGCTTTATTCTTTATGATAGGTCAGTATTATTAGATATACTATAATGATTTTTTTTTACGGTGTTCAAAGTACAAGATAAATTGACAGTTTTAGTTTGGGTTGCTCTGGATGCAGTGAAATTAATTATATGCACGTGATTTTTAAACCAAAACTGCGTTTTAGTGGCAAAACAGGTTTTCACAATTAATTTGAGATTTTTTTTTTATTATATGTTTTATTTTACTTTTTTTTTTTTCATTTTGCTTAGTCCCACAGTACTTTTTCTCTTATCGCTGGTGTCAGTCTCACACTGACACAGATTGCTAGACCCTGCTTATAGCCAACGTACCACAAGGAATGGCCTCGGATGTCATGGCAATTAGTAGGACCCATAATTTTGATCGCAGGGTCCAGATGAGGTTAAAGAAAAAGCTCTCTCCCTCTCTTAATCATCTAGACATCTAGATGCCACTGGTACAATTGAAAGTGTCAACTAGGGGGCTACACAGCTGTACTCAATGCTAAAACCTTATTTAAAGTTCAGTGCTATAAAAAAAAAAAAAAAAAAAAAGACATTAAACAAAAAATCAAGCATTCTGTACAAATTGCTCACCTTGCAGTGGGTGAACGTAGCTGTAAGAATCTGCAGCACAGATGATGGAAGAGACTGGATATTCTGAAAATGCACTGCTTCCTCTATAGAGCTGATATGGCGCACGCAAGCCGTTAATGCTGCTATCCAGTGAGACATCTCCTAGCAAATGTAAGTTACAATAAAAATTATAACTTATCACATGGGATGCATGGAAAGTCCTACACTACAGTAACATACATTTTGGACATCAAGTACGATATCAGTTATAAAAAAATAGGTATTAGACCTACTGGTAATTATGTTTCCAGGAGTCCATCCTGACAGCACCCTGGAGGTTGTCCTCCTTCTCCTTACAGGGACAGGAAAGCACACAAGCGGTTAAAAGGCCCCTCCCCTCCCAAATTCCCTCAGTGTTTTAAGAAGTACCACACCATGGATGATGCAACTTAACACATTTATTAACAATATCATATTAGGACATATGACATATCATAATCAGGGAGGGAACTAACCGTGCTGTCAGGATGGACTCCTGGAAACATTATTACCACTAGGTCTAATACCTATTTTCCAGGACGTCCCTCCTGACAGCACCCTGGAGAATACCAAAGTACCTCCTCAGGGTGGGATTACTGCCTGGAGAACCTTTCTCCCAAAGGCAGTTTGTTGGCTAGATAACACGTCTAATTTGTAATGTCTACAAAACGTATCCAGCCTGGTCCAGGTTGCGGCCTTACAAATTTGGTTCACTAATGCCCCCGCCTTCTCGGCCCAAGAGGTTTATACCGCTCTAGTCGAGTGGGCTTTTAAGCCCCCTGGGGGGCTGAAGCCTTCTGAGTGATAGGCTAGGGAAATTACTGAAGTAATCCACCTTGCGATGGTGGCCTTAGAGACTTTCTTCCCTATAGTTTTCCCCCAAAACAAGACAAAAGTTATGGTCCTGCCTCCAACTACGATGTAATCAATGACAGCCTATCTGACATCTAACGCATGCAGGGCCTGCTCCTTCTCATTTGAAGGATATTCACAAAACGAGGGTAGAATAATCTCCTGTACCTTTGGTACAAAAGCATGATCTAATTTCAGGATTATACGGTCATCCCAAATTTGAAGATATGGGTCCCGAACGGACAAGACCTGAATCTCGCCTATACGTTTTGCTGCAGTAACGGCCACTAAAATGCTGTTTTCATGGTCCGATGTGAAATGGACATCTTTTCCTCAGGGATAAAAGGATTTTAACAGAGGGACCTAAGAACCAAAATTAAGATTGCAAGGGGGAAACTGACCACCTGATTGTGGGGAGCAGACGATGAATTGCCCTGACGACACTTATTACCCAAGGGTGAGAAGCCAGGGAGTAGTCAAAGAAGGTGCTTAATGCCAATATCTGGACTTTTAGGGTACTGGGTCTAAGGCCTTTATTAAACCCCGCTTGAAGAAAGTCGAAGACGCTTGGGATATCTGCTTTCCCTGCATTCAAGTCGGACCTGCCACCTTCCAGACAGAACTTCTTCTAGATCTTATAGTTAATCGCAGAAGAAACTGGCTTCCTGCTGGCCTGGATTGTTGTTATGACCTGGTCTGACAGCCCCTGAGCTCTCGAGATGAGGTAAAAGCTTGGTAAAAACTCGGGGGTCTGAAGCCAGGCAAAATGGAAGGCACTGAAACTGAAAGTGGCAGGTTCGATTTAGCAACCTTACCGCGAACCTCAGGTATCTCTGGGACGCCGGAAGAACAGGCACCTGATAGTAGGCAGTTTTCAGGTTGAGGGTGCACATTAGGGCATCGCTGTTTATTAGGTGGACCGTAGATCTTACAGACTCCATTCTGAATCTCTTGTAACTGACCCAGGTGATTAGGAGCTTTCAGTTTATTACAGTGCGAGATTCTCCCGATGGCTTTGTCATAGAGAACAGAGACGAGTAGTGACCCTCGCCTGCTTCTGCCTGGGGAACTGGGACTATGACGGCCGAGTTGATTAGCTCTTTTAAGTCTGCCCACATGGGGGAACCTGTCTTCACAGTAAGGGGCACAATGACTCTCTCTGGTGGAGGGGAAGCAAACTATCATATATCCTTCTGATATGGTCTTTATGACCAACTGATTCTGGGTGATCTGAGACCAGTTTGCTGAAAAATGCCTGAGACGCCCCCCGATCAACCCGGCGTAATTGTCTTCTAGATTTAGAGCCCGATCCAGACAGGGAACTTCTATTTTTCCAGCCTCTACTGTGGGCACTGCTGTAGGAACCCCTACTGGACTTTCCCTGACTCCTGTACTCTGTTTGTTTCCGAAAGCTGTCCGGCCTACGAAACGGCTGGTTCCTTCTAACTCACTTCCGGGAACCCTTTCTTTTTATCAGCGGCCTTCTCTAGAATGTCATTTAGTGAGAGACCAAATACTCTCAACCCAGAAAAAGTAATGGAGCAAAGTTTGTTTTTCTAAGCACCTTCCCAGACCAGGTTTTTAACCAAATAGCTTTACGGGCCGCACTGGATAGTGAGCTATTTCTGGCAGAGAATCTTACGTGTCTACCAAAAAGGCCGTAGCTGACTTCATCGAGGGAAGGGAAGTTAAGATATCTTCCCTCGGGGTTTTATTAGTTAGATGTTCCTCCAGTTGCCCCATCCACAAAAACACAGACCTGGCAACTGAAATAGCGGCTATATTTGTCTTAATTAAATCCGCTGACGATTCCCAAGCTCTTTTTAGGAGGTTGTCCGCCATTCTGTCCTTTAAGCTGGAGGAGTCTTCAAAAGGGATGGATGTTTTTTTTTTCCAACCTTAGCCACAGGCACGTCAATCTTGGGACGCTGATTCCAAATCTTAGGGTCCTCTGGATCAAATGGACGTCTCCTAAAGTCCCAGATACCAACAGGCGCTCATAGTCCCACTCCTCCAGAACCATGGCACAAATGTGATCATTCATTGGGAACATGCTTTGCTTTTGTGCTCGGAGACCCCCAAACATTATGTCCTGTCTGGATTGTGGCTCTGGGACCTCTTTCACCTGCATTGTGTCCCTGACAGCCCGGACTAGCAAATCTGTATCGTCGGACGCAAACAGATATCTTCTACTTCGCTCCTGACTTTCTGACAACACAATAGGAATCCTCATCCATGCTTAGCTCCATCTCCCACCTAGCTCTCTTAGCACTTGGGCCTGGGCTGGGGGGCTGTGGCCGAGAAAGAGTGGGCATAGAAGCCTGGACCTCTTCCCGAATCAGGAACCTCATCTCAGATAGAATGGATGGCTGTTATTCACTCACGATCTTGGCAGTGCAGGTTTCACAGAGGTTCCTGCTATACGTGTCAAAGAGCTTTATGTGGCATATAGAACATCTCCTGGACTTTGCCAAGGCTTTCCCAGGTCGTTTAGGTACAGGCAGGAGCGTAGCTGGGGACCCCTTCTCCTGTGCAGCGCAAGAGACGGAACAGTCAGGAGCCGTGATCAGGAACAGCAGATTGCACACAGAGCATTTACCCCATCCTGCTCGGACCTGCCCAAATCCTCCAAGGTACTCTGCTGCTCTGTGTCCCCCGAGATTCAGGGAAGGCACCGCCACCTGTCTCGCTGATTTCCGTGTCCCCCTCTGGAATGCACGCTGGCCTCTTACCTCCGGCGCTCGCTCTGACAACACCGGAAGTGTGTCAGCCTTCTTCCCCCCGTGACTTCCGGCATTAGTGCTGGTATGCCGACCGTCGTCGGGGCAGAGAGCCTCCACTACAGAAGAGGCTCTACCCAGGAGCCTCTCCACTAACTGGTCTCTGCGGCTGAGGGACTCCCACCCAGGAGAGTGTCAGCCCCGGGATACTTGACAGGGGGAAGGATTGGACAAGCCGCACGATCCCCCTGGCCCATCCGGTAAGCCAAACTTCCTCTTGTGCGTTCCTCTAGGCAGGGACAGGAAAAAATTGGGGTGGGGAGGGGGCTTTTAACCTTGTGTGCTTTCCTGTCCCTGTAAGGAGGAGGAGGACGACCTCCAGGGTGCTGTCAGGAGGGACATCCTGGAAAAATTAGATAACGTGGTCTGTAGCAAACAGAACCTAAAATTATATTTCCAACTGCAATTTAGAAAATGAACGTTGCTTGCTGATTATTGCATGTAGTGGATTGATTTATTTTCTGTGCCAAGAAGAAAACAAAATCACTTAAAAACACATGGGGGTGGCACTAGGGTTATAATGCAGCTGGGAATCAGGCTGCTCTCATGCTCTTGTTACCTCATTTACAGACATATTCAATGCTGACATTAGTAATGGGATATCCAACGTCAAATAAGACACTTCACTATATCACTTCTCAGTTATAAAAGAACCGTAGTCAGACAAAAAGCAGCTTCTAACAGCCTGGAGTCTGTGATCCTTCTTGTTCCTCTAGGAGTCATGGGCCTCCCTTCTTTTTATCCCTTTACTTTCTACTTCTTGACTTATGTTTTTCCTTCTGGTCCACCCCCCTCATTTCAGGTCCCTAAGGGTATGTGCCCACGATCAGGAACTGCTGCAGGTTTGATGCTGCGCATTTATGCAGCGTCAAACCCACAGCGGCCAGATGTTACAGCATAGTGGACTATGCGTCCATAGTCGCCTGCGGATGACCCACTGACATGCGGCGCTTCTTTTCAAACTGAAGTACGACAATTTCTCTTGCGGAGACGCGAGTCTCTGCAACAGAAATTACATCAATAGAATGTACTGAAAGCGGAAATTCCACACAGTTCAGTGATCACATGCGGATTCACCTGCATTCAATAGACGGCAGCGCTTTATATCCACCGAACATACACTGCGTCCAAAGCGCTGCTAGTTCTGGATCGTGGGCACCCGGCCGTAAGTCTTATTTCTCCTTTCTTTTGAAGATACAGTGGTGGCCAAAAGTATTGGCACCCCTGCAATTCTGTCAGATAATACTCAGTTTCTTCCTGAAAAATGATTGCAATCACAAATTATTTGCTATTTTTATCTTCATTTAATTTGCTTCCAAGGAAAAAACACTTAAGAGAATTAAAGAATCCTTGATCATCTCACACAAAACTCCAAAAATGGGCCAGACAAAAGTATTGGCACCCTCAGCCTAATACTTGGTTGCACAACCTTTAGCCAAAATAACTGCGAACAACCGCTTCCGGTAACCATCAATGAGTTTCTTACAATGCTCTGCTGGAATTGTAGACCATTCTTCTTTGGCAAACTGCTCCAGGTCCCTGATATTTGAAGGGTGCCTTCTCCAAACTGCCATTTTGAGCTCTCTCTGCAGGTGTTCTATGGGATTCAGGTCTGGACTCATTGCTGGCCACCTTAGAAGTCTCCAGTGCTTTCTCTCAAACCATTTCATAGTGCTTTTGGAAGTGTGCTTTGGGTCATTGTCCTGCTGGAAGACCCATGACCTCTGAGGGAGACCCAGCTTTCTCACACTGGGCCCTACATTATGCTGCAAAATTTGTTGGTAGTCTTCAGACTTCATAATGCCATGCACACGGTCAAACAGTCCAGTGCCAGAGGCAGCAAAGCAACCCCAAAACATCAGGGAACCTCCGCCATGTTTGACTGTAGGGACCGTGTTCTTTTCTTTGAATGCCTCTTTTTTTTCCTGTACACTCTATGTTGATGGTTTTTCCCTAAAAGCTCGACTTTTGTCTCATCTGACCAGAGAACATTCTTCCAAAACGTTTTAGGCTTTCTCAGGTAAGTTTTGGCAAACTCCAGCCTGGCTTTTTTATGTCTCGGGGTAAGAAGTGGGGTCTTCCTGGGTATCCTACCATACAGTCCCTTTTCATTCAGACGCTGACGGATAGTACGGGTTAACACTGTTGCACCCTTGGACTGCAGGGCAGCTTGAACTTGTTTGGATGTTAGTCGAGGTTCTTTATCCACCATCCGCACAATCTTGCGTTGAAATCTCTCGTCAATTTTTCTTTTCCTTCCACATCTAGGGAGGTTAGCCACAGTGCCATGGGCTTTAAACTTCTTGATGACATTGCGCACGGAAGACACAGGAACATTCAGGTCTTTGGAGATGGACTTGTAGCCTTGACATTGCTCATGCTTCCTCACAATTTGGTTTCTCAAGTCCTCAGACAGTTCTTTGGTCTTCTTTCTTTTCTCCATGCTCAATGTGGTTCACACAAGGACACAGGACAGAGGTTGAGTCAACTTTAATCCATGTTAACTGGCTGCAAGTGTCATTTAGTTATTGCCCACACCTGTTAGGTGCCACAGGTAAGTTACAGGTGCTGGTGATTACACGAATTAGAGAAGCATCACATGATTTTTCAAACAGTGCCAATACTTTTGTCCACCCCCTTTTTTAGGTTTGGTGTGGAATTATATCCAATTTGGCTTTAGGTCAATTCTTTTTGTGTTTTTTCATTGAAGACAAATTAAATGCAGATAATAATACCAAAGAATTTGTGTTTGCAATCATTTTCAGGAGGAAACTGAGTATTATCTGACAAAATTGCAGGGGTGCCAATACTTTAGGCCACCACTGTAACTCTGGGTCCTTTACTGATATTTTCCCAGCTATGTCGCCTCAACCTTTACTGTTAGGAATGATTTTTCCACAAGATTGTACATTCTGTGTGGCGTCACTTATCTGCATGTTTCCTTATCTGATCCTTATTAACCAGATGACTTATTTCTTCCTGCATGTTATGTAACTTTTCCTTCTTAGGCCTCTTTCACACATCCGTTTTTTTGCCGTCAGGCGCGATCCGGCGCTTTTTGAAAAAAACGGATCCGGTTTTTTAAACCGCCAGATACGTTTTTTTTGTCATTAACTATCATTAGCGCCGGATCGCGCCTGATGTCCTTGCGTTGAGTCCGTTTTGTGCCGGATCCGGCGGAAATGTACATTCCGGCGGCCGGACAAAACGGTCACTGCAACGTTTTTATTTTCAGGCGCATCAGGCGGGCGCAAACAATATAAGTCTATGGTGCCGGATCTCTCTCTCTCCTCCGTGCCAGACATGCGTACCTGCATTTTCCGGGTTGAAAAGTTCACAGCGGATCCGGCTAAAAAACTGATCCGTTGCATCAGTTTTTCACAAAAGAAGCCGGATCCGTCTTTTTACATTTTAGACGGATTGTGCCTGACGGCAAAAAACGGATGTGTGAAAGAGGCCTTACCACTGGCACTCCATTATTAGAATTGTTACTGTGTTGTAACACACAGCTATTCCTACTAACTGGTTTCCTGACACGTGCAGTAATTAGTAGGGTACGTAGAAATACCTTGAGAATATTCCGTAATGTGTTCTTCACTTCAGTATTTTGACTCGATAACATTGATGCCTGTCTTGAGATTTCAGAAAGTAAGTTGTGAAAATGTTCTACTGCCTAAAGAAAAGAGTAATAGAAAAGTAAATTACCGGTACCTTCATCACTAAAAATTAACTGACATTACTCCTAGAGATATCTATTCTGAAGGTGGATTAAAGTGGTTTTCGTGCTTTTACAGATAGGGATAAAAATCGACCAAACTATCTGAAATCATTAAAGAGTAACCAACATTTTAATTTGTATTCCATAAATAAATAGTTTAAGTAAAAATAAACAACTTTCTAATATATTTTATCAGAGAAATCTGCTCTCATCTCCGCCAGGACTGATCTGTTCTGAATTTACAGGTAAAATCTGTATTTCATGAAGACAGACTTTCCCATTATTAAGATAGGAGATGACAGTTGGTACCGATAAGATTCTATGCAGGAGGAAGGGGCTAACGCAGAGCCCCTCCTCCATATAGGCAGAATCTTATCAGAAGCAGCTGCATGTCTCAGTAATGGGAAAGTCTGGCTTCACTGAATACATATTTTACCTCTAAGTTGAGAATTTGGGGTATTAATGATCAGTCCTGGTGGAGATAGGAGATTTCTCTGTATAATATTATGAAATAAAAATGAAAATGCCGGTTATGCTTTAATTATTCATATAATCCATTATATTAATGTGTAAATAGTAAATTGAATCATTTCAGTCATCTGGTTTTATTACCTGCGGTAGAAGTTTTACAAACACATCTTGCTCCAACTCCAAAACATGGATATGAGGCAGAAACATTTCTGTAATTATTTTAAACAATCCTAAGAGAAGAAAATGGAAATTACAAAATGGAAATACAATATATTCTTTGCAATATCAAAAAATATCAATTCACTTACTGATCTTTTCATTCCAGTTATCTGAACACTGAAACCTGGAGTGTGAATAGCTAAGGAATCTGTGAATACAAGAACTGTGGGGCCATCATACTGTTTATAAGGAGGGCTATGGAGCCATGATACCCGATTGATCATACGATGAGGGTATTGAGCCATAATACCGTTATAGAGGGTATCGGATGGGCCATAATGTTTATAGGGCTAGAAGCCATGTAGATATACAGGGGTATGTGGGGCCACATAC
This sequence comes from Oophaga sylvatica, assembly GCA_033576555.1. Lineage (NCBI taxonomy): Eukaryota > Metazoa > Chordata > Amphibia > Anura > Dendrobatidae > Oophaga > Oophaga sylvatica. The sequence continues at coordinate 35,088,812 of JARQOD010000009.1, forward strand.
TGTTTATGAGGGCTATGAAGCCATGATATCGCATATACAGGGGTATCGTGGGGCCACATACTGTTTATGAGGGCTATGAAGCCATGATATCGCATATACAGGGGTATCGTGGGGCCACCATACTGTTTATGAGGGCTATGGAGCCATGATACGCATATACAGGGGTATGTGGGGCCACAATACTGTTTATGGAGGGATATGGAGCCATGATACCGAATATACAGGGGTATTGTGGGGCCACATACTGTTTAAGGAGGGCTATGGAGCCATGATACCGCAATATACAGGGGTATCGTGGGGCCACCATACTGCTTTAAGGAGGGCTAAGGAGCCATGATACCGAATATACAGGGGTATCGTGGCGCCACCATACTGTTTATAAGGAGGGCTATGGAGCCATGATACCGCATATACAGGGGTATCGTGGGGCCACCATACTGCTTATAAGGAGGGCTAAGGAGCCATGATACCGAATATACAGGGGTATCGTGGGGCCACCATACTGTTTATAAGGAGGGCTATGGAGCCATGATACCGCATATACAGGGGTATCGTGGGGCCACCATACTGCTTATAAGGAGGGCTATGGAGCCATGATGCCGAATATACAGAGGTATTGTGGGGCCACCATACAGTTTATAAGGCCGGGGTCACACACACCGACTAAAAAATCTGACCGTTTTAGTCGGTCGATTATCGCAGCAAAATGTCATGAACAGTCATCCGTCTGGCATCCGATTTTCTGGGAATGATGCGATTTAGTCGCATCTAACCGTACTTGTAACATCCGATTTACATCCGACTTGCGAGATTTTCTCGCAGGCTTGCAAAACAGACATATAATGGATCCAAAAGAAGTTTTTAAATCACAAAGGAAAGGATATATACACATAGAATACATATATATATATATATTATATATATAACATACATATACACACACTCACACACACACACGTCATTGTGACATATATATATATATATATATATATATATATTTATAGTTCATACACTTCTACATACTGTAATAGCCGCTAATTCAATTGCCGGCTTTTGTGAAATTACAGAACCCGACATGAAATGACACATGGTTTACATACAGTTAACCATGTCATTTCATGTAGTTTGACATATGGTTTTCACTAACAATTACATGAGTGTATGTGTGCAAAATTTCATACATGTAGGGGTTAATTAAAGGTGTAAATTCGTTGAAAAAAAATGTGTGGGCTCCCGCACTATTTTCTCAACCAGACAGACAAAGCCAAAGAGTGGGGGCAGATAATAATAGCCTAGGGAGGGTGCATTTATTTTGTGCCCCCCCTGGCTACTAACATCTGCCCCCAGCCACCCCAGAAAAGGCAAATCTATAATTAGATGCGCCCTTTCGGGCACTTTGCCGGTCTATTCCCATTGCCCTGTAGCAGTGGCGAATGGGTTAATAATGGGTTAAAGCCACCTTGCTATTGAAAGGAGACTTTAAGCCAGGTTAATAATTGAGAGCTGTCAATTAGACAACTATCAATTATTAATCCTATTGAAGTAAATAAAAAAAAAAACACACACATTAAAAATAAATAATTTTAATGAAATAAAAACACATTTTTTTGACCATCTTTTATTTAACTCTTAATCCTTGCGAAGCCCTTCATCTCCTATAATAAAGAAAAAATAATAAAACATTATTCTTACCTATCCGCCGCTGTCACGTCCCACGCTGTAATCCTTCACAAAGGGTTAACAAGCTTTCAGCCAAGCAGCGCAGCTAATGCTTGCCGCTGAGCTGAAAGCTCCTGAATGAATGACTTCCTCTCCCAGGGACAGGAGAGGATGTGATTACAGTGGGAAGCAATCAATGAAGCTTCACACAGTAATCATTTTCTCTCCTGTCGTCAGAAGAGGAAGTCATTCATTCAGGAGCTTTCAGCTCAGCGGCAAGCATTAGCTGCGCTGCTTGGATGAAAGCTAGTTAACCATTTCTGATGGATTACAGCGTGGGACATGACTGTGCGTCGGATAGGTAAGAATAATGTTGCTTTTTTATTTTATTTTTATTACAGGCGAACAAGGAAATCGAGGATTACCTGAGCAATAAATTATGGTAAAAAACTGTGTCTTTATTTCATTAAAAGGATTAATAATTAATGTGTTTTTTTCCTTTCATACAATATGATTAATAATTGATAGTTGTCTAATTGACAGCTCTCAATTATTAACCTGGCTTAAAGTCACCTTTCAATAGCAAGGTGGCTTTAACCCATTCGCCACCGCTACAGGGCAATGGGAATAGACGGGACAAGTGCCAGAAAGGGCACATCTAATTATAGATTTGCCTTTTCTGGGGTGCCTGGGGGCAGATGTTAGTAGCCAGGAGGGGGCACAAAATAAATGCACCCTCCCTCGGCTATTATTATCTGCCCCCACTCGCTGGCTTTGTCTGTCTGGTTGAGAAAATAGCGCGGGAGCCCACACATTTTTTTACAACGAATTTACACCTTTAACCCCTTCACCCCCAAGGGTGGTTTGCACGTTAATGACCGGGCCAATTTTTACAATTCTGACCACTGTCTCTTTATGAGGTTATAACTCTGGAATGCTTCAACGGATCTTCGCGATTCTGAGATTGTTTTCTCGTGACATATTGTACTTCACATTAGTGGTAAAATTTCTTCGATATACCTTGCGTTTATTTTTGAAAAAAACGCAAATATGGCGAAAATTTTGAAAATTTTGCAATTTTCAAACTTTGAATTTTTTTTCCCTTAAAACAGAGAAATGTGTCACACAATAGTTAAGATATAACATTTCCCACATGTCTACTTTACATCAGCACAATTTTGGAACCAAAATTTTTTTTTGTTAGGAAATTATAAGGGTTAAAAGTTGACCAGTGATTTCTCATTTTTACAACAAAATTTACAAAGCCATTTTTTTAGGGACCACCTCACGTTTGAAGTCACTTTGACGGGTCTATATAGCAGAAAATACCCAAAAGTGACACCATTCTAAAAACTGCACCCCTCAAGGTGCTCAAATCCACATTCAAGAAGTTTATTAACCCTTCAGGTGCTTCACAGGAGCTGAAGCAACGTGGAAGGAAAAAATGAATATTTAACTTTTTAGCCACAAAAATGATCTACTACAAACTTTGTTTTATTTTCACAAGGGTAAAAGGAGAAAATGGACAGATAAAGTTGTTGTGCAATTTCTCCTGAGTACGCCAATACCCCATATGTGGGGGAAAACCACTGTTTGGGCACACGGCAGAGCTCGTAAGGGAAGGAAGCACCGTTTGACTTTTTCAAACTAAAATTGGCTGGAGTTGAGATTGGACGCCATGTCATCTTTGGAGAGCCCCTGATGCGCCTAAACAGTGGAAACCCCCCACAAGTGACACCATTTTGGAAACTAGACCCCCTAAGGAACTTATCTAGATCTGTTGTGAGCACTTTGAACCCCAAAGTGTTTCACAAAAGTTTATAATGCCTGGGTGTGAAAAAAAAAAAACAATTTTCCACAAAAATGATTTTTTAGTCCCAAATTTTTGATTTTTCCCAAGGAAATTGGACCCCAAAAGTTGTTGTCCAATTTGTCCTGAGTACGCTGATACACCATATGTGGGGGGGGAAACTGTTTGGGCGCATGGCAGGGCTTGGAAAGGAAGCAGTAACGTTTTGGAATACAAACATTGATGGGGGTCATGTTCCGCTTGTAGTGCCCCAGATGAGCCTAAACAGTGTAAACCCCCCACAAGTGACCCCATTTTGGAAGTTAGACCCCCTAAGGAACTTATCTAGATCTTTGGTGAGCACTTTGAACCCCCAAGTGCTTCACACAAGTTTATAATGCCCGGGCATGAAAATAAAAAATCCTATTTTTTTCCCACAAAAATTATCTCTTAGTCACTAATTTTTTATTTTCCCATAGGTAACAGGAGAAATTGGACCTCAAAAGTTGTTGTCCAATTTGTCCTGAGTACGCTGATACCCCATATGTGGGGGGGAATCACTGTTTGGGCGCACGGCAGAGCTCGGAAGGGAAGGAGCACCATTTGACTTTTTCCAAACAAAATTGGCTGGAATTGAGATTAGACGCCACGTTGCATTTGGAGAGTCCCTGATGTGCCTAAACAGTGGAAACCCCCACAAGTTACCCCATTTGGGAAACTAGACGCCCTAAGGAACTTATCTAGATCTTTGGTGAGCAATTTGAACCCCCAAGTGCTTCACACAAGTTTATAACGTAGAGTCGTAAAATTAAAAAATCATATTTTTTTCCACAAAATTGATCTTTTCACCCCAATTTTTATTTTCCCAAGGGTAACAAGACTCCAAAAGTTATTGTGCAATTTGTCCTGATTACGCTGATACCCCATATGTAGGGGTAAACCACTGTTTGGGTGCATGGCAGAGTTTGGAAGGGAAGGAGCGCCGTTTGACTTTTTCAACGCAGAATTGGCTGGATGCCATGTCGTGTTTGGAGAGCTCCTGATCTGCCTAAACAGTGGAAACCCCCCACAAATGACACCATTTTGGAAACTAGACCCTCAAGGAACTTATCTAGATGTGTGGTGAGCACTTTGAACCCCCAAGTGCTTCACAGAAGTTTATAACGTACAGCCGTAAAATAAAAAATCTTTTTTTTTTTTTTTACAAAAATGATTTTTTTTGCCCCCAATATTTTATTTTCACAAGGGTAACAGGAGAAATTGGACCCCAAAAGTTGCTGTCCAATTTGTCCTGAGTACGCTGATACCCAATATGTGGGAGTAAACTACTGTATGGGCGCACGTCGGGGCTCAGAAGGGAAGTAGTGACGTTTTGGATTGCAGACTTTGATGGATTGGTCTGGGGGCATCATGTTGCATTTGGAGAGCCCCTGATGTGCCTAAACAGTGGAAACCCCCCACAAGTGACCCCACTTTTGGAAAATAGACCCCACAAGGAACTTATCTAGATGTGTGGTGAGCACTTTGAACCCCAAAGTGCTTCACAGAAGTTTATAACGTACAGCCGTAAAATAAAAAAATATTTATTTATTTTACAAAAATGATTTTTTTGCCCCCAATATTTATTTTCACAAGGGTAACAGGAGAAATTGGACCCAAAAAGTTGTTTTACAATTTGTCCTGAGTACGATGATACCCAATATGTGGGAGTAAACTACTGTATGGGCGCACGTCGGGGCTCGGAAGGGAAGTAGTGACGTTTTGGATTGCAGACTTTGATGGATTGGTCTGGGGGCGTCATGTCGCATTTGGAGAGCCCCTGATGCGCCTAAACAGTGGAAACCCCCCACAAGTGACCCCATTTTGGAAAATAGACCCCACAAGGAACTTATCTAGATGTGTGGTGAGCACTTTGAAGCCCGAAGTGCTTCACAGAAGTTTATAGCATACAGCCGTAAAAATAAAAAATCCTTTTTTTTTTTACAAAAATGATTTTTTTGCCCTAAATATTTTATTTTCAAAAGGGTAACAGGAGAAATTGGACCCCAAAAGTTGTTGTCCAATTTGTCCTGAGTACGCTGATACCCAATATGTGGGAGAAAACTACTGTATGGGCGCACGTCAGGGCTCGGAAGGGAAGTAGTGACGTTTTGGATTACAGACTTTGATGGAATGGTCTGGGGGCGTCATGTCGCATTTGGAGAGCCCCTGATGCGCCTAAACAGTGGAAATCCCCCACAAGTGACCCCATTTTGGAAAATAGACCCCACAAGGAACTTATCTAGATGTGTGGTGAGCGCTATGAAGCCCCAAGTGCTTCACAGAAGTTTATAACATACAGCCGTAAAAACAAAAAACTCATTTTTTTTTTTTACAAAAATGATATTTTCGCCCCCAGTTTTTTATTTTCCCAAGGGTAACAGAAGAAATAGGACAAATTGCACAATAACTCTTGGGGTACAGAGTACGCTGATACCCCGTATGTGGGGGTAAACTACTGTTTGGGCGCATGGCAGAGCTCAGAAGTGAAGGAGCACCGTTTGACTTTTTCAACGCAGAATTGGCTGGAATTGAAATCAGACGCCATGTCACATTTGGAGAGCCCCTGATGTGCCTAAACAGCAGAAACCCCCCAATTCTAACTCCAACCCTAACCCCAACACACCCCTAACCCTAGTCCCAACCCTAACCACAAACCTAACCCTAACACACCCCTAACCCTAATCCCAACCCTAACCCTAATCCTAACGTTAGCGCCAACACTAACCCTAACTTTAGCCGCAACCCTAACCCTAATGGGAAAATGGAAATAAATAATTTTTTTTTAATTTTATTATTTTTCCCTAACTAAGGGGGTGATAAAGGGGGTTTGATTTACTATTTATAGCGGGTTTTTGTGATTGGCAGCTGTCACGCTAAAAGACGCTTTTTATTGCAAAAAGTAGTTTTTTGCATCACCACATTTTGAGAGCTATAATTTTTGCATATTTTGGCCCACAGAGTCATGTGAGGTCTTATTTTTTGCGGGACGAGGTGACGTTTTTATTGGTACCATTTTTGAGCATGTGACGTTTTTTGATCGCTTTTTATTTCGATTTTTGGGAGGTTAGAATGAACAAAAATCAGCAATTCATGAATTTCTTTTGGGGGAGGCGTTTATACCGTTCCGCGTGTGGTAAAATTGATAAAGCAGTTTTATTATTCGGGTCAGTACGATTACGGTGATACCTCATTTATATCATTTTTTTATGTTTTGGGGCTTTTATAGAATAAAAGCAATTTTATCTAAAAAATTATTATTTTTGCATCGCTTTATTCTGCGAGCTATAACTTTTTTATTTTTTCGCTGATGATGCTGTATGACGGCTCGTTTTTTGCGGGACAAGATGACGTTTTCAGCAGTACCATGTTTATTTATATCGGACTTTTTGATCGCGTGTTATTCCACTTTATGTTCGGCGGTATAATGATAAAGCATTGATTTTTTGCTTAGTTTTTTTTTTTTTTTTTTTTTTAAGGGGTTCACTAAAGGGGTTAACTAGTGGGATAGTTTTATAGGGAGGGTCGTTACGGACGCGGCGATACCAAATATGTGTACTTTTGTTTTGTTTATTTTATTTACAGGAAGAAATGAATTTATTGGGGAATATTTTTTTTTTTTTTTACCACTTTTTTCATTTTTTTAACTTTTTTACTTTGTCCCAGGGTGGGACATCACAGTATTTTAGCAGATCGCTGGTGTGACAGTGTGCACAGCACTCTGTCACACCAGCGATCGCTCTGGCAGTGCTGCAGGCTTCTCAGTGCCTGCTCTCAGCAGGAACTGAGGAAGCCGCCTCCCTGCAGGACCCCGGCGCCATCTTGGATCTGGGGACCTGGAGGGAGGACGGACCCTCGGAACAGCGCGACACATCGCGCTGCTCTGAGGGTCTCAGGGGAGCGCGCAGGGAGCCCCCTGCCTGCGCAATCCTCCCCTGTGCCCCCTGGTACAGCGCGATCATGTTTGATCGCGGTGTGCCAGGGGTTAATGTGCTGGGAGCGGTCCGTGACCGCTCCTGACAGTGCTGGGTGTCAGCTGTGATAATCAGCTGACACCCGGCCGCGATCGGCTGCGCTCCCCCGGGAGCGAGTCCGATCGCACGGGACGTACTATCCTGTCCATGGTCATACGGGCCCAGGTACCATGGACGGGATAGTACGTCTGATGGCAGTAAGGGGTTAATTAACCCCTACATGTCTGCAATTTTGCACACATACACTCATGTAATTGTTAGTGAAAACCATATATCAAACTACATGAAATGACAAGGTTAACTGTATGTAAACCATGTGTCATTTCATGTCGGGTCTGTAATTTCACAAAAGCCGGCTATTGAATTAACGGCTATTACAGTATGTAGAAGTGTATGAACTATAAATATATGTGTATATATATATATATATATATATATATATATATATATATATTAAATATATATATTCACAATGATAGATATATATATATATATATATATATATATTCTATGTGTGTATATGTATTGTTTCTATTCTTTATTAAAGCTGTCAGTGTGATTTTACAGTATAGCCGGGGATGAATTGCCGGCTTTTCTAAAGGACACCGGTGCGATTTAATCGCAAGTCACACGTGTGGTCCGTTTGTAATCCGATTTTTCATCGCACCCATAGACTTGCATTGGCGATAGTCGACCCACAATCGGTGACAATCGCAGCATGCTGCGATTGCACTCGCACGTTTAAAACGGACCACAAAAAATCTGATACTGGGAGCTGCTCCATAGATTAACATTGGTCCGACTGCAATGCGATATTTCATCGCATTGCAGTCATCCGATTTTGTCGCCAGTGTGACCCCGGCCTAAGGGATATTGTGGGGCCATCATACAATTTTTGGCAGGGGGTGCTATGAAGCGGTTTCTGCACATAGGGGGGCACTGTGGGCCGTCATACAGTATATTTGGGGGGGTTGTATATATATTGCTTTGCACACAAACTGGGCATCTCAATACAACACCATTTACTTGACTGACTCAGATGGAGCAGCTACACAGAGTGAACTTTGGCCATGCTCCTCTTCATAAATTGTTGATTCACTGCTCCATTTTGTAGGCTGGAAAGCAGAGGACAGAAGTGGTTATAAAGTTTCTTTACTCCACTTAGGTCCCGGTCATCTGACAGCCGACTTGTTCCATTGCAGAAGAATAATGCAGCAATGCTGAAGAGTAGAGACCTGCACTGTCGGCCATTAGTAGCCAAACAAGAAGAGAGAAAAGAGAAAAAAAAAAAAAAAAAATCAAGATTTTGAGAAGATATATATTATTTAATTTAAAATCTTGCATTTTTCATTCTGTTTAAAAAAAAAGCCTAATAACAATCTTATACTTCTTGCCCCTTGAAAATCTATTTTCAGCATAAGGAACGGTTTAGAAGACCATATAATAGACGAGTGTTGTCTTGAGTACAGATTAGACCACACACTGACCAATGTAACACAACAGGGCTGTTCAGATGAGCATTTTTTCACTAACTTTATTTTTTTTTATCCGCTGACTCTTACAGCATCAGTTAAAAACATTTGAAACTGGAAAGGCCAAAATCTATCTTCAGCATGTTATCCCTTCAGGCCACATTTCCTCTTTGATAAGTATTTTACGTCAGTATTTGTAAGCCAAAATCAAGAGTGGAACAATAAGAAAAAAAAATAAGTTAGTCTACCTGATTCAGTGAATGAAAAAAACAATGCTTCTCTTGGATGGTAATGCTCACACGCATTTTTAATATTGGTCCACATTGGTGTATGTCTCAGTCCGTACACAGACTTCAATATCCAAACTATGGGCCTCCCAGCCGGAGATGAATGACTCATGTGTCTGAGGTTGCGAGTTTGGGTTGGGAGACACCTCGGTCAGTCTGGGTTTGGTTAAGCTCGTGTGTAACTTTAGGACATGTTCACATGAATGTATAAAACTCATCCGTGTGTCCATTTTTACTTCGAGGTGCGGTCAGTTTTCATCCATCTACATTCATTTTTATATTTCATCCAGCTGCATTTATTTCTTTACACTGAAACTCAGTTTGTGTGAAAAAATGCTCACCTGAACAACCCTCTTGTGTTACATCGGTCAGTGTGCAGTCTAATCTGTACTCAAGACAACACTCGTCTATTATATTATCGTCTAAACCAGGGTTCCCAAACTCTAGTCCTCAAGGCCCACCAACAGGTCATGTTTTCAGGATTTCCTTAGTATTGCCCAGGTGATAATTGCGTCACCTGTGCAATACAAAGGAAATCCTGAAAACATGACCTGGTGATGGGCCTTGAGGACTGGAGTTGGGGAGTACTGGTCTAAACCATTCCTTATGCTGAAAATAGATTTTCAAGGGGCAAGAAGTATAAAATCGTTATTAGGCTTTTTTAAACAGAATGAAAAATGCAAGACTTTAAATTAAATTATATATATTCTCAAAATCTTGATTTTTACCTCTGCTTGTTTGGCTACTAATGGCAGACAGTGCAGGTCCCTACTCTTCAGCATCTTTCAGCGTTGCTGCATTATTCTTCTGCAATGGAACAAGTCGCCTGTCAAATGACCAGGACCTAAGAGAAGTAAAGAAACTCTTTATAACCACTTCTGTCCTCTGCTTTCCAGCCTACAAAGTGGAGCAGTGAATCAACAACTTATGAAGAGGAGCATGGCCAAAAGACAAAGTTCACTCTGCGTAGCTGCTCCATCTGAGTCAAGGCACTGTCACACTTAGCGATCGCACCAGCGATCACGACAACGACACGACCTGGTGAGATCACTAGTGCGATCGCTATGTGGTCGCTAGTTAGCTTCCAAACACAAAGATCTCATCAGAGATCAGCGATCTGTATAACGACCTCTGCGGTCGTTGGGAAAACCTAGTCCCACCTGCGCCGCTGGTGAAGTCGTTCATAAAGGGTGTCACACTCAGCGATTCAGGCTCACCAGCGGGACACCAACGACCAAAAAACGGCTCAGAACGTTCATGAACGATCAGCGACATCGCAGCGTGGGCCACATCGCTGATACATGTCACACACAGCTGCGTCGCTAGCGAGATCGCTACTGCGTCATAAAATCGCTGATGCTTTAGCAATCTCGCTTAGTGTGACAGTACCTTCAGTCAAGTAAATGGCGTTGTATTGAGATGCCCAGTTTGTGTGCAAAGCAATATATATAGCTCCCCTGCCCCCGTATATACTGCATGATGGTCCATAGTGCCCCCCTATGTGCAGTAACTGCTTCATAGCAGCCACTGCAAAAACTGTATGGTGGCCTCACAATTCCCCTGTATAAACAGTATCATGGCTCCATAGCCCTGAGTCTTGTTTTATTTCAAATAAGAGACTTTATTCTGGCTGTGTCTTTATTTACAATACAACTATAGGATTAGTAATGGATAGGTGTCTTACAGATGCCTCGCCATTAGTAATCTGTGGGCTTGATGTCACCTGACAATATAAAGGTGACTTCAACCTCACAAATATGAACCCCTCTGTCCACCGCTACAGAGCAAGTGGGAAGAGCAGAGTAAAGAGCCAGAATTGGTGCATCTAAGCGACGTGCCTTTTCTGGGCAGCTATTTTTAGGCTGGGGAGGGGGCCAATATCCATGGCCACTTACCAGTCAGAGAATAGCAGCCCCCGCTGTCTGCTTTAGAAAAGCTGGTTCTAAAAAAAACATGGGGAGATCCCACATCTTTTTTTTCTTAATTATTTATATAATTAAAATACAGCACTGGGAACCCTCTATTCTTGATAACCAGCCTTGCTGAAGCTGAGGGTCGCAGCCCTCAGCTGCGAGTTTTGCCTGGCTGTTTATCAAAAATACGGGAGCACCCATGCCGTTTTTTTGGGAAATTATTTACAGTGAAAGAGTCCGCTGATGAATACTCCCATCAGCCGCTCAGCTCTCACTGTTATTAGCGGCAGTCCCATCAGCTGACACCAGTGACCAGAGGTGAACTTTATAACTCCAATCACAGCTGCGTACTCACGCTGTCTTTTGATAGAGTGGGAACCGAGGCTGTCTGACGGGTGGGGATGATTGCACTGTCGATAAGAAACAGTGTAGGACAGTGCGACAAACAACTGGTGTTTGGGTGGCCGAACCTGAACAGTAACAGACTTCCTGGTGAAGTCCGTGTTCGGTGTCTGTACATGAACAGTAGGTGTTCGGTACGTACATCGAACTTCACTGTTCGGGTTCGCCCATCTCTATTCTTAAATCTTCTCTTTAATCTGTTAATACATCGTTAAAACATGGAGCTGGGATAGCAGGGTTCTTGTGGGACGACGGCCGTTTAGCATCTTAATGTCGCTTCAACAGCTCCAGGTACCAGTCATTAAAATGCAAAATGGCCGTTGTCTCAGAGAAACCCTGCAAGCCCCGGCTCCATGTTTTAACGATGTGTTAACAGAATAAAGAGAATATTTAAGAATAGAGAGGAGTTAAAACTTAACGTGTGTTTGAGTGCTGTCTTTGCTCCCTCCAGAATATTTCAGTCACGCTTTTTCTTGGTTGAGCACGTCTGGCAGTGAGTGGGCCAGCTGCCAGCAAATTTATTCTGCTAGCAGCAAGAGGTATGATTATTGAATAGTGCCAGTCTTCATTCCTTTATACCTTATATTACATAGAAGGGTATGTTTCCACATTCTGGAATACATCTGGATTAGCTGCAGATTGAATGCTGTGTACAGTCATGGCCAAAAATTTTGAGAATGACACAAATATTATATTTTCACATGATCTGCTGCCCTCTGGTTTTTATGTGTGTTTGACAGATGTTTTTATCACAGACAGAAATATAATAATTGCAAACATATGAGTAACAAAAGCTTATATTGACAGTTAGAATGAGTTAATGCAGCACGTCAATATTTGCAGTGTTGACCCTTCTTCTTCAGGACCTCTGCAATTCTCCCTGGCATGCTCTCAATCAACTTCTGGACCAAATCCTGACTGATAGCAGTCCATTCTTGCACAATCAATGCTTTCATTTTGTCAGAATTTTTAGGTTTTTGTTTGTCCACCCGTCTCTTGATGATTGACCACAAGTTCTCAATGGGATTAAGATCTGGGGAGTTTCCAGGCCATGGACCCAAAATCTCTATGTTTTGTTCCCTGAGCCATTTAGTTATCACCTTTGCTTTATGGCAAGGTGCTCCATCATGCTGGAAAAGGCATTGTTGATCGCCAAACTGCTCTTGGAGGGTTGGGAGAAGTTGCTCTTGGAGGACATTCTGGTATCATTCTTTATTCATGGCTGTGTTTTTAGGCAAGACTGTGAGAGCCGATTCCCTTGGCTGAGAAGCAACCCCACACATGAATGGTTTCAGGATGCTTAACAGTTGGCATGAGACAAGACTGGTGGTAGCGCTCACCTTGTCTTCTCCGAATGAGGCGTTTTCCTGATGTCCCAAACAATCGAAAAGGGGATTCATCAGAGAAAATAACTTTACCCCAGTCCTCAGCAGTCCACTGCCTGTACCTTTTGCAGAATATCAGTCTGTCCGTGATGTTTTTTCTGGAGAGAAGTGGCTTCTTTGCTGCCCTCCTTGAGACCAGGCCTTGCTCCAAGAGTCTCCGCCTCACAGTGCGTGCAGATGCACTCACACCTGCCTGCTGCCATTCCTGAGCAAGCTCTGCACTGCTGGTAGCCCCATCCCGCAGCTGAAACACTTTTAAGAGACGGTCCTGGCGCTTGCTGGTCTTTCTTGGGCGCCCTGGAGCCTTTTTGGCAACAATGGAACCTCTCTCCTTGAAGTTCTTGATGATGCGATAGATTGTTGACTGAGGTGCAATCTTTCTAGCTGCGATACTCTTCCCTGTTAGGCCATTTTTGTGCATTGCAATGATGACTGCACGTGTTTCTTTAGAGATAACCATGGTTACCAGAAGAGAAACAATGATGCCAAGCACCAGCCTCCTTTTAAAGTGTCCAGTGGTGTCATTCTTACTTAATCATGACAGATTGATCTCCAGCCATGTCCTCATCAGCACCCACATCTGTGTTAATGGAGCAATCACTGAAAAGAGGTTAGCTGGTCCTTTTAAGGCAGGGCTGCAATGATGTTGAAATGTGTTTTGGGGGATAAAGTTCATTTTCTAGCCAAATATTGGCTTTGCAAGTAATTGCTGTTAAGCTGATCACTCTTTATAACATTCTGGAGTATATGCAAATTGCCATTAGAAAAAGTGAAGCAGTAGACTTTGTAAAAATTAATATTTGTGTCATTCTCAAAACTTTTGGCCATGACTGTACAGCCGCAGCGTCCAGATGTTACAGCATAGTGGAGAGATTTGAAGAAATCCCGTCTCCACTGTGCGTAGTAAAATGCGGATGACTAACCCACGAATCCGCACATGTGGAGCGTCTTTATAGAACGTAGCATGTCTATTTATCTTGTGGAGAAGCTCCGTCTCCACAAGATAAATAATACAGTCTATTGATATGATGCCGTGATTCCACATGTTCAATGAACACTTGCGGCATCACCGAGCGTAGAAAGGGGGGCGGTGCTTTGGGTGGAGCGGGATTTCCGCTGCGTCCAAAACACCGACAATCCGGACTGTGGAAACGTACCCTGAAGAGCAGGAAGTCACACTCCTACCAGGTTACTCTGCAGCTAGACGATTCAGGCACTGTAAGGCCAGGTTCACACGTTCAGTATTTTACCTCGGTATTTGAAAGTCGAACCAGAAGTGGGTGGTGAATAATACAGAAGTGCTGACGTGTTTCTATTCTACTTCTCCTCTGATTGTGGCCTACAAATACTGAGGTAAAATATTGAATGTGTGAAAGTGACATAGGGCCGAGTGCCCATGATCCAGAACTGGCAGCGCTATGGACTCAGTGCATGGTCACTGGGTCCAAAGCGCTGCAGTCTATTGAAAGCAGGTAAATGCTGCTGGCTGTCATCTACCGCCCCCCGGAACTTGCCATCTCCACCTTTCTCGACCACTTCACCACCTGGCTACTCCATTTCCTCTCTGCTGACATCCCCACCATCATCATGGGCGATTTCAACATCCCCATTGACACTTCCACCCCAGCTACCTCTAAACTTCTTTCACTCATGGCTTCCCTCGGCCTCACTCAATGGTCCTCTGCGGCCACTCACAAAGGCGGTCACACGCTGGACCTTATCTTCACCCGCCTCTGTTCCCTCACTAATCTCACTAACTCCCCACTCCCCCTGTCTGACCACAACCTACTGACATTCTCTTCCCTCTCCTCTGTTAGTACGCATCCCCCACTCCAGAAACTCACCCACCCTCGCAGAAATCTCAAACACCTCAATTTACAATCGCTCTCTGAGTCCCTCCTCCCTCTCACAGACATAGCCTCACTTAATGACACAGATGCTGCTGCCACATTTTATAACACCACAATAAAAACCACACTTGATTCGGCCGCCCCCCTCACGCAGAGCAAAACTCGTACAATCAACAGGCAACCCTGGCTGACCAGCCTGACCAAAGAACTGAGACGGGCTTCCAGGGTTACCGAGCGGAGATGGAAGAGAACCCATTCTACCGAGCACCTCAACGCATACAAGCAGTCCCTCGCCAGCTTCAAGTCCACGCTCTCTGCCGCAAAACAAACTTACTTCGCATCTCTCATATCCTCCCTGTCTCACAACCCTAAACAGCTCTTCAACACTTTCAATTCTCTACTCCATCCCACAGCACCTCCTCCCTCTCCTCTCATTTCTGCCAAAGACTTTGCCTCCTTCTTTAAGCAAAAGATTGATACTATCAGAGAAGGCTTTGGCCCGCAGCCCCCAATGCCCTCTAGCACTCAGCCCTGTTCTTCCAAAACCAGCTTCACCACCATGACAGAAGATCAGCTCTCCACTCTCCTGTCAAGATCACACCTCACCACTTGCGCACTTGACCCACTCCCGTCCCACCTCATCCCTAACTTTGCCACAGTCTTCATCCCTACTCTCACACACCTCTTCAACCTTTCACTTACAAATGGTGTCTTTCCTTCATCCTTCAAACATGCTTCAATCTCACCCATCCTCAAAAAGCCCTCCCTCGACCCATCCTCTGCGTCTAGCTATCGCCCGATATCTCTTCTCCCCTACGCCTCAAAACTACTGGAACAGCATGTATATCTTGAACTGTCCTCCCACCTTTCCTCCTGTTCCCTCTTTGACCGGTTACAATCCGGCTTTCGACCGCATCACTCAACTGAAACTGCCCTAACTAAAGTCACTAACGACCTGTTAACCGCCAAGAGCAAGCGACACTACTCTGTCCTCCTTCTCCTGGACCTGTCTTCTGCCTTCGACACTGTGGACCATTCCCTCCTGCTACAGATTCTCTCATCTCTTGGCATCACAGACCTGGCCCTATCCTGGATCTCATCATACCTAACAGACCGAACATTTAGTGTCTCCCTCTCACACACCACCTCCTCACCTCGCCCCCTGTCTGTCGGTGTTCCTCAAGGCTCAGTCCTAGGACCCCTACTCTTCTCCATCTACACCTTCGGCCTGGGACAGCTCATAGAATCCCACGGCTTGCAGTATCACCTCTACGCCGATGACACGCAGATCTACCTATCTGGACCTGACCTCACCTCCCTACTGACCAAAATCCCACAGTGTCTGTCTGCTATCTCAGCCTTCTTTTCTGCTCGCTTTCTCAAACTGAACATGGACAAAACAGAATTCATCATCTTTCCCCCACCTCACTCTACCCCTTCACCAGACATATCCATCAATGTCAATGGCTGCTCGCTTTCCCCAGTCCCACATGCTCGGTGCCTTGGGGTGATCATCGACTCTGCCCTCTCTTTCAAACCACATATCCAAGCCCTCGCCACCTCCTGCCGCCTCAAACTCAAAAATATTTCCCAGATCCGCTCATTTCTCAACCATGAAACCACAAAAACACTAGTGCATGCCCTTATCATCTCCCGACTCGACTACTGCAACCTCCTACTGTCTGGCCTCCCCTCTAGCACTCTGGCACCACTCCAGTCCATCCTACACTCTGCTGCACGACTAATCCACCTGTCTCCCCGCTATTCCCCAGCCTCCCCCCTATGCCAGGCCCTTCACTGGCTCCCTATTGCCCAGAGGCTCCAGTTCAAAACCTTAACCATGACATACAAAGCCATCCACAACCTTTCTCCTCCATACATCTGTGACATGGTCTCCCGCTACCTACCTACACGCAACCTTCGATCCTCTCAAGATCTCCTTCTCAACTCCCCCCTCATCTCTTCTTCCCACAACCGCATACAAGACTTCTCCCGGGCTTCCCCCATACTCTGGAACTCCCTGCCGCAAAACATCAGACTTTCACCAACAACGGAGACCTTCAAGAAAAACCTGAAGACCCACCTGTTCCGACAAGCCTACAACCTGCAATGATCCTCAGTGTACTGAACCATCGTACGACCAGCTCTACCCTTTCCTAGTGTATTCTCACCCATCCCTGCAGTCTGTGAGCCCTCGCGGGCAGGGTCCTCTCTCCTTCTGTACTTGTGTCCCTTGTCCAGCACATGTTTATTGTACCTGTCTATATTTTTCCCCTTTTCATATGTAAAGCGCCATGGAATAAATGGCGCTATATAAATGTATAATAATAATAATAATAATAATAAAATGCGCATGTGATCACTGAACCGAGCGGATTCACAGCATCCAATACATTTCTATTGATGTTATTTTTCTTGCGGAGACTAGTATCTCTACAAGAGAAATTGACATGCTGCGATCTTGATAGACGAGACGTGTGTCCGTCTCTGTGGGTGATCCGCAGACATGCATGCATGCGTAGGGGACATCCCATTCTCTGCTGTTATAGCGGGCAGCTGCGTGTTCGACACTGCATAAATACACAAAATCAAACCCGCAGCAGTTCCTGACAGTAGCACATACCCTAGGGGTACGTTTCCATGTACCGGATTGTCTGCGCTTTGGACGGAGGGGATACCCCGCTCTGCCCCCTTCTGTACACGTGGTCAATTGCCGCACAGTATACATAGGACTGTGTTATTTAGACACGCTGCGCTCTAAAGACGCACCGCATGTCCGGTTTAGCCGGTGTCACCCGTGTTAGTGGAGATGGGATTTCATACAATCCTCCACTATGCTGGAACATCTGAACGCTGCGGGTTCAATCCACGGCTAATACTGATGGTTTCCTGACCTAAGTCCCAGCAGGTTTTCCATGACGGAGAACAGAAAATGTGCTATATTCGCAGTGTGCGAACATGACCTAAGTCCACGGACCGTCCCGCCACAACATGCAGCGCGGTGCACACATAACAGTGACCCAGCACCCTGCCGGCACCGCAGAACACTAAGGGGGAGGACAAACCACCCCAGCCCCCGCTGGATGACAAGTGCAGGATATACACAGGCGAGGCAGCGCGGTGCACACATGATAGTGACCCAGCACCCTGCGGGCACCGCAGAACACTGAGGGGGAGGACGAACCACCCCAGCCCCCGCTGGATGACAAGTGCAGGATATACACAGGTGAGGCAGCGCGGTGCACACATGATAGTGACCCAGCACCCTGCGGGCACCGCAGAACACTGAGGGGGAGGACGAACCACCCCAGCCCCCGCTGGATGACAAGTGCAGGATATACACAGGTGAGGCAGCGCGGTGCACACATGATAGTGACCCAGCACCCTGCGGCACCGCAGAACACTGAGGGGGAGGACGAACCACCCCAGCCCCCGCTGGATGACAAGTGCAGGATATACACAGGCGAGGCAGCGCGGTGCACACATGATAGTGACCCAGCACCCTGCGGGCACCGCAGAACACTGAGGGGGAGGACGAACCACCCCACCCCGCTGGATGACAAGTGCAGGATATACACAGGCGAGGCAGCGCGGTGCACACATGATAGTGACCCAGCACCCTGCGGGCACCGCAGAACACTGAGGGGGGGGACGAACCACCCCATCCCCGCTGGATGACAAGTGCAGGATATACACAGGCGAGGCAGCGCGGTGCACACATGATAGTGACCCAGCACCCTGCGGGCACCGCAGAACACTGAGGGGAGGACGAACCACCCCAGCCCCGCTGGATGACAAGTGCAGGATATACACAGGGAGGCAGCGCGGTGCACACATGATAGTGACCCAGCACCCTGCCGGCACCGCAGAACACTGAGGGGGAGGACGAACCACCCCATCCCCGCTGGATGACAAGTGCAGGATATACACAGGCGAGGCAGCGCGGTGCACACATGATAGTGACCCAGCACCCTGCCGGCACCGCAGAACACTGAGGGGGAGGACGAACCACCCCAGCCCCCGCTGGATGACAAGTGCAGGATATACACAGGCGAGGCAGCGCGGTGCACACTGATAGTGACCCAGCACCCTGCGGGCACCGCAGAACACTGAGGGGGAGGACGAACCACCCCAGCCCCCGCTGGATGACAAGTGCAGGATATACACAGGTGAGGCAGCGCGGTGCACACATGATAGTGACCCAGCACCCTGCCGGCACCGCAGAACACTGAGGGGGAGGACGAACCACCCCAGCCCGCTGGATGACAAGTGCAGGATATACACAGGCGAGGCAGCGCGGTGCACACTGATAGTGACCCAGCACCCTGCGGGCACCGCAGAACACTGAGGGGGAGGACGAACCACCCCAGCCCCGCTGGATGACAAGTGCAGGATATACACAGGCGAGGCAGCGCGGTGCACACTGATAGTGACCCAGCACCCTGCGGGCACCGCAGAACACTGAGGGGGAGGACGAACCACCCCACCCCGCTGGATGACAAGTGCAGGATATACACAGGCGAGGCAGCGCGGTGCACACATGATAGTGACCCAGCACCCTGCGGGCACCGCAGAACACTGAGGGGGAGGACGAACCACCCCATCCCCGCTGGATGACAAGTGCAGGATATACACAGGTGAGGCAGCGCGGTGCACACATGATAGTGACCAGCACCCTGCCGGCACCGCAGAACACTGAGGGGGAGGACGAACCACCCCATCCTCCGCTGGATGACAAGTGCAGGATATACACAGGGTGAGGCAGCGCGGTGCACACATGATAGTGACCCAGCACCCTGCGGGCACCGCAGAACACTGAGGGGGAGGACGAACCACCCCATCCCCGCTGGATGACAAGTGCAGGATATACACAGGTGAGGCAGCGCGGTGCACACATGATAGTGACCCAGCACCCTGCCGGCACCGCAGAACACTGAGGGGGAGGACGAACCACCCCAGCCCCCGCTGGATGACAAGTGCAGGATATACACAGGCGAGGCAGCGCGGTGCACACATGATAGTGACCCAGCACCCTGCCGGCACCGCAGAACACTGAGGGGGAGGACGAACCACCCATCCTCCGCTGGATGACAAGTGCAGGATATACACAGGGAGGCAGCGCGGTGCACACATGATAGTGACCCAGCACCCTGCGGGCACCGCAGAACAGAGGGGGAGGACGAACCACCCCAGCCCCCGCTGGATGACAAGTGCAGGATATACACAGGCGAGGCAGCGCGGTGCACACATGATAGTGACCCAGCACCCTGCGGGCACCGCAGAACACTGAGGGGGAGGACGAACCACCCCATCCCCGCTGGTGACAAGTGCAGGATATACACAGGTGAGGCAGCGCGGTGCACACATGATAGTGACCCAGCACCCTGCGGCACCGCAGAACACTGAGGGGGAGGACGAACCACCCCAGCCCCCGCTGGATGACAAGTGCAGGATATACACAGGCGAGGCAGCGCGGTGCACACATGATAGTGACCCAGCACCCTGCGGCACCGCAGAACACTGAGGGGGAGGACGAACCACCCCATCCTCCGCTGGATGACAAGTGCAGGATATACACAGGGAGGCAGCGCGGTGCACACGATAGTGACCCAGCACCCTGCGGGCACCGCAGAACACTGAGGGGGAGGACGAACCACCCCAGCCCCCGCTGGATGACAAGTGCAGGATATACACAGGTGAGGCAGCGCGGTGCACACATGATAGTGACCCAGCACCCTGCGGGCACCGCAGAACACTGAGGGGGAGGACGAACCACCCCATCCTCCGCTGGATGACAAGTGCAGGATATACACAGGCGAGGCAGCGCGGTGCACACATGATAGTGACCCAGCACCCTGCGGCACCGCAGAACAGAGGGGGAGGACGAACCACCCCATCCTCCGCTGGATGACAAGTGCAGGATATACACAGGTGAGGCAGCGCGGTGCACACATGATAGTGACCCAGCACCCTGCGGCACCGCAGAACACTGAGGGGGAGGACGAACCACCCCAGCCCCCGCTGGATGACAAGTGCAGGATATACACAGGCGAGGCAGCGCGGCCGGCAGCTCTCTCTGACACGTCTCCGGGCTCCATCCGCTCATCTCCTCCAGCAGATCTGCCTGTGACATGACGACCGCTCAGCACTTCAAACACTCAAAGCGCCGCTGAAACTACAGAGCGCGAGTCCAGAGAAAATATCGCGAGAACTAAAACTCCGTCCACATAGTGGCGCCAGCGACACGCAGGGCGCAGAGTGATGATGTCACCGGGCCGCCATAGCGGTGTTCCCTCACGTCAGTACAGCCACCTAGCGGCGAGCGCTGGTCTTTGCTGCCCCGCTCTTATATGGCTGTACACGTTATTAATAGCTCCCCCACGTGATCCGGTCCCGCCTCTCCGCGGTAGCCGCTATGTCTGCCCTGGAGTCTGTGCCCGAGGTCCTCATAGACCCTGATGGCGTGTACAAGTACGTCCTGGTGAGGGTGAGCCCGCAGTCATCGGAGCGGTACCGGGACGTCGTGCGCGGGAGCAGCAGTGCCGAGTTCCACAGTAAGTGGCCGGCAGCGCTGCTTCTATGGCTGCCACTGCGCTCTGGCAGAAGGGTCTTCCCATACATAGTGCTTTTTAATAACGGCCCAGGTCACTTCAGTGATATCTTATAAACCCGATCTATGAGGCTGTGTTCACACGTTGCAGATTCTTAGCGTTTTTGCCGCGGTTTTTCGCAGCAAGAAACAACACAACTCATCATATCCTATGGGATTCCGCAATGCTGTGCACATGAGTGTTTTTCCGCGGCGGAATCGCATCACGGAAAAATCCGCAGCATTATCATTCTTTTTGCAGAATCGCGGAGATTCCACCCCCATAGGAATACATTGAACCGCTTTCTTTCCACATGTGGCTGTGCCCACCATGCACAAAGTGAGCGGTTCATGTGCAGATGGTACCCAGAGTCTGGAGGAGAGGAGACTCTGCCCTGGGTACCATATCCCTGGTAAAATAATAATTAAAATAATAAATAGTGCTATTCTCACCTTCCGGCGGCCCCCGCAGCTTTCCCGCCTCTCAGCGACGCTCCCGGCCAATCCCGTTCCAGTAATGCATTGCGAGAACACCCCAGATGACGTAGCGGTCTCACGAGATGCTACGTCATCTGGGGTCATTGTTGCCAGGCATCACTGGGAACAGGAGTTGCTGGGAGCGTCGCTGAGGCCCAGGAAGGCTGCGGGGGCCGCCGGAAGGGGAGAATAGCACGATTTATTTATTTTTTTTATTATTTTTTACATTAGATCTTTTTACTACAGATGCGGCATCAATAGCAAAAAGTTGCTCACGCTTGTCAAACTATGTGTGACTCGTGTGACCAACCTGTCAATCAGTTTTCCAAGCGATGCTACAGATCGCTTGCAAAACGCTAGATTTTAGCGGGAATACGCATACCAATAAAAATGCGTATTTCCCGCAACAGGGAGGTGCGGGATTGCCGCGGAAATTTCCACAGCAATTCCGCAACGTGTGCACATAGCCTTAGGGCAGGGTTCGACAAACCCGGGCGCCAGGTCGACAGTGGCGCCTAGAAAATCATGCCTGGCGCCCGGGTTTGTCGGGGCCCTGAGCAGGCGGGGGGCCCACTCGCCGTCGGGCACTGGGGCGCCCGTTAGCGGAGGAGAGCGGTGTCAGCGCCGCCACTGCCCCTTCCCCCCGCTTGCTCAGGGCCCCGGCAGCAGCTGGCACAATACTCACCGTGCCTCCGCTGCCTCAGCCCGGGCTCCAGGGGGCGCCTGCGCTTCCTCTCCCAGCAGCGCCGCTGAATGACGTCATCATTCAGCGGCCGGCTGTGGCAGAGAGCGCGCTGACGCCCGACAGGTGAGATGTGTGTGTGTCTGTATCAGTGTGTGTGTATGTAGTGCGGTGCTTTGTGTGTGTATGTGAGAGAGTGCTTGTGTGCTGCGGTGCTGTCTGTGTGATGTGGTGGGGGAGGGCAGTGATGATGATGGGGAGTAGGGTTGAGCATTTCCGATACCGAAACCAGGTTCCGATACCTGAAATCCAATGTAAGTCTATGGGAACAAAA
This sequence comes from Oophaga sylvatica, assembly GCA_033576555.1. Classification (NCBI taxonomy): domain Eukaryota; kingdom Metazoa; phylum Chordata; class Amphibia; order Anura; family Dendrobatidae; genus Oophaga; species Oophaga sylvatica. The sequence continues at coordinate 35,111,664 of JARQOD010000009.1, forward strand.
TATCGGAAGTAAAAATATTCCGATATTTTGTTCCCATAGACTTACATTAGATTTCAGGTATCGGAACCGGGTTTCGGTATCGGAATGCTCAACCCTAATGGGGAGGCATTGATGATAATGGGGAGGCATTGATGATGATGGGGAGGCATTGATCATGATGGGGAGGCATTGATGATGATGGGGAGGCATTGCTGATGATGGGGAGGCGATGATGATGAGGGGAGGTGATGATGATGATGGGGAGGCGATGATATGATGAGGAGGCAATGATGATGATGTGCAGCCATTGATGATGATGGGGAGGCAATGATGAGGAGGAGGAAACGATGATGAAATGAAAAAAAAATCTGGCTCCTAAATTTTTTGGCTGGCTCCTAGATTCTGAACAACTTTGTCGACCCCTGGATTAGGGTATGTTTCCACGTAGTGGAAACACAGTATTAGCTGCGGATTGAACGCAGCGGCCAGATGTTCCAGCATAGTGGAGGGGATTTTATGAAATCCACGCATCCGGCGGCCCTCCGTTTCCGGAAGTGCGGCGCAATCTGGGGCCGCCGCTACATGCAGTGCCACAGGTGACGTCGCAAGGAGAGGAGGCGGGGGCAGGAAACAAGAGGGAGATGATTGACACCTCTGATGCTGCTGACACAGGGGAAGAAGACATACCTCCCTGATACAATAGAGGAATGTCGGACAGATTATAAAAGTGTATATTTCAGCGTTCATAGCAATCAGAAACATAAGAGCCACCTTCACAGAATGCAGCCTTAGTGCTGCTGAAGGTGGCTCTTTTACTTAAAAATGCCCTGGGGGGTGACAGGTTCCCTTTAAATACAAAAAGATAAATGGTAAAGTGCACGGAAGAGCTAGGTTCTCCAAAAAGGCAGGATATTAATATCACAAAAGATATACTTGGACCCCTAAAGAATAGGCTAAATAAATATGGTCACAGTAATAGCAAGTTGTATTACTTATAATGAGAAGTGACAAAGGCACTATTAAACCATCATATAAATGCTGCCTTAAAAGAAGGGGCACCGTCCAGGGAGATAAAATAATGAGATATCTTAGTGGATACTGTGTATTAGAATGTAAAGGCGTTTACCTTTGTATGGCTGAGGACTAGAACCAGGTACTGGAAACAGACCGTGCACAGAGCTGGTGATGCTCCCCCCGGCCGACGAGCACCGTTACGCAAGTTGCTTCTTCCGGGACGTGTACTCTGGTAGAAGGTGTCGACCTTTGTTGTGTTGACCCTACACACGACGAGGCTGAAGTTGGTTTCTTATTCGCCAATTTTTTCTTTTATGTTTTTTTTATAGGTTTAACAACAAAAAAATAAGCATAACAATAATAACATACAATGCAGGAAGATGCCCTGATGTGCATACACAAACAGCTACAAAAATTATAAAAACTGGCACAAAATGGCCATCAAAGTGGGCACCGAAGGGTGATAAAGTGTTAAATGACTTTGGGCCACTGATATCACAGTGCAGACATATAGAACAGGGAGCCCCACATCAAAACCATGTCTCTCCAGCCTGGCCCAAATGCATTCTGGGCATCAGAACTGGCATCAAAGTGGGCAGTCGATTTTGGCCATTTCAATAAGTAACTGGTGTTTCTAAGGGGTTAAATGACTTTGGGCCACTGATCTCACACTAAGAATACATAGATAGTGATGCCCTGCATCAAACCCAGGTCCCTTCATCCTGGCCCAAATGGGTTCTGGGCATCAGAATTGGCATCAAAGTGGGCAAACAGCCGATTTTCACCGATTTGAGTAAGTAACTGAAGGTTTTAAGGGGTTAAATGACTTTGCGCCACTGATCTCACACTAAGAATACACAGGAAGTGATGCCCTGCATCAAACAGGTTAAACTAGCGTGGCCCAAATGGGTTCTGGGCATCAGAATTGGCATCAAAGTGGGCAAATTGGCCAATTTTCACCGATTTGAATAAGTAACTGATGTTTTAAGGGGTTAAATGACTTTGGGCCACTGATCTCACACTAAGAATACACAGATAGTGATGCCCCGCATCAAATCCAGGTCCATCCATTCTGGCCCAAATGGGTTCTGGGCATCAAAATTGGCATCAAAGTGGGCAAACAGCCGATTTTCACCGATTTGAATAAGTAACTGATGTTTTTAAGGGGTTAAATGACTTTGGGCCACTGATCTCACACTAAGAATACACAGGAAGTGATGCCCTGCATCAAACCCAGGTCCAACTAGCCTGGCCCAAATGGGTTCTGGGCATCAGAATTGGCATCAAATTGGGCAAACAGCCAATTTTCACCGATTTGAATAAGTGTTTTTAAGAGGTTAAATGACTTTGGGCCACTAATATCACACTACAGATAGTGATGCCATGCATCAAACCCAGGTCCCTCCAGCCTGGCAAAAATGGGTTCTGGGCATCACAATTGGCATCAAAGTGGCCAAACAGCCGATTTTCACAGATTTGAATAAGTAACTGATGTTTTTAAGGGGTTAAATGACTTTGGGCCACTGATCTCACACTAAGAATACACAGATAGTGATGCCCCGCATCAAATCCAGGTCCATCCATTCTGGCCCAAATGGGTTCTGGGCATCAAAATTGGCATCAAAGTGGGCAAACAGCCGATTTTCACCGATTTGAGTAAGTAACTGAAGGTTTTAAGGGGTTAAATGACTTTGCGCCACTGATCTCACACTAAGAATACACAGGAAGTGATGCCCTGCATCAAACAGGTTAAACTAGCGTGGCCCAAATGGGTTCTGGGCATCAGAATTGGCATCAAAGTGGGCAAATTGGCCAATTTTCACCGATTTGAATAAGTAACTGATGTTTTAAGGGGTTAAATGACTTTGGGCCACTGATCTCACACTAAGAATACACAGATAGTGATGCCCCGCATCAAATCCAGGTCCATCCATTCTGGCCCAAATGGGTTCTGGGCATCAAAATTGGCATCAAAGTGGGCAAACAGCCGATTTTCACGATTTGAATAAGTAACTGATGTTTTTAAGGGGTTAAATGACTTTGGGCCACTGATCTCACACTAAGAATACACAGGAAGTGATGCCCTGCATCAAACCCAGGTCCAACTAGCCTGGCCCAAATGGGTTCTGGGCATCAGAATTGGCATCAAATTGGGCAAACAGCCAATTTTCACCGATTTGAATAAGTGTTTTTAAGAGGTTAAATGACTTTGGGCCACTAATATCACACTACAGATAGTGATGCCATGCATCAAACCCAGGTCCCTCCAGCCTGGCAAAAATGGGTTCTGGGCATCACAATTGGCATCAAAGTGGGCAAACAGCCGATTTTCACAGATTTGAATAAGTAACTGATGTTTTTAAGGGGTTAAATGACTTTGGGCCACTGATCTCACACTAAGAATACACAGGAAGTGATGCCCTGCATCAAACCCAGGTCCAACTAGCCTGGCCCAAATGGGTTCTGGGCATCAGAATTGGCATCAAATTGGGCAAACAGCCAATTTTCACCGATTTGAATAAGTGTTTTTAAGAGGTTAAATGACTTTGGGCCACTAATATCACACTACAGATAGTGATGCCATGCATCAAACCCAGGTCCCTCCAGCCTGGCAAAAATGGGTTCTGGGCATCACAATTGGCATCAAAGTGGGCAAACAGCCGATTTTCACAGATTTGAATAAGTAACTGATGTTTTTAAGGGGTTAAATGACTTTGGGCCACTGATCTCACACTAAGAATACACAGGAAGTGATGTCCCGCATCAAACCCAGGTCCCTCCATCCTAGCCCAAATGGGTTCTGGGCTTCAGAATTGGCATCAAATTGGGAAAATGGACAATTTTCACAGATTTGAATAAGTGATGTTTTTAAGGGGTTAAATGACTTTGGGCCACTGATCTCACACTACAGATAGTGATGCCACACATTAAACCCAGGTCCCTCCAGCCTGGCCCAAATGGGTTCTGGGCATCACAATTGGGATCAAAGTGGGTAAACAGCCGATTTTCACAGATTTGAATAAGTAACTGATGTTTTTAAGGGGTTAAATGACTTTGAGCCACTGATATCACACCAAGAATACACAGATAGTGATGCCCCACATCAAACCCAGGTCCATTTAGCCTGACCGAAATGGGTTATGGGCATCAGAATTGGCAACTGATATTTTTAAGGGGTTAAATGACTTTGGGACACTGATCGCACACTTATAATACACAGATAGTGATGCATCACATCAAACCTTGGTCCTTTTAGCCTGTCATGGGTTCTGGGCATCAGAATTGGCATCAAAGTGGGCAAACGGCCAATTTTCACAGATTTGAATAAGTAACTGATGTTTTTAATGGGTTAGATGACCTTGGACCATTCATCTCACACCATCATTACATACATAGTAAGGCTGGAGACACACTAGCGATTTAAAATTCGGTCCGATTTTGATGCAGGAGAGTCGACGAGTGTAATGCAATTGTCATTTGATTGTCGGGCGTTTTTTATTTTCACACCTAGCATCCGATTTACATCCGAATGAAGTGCAATTGCTATCAGACTGCAGTACGATTTTAAAATGAGCATTTTCATATAAAAATGTTTTAAATCATTAACACATAGTTTTAAAACAAAATATTCTTCAAAACATATATATACTAATTGGATTGGTCCCTGACATACATTTCTAACTATTCTGCATCTATTTAGTGTATATAAAGCATGTCACCTGTCAGCTTCTGCAGTGATTTAACAGAAGCCAATAAATCAATAACCCGCTATTCTTCTATGTATCTCTCTGCAATATCTATATAATCGCCAGTTGGGACTTCCGGCCGCTGTCCCCGAAACCCATAAGGCACCGTGGCAGTTTCACTTGCACCTGCGCAAGTGACATTCACATTACTGCTATTCCCGCGCATACACAGTAACAGCCACAACTGCATGCTATACCCACGCATGCGCGGTAACTATGCAGCATTAATTTCACCGACACTCCAGATGCGATAGCATCGGGCCTATTTCTAGTAAAGATATATATACAGGTCCTTCTCAAAAAATTAGCATATAGTGCTAAATTTCATTATTTTCCATAATGTAATGATTACAATTAAACTATCATATATTTTAGATTCATTACACACCAACTGAAATTTGTCAGGTCTTTTATTGTTTTAATACTGATGATTTTGGCATACAACTCCTGATAACCCAAAAAACCTGTCTCAAAAAATTAACATATTTCAACCATCCAATAAAATAAAAGTGTTTTTAAAAACAAACAAAAAAAACATTAAATAATAAAGTTCAGTTATGCACTCAATACTTGGTCGGGAATCCTTTTGCAGAAATGACTGCTTCAATGCGGCGTGGCATGGAGGCAATCAGCCTGTGACACTGCTGAGGTGTTATGGAGGCCCAGGATGCTTCTATAGCGGCCTTAAGCTCATCCAGAGTGTTGGGTCTTGCGTCTCTCAACTTTCTCTTTACAATATCCCACAGATTCTCCATGGGGTTCAGGTCAGGAGAGTTGGCAGGCCAATTGAGCACAGTAATACCATGGTCAGTAAACCATTTACCAGTGGTTTTGGCACTGTGAGCAGGTGCCAGGTCGTGCTGAAAAATGAAATCTTCATCTCCATAAAGCATTTCAGCCGATGGAAGCATGAAGTGCTCCAAAATCTCCTGATAGCTGCATTGACCCTGCCCTTGATGAAACACAGTGGACCAACACCAGCAGCTGACATGGCACCCCACACCATCACTGACTGTGGGTACTTGACACTGGACTTCAGGCATTTTGGCATTTCCTTCTCACCAGTCTTCCTCCAGACTCTGGCACCTTGATTTCCGAATGACATGCAAAATTTGCTTTCATCAGAAAAAAGTACTTGGGACCACTTAGCAACAGTCCAGTGCTGCTTCTCTGTAGCCCAGGTCAGGCGCTTCTGCCGCTGTTTATGGTTCAAAAGTGGCTTTACCTGGGGAATGCGGCACCTGTAGCCCATTTCCTGCACACGCCTGTGCACGGTGGCTCTGGATGTTTCTACACCAGACTCAGTCCACTGCTTCCTCAGGTCCCCCAAGGTCTGGAATCGGTCCTTCTCCACAATCTTCCTCAGGGTCCGGTCACCTCTTCTCGTTGTACAGCGTTTTCTGCCACATTGTTTCCTTCCAACAGACTTCCCATTGAGGTGCCTTGATACAGCACTCTGGGAACAGCCTATTTGTTGAGAAATTTCTTTCTGGGTCTTACCCTCTTGCTTGAGGGTGTCAATGATGGCCTTCTTGACATCAGTCAGGTCGCTAGTCTTACCCATGATGGGGGTTTTGAGTAATGAACCAGGCAGGGAGTTTTTAAAAGCCTCAGGAATCTTTTGCATGTGTTTAGAGTTGATTAGTTGATTCAGAAGATTAGGGTAATAGGTCGTTTAGAGAACCTTTTCTTGATATGCTAATTTTTTGAGACAGGTTTTTTGGGTTATCAGGAGTTGTATGCCAAAATCATCAGTATTAAAACAATAAAAGACCTGACAAATTTCAGTTGGTGTGTAATGAATCTAAAATATATGAAAGTTTAATTGTAATCATTACATTATGGAAAATAATGAAATTTAGCACTATATGCTAATTTTTTGAGAAGGACCTGTATACTAGCTATGAACCCGTTCTATGCCCGGGTGGCAAGCATTTTTATTGGTATATGGTCTCCCTTCCTGGCAGGGTGGATTGATTTAAATCACGCCGATTTAAATCAACGATTTAAATCATGATTTAAATCAAATGATTTTTTTCTATTTAAATCAGATCGATTTAAATCGTGATTTTAATCATGATTTAAATCACTGATTTAAATCAAAAGATTTTTTTAATATAAATCACGATTAAAATCTAAAACTTTCAATCATTGTTCAATTAACTCCACACTTCTAGCTTGGTTTCACTTTCTGTAGCTTGGTTTCAGTTTCTTTTTCCATTCAGTTGACATGCCCAAACTTGTTGGATAGTCAGTCAGCAGTACTTGGCTGTAGTAACAATCAAGCTTCAGAAGTGATCTGCGTGAGCCATGGCAGGTCGTAAGAGAGACCCTATTTGGGTTCATTTTGTTGAGATGCCAGCAGAGCTTGGAAAGAAAGGTGGGAGAGCAAAGTGCAAATACTGTCAAAAGGATATCCAAGGACTTGTTTGCCGTTTGAAATCACATTATGAAAACTGCAACCAGAAGGGAAATGAAGATGTTGATAGTGATACAACTAATGTCAATGAACCCCCACAGCTTCTTATGCACCAGGACCCTAGCACTAGTGGTAAGTCTGGCAATTACAACCTATTTTAACAGACGTTTTACTGGGATGGTTAAAGTCTATGAAAAGAAAAATTTCTAGCACTAGTTCTGGAGTATAGAATTTAAATTTATGTTAAGGCAATATTTCACAGAAGATTAACGTTAAGTAAAAATAAAAGAGTGTGTATACGCCTATTTTTTTTTTATTGTAGGCTACAATTCACTTTTGAAGTCTGCCAAATTGACCATTTTTTTAAAAAAACATTTTTAAAACTTTTGTGACATAATTTTTTTCAGTTGCTCTGATATTACTAGTATTACAGCAACTTCACCGGAAACTTGAGTAGCATAACTTTTGAGACAGCCCTTATAGGACGAGGACCATTACATTGTTCAAAAAGTTTGTTTCAAAATATTTTCGTTATATTTCTTCAAATACGCAGTCGAATTATATTTTTAATTACTGTGCTTTCAGGGTCAAATATGGCTTGTGCTGCACGTGACAATCAATATCTGGGTACAACTTCAACAAAGCAGCCCAACAAAAAACTTTGCGTGCAAAGTGTAGAAAAATTCCTCTTAAAGACTACGACGAGCCAGAAAGAACATTTTGATGAATTAATTGCTAAATTCATATTTGCAACCCCAATTCTTCTTTCCGACTAGTTGAACACCCATTGTTTGTACAAATGATCGAAGGAATAAGACCAGGCTACAAACCACCAAGTAGATTTGATATCTCAGGAAAACATCTTCAGGCTGTATACGACAAAGAAAGAGCGGCTTGTACAAAATATTTGAAAGACAAAGTTGTTAACATGAGCTTGGATGGTTGGAGCAACATCCACAACGACCCCATAATTTGCACTTGTGTCACAACAGAAGATGGTGAAACTTACCTTACAGACACAATCGACACATCTGGAAATTCACATACTGCTGAATATTTACTTGAAATTGCTAAGAACTCAATTCACCAATGCCAAGAACAGTTTGGATGTAAAGTAAGGAGCTTAGTTACTGATAACGCAAGCAATGTGGCAAAAATGCGAGCGGAACTGGCACATGAGGATGACACAAATGTCATTACATACGGTTGTTCTGCCCATTTGTTGCATCTTTTGGCAAAAGACCTGCATATTTCGGGTGTCAAGGAACATGTTGTAGAAATTGTTAAATATTTCCGCAATAATCATTTTGCACATGCAACCTACAAGGAAATGGGAGGACTGAAGTTGGTTCTACCACAAGATGTTAGATGGAATACCTTGGCTGAATGCTTGGAACTGTTTATTAACAACTGGTCAAAATTAGTGTCCATTTGCGAAACACATTGGGATAAAATTGATGCTAATATACGAAGCAAAGTATTAAATCTTGGTGTGAAGAGAAATGCCGAGGACCTTTTGGAAAGGTTAAAGCCAATATCTATTGCGTTGGATAAAATGCAGAAAGATACTGCAACCATGGCTGATGCCACAGAAGTTTGGAAAGGTTTAGAAGGCTAGATCGCTTGAACCTCTCAAACAATGTAAAGGTTGCAATACACCACCGCAAGGACCAAGCATTAAAAGAAGAACACTATTTAGCCAATATCTTGCATCCCATCTACAGAGGGAAAAAACTATCTGAGACGGAAATCAACTCTGCAATGGAGTGGCTCGCCAATACTAACCATGACATGTGGCAACTGTGCTGAAATTGAAGTGTGAATCTGCACCATTTCAAAAATACATGTTTGCAGATAACATCGTTAATGAACTAAAACCACTGGACTGGTGGAAGTCGCAATCACTTGTTCTTCCAGCGAAGATAATAAATGTAGCTACTCAGCTACTGACTTCATCGGCAGGAGTAGAGAGATTGTTTTCTTCATTTGGTTTTGTGCACACAACAGTCCGAAACCGCTTAGGAACTGCTAAAGCAGGACAACTAGTTTTCCTATTAAAAGTCCTAAATAAACAGTAGGCTTAAAGGACTGATGTATTCACTGAAGATGTTTGCTTACTTCAAACGTTAGAGATAGGCTATTGTTAAAAAGTACTTACTCTCTGTAGTTCAATTCTGATTGTTTAATAGTGCAAATAAAAATTATTAGGTTTCATAATCATCAACTGTTTTAATATTTTTATTTGTGTAAAATAATTTGATTTGCAAAAAGACAAAGTTTTGCTTGTGTACAACTTGATTAAAAAATCCTATTTAAATAAAAAAAAATCCGATTTAAATAAAAAAAATCCGATTTTTTTTGTTTTTTTTTAAAAAAAATCATGATTTTTATCCACCCTGCTTCCTGGTATGTGCTGCCCCCTCCTATTCTGGTATGCATGGCACCCCTCATCCCTATCCTGGTATGCATGGTACCCCTCATCCCTATCCTATGCATGGCCCCCTTATCCCTATAATGGTATGCATGGCCCCCCATCCCTATTCTGGTAAGTATGGTTGTCCCCACAATCCTGGTATGCATGGCACCCCATTCCTCATCCTTGTATGCATGGTCCCCTCACCCCCAATCATGGAATGCATGGCCCCCTCATCCCTTTTCTGGTATGTATGGTTCCTTCACCCTCCACCCAATTCTGGTATGCATGGCACCCCCATTCCTCATCCTGGTATGCATGATCCCCTCACCCCCCAATCCTGGTATACATGGCACCCCTTACCTCCCAATTCTGGTATGCAAGGTCCCCTCATGCCCAATCCTGGTATGCATGGTACCCCTCATCCCCCAATCCTGGTATGCATGGCCCCATCACCCTCCAATTCTGGTATGCATGGTCCCCTCACCCCCTATCCTGGTATGCATGGTTCTCTCACCCCCCTATCCTGGTATGCATGGTCTCTCACCTCTATCCAGTGCATTGTCTCTCACCCATGGTATGCATTGTCCTCTCACCCCCCTATCCAGGTATGCATGGTCCTCTCACCCCCCTATCCAGGTATGCATGGTCCTCTCACCCCCCTATCCAGGTATGCATGGTCCTCTCACCCCCTATCCAGGTATGCATGGTCCTCTCACCCCAATCCGGTATGTATTGCCCCCTCACCCTCCAATCCTGGTATGTATGGTCCCCTCACCCCCCAATCCTGGTATGCATGGTACGCCCTCATCCCTATCCTGGTATGTATGGTCTCCTCACCCCCCCAATCCTGGTATGCATGGTACCCCCTCATCCCTATCATGGTATGCATGGTCCCCTCAATTCTGGTATGCATGGTCCCCTCACCCCCTAATCCTGGAATGCATGGTCTCCTCATCCCCAATCCTGGTATGCATGGTACCCCTCATCCCCCCAATCCTGGTATGCATGGACCCATCACCCTCCAATTCTGGTATGCATGGTCCTCTCACCCCCCATCCTGGTATGCATGGTCCCCTCTCCCCCTATCCTGGTATGCATGGTCCCCTCACCCCCTATCCTGGTATGCATGGTCTCCTCACCCCCCCAAGCCTTGTAAGTTGTTGTGCTGTGATGTCAGGAGAGGGCGGGATTGTGCCAGCTAAATTGGCGCCTGCGGAATCATCGCTTTCCGGCGCCATTTTCTTGAAGACACACTGCAGTGTGTATTCCACAAAATGGCGCCAGAAAGCGCGGACTGGGCATGCACCGATGCCGGCAAAATCGGTGCCTGCGCAGTCCTTGCTTTCCGACGCCATTTTCTTGAAGACACACTGCAGTGTGTCTTCCACAATATGGTGCCGGAAAGCGCGGACTGGGCATGCGCCGATTCCGGCTCCACAACCCGCCCTCTGACATCCCAGCAAGATCCCGCGGTAACACCGGATCGGTAAGGTGTTGTGCCGGAGATCGCGGTATGCGTTCAGTGCTTACGCATACCGCGATCTCCTGGGCCACCCTCCTCATCCCCGAGTGCGTTACTCTGTCCAGACTGCGCTTGCGCAGTCTATAGAGGCTTCAGACAGAGTGACGCTCCCAGCGTTATATTATAGATGTGGGTCACTGACGTGTGTGTGTGTGTGTGTGTATATATATATATTATATATATATATATATATATATATATTATAATACACTGTGTTCCAAATTATTATGCAAAAATTGTTTAGGAGTGATAAGGTAAGAATTTTTTTGTTTGTCAGTTAAACTCATTGATGGTGATGTGTGTCAGGGCTCTTTATATCACTGTAAGCCAGTGTTTCTCAACTCCAGTCCTCAGGACCCACCAACAGGTCATGTTTTCAGGATTTCCTTAGTATTGCACAGGTGATAATTTTATCACCTGCTCAAGCATTAATTCCATCACCTTTGCAATACTAAGGAAATCCTGAAAACATGACCTGTTGGTGGGTCCTGAGGACTGGAGTTGAGAAACACTGCTGTAAGCAATTGCAGACACCTGTGCTACCGCATTTTTCGGACTATAAGACGCACCGGACTATAAGACGCACCCAGGTTTTAGAGGTGGAAAATAGGGAAAAATATATTTGAAGCAAAAAATGTGGTAAAATATTTAATAACATAAATAACATACTATTATATGTGGTGTTATTATATATAATAGTATGTTATTATGTTGGAAGCTACGGGTAGGAGATGGTGCTGCGGGACCAGTGTGGTGTCTGTAAACTACTATGTGAAGACGCTGGAGGGTGAATATAAGGCCGTGGTCACACATGCGAGAAACTCACACGATTTCGTGTGAGTCTCTCGCATGAACACCCGGCACTCAGACTGGAGCGTGCGGCTTCAGAGAAATACATGCTGCATAGAAATAGAGACAGATGATAGAGACAGAGATGATAGAGACAGAGTTGATAGAAATGTGACACGTATGCGTTTCATGTGCGCACGATGCGCTGCACAAAAAAACGCAAGTGTGAAAGTAGCCTAACCTTTTAATTAATTCTCTGTTGTACAGTGTGTCTGAAGGACCTGTGATGACATCATGAAGAGGCAAGGCTTTGGTCATGTGATGCTCCAGCCCGCCCTCTTCATGACCTCATCACAGGTCCTCCACAGGAGCATTCAGCATTGCATCAGCACAGCCCCAGGCTGTCAGGTATGCGATGCCTCCTGCTGCACTCTGCTCCTGCCGCCTCCTTCTCCTTCAGACACCGATCTGCCCAGCTGCTGCAGGAATCAGGCGCTGGGGAAACTGTGAGGCTCTGTCATCTGCTGCTCCCTGCTCACTACTCAGCTGATAGGTAGGCGGGGAAGCGGCTGATTAATATTCACTGCACTTAAGTAGGGACCAGGGTTTCCCCAGTGCTTGTTTCCTGCAGCAGAGGGGATATTTTCCTACCTCCTGCATCTCACTCCACCGCTGCCCCCTCCCCACATATTACATTCAGACCATAAGACGCACCCACACTTTCCTCCCAAATTTGGAGGAAAAAAAGTGCGTCTTATGGTCCAAAAAATACAGTAATTAGTTTGGCAGGGTGTCCAATGAAAGGCAAGACTACTTAAGAAGGCTGTCCCACATTATTAAGCAGCCTACATTTTCTGCCAAAATGGGAAAGAAAAAGGATGTGTTGGCTGCTGAGAAGCAACAAATTGTGGAGTGTTTAGGTCAAGGCATGACTACAATCAACATTGCCAAGACACTCCATCGTGATCATCGCACAATCAAGAAGTATGTAGCTGATTCACAGTACACACGTGTGCGTGCTGATAAGGGAAAATTGAGGACTCTTTCCTACAGGCAATTACATCAGGTTAAAAGAGCAGCGGCAAAAAAGCCTTCTCATAGCAGCAGACAAGTTTTTGAAGCTGCTGGTGCCTCCAACGTCCCCCGAACAACAAGATGCCGGGTCCTTCAGAGGTTTGCAGCTGTGCGTAAGCCATCCTGTCGACCTCCTCTATCCACTGTACACAAGCAGAATCGGCTCCAGTGGGCCAAACAATACATGAAGACCGACTTCAAAACTGTTTTGTTCACCGATGAGTGCCGTGCAACGCTCGATGGTCCAGATGGATGGAGTGGAGGATCGCTGGTTGATGGACACCCCAGGCAAACACGGCTACGGCGCCAACAAGGAGGAGGTGGAGTAATGTTTTCGGCTGGAATCATGGGGAGAAAGATTGTCGGCCCCTTTAGGATCCCTGAAGGGGTAAAGATGAACTCCATAGTGTATGTTGAGTTTCTCAAACAGCACTTCCTGCCATGGTTCAAGAAGAAGAACCGTGCATTCCGCAGCAAGATCATTTTCATGCATGATAATGCACCGCCTCATGCTGCACATAACACATCTGCATCTCTGGCTGTTATGGGCATAAAAGGTGACGAACTTATGGTGTGGAACCCATGCTCCCCTGACCTCAACCCCATTGAGAACCTCTGGAGCATCATCAAAAGGAGTGTCTATGATGGCGGGAGGCAGTTCACATCTAAGCAACAGCTCTGGGAGGGTATTCTGTCCTCATGCAAAACAATTGAAGCAGAAACCATCCAAAACCTGACAAATTCAATGGACGAGAGAGTTCAGAAGCTCCTTTCGAACAAGGGGTCCTATGTGCAAATGTAACATCACCTAGAATAAAGTTTTGAGTTGAAAACTTTGATTTCAGTTTGTAATAACCTGCTAATGCTTATAATTTCAAAAATGACCATTTTTTTTGTTCTTTATTAAAATGAAAAGGTTGAAAAGTCTGCTGTGCATAATAATTTGGAACATGCATTTTGAGTGCAGTTTGAGTGTTTTATTTTTTAAAAAATATACTGTTATCATGGGCAGTTTGTACAAAAACCTTTCTAATAGTTATTTGTAATTATACCAAATCTATAGTGGAAGGTGCCACCCATAGATAAGAAGTGCAAAGAGGGTTATTTAATAAGATTAATTTTTATTGAAATACAACTTTTTAAAAGCATACATAAATACAACATATTCAACAAAGATGAAAGGAACTCCAAAAGTAAGAAAAGAGGGGAAAAGATGCAATATGCCACTGTGATGAAACACCGAAATATGCACAGATCCTATGTAACCATTAAATACATACATGAAAATGAAAGTAACCAGGCACTAGATATCTAGACCTAGGAGCATTAAAGCCTCCATAATATTTATAGACAATGCCCTTTGTAATATAAATGCGGTGTAAAAGATCTAATGGAACTTGTGGACATTCCCCATAAAAAAGTCAGCCAGCCAAAGAAATGATAACAGTGCTGAGGTAGTGAGTAAACATACACCCAAAAATAGACTATCAAAAGGCAATCAACCTAAAATAAGTCGTGGGTATGCATCCCATCTACATACCTAGGCACTGCAGAGCAATAACGCTGACGATGGGGTAGTGCAGGAGTGGAAATCCAGTGGTATCTGTTCCCCACACCCGACGGGCACCGTTTCGTGTAGTCACTTCTTCCGGGGCATGATGGTTATTTGACTGGAAAATTACAATGACTGCAATTCATATGGGTAATTTGGGAAAATCTGAGAAAACATTATTTGCATAATAATTTGGAACACAGTGTATTATATATATATATATATATATATATATATAATATATATATATAGTAGGGATCTGCTCTGGTAGGCAAGGGCCGGACCGCAGTTATGAGGCAACACACAGGCATTAAGTCCAAAAATCAATTGTTTACTGTCTCTTTAACACCAGGTAACAAAATATGACAACATCAATGCATTCCAGCTTTGCAAACTACTGTTCCCAGATGCACCCTTGCATGGGACGGGCTTGACTAAGCGGCTGCAAGCCAGCAGGGACCGCCAGGTGCCTTCCCGGGTGGTCTGGACTCGCTTCCGGTGCTCACTGACACACTGTAACAGAAAGTCACTTCCAGGCTCACTCCAGCCAAACTCCTCAATAGAACCGCATGGTTCTCAGTGTGGGACCGTCACAGGCTCCGCACACCCATGTGTCCTGTCCGGGTGCTATTCAGAACCCCCGTCCAACACCCTGGATACCAAGTTCCAAGTCTCACCACGTGCTTCCAGGAATCCGTTCCAACCCCAGGATCTTCCAACACCGACAGACCTTCCAGAAACCTTCCAGGCAGCCCTGTGCAGGACACACTCTCCACTGTCTCAGCCAGACTTCCAGAGACTCCTCAGTCTCCAACACAATCTCCATGTGCTCAACACTGCCTTTCATACCTGTAGCCACTCCCCAAGCCAAGGTATGAAGCACATGGTCTGGTCACCTGTTCATGACCTCATCACAGGTCCTTCACACCACATACAATCACCAGTATGTAACATTCATTCTCCCACCACCAGTGGGCGGTGTATGTGTGATTAGCATGTCCCACCCAGCTCACAAGCTAACCCTGTAGGTTCACCCTTAACAATCAGAACTCTTATGGGACAACAAGTCCCAGAACAACATTACTGACCTACAGCACAGAATAGCTCTGCGACACATACTTTCCATTTAGCACCATACCAGGTACTGGTTTCCCATCCATCTCATGCCTCCATGCATAATTTGTGCAACTTATACAGTGCCCCCGCGACATTAGTCACTACATCACTATATATATATATATATATATATATATACACACACACATGTATTCTATATGTATGTCTCTATCTATTGTAATCTAACCTGTCACTGTGATTAAAATGTACGCGGCAGATCATTTTCTGGCCTTTAATCTACTATATATACTCGTGTATAAGCCGAGATTTTCAGCCCATTTTTTAGGGCTGAAAGTCCCCCTCTCGGTTATATACGCGGGTCATATACGGGGGTGTCGAATCATACTCACCCCTCCGCCGGCGCGGTCTCTGCAGCCCCCCTGCTTCTCCCACGATCTCCGGCTCCCTCCTGCAGCGGTCACATGGCACCGTTCATTAAAGTCATGAATATGCACATATTCATGACTTTAATAAGCGGTACCACGTGACCGCTATAGGAAGGAAGCGCTGCGGAGAGCGCCGGGAGAAGAGGAGAGGCTGCAGAGAGTGACGCGCCGGCGGAGGGGTGAGTATAGCGATATTTACCTGTCCCTTGGTCCACCGCTGCGCGCTGCTCCCTCGTCTGACTCCTCTGGCTGTGAATGATCAGGCAGAGGGCGCATGACGTTGTTAGTGCGCGCCCTCTGCCTGATCATTCACTGCCGAGGAAGCGGATGCAGCGGTGCAGAGAGGACAGGTAAATATCTCAGGTGCCGGGGTCCTGAGCGAGCGGTGACACCGGCACCTGT
This sequence comes from Oophaga sylvatica, assembly GCA_033576555.1. Taxonomy (NCBI): domain Eukaryota; kingdom Metazoa; phylum Chordata; class Amphibia; order Anura; family Dendrobatidae; genus Oophaga; species Oophaga sylvatica. The sequence continues at coordinate 35,128,079 of JARQOD010000009.1, forward strand.
CCCCCATAGCGCGCCGGTGTCACCGCCTGCTCAGGACACCGGCACCTGGCCCCCAGCGACAAGAGGTGAGTATGTCATTTTTTGCAGCAGCAGCAGCAGCATATGAGGCCTATACTATGGGGCATAATTGTGCAGCATATGGGGGCATAATCTGTGGAACATATGGGGGCATAATCTGGAGCATATGGGGGCATAATCTGTGGAACATATGGGGGCATAATCTGTGGAACATATGGGGCATAATCTGGAGCATATGGGGGCATAATCTGTGGAACATATGGGGGCTGTTATGTTTCTGTAGCTGAGGAGAGCAGGCAAAAACGGCAATACACCAGAGAGGTTGGAATCTATTGGATTGCAGTA
>JARQOD010000009.1:35128541-35188240 GCA_033576555.1 Oophaga sylvatica
AGTGTTATGGGCCAAAATCATGCTCATATATAATGGGCCCCATTATTAATGTTCCAGTGTGTAATGGGCCACGTAAATGCTGCTCCACTGTCTGATTACCCCATTTAGAATGCTCCAATACATGATGGGCCCCATGGATGATGCTCCAGTGTCTTATGGGTCAAAACAAAGCTCCATATATAATGGGCCAATTATTAATGTTCCAGTGTGTAATGGGCCACGTAAACGCTGCTCCAGTGTCTTATGGGCCAAAACAAAGCTCCATATATAATGGGTCCAATTATTAATGTTCCAGTGTTTAATGGGCCACCTAAATGCTGCTCCAGTGTCTGATCTGCCCCATTTAGAATGCTCCAATACATGATGGGCCCCATGGATGATGCTCCAGTGTCTTATGGGCCAAAAGAAAGCTCCATATATAATGGACCCCATTATTAATGTACCAGTGTATAATAGGCCCTGGAAAATGCTGCTCCAGTGTCTGATGTCCCCCATTTACAATACTCCAGTATATGATGGGCCCCATGGATAATGCTCCAGTGTCTTATGGGCCAAAATAAAGCTCCATATATAATGGGCCCCATTATTAATGTTCTAGTGTGTAATGGGCCACGTAAATGCTGCTCCAGTGTCTTATGGGCCAAACAAAGCTCGATATAAATGGCCCAATTATTAATATTCATTGTGTAATGGGCCACGTAAATGCTGCTCCAGTATCTTATGGGCCAAAACAAAGCTCCATATATAATGGGCCCAATTATTAATGTTCCAGTGTGTAATGGGCCACGTAAATGCTGCTCCAGTGTCTGATGTCCCCATTTACAATACTCCAGTATATGATGGGCCCCATGGATGCTGCTCCAGTGTCTTATGGGCCAAAAGAAAGCTCCATATATAATGGGCCCTATTATTAATGTTCCAGTGTGTAATGGGCCACGTAAATGCGGCTCCAGTGTCTTATGGGCCAAAACAAAGCTCCATATATAATGGGCCCAATTATTAATGTTCCAGTGTGTAATGGGCCACATAAATGCTGCTCCAGTGTCTGATGTCCCCCATTTACAATACTCCAGTATATGATGGGCCCCATGGATGATGCTCCAGTGTTTTATGAGCCAAAATAATGCTCCATATATAAAATGCCCAATTATAATGTCCAGTGTGTAATGGGCCACGTAAATGCTGCTCCAGTGTCTGATGTCCCCCATTTACAATACTCCAGCATATGATGGGCCCATGGATGATGCTTCAGTGTCTTATGGGCCAAAACAAAGCTCTATATATAATGGGCCCAATTATTAATGTTCCATTGTGTAATGGGCCACGTAAATGCTGCTCCAGTGTCTGATATCCCCATTAACAATACTCCAGTATATGATGGGCCCCATGGATGCTGCTCCAGTGTCTTATGGGCCAAAAGAATGCTCCATATATAATGGGCCCATTATTAATGTACCAGTGTTAATGGGCCCTGGAAATGCTGCTCCAGTGTCTGATGTCCCCCATTTACAATACTCCAGTATATGATGGGCCCCATGGATCCTGCTCCATTGTCTTATGGGCCAAAAGAAAGCTCCATATATAGTGGGCCCCATTATTAATGTTCCATTGGTAAAGGGCCCCTGGAAATTCTGCTCCAGTGTCTGATGTCCCCCACTTACAATACTCCAGTTTATGAAGGGGCCCATTGATGCTGCTCCAGTATCTTATGGGCCAAAAGAAAGCTCCATATATAATGGGCCCCATTATTAATGTTCCAGTGTGTAATGGGCCATGTAAATGCTGCTCCAGTGTCTTATGGATCAAAGCAAAGCTACATATAAAATGGGGCCCATTATTATTATTCCAGTGTGTAATGGGCCACGTAAATGCTACTCCAGTGTCTTATGGGCCAAACAAAGCTCCATATATAATGGGCCCAATTATTAATGTTCCAGTGTGTAATGGGCCACGTAAATGCTGCTCCATAGTCTGATCTGCCCCATTTAGAATGCTGCAATACATAATGGACCCCATGGATGATGCTCAAGGGTCTTATGGGCCAAAAGAAAGCTCCATATATGATGGGCCCAATTATTAATGTTCCAGTTGTAATGGGCCACGTAAATGCTGCTCCAGTGTCTGATGCCCCCCATTTGCAAAACTCCAGTATATGATGGGCCCCATGGATGATGCTCCAGTGTCTTATGGGCCAAAAGAATGCTCCATATATCATGGCCCCATTAATGTTCAAGAGTATAATGGGCCCCTTAAGTGCTGCTCCAGTGTCTGATGTCCCCCATTTACAATACTCCAGTATATGATGGGGCCCATGGATGCTGCTCCAGCGTCTTATGGGCCAAAAGAAAGCTCCATATATAATGGGCCCCATTATTAATGTTCCAGTGTGTAATGGGCCACGTAAATGCTGCTCCAGTGTCTTATGGGCCAAAACAAAGCTCCATATATAATGGGCCCAATTATTAATGTTCTAGTGTGTAATGGGCCACGTAAATGCGGCTCCAGTGTCTTATGGGCCAAAACAAAGCTTCATATATAATGAGCCCAATTATTAATGTTCCAGTGTGTAATGGGCCACGTAAATGCTGCTCCAGTGTCTGATCTGCCCAAATTTAGAATGCTCCAATACATGATGTGCCCCATGGATGATGCTCCAGTGTCTTATGGGCCAAAAGAAAGCTCCATATATAATTGGCCCAATTATTAATGTTCCAGTTGTAATGGGCCACATAAATGCTGCTCCAGTGTCTGATGCCCCCCATTTGCAAAACTCCAGTATAAGATGTGCCCCATGGATGATGCTCCAGTGTCTTATGGGCCAAAAGAATGCTCCATATATCATGGGCCCCATTAATGTTCAAGAGTATAATGGGCCCCTTAAATGCTGCTCCAGTGTCTGATGTCCCCCATTTACAATACTCCATTATATGATGGGCCCCATGGATGCTGCTCCAGCGTCTTATGGGCCAAAACAAAGCTCCATATATAATGGGCCCAATTATTAAGGTTCCATTGTGTAATTGGCCATGTAAATGCTGTTCCAGTGTCTTATGGGCCAAAACAAAACTCCATATATAATGGGCCCCATTATTAATGTTCCAGTGTGTAATGGGCCACGTAAATGCTGCTCCAGTGTCTGATCTGCCCCATTTAGAATGCTCCAATAAGAGGGGCGTGGCCTAGACTGCACAGGAAGATGGTCGTGTAGTCTGTCAGCTCCAGTGAATCCTCTTCTAAATCAAGCCAAATCTACCTTCAAAGCGCAGTTTGGATCCTTACATTTTGGAGATTTATCAATCTAGTCACACAGACCAACTTTAGGAGAAAAATAGATTTTTTATTTGTGAATTTCACGGAGTCTAATCCAGGCCAGCTTCATTCAGGACAGGCCGTACCGGAGCTCTCATCTTCCTGCTGCGCTTGTTTCCTGTCAGAACTGCGGTTACCCGATGGTTCTGTGGGCGGAGGGTCATAGACAGTGGATACCCTGACTGTCGAAGAAATTCTCCTCACCACCTGGGATTCATCACAGAGACTCTGGTAAGAACCGCTATTACATCTGTGCGCAGGCATATAAACACGCATTTCTGACTGGAATTCTCGAGGCTCCTTGGAAACGAGCGCATAGATTGGGAACCGATGTTCCGTTCCGCTGCTTTCCGTAGATAGTGGCTGGCTCCAGAGTCCCTCTTGGCTATAGAAACAGTTTTTAAGGCTGAAGCTCCCTTTACAAGCTCCATTTACAGACTGCGAGTGTTAGGGTTCGAGTTCCCGCTGCTGCACAAGGGGAGTCTCGAACCAGTCCCACTGCGGTCTCCCATTCATCTCCGGCCGCAGTGGAGCCTGCTCAGCAGAGACGTAGGTCCCAGCGTCTTGACCATTCCAGTACTGTGCAGTGACTTGCTGCTGCCTCTCCTGGATCTGCTATTATAGCCAGTGCTGAAGCAGACTTCTTTGGGACAAAAAAGATTTCAATATACGGTTTGCAGACAGCACACAGGGAGTTGAGGGATGCGCGCCCAGGTTCATGGATCACAATGAACCATAGTGTCCAAAATCAAGAAAAAGAGCAGCATCCGTCCAGGTGAAGAAAGTACAAAATCTTTATTCTGCCATAAAAGGTAGCAACGTTTCGGCCATCTTGTGGCCTTTCTCAAGTATAATCAAGCAGGTACAAAGGTGTCCCTTATATGGTGTGGAGGAGCCAATCACCATCAAGGGTTACACCCCTTTGCTTAATAGACATATAAATACATAAGTAAAACAACGATCAGACAATAGAGTCACATACTGTTATACCATATGGGTCATCATATAACATAATTATATACAAAAACAAATCAGACAAAAAAAATATACGCAAACACAAATATACACTCCCACCAATCGATATCAAGCTATTTCTTAGCCATGGAAACGAAGGACATATCGCCTGATATGACACATACCCCCGAATCTCACCAATCATAGTGGCAGTCTCCCTTGGCGCCTAACTCACCGTCCCATCGGCGGCGTTGTTACAAATACAGGCACAGGATACCTCTTCGTCTCACAGGCGCAGCGCCAGAAAATGACGTCTACAACCTGTGTCAAGCTGGGGAGGGCGATAACCAATCAGCGGTATTCACCGCTCTGCAGTCATGTGACCAACAGCGTCACACGGGTCGCGCACGCGCAGATCACATGTGGCGCTGAAGTCTCACGCTGCAGATCTCTCTACTATACTGGTTCACATTATACATGGCCCAAACACCGCGATATCTTGGATGCCGATCTCCTGTCAGGACAGGTAAAGAAATAATCACATTGCAGTAGTGCAAAACGCACATAAAGACGCCAAAATTCCAGTAGACCTTTGGTGGACAGAAAAAAGGGAGGCATGGGGAGTCATGATCTTAAAGACAATAAACAAGGAAAAAAATCCAATACAGAAAAATATATTCAAATAGAAAAACACATGAGAGCACCATATCGTCCAATCTTTCCAGACCACCAAACCTGTGTAAAAAAAGGGGAAAGGAAAAAAGAAAAAATTTAAAAAAATATATACGATTAAAAACACATCTAAAAGCAAAATACAGAGAATAATGTGATAGTAACTGAGAGGTATGACTACAAACAAATCTGCAAATTATAATCCAAATTAAGGCCCTTCGGCTGGAGCGTATCTAAAGTAGAGATCCAGCGAAGCTCCTTTTGTTTCAGTAATTTGTTCCTGTCACCACCACGTCTCAGAATCGGAACCCCATCAATCACCCTAAACCTGAGTTAGTTCACTGAGTGTCTACATTCGACAAAATGCTTTGAAACTGGAAGTTCGAGAAGTTTAGTCCTAATAGTGCTTTTATGTTTGCTGATGCGTGACTTCACCTCCATGGTGGTTTCACCTACGTACATCAGCCCACACGGGCAGGTGAGGACATATATCACAAAACTAGATGTACATGTGTACCGATTTTTAATATAGAATCTCTTCCCTGTGCGAGGATGGTTAAAGCTATCGCCCTTTTGCATGTTGCTACAACACGCACAACTCAGGCATGGAAAATTTCCAGGCCTAGGTGGGCATAATGTACTTTGTCTACTCTGTTTACTTGGACCAATGTCCGATTTAACAAGTATATCTTTTAGATTACGTCCACGTCTGTAGGAGAGTAATGGTCTATCTGAGAATTCAACAACCTGAGGGAGACCAGTCCGCAATAAATTCCAGTGTTTATTCAAAATACCACTAAGTTTATCACTCACTGGGCAAAAAGTCGACACGAAGGGGACACGTTTAGAGGTATTTTTTATGCGTCTCTGGCCAGCCCCAGCCGGAGTCAAGGCCATGGCATCGCGTTTATAGCGTTGTACACTTTGTACTGGATAGCCCCGTCGAATGAATTTATTACACATCTCCTCAAGTCTCAGGTCGAGCCTATCATCCTCTCTTACAATACGTCGTACACGTAGCATCTGACTCCATGGGAGAGATTCCACCATCTTCCTCGGATGGTTACTGTCAAATAACAGAAGACTATTCCTATCGGTATCTTTGATGAATAAATCAGTACTCAAAATCCCTTCTTTTTTGTATATCAGAGTATCAAGAAATTGGATCTGTTCTTTCGAATGGGTCACTGTGAATTTTAGTTCTGGATAGATACTATTTAAATATTCATGAAAAATCAACAATTCCTCAACAGTGCCCTCCCACACACAGAAGATGTCATCAATGTAGCGCCACCAGGCCCGGACATGTCCCCAGTGGATGGAATTGTACACAAATTGGTCCTCGAATACCGCCATGAAGATGTTTGCATAAGTGGGCGCCACATTGGACCCCATGGCGGTACCACGCAACTGCAGGTAATAATCATCCCCAAAGAGGAAAAAATTCCTCCTTAGGATGAAACCCAGCAGTGCAAGGACCAATTGTGCACATTCTGGGGCCATGTCCGAGCCTGATAGCGCCACACCGACTGCCTCCAAGCCTCTGTCATGTTCGATGATAGTATAAAGAGACACTACATCAAATGACACCAATATAGTCTCTGTTGTTATATTGAGGCCTTCAATTTTACTTAAAAAATGACTCGTGTCCATAATGTAGGAATCAGCGGCAACAGCAAAACGGCGGAGTATTTTGTCAAGAAAGATTGAAACTTTGTTGCAAAGGGACCCTCTACCCGATACTATTGGACGTCCAGGCGGGTTCATAAGATCTTTATGGATCTTAGGTAGTGTGTATAGCAGTGGAGTCACCGGAGAGTCCACCACCAAAAACTGAGATAACTTCTGGTCAATGAGGCCATCCATGAGGGCCTCATTCACCAGAAGACGCAATTCGGTTAGGAATCCCGCAGTGGGATTACCATTAAGTTTGGTGTACACTGCCCCATCAGATAATTGGCTACGAACTTCAGCCTCATATTTATTGGTATCCATCACTACCAAGGCACCACCTTTGTCGGCCGCCTTGATAGTGATGGCCCGGTTGTTAGACAGCCTATCCAGTGCCTGTCTCTCATCATGTGTCATATTACCCCTCCTTTTGTTGGCCGTGAAATCACGTTTGAGTTTATTCACGTCTCTCTCCACAAGCTGAATATAGGATTCAACAAAATTATTCTTAACTGGGGGTTGAAAATTGCTCTTATTATATAAACCACATTTCTGCAGAGAGAAGCCATCATTATTGCCGATCATAACATCATCCGAGGTAGCAGCTTTATCACAAAAATACGTAGTCAATCTCAGTCTCCTAAAAAAAGAAAAGAGATCACATTCTATCCCGAACCAATCTGGAGAATTGGTCGGGCAAAAAGAGAGTCCCTTAGACAAAATATCACAGTCAATATCAGACACCGGAGAAAAGGTGATAGAGACCCAGATGACAGGCCCATTCCGCCTCTCCTCGATGCGGACACGATACATGGACACGAGGAAGAGAGCTACATGAACCAGAGAAATCTGGTGTAAATATCTCTTCCCATACTTTGTCTGATATTGACTGTGATATTTTGTCTAAGGGACTCTCTTTTTGCCCGACCAATTCTCCAGATTGGTTCGGGATAGAATGTGATCTCTTTTCTTTTTTTAGGAGACTGAGATTGACTACGTATTTTTGTGATAAAGCTGCTACCTCGGATGATGTTATGATCGGCAATAATGATGGCTTCTCTCTGCAGAAATGTGGTTTATATAATAAGAGCAATTTTCAACCCCCAGTTAAGAATAATTTTGTTGAATCCTATATTCAGCTTGTGGAGAGAGACGTGAATAAACTCAAACGTGATTTCACGGCCAACAAAAGGAGGGGTAATATGACACATGATGAGAGACAGGCACTGGATAGGCTGTCTAACAACCGGGCCATCACTATCAAGGCGGCCGACAAAGGTGGTGCCTTGGTAGTGATGGATACCAATAAATATGAGGCTGAAGTTCGTAGCCAATTATCTGATGGGGCAGTGTACACCAAACTTAATGGTAATCCCACTGCGGGATTCCTAACCGAATTGCGTCTTCTGGTGAATGAGGCCCTCATGGATGGCCTCATTGACCAGAAGTTATCTCAGTTTTTGGTGGTGGACTCTCCGGTGACTCCACTGCTATACACACTACCTAAGATCCATAAAGATCTTATGAACCCGCCTGGACGTCAATAGTATCGGGTAGAGGGTCCCTTTGCAACAAAGTTTCAATCTTTCTTGACAAAATACTCCGCCGTTTTGCTGTTGCCGCTGATTCCTACATTATGGACACGAGTCATTTTTTAAGTAAAATTGAAGGCCTCAATATAACAACAGAGACTATATTGGTGTCATTTGATGTAGTGTCTCTTTATACTATCATCGAACATGACAGAGGCTTGGAGGCAGTCGGTGTGGCGCTATCAGGCTCGGACATGGCCCCAGAATGTGCACAATTGGTCCTTGCACTGCTGGGTTTCATCCTAAGGAGGAATTTTTTCCTCTTTGGGGATGATTATTACCTGCAGTTGCGTGGTACCGCCATGGGGTCCAATGTGGCGCCCACTTATGCAAACATCTTCATGGCGGTATTCGAGGACCAATTTGTGTACAATTCCATCCACTGGGGACATGTCCGGGCCTGGTGGCGCTACATTGATGACATCTTCTGTGTGTGGGAGGGCACTGTTGAGGAATTGTTGATTTTTCATGAATATTTAAATAGTATCTATCCAGAACTAAAATTCACAGTGACCCATTCGAAAGAACAGATCCAATTTCTTGATACTCTGATATACAAAAAAGAAGGGATTTTGAGTACTGATTTATTCATCAAAGATACCGATAGGAATAGTCTTCTGTTATTTGACAGTAACCATCCGAGGAAGATGGTGGAATCTCTCCCATGGAGTCAGATGCTACGCGTACGACGTATTGTAAGAGAGGATGATAGGCTCGACCTGAGACTTGAGGAGATGTGTAATAAATTCATTCGACGGGGCTATCCAGTACAAAGTGTACAACGCTATAAACGCGATGCCATGGCCTTGACTCCGGCTGGGGCTGGCCAGAGACGCATAAAAAATACCTCTAAACGTGTCCCCTTCGTGTCGACTTTTTGCCCAGTGAGTGATAAACTTAGTGGTATTTTGAATAAACACTGGAATTTATTGCGGACTGGTCTCCCTCAGGTTGTTGAATTCTCAGATAGACCATTACTCTCCTACAGACGTGGACGTAATCTAAAAGATATACTTGTTAAATCGGACATTGGTCCAAGTAAACAGAGTAGACAAAGTACATTATGCCCACCTAGGCCTGGAAATTTTCCATGCCTGAGTTGTGCGTGTTGTAGCAACATGCAAAAGGGCGATAGCTTTAACCATCCTCGCACAGGGAAGAGATTCTATATTAAAAATCGGTACACATGTACATCTAGTTTTGTGATATATGTCCTCACCTGCCCGTGTGGGCTGATGTATGTAGGTGAAACCACCATGGAGGTGAAGTCACGCATCAGCAAACATAAAAGCACTATTAGGACTAAACTTCTCGAACTTCCAGTTTCAAAGCATTTTGTCGAATGTAGACACTCAGTGAACCAACTCAGGTTTAGGGTGATTGATGGGGTTCCGATTCTGAGACTGGTGGTGACAGGAACAAATTACTGAAACAAAAGGAGCTTCGCTGGATCTCTACTTTAGATACGCTCCAGCCGAAGGGCCTTAATTTGGATTATAATTTGCAGATTTGTTTGTAGTCACACCTCTCAGTTACTATCACATTATTCTCTGTATTTTGCTTTTAGATGTGTTTTTAATCGTATATATTTTTTTAATTTTTTCTTTTTTCCTTTCACCTTTTTTTACACAGGTTTGGTGGTCTGGAAAGATTGGACGATATGGTGCTCTCATGTGTTTTTCTATTTGAATATATTTTTCTGTATTGGATTTTTTTCCTTGTTTATTGTCTTTAAGATCATGACTCCCCATGCCTCCCTTTTTTCTGTCCACCAAAGGTCTACTGGAATTTTGGCGTCTTTATGTGCGTTTTGCACTACTGCAATGTGATTATTTCTTTACCTGTCCTGACAGGAGATCGGCATCCAAGATATCGCGGTGTTTGGGCCATGTATAATGTGAACCAGTATAGTAGAGAGATCTGCAGCGTGAGACTTCAGCGCACATGTGATCTGCGCGTGCGCGACCCTGTGACGCTGTTGGTCACATGACTGCAGAGCGGTGAATACCGCTGATTGGTTATCGCCCTCCCCAGCTTGACACAGGTTGTAGACGTCATTTTCTGGCGCTGCGCCTGTGAGACGAAGGGGTATCCGGTGCCTGTATTTGTAACAACGCCGCCGATGGGACGGTGAGTTAGGCGCCAAGGGAGACTGCCACTATGATTGGTGAGATTCGGGGGTATGTGTCATATCAGGCGATATGTCCTTCGTTTCCATGGCTAAGAAATAGCTTGATATCGATTGGTGGGAGTGTATATTTGTGTTTGCGTATATTTTTTTTTTCTGATTTGTTTTTGTATATAATTATGTTATATGATGACCCATATGGTATAACAGTATGTGACTCTATTGTCTGATCGTTGTTTTACTTATGTATTTATATGTCTATTAAGCAAAGGGGTGTAACCCTTGATGGTGATTGGCTCCTCCACACCATATAAGGGACACCTTTGTACCTGCTTGATTATACTTGAGAAAGGCCACAAGATGGCCGAAACCCTTGATACCTTTTATGGCAGAATAAAGATTTTATACTTTCTTCACCTGGACGGATGCTGCTCTTTTTCTTGATCTTTGGGACAAAGTCCTGCGTTTCCCCTTCTGAGCATGCCCAGGGTGAGATCTCTCATTGGAGATCGGGGGTCACGTGCTCAGGTACTTCAGCAGCTCCTATTGGTCTGCCAGGAAGGTCCTGTGACTACTGGAGTTCTGGAACAAGTTTCATTGGTCCTTGTTTCTGGCAGGTCCTGTAGCTGTTATTATAAAAGGGTGGCATGGCTGGGCCGCCATGCGCTAGTATCAACCATTATATGCTTTGCGCCAGTGTGGTCATGCGTGTGTGTGGTTAGGGACCCGGCTGAAATAAGCCCCTAGAATACTGACTTAATCTGTGAGGAGTTTGGTATGCTAGCTGGTCAGGGTCGGTGTCCTAGATGCCCTAGATTACTGGCATAACCGGTGAGGAGTTTGATTGCCGTATGCAGGGCCTGGCGTTCAGACGCCATAGATTGCGGGTGACTCCCGCGAGGACATTAGCGCATGATCACGTTCTATGTTCGCTTAGCACTTAACTGTGTACCTGGATGCCTGACAGGACACAGAACTTTTTCTCAGCGCTCTGTGACGTAACAGGGTTCGCTTTGAACGCTAGACAGTGCCCTAGCGTGTTTACTTTGCGACTCAGTTGTGTTCAGTGAGTTCGCACTTATTGCCACAGCGTGTTACGGCGTTTATTTTGGCGACTCTGCGGGATAACAGAGTTCGCTTCTTGCGCCATTTTACCAGCAGCAGGCTCCGCCTGGACGGTGGACCCGGGCTGTGAACGCACCTCTCTGCATCAAATATTTGGTGCGTTTCGCAGACCCTTACATAATACTAGCGCCAGGGTCTGGCTGGTAAAATGGCGGACGACCAGCGTCTGCAGCGGTATATCCAGCAGCTGGAGGGTAGGTTGGCGACTCTAGAGCACACAACCTCAGCTGTGGATGTTACCGCAGTCGCGGTTCAGGCTGATAGTGTGGCCGCCACCAGTTTGTCCTCTGCCACCCCTGCTCCGACTATTTCCCGCCTCCCACTTCCAGACAAGTTTACCGGTGAAAGTAAACAATGTCGGGGTTTCGTCAGTCAGTGCTCTATACATCTAGAGCTTCTGGCTGCACGCTTTCCCACGGAGCGGGCGAAAGTGGGTTATCATTTCCCTTTTGTCGGGCAGGGCGTTGGAGTGGGCAACGCCGTTGTGGGAGCGCGATGATCGTGTGGTGCAGAGTGCTCCTCTCTTCTTGGACACTCTGAAACAGGTCTTTTTAGGACCTCATGTCACCCACGATACGGCTCTTCAACTGTTGGCTATCACCCAGGGTTCATCCATGGTCAGCCAGTTTGCCGTCCAATTTCGGACTCTGGTCTCTGAGCTGGACTGGCCAGATAAAGTCCTTATACCCGTGTACTGGAGGGGACTGGCAGACCATGTGAAGGACGCCTTGTCCACCAGGGAGATTTCTGCCACACTGGAGGAACTCATTACCATATCTACCCGCATCGACCTCCGTTTTAACGAGCGGAGGTTGGAGCGGGCCCAGTGTAGGCAGAGGTTCCGGCTGGCACCCATCTTCGCCAGACCTCTTGAATCTTCCATTCAGGCGTCCGATTGCCCTAAGGCCATGATGATTTCTCGAGTGAGACCTAAGTCTCGGGCCACTCGAGTATCTGTGATTTGTAATGCTTGCCAACAAATAGGGCATTTTGCTAATAAATGTCCACAGCGGTCGGGAAAACGACCGTGTCTAGTAACCATTGGAGGGGGTTCACTAGACACAGCAGTACAAAGCCTCCAAGTTGTCCTTTAGGGGGACAATCAATTTTGGCTCATCCACTTTAACAGTCACGCTTTGTGTGGATTCTGGAGCCGAAGGAAATTTCATGTCTTCTACCTTCGCTCTCCGCCACTCTATACCTCTGGTGATGCTCGCCAAACCCGTGACTGTTCGAGTAGTGAATGAGTCGACACTACCTTCACCTATCACACATCAGACCATACCTTTCACATTGTCAATGTCCCCTTCCCATCAGGAGATTATCTCACTTCTGGTCATTCCCGAGGGAATAGACGAGATTTTGTTAGGGATGCCCTGGCTCCGTTTCCACTCCCCACACATTAAGTGGAACTCTGGGAGGATATTGGGTTGGTGTGAGTCATGTAAAGGCAGATGTATGAGGGAATGCATTCAGGTGGCCACTACAGAGATGCCCGCAGATCTTACTTCACTTCCTAAATACTATTGGTCATATGCAGACGTATTCTCCAAAAAGGCTGCAGAAGTCCTTCCACCTCACCGTCCTTATGACTGTCCTATTGACCTCTTGCCTGGAGCAGAACCTCCTCGGGGACGGGTCTATCCCCTTTCTCTCCCGAAGACGGAGGTTATGTCCCAATATATTCAGGAGAAACTGGCAAGAGGATTCATTAGGAAGTCAGTGTCACCTGCAGGGGCGGGGTTCTTCTTCGTGCAGAAGAAGAACGGAGAATTACGTCCATGCATCGATTACAGGGGTCTTAATGCCATCACCGTTAAGAATAAATACCCGTTGCCACTGATTTCTGAGCTATTTGATAGGCTACGGGGGCAAGGGTATTTACGAAATTAGATCTGCGGGGTGCTTATAACCTGATTCGCATCCGTGAGGGGGACGAATGGAAGACGGCTTTTAATACCAGTGATGGGCACTATGAATACCTGGTGATGCCCTTCGGGCTCTGTAATGCCCCAGCCGTCTTCCAAACTTTGTTAATGAAATCTTCCGGGATATGCTCTCCACCTCAGTCGTAGTCTATCTGGATGATATTCTCATTTTTTCCCCAGATATTGACTCCCACCGGAGAGATGTCTGCAGAGTCTTCGACCTCTTACGGGCAAATTCCCTCTACGTAAAGTTGGAGAAATGTGTGTTTGAGCAGGAGTCCTTACCTTTCCTGGGCTATATCATCTCCGCCCAGGGATTGGCTATGGATCCTGCCAAACTACAGGCGGTGATGGACTGGCAAGAACCCCATTCTTTGAAGGCGGTGCAGCGCTTTATGGGGTTCATTAATTACTACCGCCAGTTTATCCCTCACTTCTCAACTTTGGTAGCTCCCGTGGTTGCCCTCACCAAAAAGGGAGCAAATCCCAAATTGTGGTCTGAAGAGGTCTCCAAGGCCTTAACTTCTATTAAGTCCCATTTCGCTGGCGCTCCCATCCTACATCGCCCCGATGTTGATAAGCCATTTATATTGGAGGTGGATGCCTCGTCCGTTGGTGCTGGAGCAGTCCTCTTCCAAAAGGATGCTCAAGGTCGGAAGCATCCATGCTTCTTTTTCTCCAAGACCTTCACACCAGCGGAGAGCAATTATTCCATCGGGGACAGGGAGTTGCTAGCAATGAAGTTGGCCTTCTCAGAGTGGAGACATCTGTTGGAGGGGGCTCGCTTTCCCTTCCAAGTCTTCACGGATCACAAAAATCTGGTGTATTTACAGACTGCCCAGCGGCTAAATTCCCGTCAGGCCAGATGGTCCTTGTTTTTCTCCCGATTTCACTTCACCCTACATTTTCTGTCGGGAGAGAAGAACATTCGGGCTGATGCTCTCTCTCGCTCCGTTGTGTCTTCTGAGGAGGAGGAGGGGGAGCCACGGCTTATTGTCCCTTCTGAGAGCCTGAGAACTGTAGCTCCAGTCTCGCTAGAGTCTGTCCCTCCGGGCAAGACCTTTGTACCATCTAATTTGCGACCGGAGGTTCTCTCTTGGGCCCATTCGTCCAGGGTGGGTGGACATTTTGGGAAAAAAAGGACATCTGAGCTACTCGCGAGGACATACTGGTGGCCGCATATGGTCCGGGACGTTGGAGATTATATTCGGGCATGTGTCTCCTGTGCCAAAAATAAGTCCCCTCGTCAACAACCAGCTGGGTTACTTTACCCATTGCCGGTGGCAGACAGGCCTTGGGAAATGGTCGGGATGGATTTTGTGGTAGGCTTGCCCAAATCTCGTGGGTGTACCATCATATGGGTTATCACCGATCACTTCTCTAAAATGGTGCACTTGGTGCCGCTACCCCGGTTACCTTGTGCACGGGCCTTGTCGACACTGTTTATCAAACATATCTTCCGCTTACACGGTATGCTGGACAAAATTGTCAGCGATCGGGGTCCCCAGTTTGCGTCTCGGTTCTGGAGAGAGCTTTGTCGCCTTCTCAGTGTTGAGTTAAATCTCTCCTCTGCTTATCATCCCGAGACTAATGGGTTGGTAGATAGGGCCAACCAGACCTTGGTCACATATCTGCGACATTTTGTTTCAGCTAGGCAGGATGACTGGGCATCCTTGTTACCGTGGGCGGAGTTTGCATTAAACAATGCTGTGGCTGATTCCACTGGACAAACCCCATTTCTCCTTAATTACGGTCAGCACCCGCGGGTTCCTGTACCTATGCCCGTGTCTTCCGCCGACTCCAGGGTGGCAGACTGGGCTGTGGAGGCACGGGACATTTGGGACCGCACTCAGGATGCCATTCAGGCCTCCAAGGAGAGAATGAGGTCATCCGCCGATGCAAATCGGCGCCCCGCTCCGACTTTTGCCCCTGGCGATTTAGTGTGGCTCTCCGCCCGTAACATCAGGCTGCGTGTAGAGTCCACTAAGTTCGCACCTCGCTTCTTGGGTCCCTTCAAGGTCCTTGAACAGGTCAATCCTGTGGTCTACCGGTTAGCCCTTCCGCCACGCCTGGGTATCACCGACACATTCCATGTCTCCCTCCTGAAACCCTATACTTGTTCCGGTTTTCCGAGTCATCTGCCGGGACATCGGGTTCGTCTACGGACGATTATGAGGTGAATGCTATTCTGGGGTGCAAGGTGGTACGTGGCAAAAAGTTTTATTTGGTGGATTGGAGGGGTTATGGGCCTGAGGTTAGGTCATGGGAGCCTGCTGAGCGTGTTCAGGCTCCGCAGCTCATCGCTGCCTTTGAGCGCAGCGAGGCCCAAGGAAGGGGGGGCCCTTGGAGGGGGGGTAATGTTAGGGTTCGAGTTCCCACTGCTGCACAAGGGGAGTCTCGAACCAGTCCCACTGCGGTCTCCCATTCATCTCCGGCCGCAGTGGAGCCTGCTCAGCAGAGACGTAGGTCCCAGCGTCTTGACCATTCCAGTACTGTGCAGTGACTTGCTGCTGCCTCTCCTGGATCTGCTATTATAGCCAGTGCTGGAGCAGACGTCTTTGGGACAAAGTCCTGCGTTTCCCCTTCTGAGCATGCCCAGGGTGAGATCTCTCATTGGAGATCGGGGGTCACATGCTCAGGTACTTCAGCAGCTCCTATTGGTCTGCCAGGAAGGTCCTGTGACTACTGGAGTTCTGGAACAAGTTTCATTGGTCCTTGTTTCTGGCAGGTCCTGTAGCTGTTATTATAAAAGGGTGGCAATGCTGAGCCGCCATGCGCTAGTATCAACCATTATATGCTTTGCGCCAGTGTGGTCATGCGTGTGTGTGGTTAGGGACCCGGCTGAAATAAGCCCCTAGAATACCGACTTAATCGGTGAGGAGTTTGGTATGCTAGCTGGTCAGGGTCGGTGTCCTAGATGCCCTAGATTACCGGCATAACCGGTGAGGAGTTTGATTGCCGTATTCAGGGCCTGGCGTTCAGACGCCATAGATTGCGGGTGACTCCCGCGAGGACATTAGCGCATGATAACATTCTATGTTCGCTTAGCACTTAACTGTGTACCTGGATGCCTGACCGGACACAGAACTTTTTCTCAGCTGCTCTGTGACGTAACAGGGTTCGCTTTGAACGCTAGACAGCGCCCTAGCGTGTTCACTTTGCGACTCAGTTGTGTTTAGTGAGTTCGCACTTATTGCCACAGCGCGTTACGGCATTTATTTTGGCAACTTTGCGGGATAACAGAGTTTGCTTCTTGTGCCATTTTACCAGCAGCAGGCTCCGCCTGCACGGTGGACCCCGGGCTGCGAACGCACCTCTCTACATCAAATATTTGGTGCGTTCCGCAGACCCTTACAGCGAGTTTGATAAATCTGCAATTGCGGATCCGCTGCTATCTTTACTAGTGCTCTGTACAGGCACGTCCCTTCATCTCAACTCCTGGTTATCCTAAACTCCGACAAGCTCCCTGTGAATCATATTTTTCTGCCGGTATTTGCGGTTTCAGCAGTGTCCCTCTATTTCAGCTCCCAGGTGCCGGGTACAGTACCTGATAACTTTACCCCTTAATAAAATATAGAGTTTTGGGGCAGTGCCAGGTTTCCTTTTTTTTGGGATCCACACAATAGTCATTTTGGATTATCTCCTCAAAGAATACACCCTCTTGATATTACTTAAATAAAGCAAGGATAGGAGTAAAAGAGAGAGAAGGAAGAGAAGAGGAAGAAAAGAATTACAGCAAGAGAAATAAAAAGAGGGGGCAGACAGGATAAGGATTAGGAGAATATTACCAAAAGAAGAAGGAGGTGAGAGTGAGAGGAGGGAGAAAGAGAATAATAAATACGAACAGTATTTTCTGACTCGATATACGCATACCTTTTGTCTACCCCTGAGTGTTCTTCCCTGACATCTGGGAAAACTACATTTTTTTTTCTCTCTTATAAGCCCTCACTAAACGGAGGCATCAATTTTATTTCCTCACGTCTCCATCTTTACAGGTGTTCAATAAAATGAGCCAGAACAAGAATAATAAACCAAAACAAAATCCCCGTAAGGGTCTCCCGAGAGTCTGATCTTAAATGTCATCCGTCCCTGGACTCTATCAATGGGTTAAGCCCTATTAAATCCAGATCTCCCCACAGGACCATAGGTGACATGGATACCTCTGTCTCCTCCAAATGGAGAAATCCTGGAGAGTGGGGAGGAAAAATCTCTTCTCAAAATGACCATAAGGGCGATATTTCAGAGGACTCCCTTTTTTCCTCCTCACCAAAATTAAGTCCAAAAAAGTCAAGACCCAAATTAGATAATTCTGAAAGTATTCCTCCTGGTACTGCAGGTTTTGAATCTATTGATCTCTTCATGACTACCCTTGCCGATAAAATTAACAACAACCTCAAATTAACTCTTGACTCCCAAATGAAAGTTTTCAGGGACACTTTTGAGTCATTCAACAAAAAACTTGACATCCACGAGTCAAGAATAGTCTCCGTTGAAGGGAAAACTGATGACATCCTACAGGAAAACCTAAAGTTTAAGTTCGAAATCCATCAACTGAAAACAAAGCTACCCGACTTGGAAGATCGAAATAGGCAAAATAATATTAAAATCAGAGGTGTTCCTGAATCTGTCTCCCCCAACAACCTGGAGGAATACACTAAGAAAGTCTTTAGAAAAATAATACCATCTTTGACTGACCAAGATTTAATAATTGATCGGATCCACAGACTGCCTAAACCTCCTCACATCTCCAAAGATCTCCCAAGAGATACTATACTAAGGATCCATTTTTTCCATGTCAAGGATCTACTCCAGTCAAATGTCAAGGAAAAGGGGGGCTTTCCGGATCCATACTCCCACCTGAAATTTTACGCCGACCTTTCAAAAGCGACCATAGAAGGAAGAAAATCGTTTTCAGCAATTACCATCCCATTGAGAGATACCGACATTCAGTACAAGTGGGGCTTCCCCTTAAAACTCCTCGTTCATTATAGAGGAAAGACTATCGTCTTACTCTCTCCAGATGAAGGCATAGATTTTTTAAAGTCTATAAACATTCAGCCTCGGATTAAATCCTCATCTGCTGCCGGAACTAGACCTGCTACTTGATTTGTTTCGCCAGTTGAAGTTTTTTCTCATCAACTTATGTTTGAACTTGCTTTGGCCTTCTTTTACAGGTCCTAGACACTCCTCGCTCTCCATAGCTGTTATGTTTTGTCTCCATTCTCTACCCTCATCGTTCACGAGAATGTTCTCTGGTGTGGTCTTTCACAAACTTTCCCCCAAGGAAAAAGTAGAGTCCGCTGAAGCGGTCTCATTCTGGTGGACCTTGGTTTTGTTGTAAAGTTATTTATTTAGGTTATTTGTTATTGTTTGCTTCAATTTATAGTGATTACAGGTTCATTTTCAGCACATAAAAGCTTCTTAATAATTACTTTGTCCATTTCAGGTTGTTCCTCTGTGACCAATACTTTTTAACATGAGTATCA
Organism: Oophaga sylvatica; assembly: GCA_033576555.1. NCBI lineage: Eukaryota > Metazoa > Chordata > Amphibia > Anura > Dendrobatidae > Oophaga > Oophaga sylvatica. The sequence continues at coordinate 35,147,407 of JARQOD010000009.1, forward strand.
AATTGGCGACATACAACGTCAGGGGTCTGAACAGCCCTAGGAAAAGATTCTCAATCCGGCATGAAATTATCAATTTCCATTCTGACGTTGTGTGTAGAGTTGAGCGATACTTCCCGATATCAAGAAGTATCGGATCGGAATGGGTATCGCCGATACCCAAAAAGTGTCTGCGATACCCGATTCCGATACCGGAAATCCAATGCAAGTCTATGGGACAGAAATATCGCAAATAAAAAAAAACATTTCTTTCCTTGTAAACACTAAATATGCACACACAGAATACATATATATATATATATATATATACATGTAATTGTGACATATATATATATATATATATATATATATATATATATATACATATATTTATAGTTCATACACTTCTACATAGTAAAATAGCCTCTGATTCAATTGCCGGGTAATGCCTGCCGATACCCGATATACCCGATAGTATCGGAATGCTCAACACTAGTTGTGTGCCTCCAAGAAACCAAATTTAAATCTAACTCTCACCCCTCCTTTTCAGATAACAATTTTCCCCATGCTTTCGAGTCCTCTGGACCCAAAAAGAAAGCAGGTGTCTTCACACTAATAAGAAACTCCCTCTCATTTGAGTACATTAATGAAGTCAAAGACGAAAAAGTACACTTCCATATCTTAATTTGCAAATTAAATAACTCAGAGTATACTTTAGTGAACGTTTACGTCCCATGAAAAGGACAAATCAAATTTCTAAACAAGCTGGTAAAGAAAATTAATTTGGTTAAGAAAGGTTCTCTGATTCTTTCTGGTGATTTCAATATGGTCCATAATAGCCAATTAGACTCTAAGGCTCCAAATAGACACAAAACTGAGTCTCTTAACAAATGGCTGTATAGAAATGAGCTCTTCGATACCTTTCGTTGCCTAAATTCAACATCCTTAGAATTCAGCCACTTCTCCGACCCTCACCACTCAGCATCTAGGATAGACTTGATCCTGACGGATATATTTTTTCTCCCCAAATTCACCTCAGTGGAAATTCTACCTAAAACAATCTCTGATCATGCTCCAGTAGTTGCTGAGTTCATAGGAGGCCCAGCCACCTAAAAACAATTTTTATGGAAATGTAATTCCTCCCTTCTTCATATCCCTAACATAAAATCTGAAATTTCAGCCGCCATCACTAATTATTTTAATGAAAACGGTTCAGACATTTTGAGTCCATACTCCTGTTGGAACACCCATAAGGCTGTCTTGAGAGGTCTGCTTATCCAAATCTCCTCAAAAGTTAAAAAATCAAAGAGAGTTAAAATAGCTAACCTACAAAGTCTGATCAAAAATAAAGAATTTCTTCTAGCTAATAACCCCCATTCTTGCCCCATCATACAGTTGGAGCTTTCTAAGCTCAGACAGGAACTCAGAGCGTTGATCTTCTCATTTTACGATTCGGCCTTGAAATTCTCCAAATTCAAATATTATTCAAATCTCAACCGCCCTTCTCGGTATATGTCCAATAGACTCAAAAAACTTAGGTGTAAAAATAGGATAGACTCAATTTCTTCTTCTAAAGTTATTTCCCTGTCTCACCCCCAAGACATCGCAAATGCGTTCGCCGAGTTTTGCGGCAATCTTTATAACCTAAACCAAGACTCCCCCAATCACTTCCAAAACAGCAGGATATACCTTCCTTTTTGTCTTCCATAAACTTCCCCAAGTTAGATACCGAAAGCATAGATTTCCTCTCTACCCCTTTCACTGAAAAAGAAATTTTAAATGCCATCAATCACTTAAAACCTTTTAAAGCCCCCGGCCCAGACGGTTTCACGAATGATTATTACCGGACGTTCGGTCACTTGTTGTCCCCTCACTTAACAAAAATCTTTAACCCCTTCACCCCCAAGGGTGGTTTGCACGTTAATGACCGGGCCAATTTTTACAATTCTGACCACTGTCTCTTTATGAGGTTATAACTCTGGAACGCTTCAACGGATATTCGCGATTCTGAGATTGTTTTCTCGTGACAAATTGTACTTCACGTTCGAAGTAAAATTTCTTCGATATAACTTGCGTTTATTTTTGAAAAAAACGCAAATATGGCAAAAAATTTTAAAATTTTGCAATTTTCAAACTTTGAATTTTTATTCCTTAAAACAGAGAAATATATCACACAAAATAGTTAAGAAATAACATTTCCGACATGTCTACTTTACATCAGCACAATTTTAGAACCAAAATTTTTTTTTGTTAGGAAGTTATAAGGGTTAAAAGTTAACCAGCGATTTCTCATTTTTACAACAAAATTTACAAAGCCATTTTTTTAGGGACCACCTCACATTTGAAGTCACTTTGAGGGGTCTATATGGCAGAAAATACCCAAAAGTGACACCATTCTAAAAACTGCACCCCTCAAGGTACTCAAAACCACATTCAAGAAGTTTATTAACCCTTCAGGTGCTTCACAGGAACTAAAGCAACGTGGAAGGAAAAAATGAATATTTAACTTTTTAGCCACAAAAATGATCTTTTACAAACTTTTTTTATTTTCACAAGGGTAAAAGGAGAAAATGGACAGATAAGGTTGTTATGAAATTTCTCCTGAGTACGCCAATACCCAATATGTGGGGGAAAACCACTGTTTGGGCACACGGCAGAGCTCGTAAGGGAAGGAGCGCCGTTTGACTTTTTCAAACTAAAATTGGCTGGAGTTGAGATTGGACGCCATGTCGCGTTTGGAGAACCTCTGATGCGCCTAAACAGTGGAAACCCCCACAAGTGACACCATTTTGGAAACTAGACCCCCTAAGGTACTTATCTAGATCTGTTGTAAGCACTTTGAACCCCCAAGTGTTTCACAAAAGTTTATAATGCCTGGGTGTGAAAAAAAACAAAAAACAATTTTCCACAAAAATGATTTTTTAGTCCCAAATTTTTGAATTTTCCCAAGGAAATTGGACCCCAAAAGTTGTTGTCCAATTTGTCCTGAGTACGCTGATACCCCATATGTGGGGGGGGGAACTGTTTGGGCGCACGGCAGGGCTTGGAAAGGAGGTAGTAACGTTTTGGAATGCAGACGTTGATGGGGGTCATGTTCCGTTTGCAGTGTCCCAGATGAGCCTAAACAGTGGAAACCCCCCACAAGTGACCCCATTTTGGAAACTAGACCCCCTAAGGAACTTATCTAGATCTTTGGTGAGCACTTTGAACCCCCAAGTGCTTCACACAAGTTTATAATGCCCGGGCATGAAAATAAAAAATCCTATTTTTTCCCCACAAAAATTATCTTTTAGTCACTAATTTTTTATTTTCCCAAGGGTAACAGGAGAAATTGGACCACATAAGTTGTTGTACAATTTGTCCTGAGTACGCTGATACCCCATATGTGGGGGGGAACCACTGTTTGGGCGCACGGCAGAGCTCGGAATGGAAGGAGCACCATTTGACTTTTTCCAACCAAAATTGGCTGGAATTGAGATTGGATGCCATGTTGCATTTGGAGAGCCCCTGATGTGCCTAAACAGTGGAAACCCCCCACAAATGACCCCATTTGGGAAACTAGACACCCTAAGGAATTTATCTAGATCTTTGGTGAGCAATTTGAACCCCAAGTGCTTCACACAAGTTTATAACGTAGAGCCGTAAAATTTAAAAATCATATTTTTTCCACAAAAATGATCTTTTCACCCCAATTTTTATTTTTCCAAGGGTAACAAGACTCCAAAAGTTATAGTGCAATTTGTCCTGAGTGCGCTGATACCCCATATGTGGGGGTAAACCACTGTTTGGGTGCATGGCAGAGTTTGGAAGGGAAGGAGCGCCGTCTGACTTTTTCAACGCAGAATTGGCTGGACGTCATGTCGTGTTTAGAGAGCTCCTGATCTGCCTAAACAGTGGAAACCCCCATAAATTACACCATTTTGGAAACTAGACCCCTCAAGGAACTTATCTAGATGTGTGGTGAGAACTTTGAACCCCCAGGTGTTTCACTAAAGTTTATAACGTACAGCCGTCAAATAAAAAATCTTTTTTTTTTTTTTACAAAAATTATTTTTTCGCCCCCAATATTTTATTTTCACAAGGGTAACAGAAGAAATTGGAACCCAAAAGTTGTTGTCCAATTTTGTTCTGAGTACCCTGATACCAAATATGTGGGCGAAAACTACTGTATGGGCACACGTCGGGGCTCGGAAGGGAAGTAGTGACGTTTTGGATTTCAGACTTTGATGGAATGGTCTGGGGGCATCATGTCACATTTGGAGAGCCCCTGATGCACCTAAACAGTGGAAACCCCCCACAAGTGACCCCATTTTGGCAAATAGACCCCACAAGGAACTTATCTAGATGTGTGGTGAGCACTTTGAACCCCGAAGTGCTTCACAGAAGTTTATAACGTACAGCCGTAAAAATAAAAAAACTTTTTTTTTTTTACAAAAATGATTTTTTTCGCCCCCAATATTTTATTTTCACAAGGGTAACAGGAGAAATTGGACCACAAAAGTTGTTGTCCAATTTGTTCTGAGTACGCTGATACCCAATATGTGGGAGAAAAACTACTGTATGGGCGCACGTCAGGGCTCGGAAGGGAAATAGTGACGTTTTGGATTGCAGACTTTGATGGAATGGTCTGGGGGGCGTCATGTCGCATTTGGAGAGCCCCTGATGCACCTAAACAGTGGAAACCCCCCACAAGTGACCCCATTTTGGAAAATAGACCCCACAAGGAACTTATCTAGATGTGTGGTGAGCACTTTGAACCCCGAAGTGCTTCACAGAAGTTTATAACGCACAGCCGTAAAAAAAAAAAATATTTTTTTTTTGTACAAAAATTATATTTTTGCCCCCAGTTTTTTATTTTCCCAAGGATAACAGAAGAAATAGGACAAATTGCACAATAACTCTTGGGGTCCAGAGTACGCTGATACCCCATATGTGGAGATAAATTACTGTTTGGACGCATGGCAGAGCTCAGAAGTGAAGGAGCACCGTTTGACTTTTTCAACGCAGAATTGGCTGGAATTGAGAGACGCCATGTCACATTTGGAGAGCCCCTGATGTGCCTAAACAGCGGAAACCCCCAATTCTAACTCCAACCCTAACCCCAACACACCCCTAACCCTAGTCCCAACCCTAACCACAAACCTAACCCTAACACACCCCTAATCCCAACCCTAACCCTAATCCTAACTTTAGCGCCAACCCTAACCCTAACTTTAGCCGCAAACCCTAACCCTAATGGGAAAATGGAAATAAATACTTTTTTTTAATTTTATTATTTTTCCCTAACTAAGGGGGTGATAAAGGGGGGTTTGATTTACTATTTATAGCGGGTTTTCATGATTGGCAGCTGTCACGCTAAAAGACGCTTTTTATTGCAAAAATAGTTTTTTGCATCGCCACATTTTGAGAGCTATAATTTTTGCATATTTTGGCCCACAGAGTCATGTGAGGTCTTATTATTTGCGGTACGAGTTGACGTTTTTATTGGTACCATTTTTGAGCATGTGACATTTTTTGATCGCTTTTTATTTCGATTTTTGGGAGGTTAGAATGAACAAAAATCAGCAATTCATGAATTTCTTTTGGGGGAGGCGTTTTTATTGTTCCGCGTGTGGTAAAATTGATAAAGCAGTTTTATTCTTCGGGTCAGTACGATTATGGCGATACCTCATTTATATCATTTTTTTATGTTTTGGCGCTTTTATAGAATAAAAACAATTTTATATAAAAAATAATTATTTTTGCATCGCTTTATTCTGCGAGCTATAACTTTTTATTTTTTCGCTGATGATGCTGTATGGCGGCTCGTTTTTTGCGGGACAAGATGACGTTTTCAGCGGTACCATGTTTTTTATATCGATCTTTTTGATCGCGTGTTATTCCACTTTTTGTTCGGCGGTATGATGATAAAGCATTGATTTTTTTGCATTGTTTTTTTTTTTTTTAAGGGGTTCACTAAAGGGGTTAACTAGTGGGACAGTTTTATAGGGGGGGTCGTTACGGACGCGGCGATACCAAATATGTGTACTTTTATTGTTTTGGTTTTTTTATTTACAGGAAGAAAGGAATTTATTGGGGAATATTTTTTTTTTTTTTCTATTTATTTTGGATTTTTTTTTAAAACATGTTTATTTTATTTTTTTAACTTTTTTACTTTGTCCCAGGGTGGGACATCACTGTATTTTATCAGATCGCTGGTGTGACAGTGTGCACAGCACTCTGTCACACCAGCGATCGCTCAGGCAGTGCAGCAGGCTTCTCAGTGCCTGCTCTCAGCAGGCACTGAGGAAGCCGCCTCCCTCCAGGACCCCGGCACCATCTTGGATCCGGGTCCTGGGAGGGAGGAAGCCCTCAGAACAGCGCGATCACATCGCGCTGGTCTGAGGGTCTCAGGGGGGCACGCAGTGAGCCCCCTCCCTGCGCGATGCTTCCCTGTGCCCCCAGTACACCGCGATCATGTTTGATCGCGGTGTGCAAGGGGTTAATGTGCCGGGAGCGGTCCGTGACCGCTCCTGACACACAGTCACGGGTGTCAGCTGTGATAATCAGCTGACACCCGGCGGCGATTAGCTGCGCTCCCGGAGGGAGCGCAGCTGATCGCCTATGACATACTATTCCGTCCATGGTCAGATTGTCACGGGTTTTATGGACGGGATAGTACGTCTAATGTCAGAGAGGGGTTAATACCGCATCAGATTCTGGAAATTTCCCTAGTGAGATGCTAGAAGCTACAATCGTACTCATACCCAAATCTAATTCGGACCCTAATCAAATGAAAAGCTACAGACCTATCTCCCTAATCAATACTGACGTTAAATTATATGCTAAGATTATAGCGGACAAATTAAACCAACTCCTCCCTAAAATAATTTCGAATGACCAGATTGGTTTTGTACTCAAAAGGCAATCGGTTGACGGTACAAGGAGACTGATCAACCTCATAAAATTGATTAACTAAAAAAAAACTAAAGCTGCCATAATATCCCTCGACGCTGAGAAGGCTTTTGATCACCTGAATTGGGATAATCTATTCGCTACTCTCCATAAATTTGGCTTTCACTCGAAACTCCTCTCCCGTATTTCAGCTATTTATTCTAATCCCACTGCAAAGATAAATGTTAACAATCACCTCTCCTCTTCCTTTAATATATCGAATAGCACGAGACAAGGATGTCCACTTTCACCCCTCTTATTCGTTATGGCCATTGAGCCACTTGCCAAACTCATTAGGGATGATCGAGATATCCATGGTGTTGTATCTGGCTCTAAAGATTATAAAATTGGCCTTTTTGCCGACGACATAGTTCTAACAATTTCAAATCCCCTTATATCTATAACAAAAATACAAGATCTACTTTCAAAGTTCTCAAAGGTTTCATACTTTAAAATAAATGAATCCAAGTCCAAAATTCTTCCATTAAATCTAATCAAATCAGATATTGAAGAAATTGAACAAATTTCGTCTTGGAGTTGGTCATTTAACCATATAATATACCTGGGCCTGAAATTTTCCAATAAAATCTCCTCATTGATTCCTCTCAACCTATCTTCTATTATCAAAACCATATCTGATGCTATGTCCACATATGGAGACAGAGGTCTCTCATGGTGGGGTAAAATCATTACTTTTAAGTCCTATATCCTGCCCAAAATCCTATATGTATTTAGGTCACTACCTCTCCCCATTTCAACCCCTTTTCTAACTAGTCTTCAACTAAGGACTAATAATTTCATATGGGGCAACAAAAAAGCGAGGATCTCAGCTAATATTCTTTTCAACAGCAAAAGGTTCGGTGGCGCCGGGCTGCCAAATATTTCGATATATTATTTCTAATTTCTGATTAAACGAAGTCTGTTCTGTTGGCCTCAACCAGACCCTCCTGCCTGGTGCGATGTTGAACGTTCTCTAAACTACAACGTCCCGCTTTACCGTCTTATTCTAGACTCCCTACTTCTCAAAAAAGACCCTCCTCTTTCAAACCCCATTTTTAGCGCAACTTTAGAGGCTTAGAAACTTCTTTCTAGGCAAAAGAAAGGTCTGAATAGATTTGACACCCTGAAAAACCTCTCGCTTCATACCATCTGCTCCCTTTATCACCAAGATCTGGATCCCATTTGGCCTGAGATGGGTATAAACAAACTTAAAGATCTTTACACTGGAAAAACTCACATCCCATTTAGGCTTCGTAAAGAAAAGTTTAACTTTCCCACCTCTTTATTTTGTAAATATATCATCTTGAAAGTTATCACGGAAGAGTTCCTTCTGAAAAAACCCAAGTTATCAGAACCCATTGGCAATCTTATTAATAACATCAATGTGATGTCCGCTCACTGCAGGTCTGAACTGCAGGTAAGACAGTACCCCAAGAAACCCCGAGACCCTTTACCCCTATACAGGGATCTGGAATTATAGCGAAGCCCAGGGGTAGCTGCTAGAGTTGAGCGATACTTTCCGATATGCTAAAGTATCGGAATCGGAATGGTATCGCCGATATCACTAAAATATCGGCGATACCCGATACCGATACCGGAAGTCCCATGTAAGTCTATGGGAACAAAATATCGCAACTAAAAAAACCCCATTCTTTCCTTGTAAACACTAAATATACACACATAGAATACATATATATATATATACATGTCATTGTGACATATATATATACATATATGTATAGTTTATACACTTCTACATAGTAAAATATCCTTTGATTCAATTGCCGGGTAAAGCCGGCTTCAGTGAAAAGACAGAAGCACCCGACATGAAATGACACTTGGTGTACATAGGGTTAAACATTTCTTTTCATGTCCTTTGCTATCTAATTTGCACAAACAATTAAATCAGACTATGTGTGCAAAATTTCACACCTGTAGGGGTTAATTAAAGGTGTAAATTCGTTGTAAAAAAACGGACTTTTTTGCTACGAATTTACACCTTTAATTAACCCCTAGAGGTGTGAAATTTTGCACACATAGTCTGATTTAATTGTTTGTGCAAATTAGATAGCAAAGGACATGAAAAGACATGGTTAACCCTATGTACACCAAGTGTCATTTCATGTCGGGTCACCCGACATGAAATGACACTTGGTGTACATAGGGTTAACCATGTTTTTTCATGTCCTTTGCTATCTAATTTGCACAAACAATTAAATCAGACTATGTGTGCAAAATTTCACACCTCTAGGGGTTAATTAAAGGTGTAAATTCGTTGTAAAAAAAACGGACTTTTTTGCTACGAATTTACACCTTTAATTAACCCCTAGAGGTGTGAAATTTTGCACACATAGTCTGATTTAATTGTTTGTGCAAATTAGATAGCAAAGGACATGAAAAAACATGGTTAACCCTATGTACACCAAGTGTCATTTCATGTCGGGTTCTGCATTTTCACAAAAGCCGGCAATTGAATTAGCGGCTATTATACTATGTAGAAGTGTATGAACTACAAATATAAATATATATATATATATGTGTCACAAATTCAATGACATGTATATATATATATGAGGTGTAAAATTGCTGAAAAAAAATGCGTGGGCTCCCGCCCTATTTTCGCAACCAGACAGACAAAGCCAGTGAGTGGGGGCAGATAATAATAGCCCAGAGAGGGACCATTATTTTTGCCCCCCCCCGGCTACTAACATCTGCCCCCAGACACCCCAGGAAAGACAAATCTATAATTAGATTCGCCCTTTCTGGCACTTTGCCGTCTATTCCCATTGCCCTGTAGCGGTGGCGAATGGGTTAATATGGGGTTAAAGCCACCTTGCTATTGAAAGGTGACCTTAAGCCAGGTTAATAATTGAGAGCTGTCAATTAGACAACTATCAATTATTAATCCTATTGCATGAAATAAAAATAAAACACACACACTTTAATTAAAAATCATTTTAATGAAATAAAGACACATGTTTTTGACCATCTTTTATTTTACTGCAAAAACCATTTCCTGTAATAAAAATAAAATAAAAAAGCAAAATTATTCTTACCTATCCCATGCACAGTCAGGTCCCACGGTGTAATCCTTCAGAAAGGGTTAATGTTTACTGCAGGGACCGCAGCTAATGCTGCAGCCTCACAGTAAACCCCAAATGAATGAGCTCCTCTCCTGCCTGACAGGAGAGTAAAGGCTGGGTGTCACATAACGATACACCAGCGATCCCGACAACGATATGCACTTGTCAGGATCGCTGGTGTATCGCTACATGATCGCTGCTGAGCTGCCAAACAGGCAGCTCAGGCAGCGATCTGGGACAGCGACACTGCGGGTAACATCGCTTAAGGGCCCGTCTCACATAGCGATATCGCTACCGAGATCGCTGCTGAGTCACTAGTTTTGTGACGCAGCAGCGAGCTCACCAGCGATATCGCTGTGTGTGACATTCAGCGACGATCAGCCCCCCTGCCGGGTATCGCTGATCGTCGCAGAAATGTCAGGACCTTTTTTTGATCGCTGGTTTCCCTCTGACAGGCACGCATCACTGCGTGTGACAGGCGGGAAACCAGCGATCAAAGGTCCTGACATTTCAGCGACGATCAGCGATACCCGGCAGGGGGGCTGATCGTCGCTGAATGTCACACACAGCGATATCGCTGGTGAGCTCGCTGCTGCGTCACAAAACTAGTGACTCAGCAGCGATCTCGGTAGCGATATCGCTATGTGAGACGGGCCCTTAAGTGGAAAGCTTAATTGATTGCTTTCCACTTTCACTTCAGGTCAGCCAGGGACACAATCAGTGACGTCAGAGGGAACTGATTAACAAAAATAGGGGTTCCCTTCGAAAAAAAAATGGCGTGGGGTCCCCCCTATTTTTGTTAGCCAGCCAGATGAAGCAGACCGCTGAGGCCTGGATTTTCAGGCTGTTAAGGAGCCAAGATCCATGGACCTTGCCAGCCTGATAATACCAGGCCACAGCAGTCTGCATATCTTGGCTGATTAACAAAAATAGGGGATCCCCTCGAAAAAAATTGGCGTGGGGTCCCCCCTATTTTTGTTAACCAGCCAGATGAAGCAGACCGCTGAGGCCTGGTTTTTCAGGCTGGTAAGGATCCAATATCCATGGACCTTGCAAGCCTGATAATACCAGGCCACAGCAGTCTGCTTAGCTTGGCTGATTAACAAAAATAGGGGATCCCCTCGAAAAAAAAAACGGCGTGGGGATCCCCCCTATTTTTGTTAACCAGCCAAGTAAAATGCAGACTGCTGCGGCCTGGTATTAAAAGACTGTCAAGGCCCATGGATTTTGGCCCTCAACAGCCTGATAATACCAGGCTACAGCAGCCCCACATTTGGCGCATCAAAAGATGTGCCAATTGTGGCACTTTACCCGGCTCTTCCCACTTGCCCTGTAGCGGTGGCAAGCGGGGTAATAAGGGGTTAATGTCACCGTTGATTGCACGGTGACAATAAGCCCGGTTAATAATGGATAGGCGTCAATAAGACACCGATCCATTATTAATCCCAAAGTTATTAAATGTATAAAAAAAAGACAAAGCAAGAAAAAAGTATTTTAATGAAATAAAAGAGACAACACAGTTTTCATTTCTTTTATTATACACTCATTCCTGCGACGCCATCGATCTCCTGTAAAAAAAGAAAAAAAACAAACCAACAGTATACCACCTGTCCGACGCAGTCCATAACGATAGTCCCACGACGATCCAGCTCTGCTACATCGCAATGACAGGCAGAGCCTGTCATTGCAACGCAGCACAGCTGATTACCTGCTTCCCCGGCGGTGACGTCATCGGACTGACTGCTTTACGGCCGGGATTACCCAGCAGTCACTGCAGTTATCGCGAGAAACTGCATGTGACCGCCGGGGAAAGAAGATGGCGGCCATGAAGCAGTCCAGGACGTGACCGCCGGAGATCTTCTGCCAGGTAAGTGCCGCTGACTCCTGACAGACCCGACAGACGGACACTGACAGTGACAGTGACATCCCGATTCCGGTATCCGATAAGACGAAAATATCGGAACTCGGAATCGGAATTCCGATACAGCTAATATCGGCCGATACCCGATATTTGCAGTATCGGAATGCTCAACACTAGTAGCTGCCTATGAGAGCAGTGTACCTGAGTAGGAAGGACGCTAGGAAGGGAATAAAAGCGAGACCAAATGCGTAATCATAAGTCCAAAGGTCAAAACCGGAAGGGGCGGCAAAGGTACAAAATCGGCAGGCTAAAGAAAGGTCAAATCCAGGCAAAAGTCAGAGTCAAAACCAAGACTATATCTGGCGGCTTGCAAGCCAGACTCCAAGGCATTTGAAGGGCATGGCTACCTCTCACAGACTCACAGTCTGATTACCTCATCTGGACCACCCCCAGAACCAGGCCAGATGGTGATGCATGACCGACACCAACCACCCCACCTCCGACAGCAGAGCGAAGCCTACGCCCACCAGACACCTGAGTCCGGGGCCTCCCAGCGGCCGAGGCAGGAACACCAGCCACTGAATGCAACGGCAACATGACAGTACCCCTCCCTCTAAGAGGGGCCTCTGGACCCTCAAAACCCGGTTTGTTGGGATGAAGGAGGTGAAACTTCCTGATTAACCCCTTGGCATGGACATTACTGGCAGGCACCCAGGACCTTTCCTCCGGACCGTAGCCCTTCCAATGCACCAGATACTGCACGGATCCTCTCACTAAACGGGAATCAAGGATCTTTTGGACTTCGTATTCCAAAGCACCCCTACCAAAACTGGAGGAGGAGGGGACTGGACAGGATGAATCGGAGAGTGGTACAATTTGAGAAGGGATTTATGGAATACATTGGGCAGTTTAAATGATTGAGGGAGCTTCAGGCGAAAGGCTACTGGATTAATCACCTCAATAATTTCATACGGACCAATAAACCTGGGGCCTAATTTGGCAGACGGCACTTTGAGCTTAATATTCCTGGTAGAAAGCCAAACTTTGTCCCCCACTCCCAGGTCCAGGCCCTTGGAACGCCGTTTATTAGCAGACAAAGTCTGTCTAGTCTGAGCCCCTTTCAAGTTTACGTTGACTTCTGACCAGATAGTTTTTAACTGGTCTATGGTCCTTTCTACCCCAGGGACATCTGACATCCTAGAAGAGAACGAACCAAAGCGCGGGTGCAGCCCATGATTACAGTAGAAAGGGGTAGTCTTGATGGACTCCTGGTACTGATTATTCATGGCAAACTCTGCTAGCGGTAGGTGTTCCACCCAATCGGACTGATGCTCAGAGATATAGCAACGTAGATTCTGCTCAAGCGCTTGGTTGGTGCGTTCAGTTTGACCATTGGTTTCAGGGTGATAGGCAGAGGAGAAGGACAATTCCATTCCAATTCGTTTACAGAATGCCCTCCAAAATTTCGAAACAAATAGGGTGCCCCTATCGGACACGATATTCACAGAAATACCATGCAATCGCACAACATGAGTAATGAATAATTTGCTCAGGGTCTCGGAATTAGGTAATCCAGACAGAGGAACAAAATGACACTGCTTGCTGAATCTATCCACTACCAACCAGATACACATCTTCCCTTCTGAGAGTGGCAGATCAGTAATAAAGTCCATGGAGATATGGGTCCAAGGACTTTCAGGGGCAGGCAGGGACTGGAGCCACCCAACAGGGAGATTATGGGGAGACTTAGCGTGAGCACAGGTTTCACAGGCCAGTACATAGTCCTTACAGTCCTTTACTACAGTTGGCCACCAAAAATTCCTAGTTACAAGTCTGATGGTGTTTTTGATACCTGGATGCCCTGCAAGGATGGAATCATGTGATTCCTTCAGAACTTGAAGGCGGAATGTGGCCGGGACAAATAGTTTTTGGGGAGAAATTGTGTCAGGTGCCTGCTCTGGGGATCTACGGATTTCTTCCAGAAGATCCAAGGATACAGCTGACATAACAATTCCTTTGGCTAGTATTGGAGTCGGTTCAGAGTCCTCGACCTTTGAGGGGCAAAAACTTCGAGAAAGGGCATCAGCCCTTACATTTTTAGTACCCGGTGTTAGGGTTCGAGTTTCCGCTGCTGCACAAGGGGAGTCTCGAACCTGTCCCGCTGCGGTCCCCCATCCATCTCTGGCTGCAGTGGAGCCTGCTCAGCAAAGATGTCGGTCCCAGCGTCTTGCCCAGTTTAACACTGTGCAGAGGCTTGTTGCGGTCTTTTCTGGTTCCTCTATTATAACCAGTGCTGGAGCAGGCAGTTCGGGAACTAAGTCCCTGCTTTCTCCATCTGAGCATGCCCAGGGCAAGATCTCCCATTGGAGATCAGGGGTCACATGCTCGGTTACAGCAGCGACTCCCATTGGTCCGCCAGGAAGGTCCTGAAACTGCATGTGTTCTGGAATGGTTTCATTGGTCCTTTTCTGGTAGGTCCTGCAGTTGCTACTATAAAAGGGTGGCATGGCTGGGCCGCCATGCGCTAGTATCAAATCCGTTACATGCTTGCGCCAGTGTGGTCGTGTATGCATGTGGTTAGGTCTGGCTGAAATAAGCCCCTAGAATACCGGCACCTCCGGTGAGGAGATTGTATGCACGTGTTCAGGGCTTGGCTGAAAACGCCATTAGAATACCGGCTACTCCAGTCAGGAGATTATTGCTTGTGTTCTGACTACATGATCACGGACTGCTATCCGCACACACATGAAGAAGACCCAACGTGGAATCTACACATTTACAAAAATTAGTGTCAGACACTAACAAAGTGGCATCAATATAAACACAGTAGAAATAGTATAATAGGGACTGACACGTCTTCCACTACACCGAAACCAGCAGATGGACAAGCAAGCTGGACTGTTCACATTTCCACAAATTATTGTTAACATTTCCAGCTGCAGCAGAAACAGCAGGCATATAAGCCCTACTAAAGATATCAGAGACTGCAATTACGCAAGAACTATGCAACACACTAAAAACTACAACATCCAGTAACAGAAGTTGTCAGTTGTCTTTGGATAGGATATCATGTTAGTGGGTCACTAGTGCTCTCAGAAACATTAACATCTACCCCACATACACCTCGAACACCAAGCCTAATCCCCCTTCCTCCATGACCTCGCTTTTTCACAGTCATGTTGCTCAGATAGTGTGCTATGAGCACACTATTAGCAACTAAAAATAGATTTTTTTTACTCTGCACAACCTCAGCACACAGTTGAATTTCAGTGGCACAAAATTAAAAGGTGAAATATGGCATGATTAATCACGTTACTCACAGCAGAAAGAATTCTTGAGGTCTGTATGACAAAGAAGATCTGCTCCCAAAAATTTCAAAGTGAGATGTCCCCTACTGTATGACATTAGTAACAGATTTTTTTTTGTTTTTTTGGTGTGGATGATGCATGTGGATGAGGCCTGTATAACATTGACTAGATGCTACAAACAATTTCAAAGTGATATGTCCCCTACTGTATGATGTTAGTAACAGAAGAATTTTTTGGGGCAGGAATGGGAACGTACAACAGGATCAATAACAGGGCGGCTATGGGAAGTACAAGATCCAGGATCCAGCCTACAACTATTACTCATCTACCCAACACCAATTACCAGAGAGCGTTTGATACTCCTCAGTAGATAGGTGTAAGAGGTACATGTCTAAAGCTAGGTATAAAAGATGCCCATCAGAAATTGGATGCCAAAGATGCACATAATCTACAAGATAGCCTCCAAACAAATTAAAAGTGACATGTCTCCTACTGTATGACATTAATAACAGAAATAAAATTTGGGGCCTGTCAATAAGGCCTGTGTAAGATTGAGTGGATGCTTTAAACAATTTAAAAGTGACAGGTCCCCTACTGTATGATGTTATTAACAGAAGAATTTTTTGGGGCCTGTCGATAAGGCCTGTATAAGATTAAGTGGATGCTCCAAACAATGTAAAAGTGACATGTCCCCTACTGTATGACGTTAATAACAGAAGAATTTTTTGGGCCTGTTGATAAGGCATGCATAAGATTGACTAGATGCTCCAAACAATTTCAAAGTGACATGTCCACTACTGTATGACGTAAGTAACATGAATTTTTTAAGGGCCTGTCGATAAAGTCTGTATAACATTGACAAGATGCTCCAAACAATGTAAAAGTGACATATCCCCTACTGTATGCAGACTGTGGAAAGGACGGTCAGAAGGAGCGCCAGCTGCACGTGTCCAAATAGTAGGTAAAAAACCAATGCTGCTCCAGCTGGGTGCCTCAAATGAGGAAAAAAAGTGGGATAAAGATCAAAATACCCGGTCCAAGGGAGCGCAAAGAATAAAAATTAGTTTACAAAACCTCATTTATTGACATGAAATTAGTCCACATGTCCCCTACTGTATACTGTTAGTAACAGAAGAATTTTTTGGGGCCTGTCGCTAAGGCCTGTATAAGATTGCCTAGATGCTACAAACAATTTCAAAGTGACATGTCCCCTACTGTATGCCATTAGTAACAGAAGAATTTTTTGGGCGGGAATGGAAATGTACAACAGGATTAATAACATGGCAACTATGGGAAGTACAAGATCCAGGATCCAGCCTACAACTATTACTCATCTACCCAACACCAATTTCCAAAGAGCGTTTGATGCTCGTCAGAAGATAGGTGTAACAGATGCATGTATCAAGCTAGGTATAAAAGATGCCCATGAGAAAATGGATGTCAAAGATGGATATAATCCAGAAGATAGTCTCCAAACAATTTAAAAGAGACATGTCCCCTACTGTATGACGTTAGTAACAGAAGATTTTTTGGGGCCTCCAAACAATTTAAAAGTGACATGTCCTCTGCTGTATGACGTTAGCAACAGAAGAATTTTTTGGGGCCTGTGGATAGGGCCTGTATAAGATTGAGTGGATGCTCCAAGCAATTTAAAAGTGACATGTCCCCTACTGTATGACGTTAGTAACAGAAGAATGTTTTGGGGCCTTTTGATAAGGCTTGTATAAGATTGAGTGGGTGATCGCCCCTACTGTATGACGTTAAAATTTTTTGTGGCAGGAATGGGAACATACAACAGGATCAATAACAGGGTGACTATGGGAAGTACAAGAACCATTATCCAGCCTACAATTATTACTCATCTACCCAACACCAATTATCAGAGAGCGTTTGATGCTCATCAAAAGATAGGTTAGATAGGATAAAAGATGCCTGTGAAAAATTGGATGCCAAAGAAGCGCATAATCTAGAAGATAGCCTCAAAACAATTTCAAACTCAGATCTCGGCTGCTGTATCACGTTTGTAAAAAAAATAAAATTAATTAATTTTAATGTGCAACAGCTCTGCACATAGAACAATTTCAACGCCACTAGATGAAAAGGTTTGATATAGCCGGCTGTATCATGTTTATCAACAGAAAAAAATACATATTTTAATGTGCTTGAGGTCTGCAGATAGCTTCATATCACTGCCACAAAATGACAATGTGGGATACGGCGGCTGAATCACATTCAGCAAAAGACAAAATTAGAACTTTTTTTTAATGACCGTTAGGTCTGCAGACAGGTTCATAAACCTGCCACAACATGACAATGTGGGATATGGCAGGCTGTATCTCATTTAGCAAAAGAAAATATTCGAATTTTTTTAATGCGCGTTAGGTCTGCAGATAGGTTCATATCACTGCCACAACATGACAACGTGGGATACAGCAGGCTGCTCAACATTTAGCAACAGAAAAAATTAGATTTTTTTAAAATGTTCCTTAGGTCTGCAGACAGTTTCATATCACCACAGCACTAATTGACAAGATGGGATACAGCAGGCTGTTTTCACATTTAGCAACAGAAAAAATTAGAATTTTTTTTAATGTTCCTTAGGTCTGCAGACAGTTTCATATCACCACAGCACTAAATGACGAGGTGGAATGCAGCAGGTTTTTTCACATTTAGCAATTGAAAAAATATTATTTAGAATGCTATACTCATGCATGGAGCACAATAGAAGCAGTGCTCAACACTAGTGTTGAGCATTCCGATACCGCAAGTATCGGGTATCGGCCGATATTCGAGGTATTGGAATTCTGATACTGAGTTCCGATACTTTTGCCATATCGCATACCGGAATCGGAAGTTCACATAATGCTATGAGAGGCAGTGTGATTTGATTCAGCCAATGAGGAATCCTAAGAAGTATGGGCACATCCTGTAATGCTGCGGTCATGATAACTAATGGCATGGCTGTGATTGGCTGCTGAAATGATATCAGATAGAGAGTAACCTGAGGCAACTCATTTTCAATGCAGAAAATATTTATTAATGAATCCAAGGATGCACAGAAAATAACACCGACGTTTCGGTACTGGGGCCTTTATCAAGGTTATATTTCTGTGCGCTTCCAGGAGCAAAATATATGTGAGAGCTGAGAGGAGGAGAGATCAGGGAACCAGCCGCTGTGAGAGACGTGTTAATAAATATTTTCTGCATTGAAAATGAGTTGCCTCAGGTTACTCTCTATCTGATATCATATTTTCCTGATGGCCCAGGCTTGCTTTTTCCATTGTTTTCTACAATACGGCTGCTGAAATGATGTCATGAATGCACTATAAAAGGCGCCGCCACCATTTTGGTTTCACTCTGCTGTGAATTCAGTTAGGGACAGAACGCTGCTCTTCTGACTCTGAGGGACAGTTAGAGATTGTGATTTTGTGAATTGTTCTTTAGGCAGGCTAGTTTACCAACCGCTGTGTAAAGCTTCCTTTTGCCTTGCAGTGCTGTTTTCACAGCTGTCTGCAAGGTCTGTGTGTGAGTGCAGGTCACGCTGCAGTTTGGTCTGCATCCACTACTGGTTGTAGTCAGCTGCACGTGTGTCACTGGCTCACCTTTTTTTTTTGTAATTGGTGCTGCTCAATTCAATTTAAATTAACTCATCTATTAGTGTGCCGCGCTTCCATCCGTATCCAATACATTGGTTGCAAACACTATAGAAGTGCATAGTGGAGCCTTTCAGAGCTAGTGCACAGTTGTCTGCAGTGTTCACGGCTGTCTGTGAGGTTTCTTTGTGAATGCAGCTCACGCTGGTTAGTTCTGCATCCACTGCTGGTTGTAGTCTGCTAAGCATGTGTCACTGCCTCATCCTTTTTTTTTTTGTAATTGGTGCTGCTCAATTCAATTTAAATTAACTCATCTATTAGTGTGCCGCGCTTCCATCCATATCCAATACATTGGTTGCAAACACTATAGAAGTACATAGCGGAGCCTTTCAGAGCTAGTGCACAGTTGTCTGCAGTGTTCACGGCTGTCTGTGAGGTCTCTTTGTGAGTGCAGCTCACGCTGAAGTTAGTTCTGCATCCACTGCTGGTTGCAGTCTGCTAAGCATGTGTCACTGCCTCGTACTTTTTTTTTTTGTAATTGATGCTGCTCAATTCAATTTAAATTAACTATCATCTATTAGTGTGCTCGCGCTTCCATCCGTATCCAATACATTGGTTGAAAACACTATAGAAGTACATAGCGGAGCCTTTCAGAGCTAGTGCACAGTTGTCTGCAGTGTTCACGGCTGTCTGTGAGGTCTCTTTGTGAGTGCAGCTCACGCTGAAGTTAGTTCTGCATCCACTGCTGGTTGTAGTCTGCTAAGCGTGTGTCACTGCCTCATACTTTTTTTTTTTGTAATTGGTGCTGCTCAATTCAATTTAAATTAACTCTCTCCTATTAGTGTGCCGCGCTTCCATCCGTATCCAATACATTGGTTGCAAACACTAGATAGGAGTAGATAGAGGAGCCATTCGGCTGGTTTGCGGCCTGCAGGACCAGCCAGATTAGTATTACCCTATTTTTTGTAGCCTTATCTATTGCATTCTAGTTTCCTGCATTGTAATAGCTACAAAAAGTTTGTGATACTATCGATTGTACATCTTTTGTCTCAATCACAACCTTTGTTTTTTTGGTGAAAAACACAAAAAAGTGAATAAAGTTCACCAAACACTACACTTGACACTAGTTAGGCCACATTAGCTCATATTAAAGTGTAGTCCACACTTAATAAACTTAATGTTTCTTATACCTGTTAGCAGCTGTTCAGGAATAAGCACACTAAGGCCTTAGTACTTTTCTGCCTATCTTTATCAATCTACCAAGATGAAGAAGACAGGGAGTAAGGCACGTGGTCGTGGGCGTGGAGTTTCAGCAGGGAGAGGACGTGGGGATTCTGTGCCTGCTGCGGGCACCAGTGACACAGCATCCCACAGTTTTCCCCTTGAGCGGTCCTTTATGCGCAGTTTTGTAGGAGCTCGGCGTACCCCCCTGCTGCGGGAAGAACAAATTGAACCGTTGTCGGATGGATGGCAGCTAACGCATCGACTTCATTTACTTCCACATCCTCTCAGGACCAGAGCACTGAAGAGCAACCGTCTGTCTCTTCACCACCTGCCAAATTGCCCAGGCAGTCAGAGAGCTCTATACAGGAGCCAGCTCAGTCTCTACTTCTGTTTTCTGAATCTGTTGGCTTGGAAAGAGGGGGCCAGCCAAGCAGTATTCTAGAATGTGAAGAAGAGGGAGTATGCAGTGATGCACAACTGCTTTGTCTCTCTGAATCTGAAGAGGTGGGTGGGCCAGTGCCTTTGGTCAGCACACCTCAGAACGCATCTGATGATGATGAGACTCAGGTGCCAGTTTCTGTTGCGCATGGTGCTGGCCAGACGACCCAGGAGAAGCAGGTGTTTGAAGAGGGTAGTGGAGATGATGAGGTCCTTGACCCATCATGGCGTGATGAACAGGAAGGTGGTGGGAGCAGCTCTGAGGAAGAGATTCCCCCAATGGTCCAAACAGGAGGGAGAGGTAGGGTTCAGACTCGGTTTCCTGTAGCCTCCACTTTGGCACCCGTTCGGAGCGGTTCTCTTCCAAAAGCCAAAACGGGCGCTCCCAGAACGTGCAGTGCGTGGTCCTTTTTTGACACAGTTGCAGATGACATTTGCTTTGTCAAATGCAAGCTGTGTAATCAAAAAGTAAAAAGAGGTAAAAGTGTCAGCAACCTCAATACCACAAATATGTGGAAACATGTGCGGACCAAGCACGTGGTGGAGTTACAAAGACACACTGGAGACGTAGGCCAACCTACAGCACCACCTACAGCTTCAGCTCGTACATCTTCAGCTCGTGTTTTAGCCTCTTCCTCCAGCTCACACACAGCTGGTTCGGCTTCCTCACATGATCGCCCTGGAAGAACCTCTGGCACTGGTGTGCAGAGACCCAGTGTAATTCCACCCACAGCACCACGTTCCCTGTCATCCTCACACTCCCAGGCCACTCTACAGCCATCGGTAGCACAGGCATGGGAGAAAAGGCGGCCATACTCGGCAAACCATCCACGAGCACAGGCTCTGAATGCTGGCATTGCAAAACTCCTGTCCCTTGAAATGCTGTCATTCAGGCTGGTGGAGACTGACACCTTCCATAACTTCATGGCATTGGCAGTCCCACAATACAACGGGCCCAGCCGCTTTTATTTCAGCAGGCAAGCCGTCCCAGCGCTGCAAAAGCATGTGGAGGGGAAAATTAAACATGCGCTACTAAACGCCGTCAGTAGCAAGGTCCACCTGACCACCGATGCGTGGACCAGTAACCATGGACAGGGACGATACCTTTCCCTCACTGCCCATTGGTTCAATGTTGTGGAGCCGGGTACAGATCTTGAGAGTGGCGCTGTACATGTTCTGCCAACTCCAAGGATTGCAGGAATCCAGTCTGTACACATTGACTCCTCCTCCTAGTCTAGTTACTCAGAATCATCGCTGCAGGAGCCGTCACGGTCTACCTCCACATGGTTCCGTGAACGCTTACCTGTTACGACTGATATGATCACAGCCGTGGCCAAACGTCAATAGGCCATCCTAAAATTAATTTCTATGGAGAATCGAAGCCACACAGCACAGGAGCTCTGGAATGCCATCAAGCAGGAGAGTGACGTGTGGTTTGGGCCAGCGAATCTCCAGCTAGGCTTGGTAGTGTGTGACAATTACCGAAATCTGGTGGCAGCTCTGGGCCTAGGCAACCTCACTCACATACCATGTCTGGCACATGTGCTCAACTTGGTCGTGCAGAGTTTTTTGAGGGACTATCCGGACCTTGATGCACTGCTGCACAAGGTCCGCATAGAGTGCGCTCACTTGCAGCGTTCCAGCATGGCCAGATCGCGCATTGGAGCTCTGCAACACCGATTCCGCCTTCCAGAACATCACATCATATGTGACCTACCCACTAGGTGGAATTCCATGTTACATATGTTGGAGCGGTTGTGTGAGCAGCAGGCAGCAGTAATGGAGTAACAGCTGCATCAGGCGCAATCAACTCGCAATTTGCGCCGTTCACACTTCACCACCACTGAGTGGGCCTCTATGAAGGACATCTGCCACGTTTTGCGTGCATTCGATGATTCCACGCAGATGGCGAGTGCAGATGATGCACTAGTCAGCATGACTGTCCCCCTATCTGCCTGCTTCAAAAACACTGCAAGCACTAAGGGATGAGGTTTTGGAAGAGGTGGAGGATGAGAAGTCACAAATTCCATCACCTTCTGGACAGTCTGCGCAACGTGGTTCCTCACAAAGGCCTAGGCAGGGGACACTTTGTGAGGAGGATGAGGAGGAGTCAATAGAGGAGGAAGACAACGCTCCAGAGGAGGGAGGTACACAATGCTCTTGTAGTCAGTATGTAGAGCGAGGGTGGAGTAATGCAGAGCAGGCAGAGATGACGCCTCTTGCAGGGGACAGCGTTTCTTGGCCAGTTGGGAGTCTGCAGCACATGGTTGATTTCATGCTGCAGTGCCTGAGAAACGACCGCCGCAGCGCCCACATTCTCACCACGTCTGATTATTGGGTGTTCACCCTCCTAGACCCTCGCTACCGGGACAACTTACAAAGCCTCATAACATCGTTGAACCGGGAGCGTAAAATGCGGGAGTACCAAGACACACTGGTGTATTCCATCATGTTCTCCATTCCAGCCGAGAGCACTGCTGCTAGTGCTTTACAAAGCATCTCTGTGCTCGAGGCAGTGGAGGAAGCTCTGAACCAAGAGGGAGCAGAAGCAGCGCATCTGCACAGGGCAAGACCAGTATGGCCCAAATGTGGCGAAGTTTTGTGACACCGCCACAAATGTCTACACCATCACAGATGGCTCCAGTCAGCAGGAGGCAACGTTTCCGTCAGATGGTGACAGACTACATGTCTTGCCCTCTCAGTGTACTCCTAGAGGGCTCTTCCCCCTTCAAGTTTTGGGTCTCTAAGCTGGATAGATGGCCAGAGCTTAGCCAGTATGCATTGGAGGTGCTGGCTTGTCCTGCTGCTAGTGTATTATCGGAGCGCGTCTTTAGTGCCGCAGGTGTTGTACTAACAGACCGTCACATGCGACTATCCTCCGATAACATTGACCAGCTTACTTTCCTGAAAATTAACAAGGCATGGATCTCACCTGAATTTGCCTGTCCGGTTTCCGATTAAATAACTGGTTGGCAACAGTATCCATGTCTCCTGTTCTGTTCATGTTTCTACCACCTGAACTGTACTCCCTGGGCTCCAACACTGACAGTTGCTGCTCAGAAGTGCCGTCTGCACAGAGAAAAACACAAGCTCATGTGTTAGTGGGGTTCAGTAATGCCAGCTGTTCCCCTTCTGTGTGTCCGGCAATAAGTCCTGCTACCTCCAATTTCAAGTTACACCAGATTTGAAAGTTGCTCATACTAGGCCTCAGCCTACACCCTCCTTGATCCTGGGCTTCAACACCGCCAGTTGCTGCTCAGAAGTGCTGTATGCACAGAGAAAAACACTTGCTCCTGTGTTTGTGGGGTTCAGTAATGCCAGCTGTTCCCCTGCTGTGTGTCCGGCAATAAGTCCTGCTACCTCCAATTTCAAGTTACACCAGATTTGAAAGTTGCTCATACTAGGCCTCAGCCTACACCCTGACTGAACCTGGGCTCCAACACCACCTGTTGCTGCTCAGAAGTGCTGTATGCATAGAGAAAAACACTTGCTCCTGTGTTTGTATGGTTCAGTAATGCCAGCTGTTCCCCTGCTGTGTGTCTAGCAATAAGTCCTGCTACCTCCAATTTCAAGTTACACCAGATTTGAAAGTTGCTCATACTATGCCTCAGCCTACACCCTCCTTGACCCTGGGCTTCAACCCCACCAGTTGCTGCTCAGAAGTGCTGTATGCACAGAGAAAAACACAAGCTCCTGTGTTTGTGGGGTTCAGCAATGACAGCTGTTACCCTGCTGTGTGTCCGGCAATAAGTCCTGCTACCTCCAATTTCAAGTTACACCAGATTTGAAAGTTGCTCATACTAGCCCTCAGCCTACACCCTGACTGAACCTGGGCTCCAACACCGCCAGTTGCTGCTCAGAAGTGCTGTATGCACAGAGAAAAACACTTGCTCCTGTGTTTGTGGGGTTCAGAAATGCCAGCTGTTCCCCTGCTGTGTGTCCGGCAATAAGTCCTGCTACCTCCAATTTCAATTTACGCCAGATTTGAAAGTTGCTCATACTAGGCCTCAGCCTACACCCTCCTTGACCCTGGGCTTCAACACCGCCAGTTGCTGCTCAGAAGTGCTGTATGCACAGAGAAAAACACTTGCTCCTGTGTTTGTGGGGTTCAGTAATGCCAGCTGTTCCCCTGCTGTGTGTCCGGCAATAAGTCCTGCTACCTCCAATTTCAAGTTACACCAGATTTGAAAGTTGCTCATACTAGGCCTCAGCCTACACTGTTATGTTTTGGTAGCTGAGGAGAGCAGGCAAAAACGGCAATACACCAGAGAGGTTGGAATCTACTGGATTGCAGTACCTTGACTAACCACCACAACTAAAGGCAGCCGTGGAGCGTTCCTACGTTGGTCCTAGACGCCTCGTCACAGCCTGAGAGGCCAACTACACCTAAAGATAGAAAGAGGAAAGCTATCTGCCCTGGAGCAGATCCCCAAAGAACATAGGAAGCCCCCAAACATGTAATGGCGGTTAGACAAGAGGAAATACAGACACAGACAGAAAATAGTATAAGCAAACGCTGGGGCCCAATCTGACTTAGACAGAAAAGGATAGGAAGGATACTTACTGCAATCCAAAAAAACCCTAAAAAAAACCAACGCTACTAATTGCAAAAACACCTGAGATCACACGACCTCTACCACCTAAATTAGTTCTCTGGTGTAACAAAACTAAGCCGCAGCCACAGAAAAAAAACTGGAAAAGGCAAATGAACAAACAACAATGGCTACAGAGGAACCGAGAGGAGACCAAGCCCCCCGGGGAGGGGAACCTGGCCAACCTCACAGAAATGCAGAGAAATATACAAATGGTAAGCACAAAAACAAAAAACAGAAAATATCTTATTTGAGAGCAGGAGAAGAGGCAAGACTCAGCAAGCTTCCAAGTGAACCAGGAAACAACGTTGAGACAAGAACAATTGATCACTGGCCACCATGATGGGGGGAAACCTCCCTTATATCCAGCCAGTCCGTGATCCCTGATTGCCAATCCTCATTGAATGGTTCAGTACTGTTTGCAACAACCAAAGGGAGCTTCTGCTCAGAATTCATTTCTAAAACATTCATAACAGTACCCCCCCCTTGAGGAGGGGTCACCGAACCCTCATTTGTGCAACCAGGTCGGTCAGGATGAGCTCTGTGATACGCACGGATCAGTCTCCTAGCATGGATGTCTGAAGCAAACACCCAAGAATTGTCCTCCTGACCATAACCTCTCCACTTAACCAAATACTGGAGTTTCCGTCTAGAAAACGAGAATCCAATATTTTCTCAACCACATACTCCAGATTGCCCTCAACCAAAACAGGGTCAGGGGACGCAGCCATAGGAACCACTGGCTCGACAAACCTCTTCAACAAGGACTTGTGGAACACGTTATGGATCTTAAATGTCCCTGGAAGAAGTCAACGAAAGGAAACAGGATTAAGAATCTCCATGATCTTATAAGGTCCAATAAACCTAGGCTTAAACTTAGGAGATGCAACTCTCATAGGGATATTTCTTGAGGACAACCAGACCAAGTCCCCCACTTTAAACCGAGGACCATCAGTCCTATGCTGGTTGGCAAACCGCTGGGCCTTCTCCTGAGAGAGGGACAACCTCTCCACTACCTGGTCCCAAATCTGCTGCATACGCTCCACAACAGAGTCAACACCCGGACAGACAGAAGCCTCCGTCTGTCCCGAAGAAAATCGAGGGTGAAACCCAAAATTGCAGAAAAATGGAGACATCAAAGTGGCAGAGCTTGCCCTATTATTGTATTGGAAATATATATGTATTCCATATATTCAAAGTATATTCATATATATGCATTCACAGTTAGATAGATCTCACTTGCTAAAAATCCTGTGCTCACACATATCTATGCAAAAAGCTGATGCCAGCTGTAATCAGTCGTTAAAGATGACCCTGGCCTTCATAAGGAACAAGTACAGAAAGTCTTAATAGATATCTATTGTTTTCTTTACTAGTCATGCAAGAAAGCTAGGGCAAAGAACAAAAACAATAAATCTGCAACTTCAGCCCTTTTATCATAATTATCATAATTATCATACTTACACTAGAACAGCCAATAATCTAGCAGCTTTTAATTGTATGTTAATTGACTAACCAGCCCCTTTTTGTAAACATATGAAACCTTGAATGAATAATAAATGTGGGGTCTTGACGAACTGCTGTACTGACACTTCCGTGTGGACAGTTTTCATTTCGTTCTGAGTGCTCAAAAAGACATTTAATAGAAAATTGGGAACAGATGCAGCAAACACTGCAGGATAGATTTATCCTAATTAAATTTCCATAACAGTTGGCACCTGCACGCGGGGCAGTGGACGAAACGCACGGGGACCTGCTGCCCGTAGAGACAGAGGTGTTGGCCATGGCCTTGGCTCACGGGACGGAGACTGCGCAGCTCCATAAGTAAGGTAAGAAAATCTTGTCATCTTACCTGAAAGTCCCTTGTGCTCAGTCCTGGTCTTACACCTCTTGCCGGTCAGGTGTGGTCACCACCGCATTCCCAGGTAGTGTAAAAAGTCCACACCCTTATCCAAAACCCTGGGATATAAGGTGTTTGCTGCTGTGCTGTGTATGTGTTTCATGTTTTATGTGAACCGGGAGAAAAGTTGGAACGGTGACTGTGTTTTTGCTTGCTGATTTCTAGGAGCTGTATAGCAAAAAACCAAATTGCTGGATAAGTTCCCGCAGTAATCCTTCATACATGGGAGGGAGGTCATCCCAGTAAAATCCAGGTGTGAGGGACGGGAGCTTTGATTGGATAAGTCCACGCAGTTATCCTTCACACATCGGAGGGAGGTCATCCCAGATCAATCCAGGTGTGAGGGGCGAGGGCTTTGAATCGGTTAAGTTTCTGCAGTTATCCTTCACACATAGGAGGGAGGTCATCCCAGATCAATCCAGGTGTGAGGGGCAGGAGCTTTGATTGGATAAGTTCTCACAGTAATCGTCCACGCAAGGGGGGAGGTCATCCCAGTCAAATCAGACGTGGATGGTGAGAATTTTGATTAAGGCTATTACAGATTACTGTGACCGGTGCACCGGCCAGGGCGTACGGTTTTCATTCGTGATAGACCTGGAGCATTGCCGTGCTCAGTGCAATTGGTGAGTTATCAGTTACCAGAGCAGCTTGTATGTGTCACAGATCATCAAAAGAAGGATTCGTATACTCCCGGGTGTTTGTTTCATTTGTACGTCTTCTTGTCTGTATCAGGTATCGCTGCTTTAAATTCACACTCAGAGCAGCGTACGCTCTGTCACTATCTCATTCACTGCTGGCTGCAGCAGCGAGAAACCCCTTTGACCCCCCTCCTCTGCTAATCACGTTGTCACATCTGTTTCCTGGTTTTGATCTTTTTAAGCTAGTTTTTTGGCTACAGGTGTAGCGTGAAAATTCTCAGGCATTCAGACTGAACTGTATTCATTTTTTGCTATTCTATATGGATAATCTTTTTTTTGATACGTGATTTCAGTGCCTGTAGACACAGCAAGCAGAGATATAAGGGAGGGGGAAGTGCTGGCAGCAGCGAGATTTTTTATTTTTTTTCCAGAGGCGGGAGGATAAAGCCTACGCTACCAGACAAAAGTTTTAAAGTATTTTTTCTTTTTGTTTTTATCATTTTACAATCAGTTTTTCCACCTCTTTTCTGTTTTTAATTAGCTGTTTTAGTAACAAGGGTTGTTTTTCAGAGTTTTATGATTAATACTTTTTTTCCCTCCCCTTTTTGGTCTATCTTTTTTCCTAGAGTTTTTTACTAAATCTAACTTTGTTTTTAAAGTTTTTCTTTTAAGTACATTTTTAAATAATTTTGGAGAGGTTTTTCTAATCAATTTATTTTAGAGTTTTATTCTCCAACCATTTTTAAAAAAAAGAAAAAAAAAGCACAACATCTACTAGCTTTGCTTTAGACCAAGGTCAGAACACAGATAAGGAAACTGCAGTCTGAGGGAGAATACACAAAACAGCTGCGCAGCGGCTTCACTCACCCTCCCATCAGGCATTCAGCGAAGACACACAGAACCAGAATGCAGCAGTTTTCAGATTTTTAATCACCTTTGTTGAATAGGATTTTGGAATAGACACAGTACGTAAGAATCGAAGGGCTAGGCATGTGAATAGAAGGTCAGAGTACGTGAGAAGCAAATGGACAGGCAGACTTTACGCTGCACAATGAAATGTTTTTTGTTTTTTTTTTTGTTTGAAAGGCACAGGTAAAGTTGTGTTTATAGATTACCGTCTTGCTATAAAAGAGCAGTGGGTGCATCGTGTTAGAAGGTACAGCAAGTTAATTTGATCAACGGACCAGGAAGTGATTTTTTATGTGAATAAGATTGAAAAGGTGTTAAATCATCTGTGAGAAAATGATCACTGACATGTCACAAGAGCAGAATTCAGAGTCACACACATCACATGTCCATCATGTGGAGACACGGGACAGGTGTAGGCTGCTCTCATTGAATAAGGAGCCTTGTACAGGGAAAAACGCTCCCCCCTCTCTCCACAGGGAGAAGGCATTTTTGTTTCAATGGTCCCCTCTCAAGAATCACGGGGGGACACCCTCTCCTCTTTCTTCTCTCAGTCCCTTTCTCCTTCTTCTTCAGACTTTTCTCCTCTTTCCTCGCTGCCATCCTCTCTATCCTTCTTTCCCTATCATTCCTTCTTTCCCCTCCCTCACATCTCTGACACATCCATTTTCTTCCTCTTCCTCTTTTCACCCTCTCCTCGTCATTTTCTCCTCTACCCCTCCACCTCTCTCCCCTCCATCTCTCCCCCCTCCTCTTTCCCTTCTCCTCCCACACCACACCCACCTGCTCGTGCTCGCTCTCCTCCTTCCTCCTCCTCTCAGGCACATCCCACTCTCCTCACTCACACCTCCCTTCTCTTCCTCTTTTTTCTACTTCGTTATCAACTGGGTCAACGCCCAATCAAAGCAATGTGGTGTCCCTGTATTCAGTGCCTCCAGCACAGGGCACCTGTCTATCCCAAGCACAGTACAAACATTGCCAGTCATTATATCAGGAGAAGAAAGTGCAAATCTCCCTACACAAATGCTGCAGGTAGGCCCCAGACACAACAGCTAGCAGAGCCACAGCCAGGGTTTCACAGGGGGGAGGTGTAGCTACAGACACAAATGAGGAACCTCAGTGCCGAGCAGGGCTGCCAGCATGGAACCATGACACTGATCCACCGCAGCCTCAGCAAGGAAGAGGAAATCCCCATGCAGCAAGACAACTTTTAAGCCCAAATCTCACCAGTATATGCACCAAGCACACCATGTCACTTCTCATCTGATGAAGATGAAGACACAACATGTGAATAGGCTGGAAATGAGTTACTGAGCAGAAGCTCCCTCTGGTGGTTACAAACGGTACTGGACTGTCCAGTGAAGATTGTGAGGATTGGGAATCAGGTGTTACTGACTGGTCTTATATAAGGGAGTCGCCTTCCCATCAGGGTTGCCGGTGATCAATTGTTCTGGTCTCAATCCTTGATTCCTGTTTCCTTGGTAGCCTGCTGTGTCATGTCTGAATCTCCTGCTAACAGATAAGACATTTCTTTTTTTGTTTTGTGCTTGATTTTTGCATTTTGTCCTGCACTTCTGTGGGGGCCTTCAGGGTCCCCTCTGGGGGCTTTTGCCCTCTCAGTTTAGTTCAGCCACTGATGTTTGTACATTTGCTTTTTCCAGTTTTTTCAGTGGCTGCTGTTTTGATTTTGTTACACCAGAGAACTAATTTAGGTGGTAGAGGTCGTGTGATCTCAGGTGTTTTTGAAATTAGTAGAGTTGGTGCTTTTCAGGGTTTTTGGGATTGCAGTAAGTGCCCTTCCTATCCTTTTCTATTTAGTAGTTTGGGCCCCAACGTTTGCTCATACTATTTTCTGTCTGTGTCAGTATTTCTTCTTGTCTAACCGCCATTACATGTTTGGGGGCTTTCTATGTTCTTTGGGGATCTGCTCCGGGGCAGATAGCTTTCCCTTTCTATCTTTAGGTGTAGTTAGTTTCTAAGGCTGTGACGAGGCGTCTAGGACCAACGTAGGAACGCTCCACGGCTGCCTCTAGTTGTGGTGGTTAGTCAGGGTACTGCAATCTCATAGTTCCAACTGCTCTGGTGTATTGCCTTTTTTACCTGTCACTCCTCAGCTACCGAAACATAACAGTATCACCGGCCTAAAAATTGAAAATTGTATGTACTCACAGAAGGGAAAAAAATATTGTTAAGAAAAAAAGAAAGTCAGAGATATTTTTTTTTTTTTTTTTTTCCCTCTGTATCTCTGGGTGCTGGGGAGGATTTTCTTTTCTCTCAATGGAGTTTGCACAGTTGTCTGGCCGTGTGGATCAGCTTGCCACTGAGGTTCGGAGTATTGCTGCCTATCTTGCTGGGTTGCCTGTTGTGGAACCTAGGATTCCCATGCCAGATTTGTTTTTAGGGGATCGAGCTAAGTTTCTGAATTTCAAAAATAACTGTAAATTGTTTTTTGCCTTAAAATCTAAGTCCTCAGGGAACGCAGCACAGCAGGTTCAAATTGTCATCTCTCTCCTGCGCGGCGATCCTCAGGATTGGGCTTTTTCCCTGACACCTGGGGATCCTGTTCTGAGTGATGTTGATGCATTTTTTCAGGCTTTGGGGTTATTGTACGATGAGCCTAATATCACTGATCAAGCTGAAAAAACTTGTTGGCATTAAAACAGGGGCTTGAGGACGCTGAGTTGTACTGTCAGAGATTCCGTAGGTGGGCAGTCCTGACCAAATGGAATGACGACGCTTTGGCGGCTCTTTTTCGGAAGGGTCTGTCAGATAATGTAAAGGATGTTATGGTGGGATTCCCTGTTCCCTCTGGTCTCAATGATTCTATGTCATTAGCGATTCAAATTGACAGACGTTTGCGTGAGCGGAAAGGTATGCGTGGAATAATGTTGCCTTGTGAACCTGCTTCTGAATCCATGCAGTGTGATGGAGTGGTTTCTGGGGCACAGCGTCATGAATTTCGAAAGCGCAATGGGTTATGTTTCTACTGTGGTGATGCCTCTCATGCTATTTCAGTATGCCCTAAGCGGGGAAGACGTTTTGCACGCTCAGTTGTCTTGGGTAGTGTTCAGACTAAGTTTTTATTAACTGTTACCCTGATATGCTCTCTGTCCTCATTTTCTGCTCAGGCTTTTGTTGATTCTGGAGCAGCTATTAACCTGATGGATTTTGATTTTGCTAAACGTTGTGGGTTTCCCTTGATACCCCACGGAGGTCTATTCCCCTACTGGGGATCGATTCTACCCCTTTGGCTGAGAATAAACCTCAGTTCTCTACTCAGGTGATAATGAGGGTAGAACCTGATCATCAGGAGAGTTGCAAATTTTTGGTTCTGTATAATCTGCATGACATTATCGTACTGGGTTTCCCTTGGTTACAGTCTCATAATCCTGTTTTGGATTGGAAATCTGTGTCTGTTACCAGTTGGGGCTGCCAATGTGTTAATACCAACACTCCTGTTTTTTCTGCCTCCCCACAGGCTCAGGATGTTCCTGACTTTTTGATTGATTTTTCTGATGTGTTTAGCGAAAGTAAATCTGCATCCTTGCCTCCCCATAGGAGCTATGACTGCGCTATTGAATTAGTGCCTGGTAGTAAATTCCCTAAAGGTCGCCTTTTTAACTTGTCTGTACCTGAACATGACGCTATGCGGTCTTATATCAAGGAGTCATTGGAGAAGGGTCATATCAGACCATCCTCTTCACCCTTAGGTGCCGGTTTTTTCTTTGTGGCCAAAAAGGATGGTTCATTAAGGCCGTGTATTGATTATTGTCTCTTGAACAATATTACTGTGAAATATCAATATCCGTTACCCTTGATCTCTGACCTGTTTTCCAGGGTGAAAAACGCTACTTGGTTTACCAAGCTTGACCTCAAGGGGGCATATAACCTTATTCGCATTAAGCACGGGGATGAATGGAAGACGGCATTTAATACCCCTGAAAGGCATTTTGAGTACCTTGTGATGCCCTTTGGGCTCACTAATGCTCCTTCTGTCTTCCAGTCCTTCATGAATGACATTTTCAGGGATTTTGTGGATAAATTTCTGATTGTTTATTTGGATGATATCTTGATTTTTTCCAATGACTGGGACTCTCATGTAAAACATGTTCGAACTGTGTTCCAGATTTTGAGAGAGAATGCTCTGTGTGTGAAGGGATCAAAGTGTCTTTTTGGCGTTCAGAGGATCTCATTTCTGGGATTCATTTTGACCCCATCTGTTATTGAAATGGACCTGGTCAAAGTTCAGACCATCTGTGATTGGGTCCAACCTACTTCATTAAAGGCTCTTCAAAGATTCTTGGGTTTTGCCAATTTTTATCGTAAATTTATTGGTAATTTCTCGGTATTGTTAAACCATTAACTGATTTGACCAAAAAGGGTTCTGATGTGGTGAATTGGCCTCCTGAGGCAGTCTCTGCATTTCAGGAACTTAAGCAGAGATTCACTTCTGCTCCTGTTCTACGGCAGCCTGATGTTTCTCTACCATTTCAGGTGGAGGTTGATGCCTCTGAAATTGGGGCAGGTGCCGTTTTGTCCCAAAGAGATCCAGAGACCTCTAAAAGTAACCCTTGTGCCTTTTTCTCTCGAAAATTTTCTCCTACTGAACGTAATTATGACGTGGGTAATCGGGAGTTATTGGCCATAAAGTGGGCTTTTGAAGAGTGGAGACATTGGTTGGAGGGAGCCAAACATCAGGTGGTGGTCCTTACGGACCATAAGAATCTAGTTTATCTGGAATCTGCCAAGCGACTTAATCCTAGACAGGCCAGGTGGGCCTTGTTTTTCACACGTTTTAATTTTGTGGTTTCATTTCTTCCTGGCACTAAGAATGTTAAGGCGGATGCTCTCTCGAGGAGTTTCCTGCAGACTCTCCTGAGTTATCTGATCCTTCTGTTATTTTGAAAGAGGGTGTAGTTCTTTCCGCCATCTCGCCCAATTTGAGACTGGCTCTGGAGGGGTGTCAGGAGGATAAGCCCGAGCGCTGCCCTGTTGGGAAATTGTTTGTCCCGGACCAGTGGAAAAAGAGTGTAATGTCTGAGATTCATTGTTCCACGTTGGCCGGTCATCCGGAATTTTTGGTACCAGAGACTTGGTTAGTCGGTCCTTTTGGTGGCCTACCTTGTCTCGTGATGTCAGGGAGTTTGTGCAGTCCTGCGGGACTTGCTCTCGCTCCAAGCCTTGCTCTCGTTCTAGTGGTTTGTTGATGCCATTACCGGTGCCCAAGAGACCATGGACCCATATCTCTATGGATTTCATTTCCGACCTCTCCTGTTTCTCAGAGAATGACCGTCATCTGGGTGATTTGCGATAGGTTTTCCAAGATGATACATCTTGTGCCATTACCTAAGTTGCCTTCCTCCTCTGAATTGGTGCCTTTGTTCCTTCAGCACGTGGTTCGTTTACACGGCATTCCTGAGAACATTGTGTCTGACAGAGGAGTCCAGTTTGTTTCCAGATTTTGGAGGACCTTTTGTTCTAAACTTGGTGTTCAATTGTCTTTCTCCTCAGCGTTTCATCCTCAGACCAATGGTCAAACTGAGAGAACAAACCAGACATTGGAGTCTTATCTAAGATGCTTTGTGTCTGCTGATCAGGATGACTGGGTCTCTTTTTTGCCTTTGGCTGAGTTTGCTCTTAATAATAGGGCTAGCTCTGCCACTTTGATGTCTCCATTTTTCTGTAATTCTGGGTTTCACCCTCGATTTTCTTCAGGACAAACGGAGGCTTCTGTCTGTCCAGGTGTTGACTCTGTTGTGGAGCGTATGCAACAGATATGGGACCAGGTAGTGGAGAGGTTGTCCCTCTCTCAGGAGAGGGCCCAGCGGTTTGCTAACCGGCATAGGACTGATGGTCCTCGGTTTAAAGTGGGGGACTTGGTCTGGTTGTCCTCAAAAAATATTCCTATGAGAGTGGCATCTCCTAAATTTAAGCCTAGGTTCATTGGACCTTATAAGATCATGGAGATTCTTAATCCTGTTTCTTTTCGTTTGCTTCTTCCAGGGACATTTAAGATCCATAACGTGTTCCACAAGTCCTTGTTGAAGGGTTTGTTGAGCCAGTGGTTCCTACTACTGTGCCTTCTGACCCTGTTTTGGTTGAGGGCAATCTGGAGTATGTGGTTGAGAAAATATTGAATTCTCGTTTTTCTAGACGGAAACTCCAGTATTTGGTTAAATGGAGAGGTTACGGTCAGGAAGACAATTCTTGGGTGTTTGCTTCGGATATCCATGCTAGGAGACTCATCCGTGCGTATCATAGAACTCATCCTGACCGACCTGGTTGCTCAAATGAGGGTTCGGTGACCCCTCCTCAAGGGGGGGGTACTGTTGTGAATAGGCTGGAAATGAGTTCTGAGCAGAAGCTCCCTCTGGTGGTTACAAACGGTACTGGACTGTCCAGTGAAGATTGTGAGGATTGGGAATCAGGTGTTACTGACTGGTCTTATATAAGGGAGTCGCCTTCCCATCAGGGTTGCCGGTGATCAATTGTTCTGGTCTCAATCCTTGATTCCTGTTTCCTTGGTAGCCTGCTGTGTCGTGTCTGAATCTCCTGCTAACAGATAAGACATTTTCTTTTTGTTTTTGTGCTTGATTTTTGCATTTTGTCCTGCACTTCTGTGGGGGCCTTCAGGGTCCCCTCTGGGGGCTTTTGCCCTCTCAGTTCAGTTCAGCCACTGATGT
The DNA here is from genome assembly GCA_033576555.1 of Oophaga sylvatica. NCBI lineage: Eukaryota > Metazoa > Chordata > Amphibia > Anura > Dendrobatidae > Oophaga > Oophaga sylvatica. Next base: position 35,182,542 of record JARQOD010000009.1, read on the forward strand.
TTGTACATTTGCTTTTTCCAGTTTTTTCAGTGGCTGCTGTTTTGATTTTGGTTACACCAGAGAACTAATTTAGGTGGTAGAGGTCGTGTGATCTCAGGTGTTTTTGAAATTAGTAGAGTTGGTGCTTTTCAGGGTTTTTTGGGATTGCAGTAAGTGCCCTTCCTATCCTTTTCTATTTAGTAAGTTTGGGCCCCAACGTTTGCTCATACTATTTTCTGTCTGTGTCAGTATTTCTTCTTGTCTAACCGCCATTACATGTTTGGGGGCTTTCTATGTTCTTTGGGGATCTGCTCCGGGGCAGATAGCTTTCCTCTTTCTATCTTTAGGTGTAGTTAGTTTCTCAGGCTGTGACGAGGCGTCTAGGACCAACGTAGGAACGCTCCACGGCTGCCTCTAGTTGTGGTGGTTAGTCAGGGTACTGCAATCTCATAGTTTCCAACTGCTCTGGAGTATTGCCTTTTTTACCTGTACTCCTCAGCTACCGAAACATAACACACAACGTCATACAAGCTGCCCAATACTAGGGAAGAAAACACACAAACACCAAGAGAGCAGGGACAGGTAGAGGCACCATCCTATGAGCCCTTCATTCCAAGCCAGGTGATTCAGTATGCTGCCAGACCCAGGGATACACCCCTTGCCATTTTGCCAAAAAATGCAGCAGATCAGCGAACGTATGCAGCAGCCTGGATTGATCTCTGGACCGTAATGGAAATAAAAGCAGGTGATGCATTCTGGCCAATTATGAGAGAACACTTCAAGCTTCCAGCAGAGTTAGATGCGTATGCCTGGGAGACAGGACCGAAGCTAATTGAGCAGCTCAGAGAATGGGCCAAAAGCAGACTGACAGGACAAACTCTCAGCCTACATGACATGAGTCAAGACAAGACAGAGTCTGTGGAGAAGTTCCATGACAGAGTGATGCAAGTGTTTCAAGATTTGGGCCTCATTACCCATGATCAGACACACAGACGGATGTTGGCACAGGCTTTTGTGCATGGACTGAGAGAACCAATCAGGAAACCACTGATAGTAGCCAGGCCTGAGTACACGTCAATAGCAATGGATACCCTGCTCGCAGTAGCAAAAAGGAGTGAGTCCTGCCGGGACAGAAGGGATGTCCAGTGTTACAACTGTGGCGAGTTTGGTCATTTCCGGAACTGGTGCAGAACACTGACTTCGCCCAGAAGAAGAAGAAGCACAGAAAGCAGTGAAGAACCCCGTCCATAGGACAGGAGCACGCCAAGTCCACAGGGAACCCCACCAGTGGGACCAATATCCTGAGAATGGATGGCGTAGTCAGATCTTTTCTTGTGGAACTCCGCAACCTCACCTATCTATCAGAATCTTCTTCGTCCTGCATGGGAATTGATTGTCAAGTCAGATATTTCCAGATTATGAAGCCTCTGAGCGTGTGGACTCAGCCAGAACACTCCATCATGTCCCAGTTTGTTGTGTCAAAGACCTGCCACCTCAACCTATTGGGAGTGGACCTACTGCAGAAGCTGAAAGCGACCAGAGTGTTCCAGGAAGATGGGACCATGACACTTTCTTCACCCCTGACCCAAGAAGAAACAGGAACCTCAAACAACCACACTGCAGACCTATCACAGGAGGTGCTGGACATAGTACCAGAAAAGCCACTCCATCACCCAGAGTCAACATGTCTCTGACCAACTGAAGGTCTAAGTGAACTCGCCTAAGAAGACGGCATGAGAACTTTGACATTGGCCAGGATATTCAACTCAAGAAGGACCCTACTCGCTTCATGGAATGGCAACACCACATCCGGCTCCAACGCCAGAGGTTCATCTTTTGCAAGCACCAGGAGGTGCCCCCTGCAATCAACCAGTTCACCCAGGCCCTAGACTGGCAAAAGGCCACTCAGCTCTTCAAACTTGTGCACAAATACTGACCTGAGACCGAGCTGGAGAAAAAGAAACTACTGATGGCCCGTGCTGAGAAAAAAGCAGCCGGTGAAGGAGACGTCCCAACAAGAAGACCCCAGTGACCAGAGCAGGTGCTAACACAGTGACTGCCTTGGTGGAGAACAAGAAAGCCAGCTGGTCGTCATCTCTCATGATGTGGATCCTAGTAGGCGGCTTGTTTTCCCGCCAGCTCTGTGCCGGGAGATGGGAGTCCCCTGCCGCATAGTGAAGGACAAGGCCAAACTGGGCTGCCTCGCCCATCGGAATCAATCCCAGCTTTCCACAGTGAAGAAAAAGACTGTAAACCCCACTGAGTTCAGAATGGTGCAAGGCCTGGAGGCCGTGAAAGAGGCTACGGTATTTGAAACCCCAACAGTGCTGAACCGTCACAGTCTGCTCTCAAAAGTCCCAGTCACCGCAACGGTATTCACGGTGATCAACCTGGCCAGTGCCTTCTTCAGTGTTTCCCCTCCACCTGGAGGCCTGCCTTCATGCACCAGTGCAGTTCATATGGACAGTGTTGCCTCAAGGTGCTCAGAACAAGCCCTTAAAGTTTCACCAAGACAATGTCCTCCATCCTCGTCAACTGGATTGCAGAATATGCAAGAGTCACTCTTCTACAACACGTGGATGACCTTCTCTTTTGTGTGGTTGACATCGATACCTGCACAGTCCATTCCTTGTCTCTCCTACTCTACCTGGAAGAACAGCAACGCAAGGTCTGGAAGAACAAAGTCCAGTGATGTCAGAAGCAAGTTACATCCCTGGGACACTGTATTGCCCACCAGACGAAACACCTGTCAAATGACTGGAAGACCACTGTGGAGAAGATGGCTCCCCCAACAACTCCGAAAATGCTGCAGGCCTTCCCTGGTCTAGTGTCGTATTGCAGAACCTGGATCCCTGATGCCTCAGTCCTAATGCAGCCTCTGTGTGCTTGCATCAACGCAACCCCGCTCCTTCTATCGGATGCAGCCTTCAACTCATTCAGGAGATTGGAAGAACTCCACAGTCTCAGCGCCAATACCAGGCCTACCTGACTACGATAAGTCTTTCCGTCTACCTGATGGAAGAAAGAAGGTCATGCTACTGGAGTCCTGACACGGATTCACGGGGGAAAACAGAGACTTTTAGGCTGCCTCTCAGCCCGCTTGGATCCAGTTGCAAGAGGAGCACCCTCCTGCCTGATGGCAGTATCTGCAGCACACACCTTCCTGGACAAGGTTGCTGACATCACTCTTGGACAGCCACTGGAAACTCTCACTCCACACGACATCTTGGCAATCCTCAATCAAGCTCAACCAACAATAATCTCCCCACCGCCAGGCATCTTTGTGGCGCCTCTATCGCCTTTGTCTCATAATGTCACCGTCTCCAGACCTACAGTCCTCATCCCGGCCACTCTACTCCCACTCCCAAGGGGAGATACAATATGGACTTTTCAGAACAAAATTTACAGAATTTATCCTCAACTTGGATGGCTCCAGATTTGCAGATGATGAAGAAGTTTCCACACAGGAAGTGCAGTGTGGTCACTCAAGAAATCATGTGGTCCAGAAGTCTGTCACCTAGCCTGTCAGCCCAGGAAGCAGAACTGATAGCGCTGACGAAGGCCTGCCAGATGGCAGAAGGCAAGACTGCAAACATCTACACCGACTACAGGTGCTCGCATGGCATAGCACATGACTTTGGGCCCATCTGGGCTACAAGGGACTTCATCACAGCAAACGGGACAACCGTGAAGCATCATGGAGCCTTCAGGGACCTGCTGGGTGTACTCCAACTTCAAAAATGGTGGCAATTTGAAAAAATCAAAAGCGCATGGAAAACTGAGAACAGAAGAGGCATGAGGCAATAACATGGCGGACATGGCAGCCAAAGAAGCGGCCAAAGGAAGACAACATGGAGAAGTGGGAGAGGTCGTAGAGCCGGACGGCTACTACATGACGACTGAAGACTAGAAACTTGACAAAAAGACATTCTGGGATCTGCTCAAGAAGTTGCAAGACCAAGCTCCAAAAGGAGAAGAAGAGCTGAATGCGAAAAAAGCAACACGTGAAGAAGGAAGGCTATCAATAATGGACTTCAAACTCTGCCTACCACAAAGTATGCACCCTATGGTGGTCCAGTGGGCACATGGACCCACACCCACATATCAAAGACACAGATGAATGATCTGATTGGTGCTTACTGGTTCGCTTCAGGGATCTCCACCCTAACAGCCAAATTCACCAGCAGCTGTCTGACCTGCGGCAAATGCAAGCCTGGACGTGTGGAAGAAAGTCCCCCTCACCTCATCTGGCAAGACCACTCTACTAGCTTCAGAGGATCCAGATAGACCACATCCAGATATCGCCAAGTGAAGGATTCAAATACGCCATTGTGGTCAAAGAAGTATTTTCAAGATGGACAGAAGCGTTACAAGTCAGCAAAGACTACTGCAAAGCAGCTACTTTCGGAAAATAGTGTGCAGATACGGGGTTCCAGAAATGACAGAAAGTGATCAGGGACCCGCATTCACAGCAAATCTGACACAAGAGATCTGGTTAGCAGTAGGGTCAGATTTAGGCCTACACACTCCTTACCACCCCCAGAGCAGCGGGAAGGTAGAAAGACTGAACGGAACACTTAAGAATAGGATGCTGAAAATTGCCCAAGAGACACGCAAACCATGGCATGAGACACACCCCCAATTGCACTGTTTAGCGTAAGGCACACTCCCAGAGACCCAGAAAAGCTGTCACCATGCAAAATTTTGTTTGGGTCTAGTCCCAAGTTAGGTGCATTTTTGCCTCAGCAGCAGAATATGCAAAATGATATCTTGTTTGCTTATGTAATTGAATTGGTCAAAAACTAATGTCCATTCTCGAGTTTTTCTCTTCACTGCCAGATTTGATGGTCCTGTCCAAGAGCCCCAGATGACACCAACCTCTGTGTAACTAGAGGGAAAGCCTGCTTGGATCCACGTATCGCATTGCAAGGAAGCTCCCGTACCAGGAGAGACACCTAAGCCATGAAGGATGTCGTGGATGCTCTGACTGACCAGACAGATGACCTACCTGATGAAGAATACACACGTTTTTTTTGAACATGCAGTTAAATAAAGAGACTATGATTGCAAACACATGAACCCCTGCTAGGGACAGTCCTCCTGACCGCCCATTTGCGAAAAGTCTGTATTCGGTGGGGGAGGCATGTACAAGGCATATCTCAACCCGCTGGCAGCACAAAAGAGTTGCAGCGCTTTGGGACAGGAGCAGGTTTTTAGGGCAAGTGGTATCTAAGGGGGACTGTCATGGAAATATATATGTATTCCATATATTCAAAGTATATTCATTTATATGCATTCACAGTTAGATAGATCTCACTTGCTAAAAATCCTGTGCTCACACATATCTATGCAAAAAGCTGATGCCAGCTATAATCAGTCGTTAAAGACGACCCTGGCCTTCATAAGGAACAAGTACAGAAAGTCTTAATAGATATCTATTGTTTTCTTTACTAGTCATGCAAGAAAGCTAGGGCAAATAACAAAAACAATAAATCTGCAACTTCAGCCCTTTTATCATAATTATCATACTTACACTAGAACAGCCAATAATCTAGCAGCTTTTAATTGTATGTTAATTGAATAACCAGCCCCTTTTTGTAAACGTATAAAACCTTGAATGAATAATAAATGTGGGGTCTTGACGAACTGCTATACCGACACTTCCGTGTGGACAGTTTTCATTTCGTTCTGAGCGCTCAAAAAGACATTTAATAGAAAAT
>JARQOD010000009.1:35188340-35228103 GCA_033576555.1 Oophaga sylvatica
AAACATTGGCTCCTGAATCTTGTCATGTATAGTGTACAGTTCCTATAGCGTCTTGTGCTTGGGTGCGAGGAAAACATAGGAGACATAGGTTGAAATGAAATGACTTGTATTACTTCATACAAGCATGCTGAAAAGTTCACACAGTTTGCAGGAACAGAGTCAGGAGACACAGCAGGCCAGAGTAATTTCAAGCACTACAATAAATCTCCAAAGCAGGTTCAGGATCTCTTCTCTGTACCGTAATTCCTCTGCAAACATGGATTCACCAAACAGCAGGTTTCCAGAGTCCAAAAGTGTTCAAAGGTTCCTCAGTAGGGAATAGCTGGAGTACAAGTCAAAGGTTTCCAGGAGTCAGGTCACAGACTGACTGAGGCTTGATTCAGGAGCACTGATTGTTCAGCTGAGGCTGCTTAAGAAGCAAGAGGGAAGAATCAGGGCGGGAACATGAAAACTGGAACTCCATATTAACTGAGGGCAAGAGCTGCAGAAAGACAGAAAGCAAAATGGCCGACGGAAAACTGAGTTTCAAGGAACATGTCAACAGAGACAAAGAACCTTACACATAATCTGGAGCATATGGGGGAATAATCTGGAGCATATGGGGGCATAATCTGTGGAACATATGGGGCATAATCTGTGGAACATATGGGGCATAATCTCGAGCATATGGGGGCATAATCTGTGGAGCATATGGGGGCATAATTGTGCAGCATATGGGGGCATAATCTGGAATATATGGGGGCATAATCTGGAGCATATGGGGGCATAATCTGTGGATCATACAGGGGCATAATTGTGCAGCATATGGGGGCATAATCTGTGGAACATATGGGGGCATAATTGTGCAGCATATGGGGGCATAATCTGTGGAACATATGGGGGCATAATCGAGCATATGGGGGCATAAACTGGATCATACGGGGCATAATTGTGCAGCATATGGGGGCATAATCGAGCATATGGGGCCATAATCTCTGAAGCATATTGGGCATAATCTGGAGCATATGGGGGCATAATCTCTGAAGCATATTGGGCATAATCTGGAGCATATGTGTTATGTTTAGGCAGCTGAGGAGAAATAGCAAAAACGTTAATACACCAGAGAGGCTGGAACCTATTGGATTGCAGTAACCTGAACTAACCACACAACTAGAGGTAGCCGTGGAGCGTTCCTACGTTGATCCTAGACGCCTCGTCACAGCCTGAGAGATAACTACACCTAAAGGCAGAAAGATGAAAGCTATCTGCCCCGGAGCAGATCCCCAAAGAAAATAGGAAGCCCCCAAACATGTAATGGCGGTTAGACAAGAAGAAAGCACGGACACAGAAAATAGAATGAGCAAACGCTGGGGCCCAATCTGTCTAGATAGAAAAGTACAGGAAAGAATTCTGACTGCATTCCAAAAAAAACCCTAAAAAAAATACCAACACTTCTGATTGCCAAAAAACCTGAGATCACACGATCTCATCCACCTAAATCAGATCTCTGGTGTAACAAAACCAAGCCACAACCACTGAAAAAACAGGAAAAAGCAAATGAACAAATAACAGTGGCTACAGATAAACTGAGAGGAGCACAGGCCCCAGGAGGGGACCCGGCTGAACTCCAAAAGTGCAGAAAACTATGCAAAAAGCAAGCACAAAAAGAAAAGCAAAATATCTTATCTGAAAGCAGCAGACGCAGGCAAGACTCCAGCAAACTTCCAAATGAACCAGGAACCACAATTGAGACAAGAAGAATTGATCACCGACAACCATCATGGGAGGGAACCTCCCTTATATCAGTCCAGTCAGTGATCCCAGATTGCCATTCCTCGCTGGAAGGTTCAGTACTGTCTGTAACCACCAGAGGGAGCCTCTGCTCAGAAACCATCTCTAGCACATTCACAACACATATGGGGGCATAATCTGTGGAGCATATTGGGCATAATCTGTGCAGCATATGGGGGCATAATCTGTGGAGCATCATATGGGGGCATAATCATTTTTCACTCTAGGCTTATACGCGAGTCAATAAGTTTTCCCAGTTTTTTGTGGCAAAATTAGGGGGGTCGGCTTATACAAGGGTCGGCTTATACATGAGTATATACGGTATCTATCTAAAATATATATATACTAGCTGAAGAGCCCATCATTGCCTGGGCATAGTAACTAACTGTGGTTAGCTATAACAAATTAGAATGGTTATCCTCCATCCCATAGTCCAGTGCCTATATACCCATCACATCCTCCATCGCATAGTCCAGTGCCCATATACCCATCACATCCTTCATCCCATAGCCCCGTGCCCATATACCCATCATACATATCCTCCATCCCATAGTCCCGTGCCCATATACCCATCATACACATCCTCCATCCCATACTCTCGTGCCCATATACCCATCATAGATATCCTCAATCCCATAGTTCCATGCCCGTATACCCATCATACATATCCTCCATCCCATAGTCCAGTGCCAATATACCATCACATCCTCTATCCCATAGTCCTGTGCCCATATACCCATCATACATCCTCCATCTCATAGTCCCGTGCCCATATACCCATCATACATATCCCCCATCCCATAGTCCCGTTTCCATATACCCATCATACATATCCTCCATCTCACAGTTCTGTGCCCATATACCCATCACACAACCGCCATACCATAGTCCAGTGCCCATATACCCATCACACATGCTCCATCCCATAGTCCCGAGCCCATATACCCATCACACATCCTTTATCCCATAGTCCCATGCCCATATACTTGTCTCACATCCTCCATCCCATACTCCTGTGCCCATATACCCATCATACATATCCTCCATCCCATAGTCCCATGCCCATATACCCATCATACATATCCTCCATCCCATAGTCCCGTTTCCATATACCCATCATACATATCCCCATCCCATAGTCCCGTTTCCATATACCCATGACACATCCTCCATCTCACAGTCCCGTCCCCATATACCCATCACACAACCTCCATACCATAGTCCAGTGCCCATATACCCATCACACATGCTCCATCCCATAGTCCCGAGCCCATTTACCCATCACACATACTCCATCCGATAGTCCCATGCCCATATACCCGTCTCACATCCTCCATACCATAGTCCAGTGCCCATATACCCATCAGACATCCTCCATCCCATAGTCCTGTGCCCATATACCCATCATACATATCCTCCATCCCATACCCATCATACATATCCTCCATCCCATAGTCCCGTGCCCATATACCCATCACACAACCTCCATACCATAGTCCAGTGCCCATATACCCATCACACATGCTCCATCCCATAGTCCCGAGCCCATATACCCATCACACATCCTCCATCCGATAGTCCCATGCCCATATACCCGACTCACATCCTCCATACCATAGTCCAGTGCCCATATACCCATCAGACATCCTCCATCCCATAGTCCTGTGCCCATATACCCATCATACATATCCTCCATCCCATAGTCCCATGCCCATATACCCATCATACATATCCTCCTTCCTATAGTCCCATGCCCATATACCCATCACACATCCTCCATCCCATAGTCCCATGCCCATATACCCATCACACATCCTCCATCCCATAGTACAGTGCCCATATACCATCACACATTCTTCAACCCATAGTCCAGTGCCCATATACCCATCATGCTCCGTCCCATAGTCCTGTGTCCATATACCCATCATCATATCCTCCATCCCATAGTCCCTTGCCCGTATACCCATCACACATCATTCCATAGTCCAGTGCCCATATACCCATCACATCCTCCATCCCATAGTCCCATGCCCATATACCCATCACACATGCTCCATCCCATAGTCCCGTGCCCATATACCCATCACACATGCTCCATCCCTTAGTCCCGATCCGGGTGGCGCTGAGCAGGGAGTTCCTGGAGATGTGCTGTTATGTAACCTGGCAGTGCGGCTCTGTTGGGCCACTGATGCAATTTTCTACGCCGGTAACAATAGAGTGCTGCAGTAATAGAGGAGGGGGTGATTCATTTCTGTCATGTGCTCTCTGCTCCTTTCTGGGGGGGCAGACAATGGCTGGGAGCTTATGTTCTTGGAGATGCTAAATTTCTCCCACCCGATCAGTGTCTGCTGAGGTGTTGTGGAGTGGGAAAACTGTTGGTCAAAGCAACCAAACACAGCTCAGCTTTCATCTTTTAAACAGCTCTGGTAAAATGAAAGATGCTTAGTGATTGTTTGCTATGGGCAACACAGGCAAGAGTAACCTGTTGTGGTCAAGAAGTTTTGCCTATGAAATAGATATTTATTATATATTGTAAGGTTTTCCTCACTCGGCTGCTTCAGAGGTAATTCAGGAGACACTTTCTTATGCAAAAAGTCTTTAGGTTTATTGCATCATAAACCATATGGTAACATACAATACACTCTTCAATGCTTCAGCTCCTGCCTGGAGCCTCGCTCTTCAGTCACAGAGACCTCTCTGTAATGTCCTGCCTTGGACACATGGAAGCCTGTCCACACTGGCAGACTCCCACACACTCTCACACAGGTGCAAAACACACTCCATTACATAGGTGTAACTCCACCCACAGGTGAGGTCAGGAATCACATGGTTATGTCACATGGTCATGACCTCACCACAGGTCCTTCAGCCACACCATTACATACAGGTTTTATCCCAGGTATTTAGACACAAGCCCCTTGGGTGGGTTTGTAGGTGACTGGACCCGCCCAGCTCTCCTAGTCACCTGGAAGCCTCCCAATATATAGTACAACTCAGCAGTAGATCTGCTGAACCAAAACATATCCAGGCTTCCATCACAGGGCCACCCACCTCTGTGATACATAACGTCCATCCATCACATGCCTCCATGCATATCCCGAGGAGCCTACACAGTGCCCCCTAGCTGCATCAGGGGTCACTACACCACATACCTCCCCCCTCTGTTCAAACTTGTGGAGTTGAACACTTTTTACCCGACCAGAGATCCTTCTCGGTCGTCTCTGCCAGTCAAAACCGTCTCTCTAAGTTGGACCCTGCTACTAATCTCTTTGGTAGGCGTCTGTCCTCCGACTCTGTCACATCTGTTGCTGACGAGGCCCCCCTGTCAGGCCACCCGCATCCCCAGCGGTCAGTACAGCGTCGCAATTCACTTGCACCCATACGTCCTGTCTGGTCTGAGTCCTTTTCATTTCGTCCACTACAGGTTCTCCTGCTTAGGTCACTCATCACTGAGCTAACTGAGGCATCACTATTTCTACCTCTTCCATCAGGCGACCTATTTCCTGTATTATCTCCAGCTTGAGGACTTCTCGTCTTAAGCGAACCTCTTCGCCTCTTAATACCACGGGTTGAAGGTGGCGACCATCTTCTTTCCATTTCCCGTAGGTTTCTGTTGACCTGCTCCCTCTCAAGTCGTAGCTGCTCTACTTCTCTCAGGTACGACACACGATACTCCAGGAGCATCCGGATATTCCCAAGGCTCTCCCTGGATCCGACAACGAGGAACGGAACCGTCCCGTCTTCACCCACGACCTGGACTTCGTCATCAGCCGGAATCCTGACTCTCGTCACACCGGACTTATTTACCATCTCCTGCATCACTTTCCCGAGTCTTCCGATGACCTTCTTCACCAGACCTCTGGGCACTTGAACGATGTCTTCCATCAAGCCAAGCTGATTTTGAGTCTTTCTTACTATCTCCAGACGTTGAGTGGCTTCGTGATTTCTCAACAGGATCATTTGCTTTGTGCGGAGACAATGTAGGTGCATGTCCCTCAGGACAGCCACCCGCTTCATCGTGACTTCCCTAGTCGACAGTATAACCAACTGTTTCATCTCTGGCACCCAGTTCACACTGCATGCTTCTACTGCCTTTCTAAAGGCCTCATGCACCTCCTCAATGGCACACACTTCTCGCCTGTCTTCGGGTATCTCTATTACACACTTGAAAACGGACCCGTCACCTTCTTGGACAGACTGTTGTACCTCCTCGTCCTGAGCGTTAGTACAGTTTTCCAAGACATCACTCTCCCTTGTGTGCCCATCTGCATGGCACTTCCCTTGCTGGATTTCTTCTCCCAGAGATTTCTGGAGCTGGGCACCAGTCTCCTCCTCCATCTTGAGCTCTCGGAGAACTCCATCTCGCTCTTCTGCCAAGCAGCGACACTCCTGCTGATGTTTCTCTTGGGCCTCTCTGAGCACCTCCGTCTCTCTCCATAGAGCCTTGTTCATACTCTTACACGCTGACAGACGATCTCTGAGCCTAGAGACTTCCTTCTCCAGCTCCTCCACTTTGTGCTCAATCATTCGTCTCAGGACCCTTTCCTGCTCGACTGCCTCTTTCACTGTTTCTTTACACAGCTCTATCTCCTCATTAAGGACAGTCACCTGACCGGTACCTGACCCTGACTCTTCCTCATCCTTTTGCTTCTTAGAGGATGTAGCCTGTCCCGCCTTTCCACGGCCCCTGCGGCGAGAGGAAGATCGGCCATTTTTACTCGGCTCCACGTTACTGCACTTGCTTTCCCTTGCGGTCGAGTCACAGTCTGCACAGGAGTCACTCTCGGGGTCCTCCCTTTACCCTCTAACCGGGTGTCCGTTCTAGAGGTCTTAACTACCACATCGTCATGGGTTCTGTTGTCATACATTTCAGGGGACATCATGTCAGTACGACGGGCAGACGCATCCTTTCCTCCTGTGTCACCGTCTGACTCGTCAGTTTTGGGAGGTGTCACTGTCCCAATGTCTGCCACCCCAACAGTAGAGAGGCCTCCCTCCTGCTGTGAAGGAACTCCCCTGTCCCACAAGCCAGAGAACAGTTTAGAGTCCCGACCTATGACCACTGGACACGACAAATTAGGGATTATAGCGACATCCTGTCCTGCAATGTCCCAGCCTGTCTCAAAGATTACCCTGGCCACTGAATAATCCTTTGTGTCCCCATGGATACAGGTGACCCCGACCTTTCTTCCAGGTATTTGAAACCCGTCAGGTGCAACCCTCACTAGAGTCACCGGACTCCCCGAGTCGACCAGACCCACCACCTCTTCATGGTGTATCTGCAGGGTACACCCCCGTAGTAGTGTGCCGGGCGGATAGTTTCTAAGGCAGACTGGACACATATAACATATTTGCCCCTGGCAACAGTTTGTCTGGACCTCCCCTTTAACATTGGGATCCTCCACCCCTTTTTTGCCAACCGCCCCCTTTTGGGACTATGCCCCCTTTTTTGCCACCATCCCCTTTTGGGTTGCCACCCCCTTTTGGGACTCCGCCCCTTTTGGGCCATCACCCCTCCTTGGGTTATACACCATGGACTCCCCCCACGGCTCTACCAGACCCCAGTTCGCACAGACCCTTATGTCTCTTTGGGCTGGTACTGTTCATTTAAGAGGTCACCCACTCTGGACCTCTGATGTCCTTATGGTACCTCCCCAGCTCCTGCTGGTACTGTCACCTTCCGCCAGCACCTCCGGCTACCGCGCACAAGCCGCTGCTGCCACTGCAGCTCTTGCTGCTGCAGAACCTCTTGCTGCAAGTCACTGTAGCTCCTGCTACCATAAGTCTCTGCACGCTGCGCTGTCTTGCCGCTTGTCACCTTCGTGACCCCACGAGTCACAGCCAGCCACTTGTCACCTTCGTGGACTCCGATGAGCCACAGCACACATCTCACACGTGTTCCAGAGAAAAAAAACACCAAAAAAAAAAAAAGTTTCTCACTGATTCTTCTCACTGATCCCGACCAGCCTAGCACGGTTGTCAAGACCGTCCGCTGTTGGCGTCAGCCACACAGGTTCCTGGAGACCTCAGCCTCAGAGGTACCCAGCAAACACAAAAATACAGTCTTTCTCACTGACCCGTCAGCACACCACAGACTCCTGTCTGTCACTCTTGGCCACAGAGATTTCCGGACACCTCCTCTCTCAGAGAGGCATCCCACAAAGGAAAAAACAGTCTCACTGACCCGTCAGTACACCACAGACTCCTGTCTGTTACCTGTTGGCCACGCAGGTTTCCGGACACCTCCTCTGAGGTATCATCTCAGCATGCTTTTTTGCTTCAATTTTCAATGACCTCGGTCAACATAACACAGACTCCTGTCTGTCACCACTGCTTAACAGCGTCTTCAGATACCTCATATCTTCAGAGGCACCACATCAACATAAATGCACAGTTTATTTGTGACCACTGGTCACACTCACGGTTTTCACAGACCGTCCGTTCCTCCTCTGATTCCTCATTCTCAGTCCTGGAACATGTGCTCCTTGGGTCGCTGCCCGCATTCTCCACCAATTGTAAGGTTTTCCTCACTCGGCTGCTTCAGAGGTAATTCAGGAGACACTTTCTTATGCAAAAAGTCTTTAGGTTTATTGCATCATAAACCATATGGTAACATACAATACACTCTTCAATGCTTCAGCTCCTGCCTGGAGCCTCGCTCTTCAGTCACAGAGACCTCTCTGTAATGTCCTGCCTTGGGCACATGGAAGCCTGTCCACACTGGCAGACTCCCACACACTCTCACACAGGTGCAAAACACACTCCATTACATAGGTGTAACTCCACCCACAGGTGAGGTCAGGAATCACATGGTTATGTCACATGGTCATGACCTCACCACAGGTCCTTCAGCCACACCATTACATACAGGTTTTATCCCAGGTATTTAGACACAAGCCCCTTGGGTGGGTTTGTAGGTGACTGGACCCGCCCAGCTCTCCTAGTCACCTGGAAGCCTCCCAATATATAGTACAACTCAGCAGTAGATCTGCTGAACCAAAACATATCCAGGCTTCCATCACAGGGCCACCCACCTCTGTGATACATAACGTCCATCCATCACATGCCTCCATGCATATCCCGAGGAGCCTACACAGTGCCCCCTAGCTGCATCAGGGGTCACTACACCACAATATATTTATATTAGATATTTATAAGAAAAAACTTACTTCTCACCCCCTCTGGGGGTGGTCTTTGTTGTCCTTCCTCATTCTCGGGTCCTCTACCACAGGGTTCCCCAAATCCAGTCCTCAAGGCCCACCAACAGGTCATATTTTCAGGATTTCCGGTTCTGCGCAGGATCTTAGCTGTTCCCAGCATTGCGCTTTTCTGGACAGAGAGTTCAGATGTTGCTCCTGGGATCTGTTGTAGCCATTCTTCCAACTTAGGGGTCACTGCTCCAAGTGCTCCTATCACCACTGGAATCACTGTTGTCTTCACCTTCCAGTCTTCTCCAGTTCTCCTTTGAGACTCTGGTATTTCTCCAGCTTCTCATATTCCTTCTTTCTGATGTTGCTGTCACTTGGCACTGCCACATCTATTATCATTGCTGTCTTCTGATCCTTGTCTACTATGACAATGTCTGGTTGGTTAGCCAATACCTGCTTATCCGTCTGGATCTTGAAGTCCCACAGGATTTTAGCCCTTTCATTCTAAACAACTTTTTCTGGGGTCTCCTATTTGGACTTAGGGGGACTTGGCTAATATGCTGTGCAGATGTTCCTGTATACAATTCCCGCTACTTGGTTGTGGTGTTCAGTATACGCTGTTCCTGCTTGCATTTTGCATTCTGCCACTATGTGTTGGACTGTTTCTGAAGTTTCTTTGCATAGTCTGCATCTTGGGTCTTGTCTTGTGTGGTATATTCCTGCTTCTATGGATCTAGTACATAGTGCTTGCTCTTGTGCCGCTATGATTAGTGCCTCTGTGCTGTCTCGGAGTCCAGCTTTCTCCAGCCATTAGTAGGATTTCTCCATGTCCGCCACCTTCATTATCTGTTAATGGTACATCCCATGCAGCGGCTTGTCTTGCCATGGCACTTCATGTTGCTGTTCTTCCTTCCAGATCTGTTGTTGCTGCCTTAGGCTTTCTCTCAGCATCTCATCTTTTGGCGCCAGTCTTCTGATGTATTCCTGTACACTCCTTGTTTCATCCGTGATGGTGGCTTGGATGCTTATCAAGCCTCGACCACCCTCCTTTCTGTTGGTATACAATTTTTGGGTGGTAGACTTAGGGTGGAGACCTCCATGCATTGTGAGGAGCTTTCGTGTTTTCACATCTGCAGCTTCCATCTCTTCTTTTGGCCAGCACACTATGCCAGCAGGGTATCTGATAACTGGCATATATATTGATGGCGCGGTTTTTATTCTTTCCATTGAGCTGGCACTTCAGGACCTGTCTTACCCTTTGATGGTATTTGGATGTTACTGCTTTCCTTGTCTCCTCATCATGGTTACCGTATCCCTGTGGGATACCCAGGTACTTGTAGCATGTCTGTACATCTGCTACATGCCCTGCTGGTAATTCCACTCCATCGGTCTTGACTACCTTGCCTCTTTTTATTACCAACCGGCCGCACTTCTCCAGTCCGAAGGACACCCCGATGTGTTCGCTGTAGATCCTTGTCAGGTGGATCAGTGAATCGATGTCTCGTTCGTTTTTCGCATACTGCTTGATGTCATCCATGCAGAGGAGGTGGCTGATGGTGCTTCCACTCTTGAACTTGTTTCCATAGCCAGACTCTGTAATTATCTGACTGAGGGGGTTCAAGCCTATGCAGAACAGCAATGGGGACAGTGGATCACCTTGGTATATGCCGTATTTGATGGATACTTGTGCTAGTTGTCTTGATTTGACTTCTGATGTTGTTCTCCATAGCCCCATTGAGTTTCTGAGGAAGGTTCTTAACCCCGTTCTGACCTTGGACGGAATAGTACGTCCAAGGTCAGATCCCCCGTTTTGAACAGCTGACATGTACCCGCATTAGGCGCAGGTGGAATCGCGATCCGCCCGCGCCTATTAACTAGTTAAATCCCGCTGTCAAACACTGACAGCTGGTTTTAACCAGCGCTTCCAGCCACCGGGCCGGAAATGCACGTATCGCCAACCTCCTGTCACGGGTGTGTCGCCACGAAGATCGTCACGATTACACAGCCTGACTTCTCGCAGCTGAGTTTTTGGTGCTTTGTATTTTTCGGCAGTGAGGGAGTTAATTCTCTCTCTCTGTGCTAGATGAGGCCCAGCCTCGCCCAGCTGCAGTCAATGCTGCAGAAGTGGGACTCCTTCAAATACCTGCCAGTCTGTTAGGGAAGTTGTCGGTGAAAGCATTCCTTGCAGACAAACAGAGCGGCTTGTGGTATTTTGGAGTTTGGAGTGAAGTGTACTTTGTGTGGTTTTTTCCCTTCCTCGCTTTATTATTTATCTCCTTACCCGTTGGTGTTCCCTCTGTTGTTGTGGTGCGAGTTTTTGTATGCAAGGTGGTTTTTTGGTTTTCCCCTTGTACTGTCTCGTTTGTCTAGTACTGTGTGTTGGTTTATATTATCCTGTCCCCTGTTGTTGTGATCGGGGTCCTTCTCAGGACTAGATTACTGAGGTTCAGGGATCCTCAGGAGATAGGGGTTACGCTGGCGGCCTGGACCTCTGTACCTTTAACAGTACCTCCAGGTAGAGGGATTAGTTAGGGCCCCAGCTTAGGGTCAGCTTAGGCCCCTGACCTCCTGTACGCAGAGACTGCGTGACATTTTCACCGACCGACAAAAGATTCTCTCCAGCTACCATGGATCCAGTAGCCAGTCTTGCTCGGCAGTTGCAGAGTTTGTCCATGGAGCTGGCGGACGTTAAGTCCAAGGTTTTGTATCCCCCGGAGCAAGCCGGACCAGAACCTAAAGTAGCTCTCCCTGACAGGTTCACTGGGGGGCGGGACAAGTTTTTTGTTTTCCGGGAGGCATGTAAATTGTACTTTCGGCTGCGGCCTCGGTCATCGGGGAGTGAAGAACAAAGGGTGGGAATTATCATCTCGCTCCTACAAGGGGACCCACAATCATGGGCGTTCTCTCTTTCCCCGGGCTCCCCGGCTCTCCAGTCAGTGGATAGGTTTTTTGTTGCTCTGGGTCTCGTATATGATGACCCGGATCGGATCTCCCTTGCTGAATCTAAGTTACGTAGGATCCAGCAGGGAGATCGTCCGGCGGAGGAATTTTTTCGGAGTTCCGTAGGTGGGCCACGGACACCCAGTGGAATGACCCGGCTCTTAGGAGCCAGTTTTGTCAAGGTTTATCTGACAAATTAAAGGATGTGTTGGCACAGTATGACCCTCCCGCGTCACTAGAAGCCGCTATGGCCCTTGCTATTCGCATTGACAGATGGCTTCGGGAGAGGTGCGGGGTAACTCCGCCCCCTGTGATGATTCCACCTTCTTCAAGGGTCCCTTATATGGAGGTTCCCCTGGTCAGTCCAGAGGAGCCTATGCAATTAGGAGGGACATCATTTCGGGGAGGGGACCGGCGGTGCGCCACAAGACAGGAAGGTGTTTCTTCTGCGGGAGAAAGGGACATTTTATTAGGGGGTGTCCATCCCGTCCTTTGCAGAATAAAGGGTCGTCGGAAAACTATTGATCCCAGGTTGTGTGGTGGACGGCAATCTGGGAGTAGGTATTTCGTCCCTAGGTTCGTCTCAGTTTCTCGTACCGGCGGAGGTGGTGGTGGGTACGAGAACTGAGAGGATATCTGTTCTTCTGGATAGTGGGGCCGGGGCTAATCTGGTGGACGCTCGGTTTGCCCGGGTTCAAGGTATGCGATTGAGTGTGTTGGCTAAACCCATCCCCATATTCTCGATCGACGCCAGGCCTCTCGGTCAGGGAAGTTTTTTGCAAGCTGTGCATAACGTAAAACTTCAAGTGGGAGCGATACATAAAGAACTGTTGTCTTGTTACGTGTTGGAGGGTCTTCCCACTCCTATAGTGTTGGGCCTTCCTTGGTTAACTAAGCATAACCCTGTAATTAATTGGCAATCCAGAGAGATAAGCCAATGGAGTGAATTCTGTAATAAAAACTGCATGAATACGGTCATCGGTGCGGTCACTCCTAGGGTCTTACCTCCATTTCTGGCGGACTTTGAGGATGTATTCTCGGAGAAAGGGTGTCAGGAACTACCTCCTCATCGCGTGTATGACTGTTCTGTAAAAAGTTACTTAAATCTAGGTTGTATAACCTATCTGGTCCAGAGAGGCAGGCCATGAAGGATTATATTTCTGAAAGTCTGGCTAAGGGGCATATTAGACCTTCATCTTCCCCGGTGGCCGCGGGGTTCTTCTTTGTGAAGAAGAAAGATGGAGGCCTACGCCCTTGCCTGGATTTCCGTGAACTTAATCGGATTACGGTCCGAGATCCGTATCCGCTCCACTTATTCCCGATCTCTTCAATCAGATCGTGGACGCCAAATGGTTCTCTAAGTTGGATCTCAGGGGGGCGTACAATCTAATTAGAATGAAGGAGGGGGATGAGTGGAAGACGGCGTTTAACACTCCGGAGGGGCATTATGAGAAACTTGTCATGCCATTCGGTCTGACTAATGCCCCGGCGGTGTTCCAACACTTTGTAAATGACATTTTTCGCCACCGGTTGGGACAGTTTGTTGTCATATATCTGGATGATATCTTAATTTACTCGCCGGATCTTGTGTCTCATCAGGAGCATGTTAGGCAGGTGTTACAGATCTTGCGGGATAATAAACTGTACGCCAAATGGGAAAAGTGTGTGTTCGCCGTACAGGAACTCCAGTTTTTAGGCTTCCTGGTGTCAGCATCCGGTTTTCGTATGGACCCTGGGAAAGTGCGGGCAGTTCTTGAGTGGGATCTGCCAGAGAATCTTAAGGCACTACAACTTTTCCTGGGGTTTGCTAATTATTACCGGAAATTTATTCGTAATTTCTCGTCCATGGTTAAACCTCTCACAGACATGACAAAAAAAGGGACGGATTTTTCTAGGTGGTCTGACAAGGCTTGTCAAGCATTCTCCTCCTTGAAAAAATGTTTTGCCTCGGCACCCATACTCATTCAACCTGATGCGTCACAGCCGTTCATTGTAGAGGTAGACGCTTCCGAGGTAGGGGTGGGAGCAGTATTGTCACAGGGTTCGTCCCCTGGTAAGTGGCATCCGTGCGCCTTTTTCTCTAAAAAATTGTCGTCCGCTGAGAGGAATTATGATGTCGGCAATAGGGAACTCTTGGCCATTAAGTTAGCTTTTGAGGAGTGGCGCCATTTTTGGAGGGGGCAGTCCATCCGGTCACCGTCATCACCGATCACAAGAATCTGCTATATCTGGAGTCCGCAAAACGTCTGAATCCCAGACAAGCTATGTGGTCGTTGTTTTTTACCAGGTTTAATTTTGTCGTCACATATCGTCCTGGGTCAAAAAATGTAAAGGCGGATGCCTTATCTCGTAGTTTCCCTGGGGCCGGGAATACGGATGACCCGGTTCCTATCCTTCAGGAGGGGTGGTGGTGTCGGCAGTATGCTCTGAGCTTGAGGAGGAGGTATTGAAGGCTCAGGGGGACGCCCCGGTTGGACCTCCAGGGAGACTGTTTGTTCCAGATCAGTTGCGACAAAAGGTGATCGAGGCACACCATAACTCAGCTTTGGCAGGACACCCAGGGAGTAAAGCAACTGTGGATCTCCTCTCGCGTCGGTTTTGGTGGCCTAACTTACATAGGGAGGTGGTAACTTTTGTCATGTCCTGTGGGGTTTGTGCGCGCTCTAAGACCCCACATACCCGTCCGTCTGGGGCCCTCTTACCTTTGAAGATCCCGGAGCGTCCTTGGACTCATCTGTCCATGGACTTTATTATGGACCTTCCGCCGTCTTCGGGTAAAACGGTCATACTCGTTGTAGTGGACAGGTTCAGCAAGATGGCACATTTCATCGCTCTTCCTGCTCTTCCTAATGCTAAAACTCTTGCGCAGGTGTTCATTGGGGTGATTGTGAGGCTTCACGGGGTACCCTCCGATGTGGTGTCTGATCGGGGGTCTCAGTTTGTGTCCAAATTCTGGAAGGCATTTTGTACACGGCGGGGGATGCATTTGTCGTTTTCATCGGCTTTTCATCCTCAGACTAATGGTCAGACGGAACGTCTGAACCAGAGCTTGGAGACATATCTCCGGTGTTTTGTGTCAGAGAACCAGGAGGACTGGGCTTCTTTCTTGCCTCCGGCAGAGTTTGCTCTTAATAATAGGCGGAGCGAGTCCACTGGTAAGTCCCCGTTTTTTGGGGCATATGGTTTTCACCCCCAGTTTTGTACTTTCAGTAGGGGGGGCTCTTCGGGGGTTCCTGAGGAAGAATGATTTTCGTCATCACTCGCTTCAGTGTGGAGAGGGGTGCTGAATAATCTGAATACTATGGGGAACCGATACAAACGTATGGCTGATAGGAGGAGAGTGTCTGGTCCGGACCTAAGTGTGAATGATCGGGTATGGTTGTCTACCAGGAATATAAAACTTAAGGTTCCCTCCTGGAAACTGGGTCCCAGGTTCATTGGGCCGTACAGGATCAGTTCTATAATTAATCCGGTGGCATTTCGTCTTGACCTCCCCCCTATGTTTAAAATTCACAACGTGTTCCACAGATCGTTGCTTAAGAGGTATGTGGCGCCGGTGATACCGTCACCTTTACCTCCTCCTCCAGTGGTGGTCAATGGTAACTTGGAGTTTCAGGTATCAAAAGTCATCGATTCACGCTTTAATCGCCGGTCCCTTCAGTACCTGGTTCATTGGAAGGGGTATGGTCCTGAGGAGAGGATGTGGGTTCCTACGTCGGATATTAACGCAGACCGATTAATTCGGGCCTTCCACACGACTCACCCGGATAAACCTGGCCCTGAGGGTCCGGAGGTCCCTCGTAGAAGGGGGGGTACTGTCACGGGTGTGTCGCCACGAAGATCGTCACGATTACACAGCCTGACTTCTCGCAGCTGAGTTTTTGGTGCTTTGTATTTTTCGGCAGTGAGGGAGTTAATTCTCTCTCTCTGTGCTAGATGAGGCCCAGCCTCGCCCAGCTGCAGTCAATGCTGCAGAAGTGGGACTCCTTCAAATACCTGCCAGTCTGTTAGGGAAGTTGTCGGTGAAAGCATTCCTTGCAGACAAACAGAGCGGCTTGTGGTATTTTGGAGTTTGGAGTGAAGTGTACTTTGTGTGTTTTTTTTCCCTTCCTCGCTTTATTATTTATCTCCTTACCCGTTGGTGTTCCCTCTGTTGTTGTGGTGCGAGTTTTTGTATGCAAGGTGGTTTTTTGGTTTTCCCCTTGTACTGTCTCGTTCGTCTAGTACTGTGTGTTGGTTTATATTATCCTGTCCCCTGTTGTTGTGATCGGGGTCCTTCTCAGGACTAGATTACTGAGGTTCAGGGATCCTCAGGAGATAGGGGTTACGCTGGCGGCCTGGACCTCTGTACCTTTAACAGTACCTCCAGGTAGAGGGATTAGTTAGGGCCCCAGCTTAGGGTCAGCTTAGGCCCCTGACCTCCTGTACGCAGACTGCGTGACACCTCCGTCATATGATCGGGGGTCAGCGATGCTTTGCCATAACAGCCTGATGTCTCAGAGACCTCTATGGTTGTTGATGAGGCATTGCTATGAGCGCCACCCGGTGGTCGGCGCTCATAGCAATGCTGTAATTCTGCTACATATAGGCGATCTGCTCATCGCCTATATGTAGCAGAGCCGATCAAGTAGTGGATGCTTCCAGCCTCCCGTGGAGGCTATTGAAGCATGCCAATTTTTTAAAAATAAGTTTTAAAAAATATGAAAAAAATAAAAAAAAGTAAAAGTTTAAATCACCCCCCTTTCGCCCCATTCAAAATAAAACAATTAAAAAAAAATCACACTTACACATATTTGGTATTGCCGCGTTCAGAATTGCCCGATTCATCAATAAAAATGAAGGATTAACCCGATCGCTAAACGGCGATATTTATTTATATTTCCTTACAGCGCCACATAAGTCCTTGTACATACTTTTTTCAAGGCTCCCTTCTTTTCTGCAGCCTCCTGGGGACGCCCGGGCTGGCATGGTATTTATGTATATTTAATGATTATTTATATATACTCCATTCATTTACTTCTAGGGATGCTATTTTGATATATACACCTTGTTCCAAATTATTATGCAAATTGGTTTTAGGTGTCACAGCGTGTTTTGTTTTTTTTTTGTAAATGAAACCCATTGATGGTATTGTGTCTCAAGGCTCTTTGGATCACTGAAATCAATCTCAGATACCTGTGACAATTAGTTTGCCATGTGAGCCCAATAAAAGGAAAACTGGATGTTCCACACTATTAAGCAGGCCAGAGTTTTCAAGTAATATGGGAAAGAAAAAGGATCTCTCTGCTGCTGAAAAGCATCAAATAGTGCAATGCCTTGGTCAAGGGATGAAAACATTAGATATTTCCTGAAAATTGAAGCGTGATCATCGTACTGTTAAGAGATTTGTGGCTGATTCTGAGCACAGACGTGTTCGTGCTGATAAAGGCAGAATGGGGAAGGTTTCTGCCAGGCTAGTTCATCGGATTAAGAGAGCAGCTGTTACAAAGCCATTACAAACCAGCAAACAGATATTTGAAGCTGCTGGTGCCTCTGGAGTCCTTCGAACCTCAAGGTGTAAGATCCTTCAAAGGCTTGCTGTGGTGCATAAACCTACTATTCGGCCACCCCTAAACAGTGCTCACAAGCAGAAACGGTTGCAGTGGGCCCAGACATACATGAAGACTAATTTTCAAACAGTCTTGTTTACTGATGAGTGTTGAGCAACCCTGGATGGTTCAGAAGGATTAGTGGATGGTTGGTGGATGGCCACCATGTCCCAACAAGGCTGCAACGTCAGCAAGGAAGTGGAGTCATGTTTTGGGCCAAAATCATGGGGAAACAGCTGGTAAGGCACTTTAACCCCTTTATTCCATCCGACGTACTATTCCGTCCATGTGACCCTGGACCTCATTCCCATGGACGGAATAGTACGTCATGCGAACAGCTGCGCTCCTGGGGGGAGCGCAGCTGATCGCAGCCGGGTGTCCGCTGATTATCACAGCTGACACCCGGCACTATGTGTCAGGAGCAGTCACGGACCGCTCCCGGCACATTAACCCCTGGCACACCGCGATCAATCATAATCGCAGTGTACCAGGGGCACAGGGAAGCATCGCGCAGGGTGGAGGCTCCCTGCGTGCTCCCCTGAGACCCTCAGAATAGCACGATGTGATTGCGCCGTTCTGAGGCCTTCCTCCCTGCAAGACCCCGGATCCAAGATGGCCACCGGGTCCTGCAGGGAGGCGGCTTCCTCAGTGCCTGCTGAGAGCTGTGCTGTGCACACTGTGAGACCAGCGATCTGTTATTATACAGTAATGTCCCACCCTGGGACAAAATAAAAATAAACGTGTAAAAAAATTCCAAAATAAAAGGAAAAAAAAAATATTCCCCAATAAATTCATTTCTTCATGTTAACCCCTTTAGTGAACCCCTTAAAAAATAAAACAAAGCAAAAAATCAATGCTTTATCATCATACCGCCGAACAAAAAGTGGAATAACACGCGATCAAAAAGACAGATATAAATAAACGTGGTACGGCTGAAAACGTCATCTTGTCCCCCAAAAAAATAAGCCGCCATACAGCATCATCAGTGAAACAGTAAAAAAGTTATAGCTCGCAGAATAAAGCGATGCAAAAATAATTATTTTTATATAAAATTGTTTTTATTGTATAAAAAAATGATATAAATGAGGTATCGCCGTAATCGTACTAACCCGAAGAATAAAACTGTTTTATCAATTTTAACACACGCGGAACGGTATAAACGCCCCCCCCCCCAAAAGAAATTAATGAATGGCTGATTTTTGTACATTCTAACCTAACAAAAATCGAAATAAAAAGCGATCAAAAAATGTCACGTGCTCAAAAATGGTACCAATAAAAACGTCAACTCGTACCGCAAAAAATAAGACCTCACATGACTCTGTGGGCCAAAATATGCAAAAATTATAGCTCTCAAAATGTGGTGATACAAAAACTATTTTTTTACAATAAAAAGCGTCTTTTAGCGTGACAGCTGCCAATCATAAAAACCCGCTATAAATAGTAAATCAAACCCCCCTTTATCAACCCCTTAGGGAAAAATAATAAAATTAAAAAAATTTATTTATTTCCATTTTCCCATTAGGATTAGGCGCTGTGCACACGTTGCGGATTGTGCTGTGGATCCGCAGCGGATCCGCAGCAGAACCGGACGCCATGTACAGTACAATGTTAGTGAAGGGGAAAAAAAAAAAGCTATGCACATGATGCGGAATTTTCCGCGCGGATTTGGTGCGGTTTTAAAACGGCAGCATGTCAATTCTTTGTACGGATTCCGCAGCGGTTTTACACCTATTCCATTATAGGTGTAAAACCGCAGGCAAATCCGCACAAAAACCGCAGTAAATCCGCGCTAAAACCGCAGGTAAAACGCAGGTCGCTTTACCTGCAGTTTTAGCAAAATCAGCGCGGAAAAATCCGCAAGTAAATCCACAACGTGTGCACGGGGCGTTACGGTTGGGGCTAAAGTTAGGGTTGGGACTAGGGTTAGGGGTGTATTGGGGTTAGGGTTGGAGTTAGAATTGGGGGGTTTCCACTGTTTAGGCACATCAGGGGCTCTCCAAATGTGACATGGCGTCTGATCTCAATTCCACCCAATTCTGCATTGAAAAAGTCAAACAGTGCTCCTTCACTTCTGAGCTCTGCCATGCACCCAAACAGTAATTTACCCCCACATGTGGGGTATCAGCGTACTCAGGACAAATTGCACAATAACTCTTGGGGTCCAATTTCTTATGTTACCCTTGAGAAAATAAAAAATTGGGGGCGAAAATATCATTTTTGTAAAAAAAAAAAAAGTTTTTTTTGTTTTTACGGCTGTACGTTATAAACTTCGGTGAAGCACTTGGGGCTTCATAGCGATCACCACACATCTAGATAAGTTCCTTTTGGGGTCTATTTTCCAAAATGGGGTCACTTGTGGGGGGTTTCCACTGTTTAGGCACATCAGGGGCTCTCCAAATGCGACATGACGCCCGCAGACCATTCCATCAAAGTCTGCAAACCAAAACGTCACTACTTCCCTTCCGAGCCCCGACGTGTGCCCATACAGTATTTTTCTCCCACATATGGGGTATCAGCGTACTCAGGGCAAATTGGACAACTTTTGGGGTCCAATTTCTCCTGTTACCCTTGTGAAAATAAAATATTGGGGAGAAAAAAATCATTTTTGTAAAAAAAAAAAGGATTTTTTATTTTTATGGCTGTACGTTATAAACTTCTGTGAAGCACTTCGGGGTTCAAAGTGCTCACCACACATCTAGATAAGTTCCTTGGGGGGGTCTATTTTCCAAAATGGGGTCACTTGTGGGGGGTTTCCACTGTTTAGGCACATCAGGGGCTCTCCAAACGCGACATGACGCTCGCAGACCATTCCATCAAAGTCTGCAATCCAACACGTTACTACTTCCCTTCCGGGTCCTGATGTGTGCCCATACAGTAGTTTTCTCCCACATATTGGGTATCAGCGTACTCAGGTCAAAATGGACAACTTTTGGGGTCAAATTTCTTGTGGCGTCCGCCCACTGCAGGTCTGAACTGCAGGTAAGACAGCACCCCGAGAAACCCCGAGACCCTTTACACCTATACAGGGATCTGGAATTATAGCGAAGCCCAGGGGGTAGCTGCCTATGAGAGCAGTGGACCGGAGTTCTCACCACACATCTAGATAAGTTCCTTGATGGGTCTAGTTTCCAAAATGGTGTCATTTGTGGGGGGTTTCCACTGTTTAGGCACATCAGGATCTCTCCAAACACGACATGGCGTCCAGCCAATTTTGCGTTGAAAAAGTCAAACAGCGCTCCTTCCCTTCTGAGCTTTGCCAGGCACCCAAACAGTGGTTTACCCCCACTTATGGGGTATCAGCGTACTCAGGACAAATTGCACAACAACTTTTGGGGTCTTGTTACCATTGGGAAAATAAAAATTGGGGTGAAAAGATCATTTTTGTGGAAAAAAATTATTTTTTAATTTTACGGCTCTACATTATAAACTTGTGTGAAGCACTTGGGGGTTCAAATTGCTCACCACAGATCTAGATAAGTTCCTTAGGGGGTCTAGTTTCCAAAATGGGGTCACTTGGGGGGGGGGTTTCCACTGTTTAGGCACATCAGAGGCTCTCCAAATGCAACATGGCGTCCAATCTCAATTCCAGACAATTTTGGTTGGAAAAAGTCAAATGGTGCTCCTTCCATTCCGAGCTCTGCCGTGCGCCTAAACAGTGGTTCCCCCCCACATATGGGGTATCAACGTACTCAGGACAAATTGGACAACAACTTTTGTGTTCCAATTTCTCCTGTTACCCTTGGGAAAATAAAAAATTGGTGACTAAAATATAATTTTTGTGGGAAAAAAATAGGATTTTTTATTTTCATGCCCGGGCATTATAAACTTGTGTGAAGCACTTGGGGGTTCATAGTTTCCACTGTTTAGGCACATCTGGGGCACTGCAAACGGAACATGACCCCCATCAACGTCTGCATTCCAAAACGTTATTACTTCCTTTCCAAGCCCTGCCGTGCGCTCAAACCACACATATGGGTATCAGCGTACTCAGGACAAATTGTACAACTTTTGGGGTCCAGTTTCCTTGGGAAAAATCAAAAATTTGGGACTAAAAAATCATTTTTGTGGAAAATTGTTTTTATTTTTTCACACCCAGGCATTATAAACTTTTGTGAAACACTTGGGGGTTCAAAGTGCTCACAACAGATCTAGATAGGTTCCATAGGGGGTCTAGTTTCCAAAATGGTGTCACTTGTGGGGGGTTTCCACTGTTTAGGCGCATCAGGGGCTCTCCAAACGCAACATGGCGTCCAATCTCAATTCCAGCCAATTTGGTTTGAAAAAGTCAAACGGTGCTCCTTCCCTTACGAGCTCTGCCGTGTGCCCAAACAGTGGTTTTCCCCAACATATGGGGTATTGGCGTACTCAGGAGAAATTGCACAACAACTTTATCTGTCCATTTTCTCCTTTTACCCTTGTGAAAATAAAAAAAAGTTTGTAAAAGATCATTTTTGTGACTAAAAAGTTAAATGTTCATTTTTTCCTTCCACGTTGCTTCAGCTCCTGTGAAGAACCTGAAGGGTTAATAAACTTCTTGAATGTGGTTTTGAGTACCTTGAGGGGTGAATTTTTAGAATGGTGTCACTTTTGGGTATTTTCTGCCATATAGACCCTTCAAAGTGACTTCAAATGTGAAGTGGTCCCTTAAAAAATGGCTTTTTAAGTTTTGTAAAAATGAGAAATCTCTGGTCAACTTTTAACCCTTATAATTTCCTAACAAAAAAAATTATGGTTACAAAATTGTGCTGATGTAAAGTAGACATGTGGGAAATTTTATTTATTAACTATTTTGTGTGACATATTTCTCTGTTTTAAGGGAATAAAAATTCAAAGTTTGAAAATTGCAAAATTTTCAAAATCTTCGCCATATTTGCGTTTTTTTCAAAAATAAACGCAAGTTATATCGAAGAAATTTTACCACTAACGTGAAGTACTTCGCGAAGATCCGTTGAAGCGTTCCAGAGTTATAACCTCATAAACAGACAGTGGTCAGAATTGTAAAAATTGGCCCGGTCATTAACGTGCAAACCACCCTTGGGGGTGAAGGGGTTAAGGTTCCGGAAGGTGTGAAAATGACCTCTGCAAAGTATATAGAGTTCCTGACTGACAACTTTTCTTCTTTGAACAGTGCATTTTGAGTTTTTTTCCCATTTTGGAGATTATACTGTTATCATTGGGAGGTTTCTTCAATAAAATTAGATGTATACTCTAACGGTGATGACTTTTATTAAACTGACTGTCATTTGCATCGACCACTTAGGAAAATCATAGAAAAATATCATTTGCATAATAATTTGGAACATGGTGTACATATAATTCTCATGTGGTGTAATATTTGGACATTTTGCTTACTATGGGACCATTTGATGTGTGTTGTCTTTTTTAAATGGTTTTATTGACGGTCTTTTTGTCCACTAATAAAATTTATATACTTTCACATATATTCTTGTTATTTTTCTATTTGGATGTGCGCCCCTTGTGCATGGTTCTTTCTCTTTTTTTCCTAGCGGGAAAAAAATCGAAACGCCAGAATTACATTTTTTTGGTCGCCACGACATTGCATTAAAATGCAATAACGGGCGATCAAAACATCGTATCTGCACATAAATGGTATCCTTAAAAACGTCAGCTCGGCTCGCAAAAAAATAAGCCCTCACCCGACCCCAGATCGTGAAAATTGGAGACGCTACGGGTATCGGAAAATAGCGCACATTTTTTTTTATTTGTTTTTGTTTAGCAAAATTTGGATTTTTTTTTCACCACTTAGATAAAAAAAAAACCTAGACATGTTTGGGGTCTATGAACTCGTAATGACCCGGAGAATCATAATGGCAGGTCAGTTTTAGCATTTAGTGAACCTATCAAAAAAGCCA
This sequence comes from Oophaga sylvatica, assembly GCA_033576555.1. Lineage (NCBI taxonomy): Eukaryota > Metazoa > Chordata > Amphibia > Anura > Dendrobatidae > Oophaga > Oophaga sylvatica. The sequence goes on from JARQOD010000009.1 coordinate 35,211,660, forward strand.
AATAAAAAAGTGTGTGATTGCACTATTTTTGTAATTTCACCGCACTTGGAATATTTTTTTCCCGTTTTCGAGTACATGATATGCTAAAACCAATGATGTCGTTGAAAAGTACAACTCGTCCCGCAAAAAATAAGCTGTCACATGGCCATATTGACGGAAAAATAAAAAAGTTATGGTCTTTGTATTCATAGTGTGACATCAGTGGCCCAAAGTCATTTAACCCCTTAAAAACATCAGTTACTTATTCAAATCAGTGAAAATCGTCTGTTTGTCCACTTTGATGCCAATTCTGATGCCCAGAACCCATTTGTTCCAGGCTAGAAGGACCAAGGTTTGATGTTAGACATCACTATCTGTGTATTATAAGTGTGAGATCAGTGGCCCAAAGTCATTTAACCCCTTAAAAATATCAGATACTTATTCAAATGGCCAAAATCGACTGCCCACTTTGATGCCAGTTCTGATGCCCAGAATGCATTTGGGACAGGCTGGAGCTACTTGTTTTTGATGTGGGGCTCACTTGTCTATATGTCTGCACTGTGATATCAGTGGCCCAAAGTCATTTAACCCTTTGATTAACGCCCTTCGGTGCCCACTTTGATGCCCATTTTTGTGTCAGTTTTATAATTTTGTTTACTTGTTTTTAAGAGTATTCACATGAGGCCACCTCGCTGCATTGTATGTTATTATTGTGATGCTTATTTTTTGTTGTTAAATCTATAAAAAGCAGAAAAGAAGAAATTGCTGAATAAGAAACTGACGAATAAGAAACCAACATCAGCCTCGTCTACACACGGGTGTATATAAAAATCATGGGACCCATAGTAGATGATCTAATTGGGCACCCAGAGAAAAAGAATTGTTGGCATCGGTGGGTTATGACGCCTTCACAGAAGGGCACACATATCAATAAATGACCAGGACTTACCGTATTTTTCAGACTATAAGACGCACCTAGGTTTTAGAGGAGGAAATTAGGGAAAAAAAATTGAAACAAAGAATGTGGGCAATTCTTAAGTAATATCCCCTATCCTGGTATATATGGACCCCTCATCACCATTCTGATACACATGGCCGCTCATCCCTATCCTGGTAGGAATGGTCCCCCTCATCCCTATCCTGGCAGGATTGATCGCCCTCATCCCTATCCTAGTGTGCATGACCCCATTCCTATCCTGTTATGCATGGCCCCCATCACTGTCCTAGTATGCATGACCCCATCACTGTCCTATTATGCATGGCCCCATCACTGTCCTGATATGCAGGGCCCCCATCACTGTCCTGGTATGCATGACCCAATCACTGTCTTAGTATGCATGACCCAATCACTGTCCTAGTATGCATGGCCCCCATCCTTATCCTAGTATTCAGGGCCCCCATCCCTATTGTGGTATGCAGAGCCCATAGCTTGTCCTAGTTTGCATGCCCCCATCCTTATCCTGGTATGCAGGGCCCCCATCTCGTCCTAGTATGCATGGCCCCATCCTTATAATTGCCCCCACCACCATCCTGGTATGTATGGCCTCATCAGAAAACATTAAAAAAAATTACGCTTTCCTTCCCAGCGCTCCCTCGCAGCATCTTGTTCCGATACCAGGAGCTGTTTTATGCTTGTAAGCAGCTTATGGCAGCGACGTCATGTGCTGCTCACAAGCAGAGCACCGCTGCCGGAATACTCACTGTTCTCTACGCCTGGACTGTGCGCGCAGAGAGAAGTGAGCATTCATTGCTCTTCAGTAGCGCGCACAGTGTCAGCTGCCGGCTTCCTGCTGCTGCCGGCGGTCACGTGTGCTGCTACTTAAGAAAGATGAATATTCACCTCTCTTAAGTAGCGACACACTTGTCCGCTGGCAGCAGCAGGAAGCCGGCGGCTAACACTGTGCTCGCTAAGAACAGTGAATGCTCCCGGCGTGCGGAGCACTGAGTATTCCGGCAGCTGTGCTCTGCTTGTGAGCAGCACATGATATCCCTGCCATGCGCTGCTTACAAACATAAAGCAGTAGCTGGCAACAAAGAAGGATGCTGCGAGGGAGTGCTGGGAAGGTAAGTGTAATGGTTTTTAATGTTTTCTGATTGCGCCATGCATACCAGAATGGGGGTGTGGGCCAATCATAAGGATGGAGCCATGCATACCAGGGTTGGGGCCAATCATACCTAGACGCGATTAAAGAGAATTGAATATTCATTGCCCTCTGTGCCTTTGGGTGTGGAATGCAGTAAATATTCATTTCTTTTTAGCAGCCGGCACAGGAGTTAGCTGCAATCGGCGGCTCCAGCCTCCTGTGACCAGCTGCTCCGCCGATGCCGCTCCCCCACCAGCACAGCCAGTCGAGACATCCAGAGTATAAGAAACACCCCCCATTTTCTTCCACATGTTCCTCTACTGCATTTTTTGTGTTATAGTCCGAAAAATATGGTATATAGTGTGTGACTTGCACAGTAATCTAGCCCTTATCGAAGCTCCTTGGTGTTCTCACCTGCTACAGTACCTTATCATGGCCTTCAGAGTATGAGGCTCCAAAAATGCCCCCTACACACAGTATGGTACCCCTATTTATAGTATTGTCTCCACCTATCCATATATATAGTATGATGACCCTCACAACTCCCTATTCATAGTATTGTCTCCACCTCTCCATATATACAGTATAACGACCCTGGGTCTTTTTGTCAGACCGCAAAAAATTACACAACTAACGTTATCTGCCAACCTTGTTAAAAACGACAGAGTAGAGTTAAAAAAAATGCAAAAATTTTGACTAATATACAATGACTATGGAATGTATTCATTCCCCTTTAATTTTTTCACTGTTTCATTGCAGTCATTTGGCAAATTAAAAAAAGTTCGTTTTTTTTTCTAATTAATGTACTCTCTGCACCCCATCTTGACGGAAAAAAAAGTAGAAATGTACAAATTTTTGCAAATTTATTAAAAAAGAAAAACCGAAATATCACATGATCATAAGTATTCAGACCCTTTGCTCGGACACTCATATTTAAGTCACATGCTGTCCATTTCCTTATGATCTTCCTTGAGATGGTTCTACGCCTTCATTGGAGTTCACTTGTGTTTAATTAAACTGATAGGACTTGATTTGGAAAGGCAGACACCTATCTATAGAAGACTTCACAGCTCACAGTGCTTGTCAGACCAAATAGAAACATGAGGTCAAAGGAAGTGACCAAGGAGCTCTGAGACAGAATTGTGGCAAGGCAAAGATCTGGCCAAGGTTAACAAGAAACAAGAATTTCTGCAGTACTCAAGTTTCCTAAGAGCACAGTGGCCTCCATAATCCTTCAATGGAAAAAGTTTGGGACCACCGGAAGTCTTCCTAGACCTGGCGGTCCAGCCAAACTGAGCAATCTTGGGAGAAGAGCCTTGGTGAGAGAGTTAAGGGTATGCCACACTAAACAACATCGCTAACGGATCGCTAAAAAACGTCACTATTTAGCGATCCCGTTAGCGATGTTGTTGTGTGCGGCATCTACCAGCGACGTGGCCCCTGCTGTGATCTCGTCCGTCGTCCTGATCGTTCCGGACCCTATTTTCATCGCTGGCGTCCCGCTGGTAAGTATCTAATCGCTGAGTGTGGCACCTTTTTTAGCGATTTAGCGGTACTTTTGTACCGCTAAAGTCGTTAAGGAGATCGCTAACCGCGATAGCGTCCTTAACATATCGCTAAATTAGGTAGCTACTAGCGATATAGAAACAATCCCGCTAGCGATCTCATTAGTATGCGACGCTAACGAGATCGCTAGCGGGATTGTGTAGTGTGGCAGTACCTTTAAAGAAGAACCCCAAGATCACTGTGGCTGAGCTCCAGAGATGCGGTAGGGAGATGGGAGAAAGTTCCACAAAGTCAACTATCACTGCAGCCCTCCACCAGTCGGGCTTTTATGTCAGAGTGGCCCGACGGAAGCCTCTCCTCAGTGCAAGACATATGAAAGCCCGCATAGAGTTTGCTAAAAAAAAAAAAAAAAAACACATGAAGGACTCCCAGAATATGAGAAATAAGATTCTCTGGTCTGATGAAACGAAAATAGACCTTTTTGGTGATAATTCTAAGTGGTATGTGTGGAGAAAACCAAGCACTGCTCATCACATGCCCAATACAATCCCAACAGTGAAACGTGGTGGCAGCATCATGCTATGGGGGTGTTTTTCAGCTGCAGGGACAGGACGACTGGTTGCCATTGAAGGAAACATGAATGCGGCCAAGTAAACAGATATCCTGGTTGAAAACCTCTTCCAGAGTGCTCTAGACCTCAGACTTGGCTGAAGGTTCACATTCTAACAAAACAATGGCCCTAAGCACACAGCTAAAATAACAAAGGAGTGGCTTCAGAACAACTCTGTTACCAGCCAGAGCCCTGACCTAAACCCAATTCAGCATCTCTGGAGAGACCTGAAAATGGCTGTCCACCAACGTTTACGATCCAACCTGACGGAACTGGAGAGGATCTGCAAGAAAGAATGGAGAGGATCCCCAAATCCAGGTGTGAAAAACTTGTTACATCATTACCAAGAAGACTCATGGCTGTACTAGCTAAAAAGGGTGTTTCTACTCAATACTGAGCAAAGGGTCTGAATACTTATGACCATGTGATATTTCGGGTTTTCTTTTTTAATAAATTTGCAAAAATTTCTACATGTTCTATTTTTTCTTTTCAGTCAAGATGGGGTGCAGAGTGTACATTAATGAGAAAAAATGAAGTTTTTTTGCATTTACCAAATAGCTGCAATGAAATAAAGAGTGAAAACTTTAAAGGGGTCTGAATACTTTCCGAACCCACTGTATATACCACTACCTTGCTTATTGGTGGCACTAAGGTGTCGCTGTCCTTTGAATTTTAAATATTTGTACATGTTTCTACTAAATATATTTTGTATATTAAAAACTTGTAATAAAGTTATGTACAGTTTAGCACTGCTCTGTAGTGATGAGTGAGTATACTAGTTGCTCAGGTTTCCCTGAGCGCGCTCGGGTGGTCTCCGAGTATTTGGAAGTGCTCGGAGATTTAGTTTCTGTTGCCGTAGCTGCATGATTTGTGGCTACTTGACAGCCTGAATACATGTGGGAATTCCCTAACAAACAGGCAATCCCCACATGTATTCAGGCTGTCAAGTAGCTGCAAATCATGCAGCTGCGGCAACAGAAACTAAATCTCCGAGCACTTCCAAATACTCATAGACCACCCGAGCATGCTCGGGAAAACCTGAGCAACAACCATACTCGCTAATCACTACTGCTCTGTTTTTCATTTCTCTTTTGGTTATCAAGTTGAGAATATGTGGTCAGACTTGAAGATTGCCGTTAACCAGAGGAAACCATCAAACTTGAAGGAGCTGGAGTAGTTTTGCCTTGAAGAATGGACAAAAATCCCACTGGCAAAAGATTAAAAGTTCATAGAGACTTGCAGCTGTAATTGCCTCAAAGGAGGATCTACAGAGTACTAACTTTAGGGAGGTGAATAGTTAGGCACACTGAAGTTTTCAATTATTTTGTCCTATTTGTTGTTTGCGTCACAATTAAAAGAAAACTAAATATTCACAGTCGTAGGCATGTTCTTTACAAGTTCAGAACTGATCAGCCCTAAAAAAAACTGTGAAATTCCAGGTTGTGAGGTAGCAAAACACAAAAAATGCCATGGGAGGGGAATACTTTTGCAATCCACTGGCACAAGTGATCAGATGATTGCAGCTTGACTATTAAATACAGTAAAAAGTTAAGAAATGGTTTTAAAAAATACAAAAATCATCTCCCCCATTAAAAATAAAACAATAAAAAACACATATTTGGTATTATTTTGTTTGTAAAATTTCTGTCAATGGAAATTTAAAATAAATTTGATGGGCAAACGGCGTAAAGAGAAAAAATCATAATGCCAGAATTACCATTTTTTGGATGCCTCAATACCCCAAAGTGGTATCAATAAAAATGTCAGCTCAGGGTGCAAAATATAAGCTATCCCACCTCCCCATATCCCAAAAATTGCCTTGTATGGAATTGGCTCCGTTCCATACAGTTATACCCACTGCCTAACATAATAGTATGTCATTGAATGTAAAGGGGATAAAATACAGTAAACTTTCTGACATTTCTGAGTATAAAACATAAATTATATGATAGTGAATATAGGAAAGATGTGTATCTTTGTACCGTGTTAGCCAGTAGATAGACCACTGTAGTAGATATCAACCACTGAGGACTCTCAATCTAAATATTTTTCCATGATAGTGAATATTGTTTTACAAAACACATGTAATAAATATTCTAGAAAACTTGCTTGGAAAACTTGAGCTTCAGACACAGACTATGAAGGTGGAGATATTTTGTCTAATTAGATCCATACCCACTTCTTTTTTGCATTAATCATGATTTGTAGTTTATGCTGTTTCTGTTTCAACAGATCATATATTTGAAAAGCTGGATCTAGAAATGCAAGCACTGGGCCTGAAGTGTAAATGCCTTGGAGGAGGGAAAATAGAGCACAACAGTAAAGACAAGAAGCTACGAATCTTTGGTGAATCTACTGTACGTACACTTTTATTTTTCAAGGGCACTTGAATTATACATTTGTAGCTGTTTGCTTAACCTTTCCACGTAAATTTTTGATCCAGGCATTTATACACTTTGGTTGGCTGTCGTCTCGTCTGTCACTCCTGACTTTCACATGTACATATTCCCAGCGGTGAGAGGGGTGTGAGCCGCTGCCAGACACCTTTGCTATTTCTTAGGAGAAAAACCAGATCGGACGTTAAAATTCAGCATTTTGGCATCATATTTCGTCTTTATATATTAGTCTCTTAGGCAAACAAAGACAAATTTGAAACAGAATTTTAAAAGCTGGGAAAATATACTTAATGGGGCTTTCCCAGGGGTGGACACTGACAGCTTGGGACCCCTGTACAAGAAATGTGTCTGGGCCCCCCTCCTTTTATGGCGACAAAGCTCTCTCTCTCTTCTCTATATACTGTATACACTGTATAGCTATAAAAAAAAAAACTTCTCACCCCCACTGGGGATGCTCTTTGTTGTCCTTTCTCATTCTCGGGTTCTCTACCAGAGGCCTGGGAGTCTGAGGTTTCTGCACAGGATCTTAGTTGTTCCCAGCATTGCGCTTTTCTGGACAGAGAGCACGGATGTTGCTCATGTTTTCTGTTAAAAACAATATATATACAGTGGGTACGGAAAGTATTCAGACCCATTTAAATTTTTCCTCTTGGTTTCATTGCAGCCATTTGGTAAATTCAAAAAAGTTCATTTTTTTCTCATTAATGTACACTCTGCACCCCATCTCGACTGAAAATAAAACAGAAATGTAGAAATTTTTGCAAGTATATTAAAAAAGAAAAACTGAAATATCACATGGTCATAAGTATTCAGACCCTTTGCTCAGACATTCAGATTTAAGTCACATGATGTCCATTTCCTTGTGATCCTCCTTGAGATGGTTCTACTCCTTCATTGGAGTCCAGCTGTGTTTAATTAAACTGATAGGACTTGATTTGTAAGGGCACACACCTGTCTATATAAGACCTCACAGTGCATGTCAGACCAAATGAGAATCATGAAGTCAAAGGAACTTGTCAAGGAGCTCAGAGACAGAATTGTGGCAAGGCACAGATCTGGCCAAGGTTACAAAATAATTTCTGCAGTACTCAAGGTTCCTAAGAGCACAGTGGCCTCCATAATCCTTAAATGGAAAAAGTTTGGGACCACCAGAAGTCTTCCTAGATCTGGCCATCCACCCAAACTGAGCAATCGTTGGAGAAGAGCCTTCGTGGGAGACAAGCTTGGTAAGAGAGGTAAAGGAGAACCCTAAGATCACTGTGGCTGAGCTCCAGAGATACAGTAGGGAGAAAGTTCCACAAAGTCAACTATCACTGCAGCCCTCCACCAGTCGGGCTTTTATGGCTGAGCGGCACGACAGAAGCCTCTCCTCAGTGCCAAACATATGAAAGCCCACATAGAGTTTGCTAAAAAAAAACACACGAAGGACTCCCAGACTATGAGAAATAAGATTCTCTGGTCTGATGAGACGAATATAGAACTTTTTGGTGATAATTTTTTTTTTTTTAAATCATGCCTTCTCCCACCACCATTTCCTCCTCCCCACCAGCCCCATTATTGCCCTTTCGACCACCAACATCATTGTCATTTTTACCACCTCCATCATTGGAGGTGGTAGAAAAAAAGACGACTGAGGGGCGATCTAATAACCATGTATAAGTATATAAGGGGACAATGCAAATATCTCTCAGAGGATCTGTTTATAGGTGACAGTCACAAGGGGGAATTCTCTGCGACGGGAGAAGAGAAGGTTTTTCCACCAACATAGAAGAGGATTCTTTACTGTTAGGACAGTGAGAATCTGGAATTCCTTGCATGAGGAGGTGGTGATGGCGAACTCAGTTGAGGGGTTCAAGAGAGCCCTGGATGTCTTCCTGGAGCGTAACAATATTGTATCTTACAGTTATTAGGTTCTTTAGAAGGACGCTGATCCGGTGGATTTATTCTGACGGAATATAAGCTGAACTGGATGGACAAATGTCTTTTTTTGACCTTGCTAACTATGTTACTAAGTATTGCCTTCTCCCCCATCACCACCATCATTGCCCATTACACCACCTCTGTTATTTGCTCCTTCCCCACCACCCCCATTCTTGCCCTTTCCACCACCCGCATCATTGTCCTTTCCACTACCTCCATCATTGCTTTCTCCCCCACCACCCCCATCATTGCCCTCTCTGTCACCCCTATCATTGCCTTCTCCCCATCACCCCCATCATTGCCCTCTCCTCCACCTACACACACAGCACCATTCACCTCTGTGCACGTTCCCCCGCAGCGCTACACACACACACCTACCTCTCACCTCTCCGCACGCTCTCCCGAAATCGCAGCGTCGCCGGCAGCTTCCGCTCTCACATCAGCGACGCTGAATGATGATGTCATCCAGCCACGCCGCTGACTGCTGTGTGAAACAGGAGGCGCGGGCAGGAAGCAGGACGGATCGCTGCAGCTCCACTCCGCTACCGGCGTCGGAACTGCAGGCAGGGCTGCCACTAGGAATTTCGGGGCCCCATACTGGCAAAATTTTCGGGGCCCCCTTTAGACTCTGCCCAGGCTCCACCCCAGCTCCGCCTCCACCCCTCGAACTGTCCACAGTCCCACCGTTCTCTCTTGGAAAAACTCCACTTCTCACCAATCACACATTAACGGTTCCCATCACTAGATCACACATATAGCCGACAGCATTTGTTTTGGCCAAAAGATTTTTTAAGCCGCCATCACAACACTGTAGACACTTTTGGCCGAGCCCTACTCTACTCTAACCTATTAAATATTTGTTAAAATATGCAATACAATTTAGGTATATTTTTATTTATTTTTTAATTTTTAAAATGACCAATAATATCACATACAAGGAACAAATACCACCGCACGATGGCCAGACACTATTACCACCACATAGTGACCTATAATACCACATATAAGGAACAAATACCGCCACACCATGTCCAGACCACATATTACCACCACAGTGACTGAATAATATCACATACAAGGAACAAATACCACAACACCATGTCCAGACCACATATTACCACCACATAGTGACTAAATATACTACAATACTGATCAAAGATCGCAGGAATAATGGAGCATCCAGCCCAAAGACAGAAGTGCAATATGAATAAAATAACAATTTTATTGAAAACAACATTGATAAAAACGTTCACAATCATAGGTATATAAAGATAGAAGTATAATGGTGGTAAAGCAACTAAGATAACCTGAAGCACTATTTATAGCAGACTAAGCTCTAGGACTTCCCCCTGGATTAACCAGGGAGGGAAATGTATCGCAATATGAGTATATGTATACCCACACTGCGACTATAGTAAAAAACTGTAACCATAGAAGATAAATGCAAAGAGGCACAGCAATTTATGACATATATGTGATAAATTGTGCCATTCAGGAAGATACAATCTCAGTAAGTCAGAGAGATATATAGTGACATACTAAGCCACACCACCCACTATGAGAACTCCACAGTGGGATACCAGAATAGTATCGACAAATCAGGTGGCATGTGTAAAGTCAGTATCTCCTAAGGGGTGCCACATGTATGAGAGCATAAAGTGCAAGCGTGCTTACCCATGTTGGGAAAATGTGCAGAATCAGGTACGTGCCCCAACGCACATTTCGCTTTCTTTAGCTTCCTCGGGGGGCAGTCATTGCCCCCCGATGAAGCTAAAGAAAGCAAAACGTGCGTTGGGGCATGTACCTGATTCTGCACATTTTCCCAACATGGGTAAGCACGCTTGCCACCTGATTTGTCGATACTATTCTGTTATCCCACTGTGGAGTTCTCATAGTGGGTGGTGTGGCTTAGTATGTCACTATATATCTCTCTGACTTACTGAGATTGTATCTTCCTGAATGGCACAATTTATCACATATATGTCATAAATTACTGTGCCTCTTTGCATTTATCTTCTATGGTTACAGTTTTTTACTATAGTCGCAGTGTGGGTATACATATACTCATATTGCGATACATTTCCCTCCCTGGTTAATCCAGGGGGGAAGTCCTAGAGCTTAGTCTGCTATAAATAGTGCTTCAGGTTATCTTAGTTGCTTTACCACCATTATACTTCTATCTTTATATACCTATGATTGTGAACGTTTTTATCAATGTTGTTTTCAATAAAATTGTTATTTTATTCATATTGCACTTCTGTCTTTTGGCTGGATGCTCCATTATTCCCGCGATCTTAGATTATGCAGAGAGTTGCCCTGTTCCTACTATTGGAACGATGTTTATACATGTCACCCATGGTTTTGGTATAAGTAATTTGTACAATACTGATCAGTAACAAAAAAAAAACAATACTATCACCACAAGTGCCATTATACACAGGAGATCTGTACTTAGTATGCAGTGTCTGTGTACAGGTAATACAGTGATCACCAGTGACATTATACACAGGAGCTCTGTATATAATGTACAGGTGATACAGTGATCACTGGTGACATTATACACAGGAACTCTGTATATACTATATAGTGTATTGTGTCAGTGTACAAGTAGCACACTAACTCACCAGTGACGTCTCTAGGTGAAGTTCTTAATCTTTGCTTTTCATCTTTCATCCAGCACAGACCGCCGTCACTTCTTCCAGCCAGGGCTCGTCTCTGCAGGAAATAACAGTTATCTAGAGCTCCGCTTGCAGAACACATTACTTATTTTTTCCCAACTTCTACATTACACCACATGAAGAAAAAAAGGCGACATAGTGTTGCTCTGCACAGTAACAGGACCGCCCCCCCCCCCCCATTTAAAACAGTATACTCAAAAAATAAATAAATACATCACTGCAGTAATAATATCCCTTAATTAGCCCCTGTGGTAATAATATCCCACATCCTGGCCCCGTGTGTCTCATTTATGGCTTCAGCAATATGTTCTCCCATCCTGCCCTCATGAGTATCCATTCTGCCCCCATATGATCTCCCCATCTGTCTCCATCGTATCCATCTTGCCCCATGATCCTGCACAATCTGTCTCCAATCCTGTCCCATCTGTCTCCAATCCTGCCCCCCGTGTCTCCAATCCTGCCCCCCGTGTCTCCAATCCTGCCCCCCGTGTCTCCAATCCTGCCCCATCTGTCTCCAATCCTGCCCCATCTGTCTCCAATCCTGCCCTATCTGTCTCCAATCCTGCCCCATCTGTCTCCAATCCTGCCCCATCTGTCTCCAATCATGCCCCATCTGTCTCCAATCATGCCCCATCTGTCTCCAATCCTGCCCCATCTGTCTCCAATCATGCCCCCTGTGTCTGCAATCATGCCCCGTGTCTGCAATCCTGCCCCATCTGTCTCCAATCATGCCCCATCTGTCTGCAATCATGCCCCCTGTGTGTGCAATCATGCCCCATCGTCTCCAATCCTGGCCCATCTATCTGCAATCATGCCCTCTGTGTCTGCAATCATGCCCCCTGTGTCTGCAATCATGCCCCTGTGTCTGCAATCATGCCCCCTGTGTCTGCAATCATGCCCCTGTGTCTGCAATCATGCCTCCTGTGTCTGCAATCATTCCCCATCTGTCTGCAATCATGCCCCCTGTGTCTGCAATCATGCCCCTGTGTCTGCAATCATGCCCACGTGTCTGCAATCCTGCCCCATCTCTCTGCAATCATGCCCCCTGTGTCTGCAATCATGCCCCATCTGTCTGCAGTCATGCCCCCTGTGTCTGCAATCATGCCCCCTGTGTCTGCAATCATGCCCCTGTGTCTGCAATCATGCCCCCGTGTCTGCAATCCTGCCCCATCGTCTCCAATCATGCCCCTATCCTGCCGACTTGCCGCTTTCAATACTATTAAAAAAAAAACACCTTTCCTCTTACTTTGCCGCGCTCCAGCGACGAGCGATCTGGACCCCAGCCTGAACGCACGCACTCGCCGGCGACTGACAATGACGTCAGACGCCGGCGACGTGCGCGCTGACGTCAGCTGCCAGCCTTCGATTGGCTGGCAGCTTTAATATTGCCGTGCGGGGCCGCACGGCAATAGAGTAACTGAACCTGCGGCCCTGATGGCGGCCCTGGCTGCAGGGATCTCTCCCTGCCCGCCGCACATGAGAGCAATCTGGCCAGGGGCCCCTCTGGGCCAGATAAACAGGCCAGATTGCCCTCATTATTAGCCGCCCTGCAGGGCCTCCCTCCACCTCCGGGCCTCGGTGCAGTCGCACCGGCTGCACATGCGTTATGTCTGCCCCTGGGCTTTCCCCTGATGAGCAAGGTACATTTTAATTAATAGACATTGAAATAAAAATAAGTTCTACAATTGAATGTTGTTATAAATGTAGTTAAAGTTCTTTAGATCAAAGGATGGGGACATTTAATCTATGTCTGCACCCCCAGCTGTGAACAGGTAATTGAAGCAGGTTATCTGATGGAGAGCTGACATGGAGTGTGTACACAGAATGATTAAGGCTACTTTCACACATCCGTTTTTCGCCGTCCGGCATAATCCGTCCAATATATAAAAAGACGGATCTGGCTCAGATTGTGGAAAAAGTGATGCAACGGATCCGATTTCGAGGTGGATCCGCCTGAACATTTGAACCCGGAAAATGCAGTGAGAGAGAGACTGGGCATCCTCAGAGCTGATAAATGGAATGCGGTGGCCGGATCAGGCTAAAGACTGTTCCGGTGGCCGGATTCTCCCATTGACTTGCATTGTACCCCAGAGCCGGTTGCGCCGCCTCCACTGCTATCCGGTTTTTTTCGCCGGACACAAAAAAACTTTACAACTTGCGTTGTGTCCGGCAGCCGGAAACAAAATTTTAGACAGATCCGGCAAAAAACGGACAAAACGCAAGCACATGCGGCGCGATCCGGCGCTAATGCAACTCAATTAGAAAAAAAACGATCTGGCGGTAAAAAAAATCGGATCCGTTTTTTGCAAAACAAGCTGGCAAAAAACGGATGTGTGGAAGAGGCCTTACAAGTAATTGACAGTTGGAAGGGCAAACTGGCTGTGTACAGCCTGATTACCAAAGAGGTTCTAATCAATGCAAGGTGAAGATGTCTGACTAAGGGTCCCGTCACACTCTTCAATGTCCCAGCGATCCCACCAACGATCCGACGTGGATGGGATCGCTGGGACATCGTTAACTGATCGCTGGTGAGCTGTCACATGGACAGACTCACCAGCGATCAGGACCAGCGAGCATGCTGGTATCCAATGTACACATTGGGTAACTAAGCACCACGTGGCACCTAGTTACCCGATATGTACCCTAGATACCGGCTCTCGGCGCTCTACAACAGAAGTTGGGAGCCGGTAACCAGGGTACATATCTGGTAACTAGGTGCCGCGCGGTGCTTAGTTACCCGATATGTATATTGGATCCCAGCTCGCTGATCGTTGGTCTCTCGCTGTCACACGCAGCGATGCACGCTGTCCAGCAGGAGACCAACGATGAAAAAATGGTCCAGGCCATTCAACGACGATCAGCGATACCCAGCAGGGGGGCTGGTCATCGCTGCGTGTCACACTAAGCGAGATCGCTGGCTAGGTCGCTGTTGCATCACAAAATCTGTGACACTTCAGCGATCTCGCTTAGTGTGACGGGGGCTTTAAGGCAGACAGTAGACTCCTTATCAGAGACCTCAAATGGCAGTACAATATTTTTAATACCATATCTATAAAATCTGAGTTTGGCACAATTCATGGATGATTGTGGAGCATATTCTCATCTGTGCGTAATGTTGCAAAAGTTATGTTAACTAGCAATCCACAGGTATGCAATATTTCCCTGAATTCTGCCAATGGCCCTGGGAATATTTCAGGGGTAGAAGTAAGAATGGATTCAATGAAATTTCAGCAAATTCTTGACGCAAACATATCATCTGTAAAAAGGCTGAAGTTGAAAAGAGGATGGCTTCTACAAATGGATGATGATCCTAAACACGCGTCAAAATCCACAATAGACCTCAAAAGGCTCAAGCTAAAGGTTTTACAATGGCCCTCACAGTTCCTTTGTGGCTATACGTCAAAATAGCAGTGTATGCAAGATAACCCAGGAATCTCACAGAACTGGAAGAATTTTCCAAGGAAGAATGGATGAAAATCCCTCAAACAAGAATCAAAAAACTCTTGTCTAGCTACAAAAAGCATTTACAAGCTTGGTTGTGTTACCCTGTACATGCAAGAGTGCTAGCATCTATAATATAACGGTAGGAGCGTCACTCTGTCTGAAGCCTTTATAGACTGCGCAAGCGCAACACGCCTGCGCAGTCTGGCTCCAGACAGAGTGAGGCATCCAGAGCGGTGAGTACTCTGTATGGCGCCGGAGATCGCGGTATGCGTACTGGATGCATACCGCGATCTCCGGCGCCATACTCACATACTTACCTGACCGGGAGGAGCGTTGCCGCGGCGCTTCTCTTCTCCCGGGGCAGGAGACCAGGAGTGCGCGTCGGATCGCGCATGCGCAGTAGCGCTATCCGGCGCCATTTTGCTGAAGACACATTTACAGTGTGTCTTCAGCAATATGGCGCCGGACCGCACGGTATGGGCATGCGCGTACTCCGGCGCCGCTCTCCTCCCCCGGCGTCCAGCAGAACGGAGCACAGGGATGAAAGGTGAGTATAAATGTTTTTTTTTTGGGGGTATCTGTGCAGTTTAATAGCGGTGAGGGGGCCATGCACATCAGGATAGGGGGGGCGTGAGGGGACCATGCACATCAGGGTTGGGGGGTGAGGGGACCATGCACATCAGGGTTGGGGGGTGAGGGGACCATGCACATCAGGGTTGGGGGGTGAGGGGACCATGCACATCAGGATTTGGGGGTGAGGGGACCATGCACATCAGGGTTGGGGGATGAGAGGACCATGCACATCAGGATTGGGGGGTGAGGGGACCATGCACATCAGGATTGGGGGGGTGAGGGGACCATGCACATCAGGATTGGGGGGTGAGTGTTGTGAATGGGTTTCAGATGAGTTCTGAGCAGAGGCTCCCTCTGGTGGTTACAAGCGGTACTAGTGAAGATTGTGAGGACTGGGAATCAGGTGTTACTGACTGGTCTTATATAAGGGAGTCATTTTCCCATCAGGGTTGCCGGTGATCAATTGTTCTGGTCTGAATCCTTCATTCCAGTTTCCCTTGTAGCCTGCTGTGTCGTGTCTGCATCTCCTACCAGATAAGATTTTTTCTTCTTTTGTGTTATTGCTATATTTTTGCATTTTGTCTTGCACTTCTTTGGGGGCCTTCTGGGTCCCCTCCGGGGGCTTCTGCCTTCTCAGTTTAGTTCAGCCACTGAGTTTTGTTCTTTTGCTTTTTCCAGTTTTTTCAGTGGCTGCTGTTTTGATTTTGTTACACCAGAGAGCTAATTTAGGTGGTAGAGGTCGTGTGATCTCAGGTGATTTTGAAATTAGTAGAGTTGGTGTTTTTCAGGGTTTTCTGGGATTGCAGTAAGTACCCTTCCTGTCCTTTTCTTTTTAGATAGTTTGGGCCCCAGCGTTTGCTCATTCTATTTTCTTTCTGTGTCAGTATTTCCTCTTGTCTAACCGCCATTACATGTTTGGGGGCTTTCTATTATCTTTGGGGTTCTGCTCCGGGGCAGATAGCTTTCCTATTTCTATCTTTAGGTGTAGTTAGTTTCTCAGGCTGTGACGAGGCGTCTAGGACCAACGTAGGAACGCTCCACGGCTGCCTCTAGTTGTGGTGGTTAGTCAGGGTACTGCAATCCCATAGATTCCAACTGCTCTGGTGTATTGCCTTTTTTTTTACCTGCACTCCTCAGCTACCGAAACATAACATTATCACCGGCCAATAGAAAATTGTATGGTACTCACAGAAGGGAAAAAATATTTTGATAGAAAAAAAGGTTGTCAGAGTTGTCAGAGATATTTTTCTGTTT
>JARQOD010000009.1:35228203-35290538 GCA_033576555.1 Oophaga sylvatica
GGTGAGAGGACCATGCACATCAGGGTTGGGGGGTGAGAGGACCATGCACATCAGGATTGGGGGGGTGAGGGGACCATGCACATCAGGATTGGGGGGGTGAGGGGACCATGCACATCAGGATTGGGGGTGAGGGGACCATGCACATCAGGATTGGGGGGTGAGCGGATCATGCACATCAGGATTGGGGGGTGAGCGGACCATGCACATCAGGATTGGGCGATGAGGGGACCATTCATACCAGGATTGGGGGGTGAGTGGACCATTCATACCAGAATTGGGGGTGAGGGGACCAGTCATACCAGAATTAGGGGTGAGGGGACCATGCATTCCAGGATTGGGTGGGAGGTGACCTTGCATACTAGGATTGGTGGGTGAGGGGACCGTGCATACCGGGATTGGGGAGGTGAGGGGACCATGCATACCGGGATTGGGGGTGAGGGAACCATGAATACCAGGATATGGATGAGCAGGTACCATGCATACCAGGATAGGGATGAGGGGGTACCATACATACCAGGATTGGGTGATGAGTGGTCCATGCATACCAGGATGAGGAATGGGGTGCCATGCATACCAGATTTGGGTGGGGGTGAGGGGACCATACATACCAGCATAGGGATGAGGGGTACCATGCATACCAGGATAGGGATGAGGGGTGCCATGCATACCAGGATAGGAGGGGGTAGCACATACCAGCATGGGAGACCATATACCTTTAAAAATGCTTGCATGGGGACCCTGCACATCAGGATTGGGGGGCGAGGGGACCATGCACACCAGGATAGGGGGTGAGAGGACCATGCATACCAGGATAGGGGGTGAGGAGACCATGCTCATCAGGATTGGGGGGGTGAGGGGACCATGCATATCAGGATTGGGGGGTGATGGGACCATGCATACCAGGATTGGGGGGTGAGGGGACCATGCATATCAGGATTGGGGGGTGAGGGGACCATGCATATCAGGATTGGGGGTGAGGAGATCATGCACATCAGGATTGGGGGGTGAGACCATGCACATCAGGTTTGGGGATGAGGGGACCATGCTCAACAGGATGGGGTGACGGGACCATGCACATCAGGATTGGGGGGTGAGGGGGCCATGCACATCAGGATTGGGAGGTGAGGGGACCATGCACATCAGGATTGGGGGTTGAGGGGGACCATGCACATCAGATAGGGGGTGAGCGGACCATGCACATCAGGATAGGGGGGTGAGGGAACCATGAATACCAGGATATGGATGAGCAGGTAACATGCATACCAGGATAGGGATGAGGGGGTACCATGCATACCAGGATTGGGGGATGAGGGGACCATGCATACCAGGATGAGGAATGGGGTGCCATGCATAGTAGATTTGGGTGGGGATGAGGGGTGCCATGCATACTAGGATAGGAGGGGGGCAGCACATACCAGAATGGGAGACCATGTACCTATAAAAATGCTTGCCACCCGGGCGTAGAACGGGTTAATCACTAGTAGTACCTATAAGGTGCTTGGGAAAGCTTGGTGGTGTGTGTGCTAGTGTGTGACACACACAGTAGCATCCAGGGCACATATCACGAGCAAGTATTGTTCGTGTCAAATTGGTGGCAGTAGTAGTTCATGACAGATGTGTTTAAAAAAGAATGTTCCTGTGCAGAGATAATTTTATAAATGTGCCCCTGTTATATACTGTGTAATGGCTGTGTCTGACCATGCAAGAACATGGTCAGCTATACCACCTCTTGGTCAGGGGAAGATGCAAAAAAGATTACAGACAGGACAGCTGATTCTTTCTTGGAGGTAAAGCATTCCCCTACCTGTTAAAAAAAGCAGAAAACAGAAAACTGAGCCGGAGTATGACTTGAAAACATGCATGATGTAAAGGCATGTTCATACTGGCCTTAGAAACAAGCAAATCCCAAGAAAAGAAAAGACAATGTGTGCATATACCCTAATGAAAATAAATAAGTAAAAAAGCAAGTGCATTAAATAATTAACATAGGGTATTTAGTAAACACTGTTTTTGATCAAAAAAAGCATAAAGCTGTCTCAACGCGACGACAAAATGTCTTGGATGAAATCCAGACTCTTTTGGCTCTTGCTACATCCAGAGAGCAAATACTTATAGCAGATTTTATGCATATTTATAGTACGACAATTTATCATTAGTTATCTGATATATGATATTGATAACTTATTCTTTAAATCTAGCATATATGACTTAGGAGTGTTGATCCTACAGAAAGATTCCGCTTTACTCTTGTGTGTATGACTGTGTTAAGGGCAGACGCATTAAAAGTTTTAAAAATACCATTTTTAAAAACTTTTTTAAAAGTTTCATTTTTATATAATAAATTCAAAACATTATACTCATATATATAAGCCTACAAAATTATACCTCCATAGATATACTCCAAAAAAAAGGAAATGAGGTTTTTCAATATAAAAAATAAATTTTTATTGAACAATCATTAAAATAAGTTTAAAATATTCATACATATACAAAAAGTGGGGAACATATGCAACAAAGATATGAATGAAACCTAATAGGGGTATTTATGCAGATGGTTATATGAGGGATTCTTTATCAATAATATCAGGAGAAAAAGGCTGTCTAAGTGTACTAAATATATGCGTGTATACCTACTATATGGTGCAGCAAAAAATTCTCTTTAAATGATACCTCATTAACCACAGATGTACGTCCAGCTCATATATATATGTAACCAAATGGTTTGTAAACTAGGCAAGCTAGAAAAGTGCTTAATGCATTATATATAGCAAAAATAGTGCCTATATCAAACATTCGTCCCATTCACAAATGAAGGGGTGCCGCAGCCTATTTGGAGGTATGGGAGCTATTTGCCAGCCATGAAATTGCTTTTCTTTTGCGAGCAGTATCTAGTATCTGCCATATTAATCCACATTTGTGAATGGGACGAATAATATTAATATTAACCAATAATATTAACCATTAACGACTGCCGATACGCCTTTTAACGGCGGTAGTTAAGGGTACTTAAACCACAGCGCCGGCGCTGTGGAAGAAGTGTATAGCGCCCCCAGAGTCGGATTTCCTCTGGGGTCTCGGGAGTAGCCGAGACCCCAGAGAACATGATTCAGGTAGGTTTTTACCGACCCCGGGGTTGCGATCGCCATTATTAACTGTATAACGGAGATCGCAAAAAAAAAAAAATCTGATGTGCCATTTAATTTCTCTCTCCTCTGATGTGATCGCACATCAGAGAAGAGAGAAATAGGGTCCCCGATCCCCCCCTGTACCTCTTTGGGCCCTCCGGGATCCTCCGGTGGGCACCGCCATCTTCTTCCGGTCAGAAAATGGCATGTGCAGTGCACCGCCACGATCTGCCGGCTGGCACCCGTCAAAGATAGGTTCATTGGTTCATTGGTTCATTTTGGTCACTGTGATAAACGCTATCACAGTGATCAAAATAAAAAAAATAGTAAATAAACCCCCCTTTAACACCCCCTTAGTTAGTGAAAAATAATAAAATAAAGAAAATATATTTATTTCCATTTTTCCATTAGGGTTAGGCTAAAGGGAGTTGGGCTAAAGTTTTAGGGTTAGAGTTGGGCTAAAGTTTTAGGGTTAGAGTTAGGCTAAAGTGAGTTTTGCTAAAGTTTTAGGATTAGGGTTAGGCTAAACTGAGTTGGACTAAAGGGTTAGGGTTAGGCTAAAGTGAGTTGGGCTAAAGTTTTAGTGTTAGGGTTAGGCTAAAGTGAGTTGGGCTAAAGTTTTAGGGTTAGGGTTGGGGTTATGATTGGGGTTAGGGTTGGGATTAGGGGTGTGTTGGGGTTAGGTTTATGGTTAGGGTTATGGTGAGGGTTGGGAATAGGTTTAGAGGTGTGTTGGGGTTAGGGTTGTGATTAGGGTTATGATTAGGGTTGGGATTAGTGTTAGGGGTGTGTTGGGGTTAGGGTTGGGATTAGGGGTGTGTTGGGATTAGGATTGTGATTAGGGTTATGGTTAGGGTGGTGGTGTGTGGGGTTAGGGTTGGAGTTAGAATTAGGAGGTTTCCACTGTTTAGTTACATCAGGGGTCTCCAAATGCAACACAGTGCCACCATTGATTCCAGCCAATTTTGCGTTCAAAAAGTCAAACGGCGCTCCCTCCCTTCTGAACTCTGACATGCGCTCTGTAGGGATCCGCTCTGGTAGGCAGGGGCCGGGCCGCAGTAATGAGGCAAACACACAGGCTTTCAATTCAAAGTTCAGTGGTTTTAATAACGGGTTCAAAAGTCCAGATAAAAATCAAAAATAGAACATAACATACTCCAGTTTGGAGAACCACTGGTCCCAGACTCACCCTTGTTGGGACGGGCTTAACTAAGCGGTTGCAGGCCAGCAGGGACCGCCAGGTGCCATTCCGGGTGGTCTGGTACTTGCTTCCTGGTGCACACTGACACACTGTAACAGAAATCACTTCTTCCAGGCTGACTCCAGCCAAACTCCTTCCTTCCACACCCACATACTACAACAGCTCCTTGTTAAATAGGCCTAGTCCACACCCTCAGGTGAGGTACACATCAGCTGACCTGATCACGTGACTATGACCTCATCACAGGTCCTTGTGATCAGGGAAAATCCTGACCAAACTTCAGTCTGCTAGGAGAAATATATCTCCCATAAATCAAGACCCCCTTTGGTGTACCACATACCTCCCCCTTTGTTCAACCTTAGGAGGGTGGACACATGACATACAGTGAACTCTGGACAGTGCATCTGCGTTCCCCTGTAATTTGCCTGCCCGATGTTCTACTGAAAATTTGAAATTTTGCAGGGACAGAAACCACCTGGTGACTCGTGCATTTCTCTCTTTGGCTTGACTCATCCAAGTCAGAGGGGAATGATCAGTTACCAACCGAAACGTTCTCCCCAACAGATAGTAGCGCAATGACTCCAATGCCCACTTGATGGCCAGGCACTCTCTCTCTACAATGCTGTATCTGGTTTCAGCTGGAGTAAGCTTTCGACTCAGGAAACTAATGGGATGCTCCTCCCTGTTAACCTCCTGAGACAGCACGGCACCCAGACCTACCTCTGACGCATCAGTCTGGACAATGAATTCTCTTTTGAAGAACTGTTGACCCACACAGTGCCCCTTTTAGTTTTACAAACACTTCTTCAATCTGATCATTCCAGCGCACCATTACTGACTTCCTCCCTTTCAGGCAGTCAGTTAACGGCGCAGACAGGGTTGCAAAATTGGGAATAAACCGCCGGTAATATCCCACTAACCCCAAAACCCCTTTCACTTGTTTTGTGGTGAGGGGACGGGGGCCAGTTTTGGATTGCCTCCACTTTGTTTATTTGGGGTTTGATAACTCCTCTCCCAATCACATACCCCAGGTACCGAGCTTCCTCCAACCCTATGGAACACTTCTTTGGGTTGGCAGTTAGCCCTGCTTGTCTCAGAGAATCTATCACCGCCTGTACCTTGGCTAAGTGACTTTCCCAGTCTGTACTGTACACCACAATATCGTCCAGATAGGCCGCGGCATATCGGCGATGAGGACGAAGAACAATGTCCATTAACCTCTGGAATGTCGCTGGAGCGCCATGCAACCCGAAGGGTAGTACTATATACTGGAACAGTCCCTCGGGTGTTACAAAAGCCGTTTTCTCTCTCGCTGCTTTTGTTAGGGGCACCTGCCAATAACCTTTTGTGAGGTCAATGACTGAAAAATACCGGGCCTGCCCAAACCGCTCTATTAACTCATCGACCCGGGGCATGGGGTAGGTGTCAAATTTAGAAATGTCATTCAGTTTTCTGAAGTCATTACAGAACCTTAGTGTCCCATCTGGTTTTGGTATTAGAACTATTGGGCTGGCCCACTCACTCTGGGATTCTTCAATGACCCCCAACTGCAGCATCTTTTTTACCTCTTCCGAGATGGCTTGTCGCCGGGCCTCAGGCACCCGATATGGCTTTAATCGGACTTTGTCCTGCGGCTCCGTGACAATGTCATGTTGGATTAGGGCGGTACGGCCAGGGAGCTCCGAAAAAACATCGGTATTTCGGCTAACAAACTCTCAGACTTCCTGAACTTGTCTAGGAGACAAAGTGTCTGCTATTTTGACGGCGGAGAGGACTTCTCTTGCCTTCTCCTGAGGCAAGGGAGCCTTCTCTCCTGGAAATGCAGGCCGTGAACAATCCTCATCAAGAGGGTCTCTGTCTTTCCATGGTTTGAGCAGATTCACATGGTATACCTTTTCTGGCTTTCTCCGCCCTGGTTGGTGTACTTTATAGTTTACGGGACCCACCTTCTCCATAATCTCGTAGGGTCCCTGCCACCTTGCAAGGAACTTACTATCCACTGTAGGCACAAGTACCAACACCCGATCCCCAGGGTTAAATGACCTTACCCGTGCCTCCCGGTTATAGACCTGCCTCTGTGACTTTTGTGCTGCTTCCATATGTTCTCCGACTAATGGTAGGACTGTCTCCATTCTCTCTTGCATTTTGGCCACATGTTCTATCACACTTTTGTGGGGAGTTGGTTGGTTTTCCCAGGCCTCTTTAGCTATATCGAGTAAGCCACGGGATGTCTGCCATATAATGGTTTGAAGGGCGAGAACCCCGTAGATGCCTGGGGCACCTCCCGCACTGCAAACATCAGGTATGGCAACAAGAGATCCCAGTCTTTACCATCTTTAGAGACTGCTTTTTTCAACATATTCTTCAGGGTTTTATTGAACCTTTCTACCAAACCGTCTGTTTGGGGATGATAGACCGATGTGCGCAACTGTTTAACACTTAACAAGTGGCAGAGTTCCTTCATGATTTTTGACATAAAGGGGGTCCCTTGGTCTGTTAAGATTTCTTGAGGGATTCCCACCTGAGAGAACATACCCATGAGTTCTTTAGCGGTCAGTTTGGCAGAGGTGTGGCGCAGGGAAATAGCCTCAGGATACCTGGTAGCGTAATCTAGAACTATGAGAATGTGTTGGTGACACCTTGCTGATTTATTAACAGGCCCCACCAGATCCATGGCTATTCTCTCAAACGGGACCTCTATAATTGGTAATGGCACCAAGGGACTCCGAAAATGGGGCTGCGGACTGGTTACCTGGCACACGGGACAAGAGTTACAATACCGTTTAACTTCTTCATAGACCCCTAGCCAGTAAAACCGTTGTAGAATTCTGTCTAGGGTTTTCTTTTGGCCCAAATGACCCCCTAGTACATGCGCATGCGCTAAGTCCATTACCAACCTCCGATAGGACTGCGGTACCAGCAATTGCTCGACAATTTCCCCATGTATTTTCTTAACCGATACAGCAAATCTTGGTTCAGCTCGAATCGGGGAAATACTGTAGCTGCCCCGGGGTGTTGGGGTTCCCCATTGACAACCAGTACATTTTCCCGGGCTCGAGCCAACGTAGGGTCCCGGAGTTGTGCCGTTACCAAAATTGTCACCTGCCACATTTAAGTCTGACAATTCTGGTCCCGGTGGCAAGTCTTCCATCTCCCCAGCTAACACTTCTACACTTCTATAAGAGAGGGGTTTTCCTCCTCCACCGAAGGCATAGGTACTCCTATCGCCAATACATCTTCCTCTGGGCCACCAGGTTCATGCCCGATTTCTGGAGAATGTAACCTGGTTGCCACTGGTGCCGACAACTGTTCTGTGGGAGGGGTAATTACAGGCCAAAGCACAGAAAATAACGGAAAATCTCTCCGCATTATTACCTCATAATGCAAATTAACCACCACCCCCACCTCGTGGCACCTCCTCCCCGCTGGCGTGTTTATCATCACCAGGGCGGTAGGATAATGTTTTAGGTCCCCATGTATACACAACACACCCATTTTCCGACCAGTATACTCGCTGATTTGGACGTGGCTGGCTCGTATTAGGGTCACGAGACTCCCTGAGTCCAGTAGAGCTACCGCAGGGTTACCCTCCATCTCCACTTTGCACAAATGGTTCATACTGGGTCCCTCTGGTTTGCCCACTGCACACATGTGTTCGGCATAGTGAGACTGATAGTACCCAAAGTTGGTGTCCATGGGCTCAGTCAGGTGGGGCAATCAGCTCTCACATGTCCTGGTTCTTGGCACCGCCAACAGATTATGGGGCCCCTTTTGTCCCCCGACCCGTTCTGGGCGGCCTTCCAAGTCTCTGCTCGCCGAGCTGCGGGTGAAGGTTTGGGGAATTTACTCGGTACCTTCCGGGTAGGCTCTCCCTGTATCTCCTTGGTAGCCCCATATCTTTCAATGAGGTCTACCATCTGGAGACCATCAGTAGGGGCTGCCTGTCCAACCCAGGTTTGCAGGGTGTGGGGCAAAGTTCTCCAGAATTTATCAGTTACTATCCTATCCAGCATAGCGCTGGGTGACAACACCTCCGGCTGCAACCATTTTTCTACCAGGTGTATCAAATCATAGTACTGGGACCGAGCTGGCTCGGAAGGGGAAAACTTCCACTGATGTACCCGCTGGGCCCGGACCAAAACATTTACCCCAAGACGTGCAAGTATCTCACCCTTGACGATCTCATAGTCTCTCTGTTGCTCGGGGGGTAGGTCCCTATAGGCTTTTGCGGGTCCTGGAGCCAAAAACGGAGCCATGATTTCTGCCCACTGGTCCCGGGGTAATCTTTCCCTTTCAGCCACGCCTTCAAACACCTCCAGGTACACTTCGACGTCATCTGATTTTTCCATTTTAGGAATCGCTGTGCGTACCGCTTTTCGGACATCCTGACGTCCCGGGGCAGCTCCTGCTGTCTGCGGCGCTGTGATGTTCTGCATCAGTAGACTGTTGGTTTCCTGTTGCTGTCGATTAAATATCTGCTGCTGCTCCATAGTCTGCTGCTGTATAGCCTGCTGCCGCTCCATAGTCTGCTGTATAGCCTGCTGCCGCTCCATAGCCTGCTGCTGTATAGCCTGCTGCCGCTCCATAGCCTGCTGCTGTATAGCCTGCTGCTGCTGTATAGCCTGCTGCTGCTGTATAGCCTGCTGCTGCATAGCCTGCTGTTGCTGCTGCGTAGCCTGCTGCTGCTGTATAGCCTGCTGCCGCTCCATAGACTGCTGCTGTATAGCCTGCTGCCGCTCCATAGCCTGCTGCTGTATAGCCTGCTGCTGCTGTATAGCCTGCTGCTGCTGCATAGCCTGCTGCTGCATAGCCTGCTGTTGCTGCTGCGTAGCCTGCTGCTGCGTAGCCTTCTGCTGCTGTATAGCCAGCTGCTGCTGTCGCATGGCCTCCACAAGCATTTTTACTGTGCTCTCCATCTCCGGACAGTTCTCCACCGGGGTTTTACGTCACTTTCTTCACCCAGGACATTTACTGTCATGCAGAGAAAAAACAGCCTGACCTCACTGCATTGCCCGCATTCAAGCCACCAATTGTAGGGATCCGCTCTGGTAGGCATGGGCCGGGCCGCAGTAATGAGGCAAACACACAGGCTTTCAATTCAAAGTTCAGTGGTTTTAATAACGGGTTCAAAAGTCCAGATAACAAAAATAAAAAATAGAACATAACATACTCCAGTTTGGAGAACCACTGGTCCCAGACTCACCCTTGTTGGGACGGGCTTAACTAAGCGGTTGCAGGCCAGCAAGGACCGCCAGGTGCCATTCCGGGTGGTCTGGTACTCGCTTCCTGGTGCACACTGACACACTGTAACAGAAATCACTTCTTCCAGGCTGACTCCAGCCAAACTCCTTCCTTCCACACCCACATACTACAACAGCTCCTTGTTAAATAGGCCTAGTCCACACCCTCAGGTGAGGTACACATCAACTGACCTGATCACGTGACTATGACCTCATCACAGGTCCTTGTGATCAGGGAAAATCCTGACCAAACTTCAGTCTGCTAGGAGAAATATATCTCCCATCCATCAAGACCCCCTTTGGTGTACCACAGCCCAAACAGTGGTTTACCCCCATATATTGGGTATCGGCGTACTCAAGACAAATTGCACAACAACTTTGGGGGTCTAAATTCTCCTGTTACCCTTGTGAAAATAAAAATTTTGAGTTTGAAAAGATAATTTTTGTGGAAAAAATATATTTTATTTTCACGGCTCTATGTTATAAACTTCTGTGAAGCACTTGAGGGTTCAAAGAGCTCACCATACATCTAGATAAGTTCCTTAAGGGGTCTAGTTTCCAAAATTGTGTCACTTGTGAGGGGTTTCCACTGTTTAGGCACATCAAGGGCTGTCCAAACGTGATTAAAACCATCATTAATAGACACATAACAAAAAGACTAGGGGATACCAGGAAAAGTACATAATGATCAAAATATCGCAATGTATTACTTATTTTTGGGGCCAAAAAATCTAGGATAACCCTAATGGGCCCTAATGAATCCCTTGCTGACCGCGGACGTTGGCACCCTAGTTGTTGACGACATGGCGCCCCCGCTCAACGTCGGTGCCCCTAATAAACCCTGTATCACCCTAAGTCCAAAAAACGGGATACACAGAAAAAACACACACATACATATAACACCGAAAAATATCAAGGTGGAGAGACCTAATTGTCTCAAATTAAAGTGCTCAGGTGCTGTAAACTTCTCTCGTAGCCTCCTTCAATAAGGAATAGTGTCAGAGAAAAAATTGCAGCTAATTAGGACTTATCTCGTAGAAAAAAAATTTTTGCTGCAGAAAAAAGACACAATCTCTGAGAAAAAATGCAGCTAACTAATCACTTTATCTCGTAGTCAAAAATACTCATAAGCTGCTAGAATTAATCTCAGAGAAAAAAACTTGCTGCCATATTGGGGACTTATCTCGTAGTAAAAAGTACTAATAGGCTGCAAAAAATGCAAAAATTGCAAAAAGATAGAAAAAACGTCTACAGACAATTAGAAGGTATATGAAAAATTCCACAAACAGTGGATGAAAAGAGCACTTGACAAAGACTCCCACCTGGGAAATATCAAATAATATTGCACACTAGAGCAGATAATATTAAATGGGATTAGATCAGAATTATATTATATGGGGGTTAGTGCTTGAATCTCTCATAATAACTATAGTACTAATATATATAATCTCAGCAGTTATTCAAATGGATAAGCACCTCCCTCCCCATGGCTGTATCCCCCAGCAACAATATGCATAGTTTTAGCCGCTTGAAGATTTAAGGAGACATGCATGTATCATATATAATAATACCCTTATCAGATATTTGGCTATTACTAAGATCCCATACTTTTGTGTGCAGTCAATAAGACAATACTTATCAGCCAGATATACAAACAAAACCGAAATGCACAAAAAATAATAGTTGTTACTATGCTCCCACAGTTTAGTCAAACATATAGTGTGCAATACATAATAAGGCAATACTTATCAGCCAGATATAAGGACGAGACCCGACGCGTTTCCCCCTTCAATTTCTTTTAGGGTTCATCAGGGGTCAGAAAAGGGGTCTGTTACCCCATGGCCGACGAGGCAATGCAGTGTGCTGTCCAAACGTGACATGGCGTCCGATCTCAATTCCAGCCAATTCTGCATTGAAAAAGTCAACGGCGCTCCTTCCCTTCCAACTCTGCCGTGTGGCCAAACTGGTTTACCCCCACATATGGGGTGTCGGTGTATTCAGGAGAAATTTCACAGCAAATTTTGTGATTTCATTTTCTCTTTTTACATTTGTGAAAATAAAAAAAGGTTCTGAAGTAAAATGTTTGTAAAAAAAAATGTTTCCTTCCACATTACTTCAGTTCCTGTGAAGCATGTAAAGGGTTAATAAACTTCTTGAATGTGGTTTTGAGCACCTTGAGGGTTGCAGTCCAATAAGAAAAGAGAATATGCTCAGTGAACGCAGGACTGACACGCAAGCCGTCACTATGTGAGCATTTCCCAGAGTTTACCGGGGTATGCTCACATAGTGACGGCTTGCGTGTCAGTCCTGCGTGTCACTGAGCATATTCCGGGAAGTTACATTGTGCCAGTGGGCATGGCTACAGTGGTATGCGTCAGTCACCCGGCACATGACTCGGACTTTCTCTTTTCTTATTGGCCGCACTTAGTATAAATATTCTACCGCCCTCAATTTTCCACACCCTCTGGAAGAAGCCGAGCAGTGAAACGCGCGTCGGGGTAACAGGACGGGGAATATAGCTCCAAACCAGGTGAATCGCTTTTTAGTATATTTTTCACTCTTTACTACCTAATTGCATATTGACTATCTGTAATAGATAAGCGTTGGATTCACCTTAAACAGCGGTCACACTTTTTAGTGCACTGATAGTGTTATTTACTTACTGGGATCTACCTTAGGGCCCCGTCTCACATAGCGACACACCAGCAATCACGACAACGATATGAACTTGTCAGGATCGCTGGTGTGTCGCTACATGATCGCTGCTGAGCTGCCAAATAGGCAGCTCAGGCAGCGATCAGGACAGCGACACTGCGGGTAACGTCGCTTAGTAACCCGCAGTGTATGTTGGATACCAGCCCGCTGATGCAGGGAGCTGGTAACCAAGGTACACATCAGGTTTTCAGGCGCTGCGTGGTGCCTGGAAACCCGATGTGTACCTTACGTACACATCGGGTTTCCAGGCACAGCCCCGCACCTAGAAACCCGATGTGTACCTTGGTTACCCGCTGATCACTGGTCTCCTGCCTGCCACACGCAGCGATGCATGCTGGCCAGCGGGAGATCAGCGATCAATAAAAAGTCCAGGCACTTTTGACACGACCAACGATTCATAGCAGGGGCCTGATCGCTGGTACGAGTCAGACATAGCGAGATCGCTGTTGCGTCACAAAACTTGTGACTCAGCAGTGATCTCGCTAGCGATCTTGCTATGTGAGACGGGGCCCTTATTCAGACTTTTGGAGGATTGTTATTAGCACAAGGCACTTTATATGCATATTATAATATTGAAATTGTGCTGGCATATGGAGTCCTTTTTGCACTAGGCACTTGATATTAATATAGGATTATACTCCATCTGTATTGGCATTTGATTGACCTTGTTTGATATGTGTATTAGCTTGCTTTGTATTTTACCCTCTTATCTGTGGGTTTAACCCTATATAAGGATTCTTGTGTGGTTGCCCCTTTGTCCTATTTTTTTAGGTATTTTGCTTTTTTTAATATTGTTCATTTTTTACCTTGGATTTAAAGTGTATTGTTTTTATGGATTGCTTCTATATTTTCCTTTTTCTATCATAAGTAAAGGATTTGTGTATTTATTTGAAGGGGAAGTGCCATATTATATATTTCAATTTTGGACACTATATTTATAGCTATATTTCTTTGACATACCATGTCTAAATATAGGCTTAAAATATTGATGGGAATCGGGTTAAAAGGAATTTGTAACTTTTTTTCACTGTCAGTGCCATGCAAACTGTATTAACCTGTGCACAAGATGTCACCGTATGAGCTCATATGTGCCGCCTGTCTAGTGACGTTACATGCCATCCTGTTTTCTCTTCTAGGGATATGGAAAAGCAGATCATTCCTTCACAGCAGAAAAACTGAAGAGCAGATATGGAGACTATGAAGTGGTTTGGTCGGATGAAAAGAAATGAGTCAAATGACACTACCACATCTCTCCCAAATACAGCTTTTTGTTTGCCATTATTACACATTTAATTTGTTAGAAATTAGAATTGGCAAATATGTGAATTATATTTCAGAAAATTCATTTGAAGCTTTTTTTTCTTTATTTGCAAAATGTTGTTTTCTGAAATCATGAATAAATCACTCAAATCTCTAGTGGAATGTTTGTCATATTTGTTAGTTCTGGGTGAAGGGAAAAGTATGGGGAAATTATATTGTCTATAATATTATGTCTAGAAGTATATCTCCTCTTTCAGCTATAGTTTTTAGAGTCAGATTCATTATTGCATTTCCTCCAGATTTTTTGGGGCTTGAATATCTCTGAAATCAGATTGAATTCGGACCAATGTTATTCTATGATTGTGTGCGTTTTTTTTCCCAGCTTGGATCGGATCACGATCGGACTGGAAAAAAGTCACAGCATGCTGCGATTGTAATCTGAAATCTGATCGCATTCCGCAATAGAAATCAATGGGTGCGAGAAAAAAAAAAAAATCACACAGCACTCGGACAATGCGAGTGCTGTCCGATTGTTACACATCGATCGCATTTGAAAAGCCGGCAATTCATAAATTCATATGCGGGTACAGTAAAATCACTGACAGGTTAGAATGGAATAGATATTTACAGTTTATATATATATATATATATATATATATATATATATATATATTTCAGCTGCAGATGGAAGGAAGAGAGCCACAGTAATTCATTACTGATGGGTAGGCGGAGCCCCAGATCAGGATGACACCTCAGATCAAAAGCGTGTTGACTGGCTGGCTCCTCCAGCTCGGGCTCCTCCTACTCAGCTCCTTCAGTCTAAGATTTGAGGTCTCAGAGGATGGTCGCTGCTAATGCAGCTCCTCAGAAGATTTTATTATTTTATTTCGGACAAGAGACTTGGATCACCAGATGTGGTCTAGAGGTCTCAGGGGTACCAGCGCTGCTGTACCCCAACCTCTCCCTTGGCGGATCTGTATTTACATTATGGTCCCTGAAGTGAAAACACTTCATAGAACACATGCCCACATAAGGTATATACTTAGTATAAAAAGAGAAAATTCTGAATATACAAATAAATATGGGCAATATGGAAATCCATGGGAAAAATCGCTAAAACATATGAAAACTGAGAAAAAAGAAACGATCAATGAAGTCCCAAAGTATTGAATAGAAAAAACTTTATTAAATATCAAAACAGGGGAGCTGGAGGATGACATACAACCAATTGGCACATGTGGGACAAGAACGCAAATAGGAAGTCTAACAATAGTATCTCAGTAGATATATTAAATCCTACAACTGACAGGGCGGTATGATATCACAAAAATAAACATTTCTCAATAGAAAGCGCAGCAGCGCTGAGTCAAAAAACAGTAGGTGTACATGAAGAACATGATAGCCAGTGCTTATACCTGCCAACGGTCAGGAGAATGCTTCCTGCGTCCACCCAGGAAGCATTCTCCTGACCGTTGGCAGGTATAAGCACTGGCTATCATGTTCTTCATGTACACCTACTGTTTTTTGACTCAGCGCTGCTGCGCTTTCTATTGAGAAATGTTTATTTTTGTGATATCATACCGCCCTGTCAGTTGTAGGATTTAATATATCTACTGAGATACTATTGTTAGACTTCCTATTTGCGTTCTTGTCCCACATGTGCCAATTGGTTGTATGTCATCCTCCAGCTCCCCTGTTTTGATATTTAATAAAGTTTTTTCTATTCAATACTTTGGGACTTCATTGATCGTTTCTTTTTTCTCAGTTTTCACATTATGGTCCCTGCAGAATCTTGCCGGCCCTGGGGGATGAGGAGAGCTTCCCTGGCGGGGACGCAAACCACACGTGCGGTCACTGCGTTCCTCGCCCTGGGGGGAAGCATGGTCACAAGCGCCACAAATCCTGAGGGGTCCCTGTGGCGCAAAGCTGGTGAGTACTCCACATTTTTTATAATGTGTGTAGTGCTTTAGCGACTGCTGTGGCAGCGCTATTACATGTATCAGTGTGTTTTCAGCGACTGCGGTGGCAGCGTTATTTCATGTATTCACTGTGAGTCAGTGTGCTTTAACGACTGTGGTGGCAGCGTTATTTCATGTATTCACTGTGAGTCAGTGTGCTTTAACGACTGCGGTGGCAGCGTTATCACATGTATTCACTGTAAGTCAGTGTGCTTTAACGACTGCGGTGGCAGCGTTATTACATGTATTCACTGTGAGTCAGTGTGCTTTAACGACTGCGGTGGCAGCGTTATTACATGTATTCACTGTGAGTCAGTGTGCTTTAACGACTGCGGTGGCAGCGTTATCACATGTATTCACTGTAAGTCAGTGTGCTTTAACGACTGCGGTGGCAGCGTTATTACATGTATTCACTGCAGGGTGGATAAAAATCAATGATTTTTTTAAAAAAATCAAAAAAATCGGATTTTTTTGATTTAAATCAGATTTTTTTGATTTAAATCGGATTTTTTTCAATAAACTGCTTTTTGAGGAAAATATTTTACCATCCAAAGGTTCTTCCATCATGAGATAAAGCTGAGTTGTTTAACTCAGTAGAATAAAGGCTGTATATGTGTAACATTCACAATGCCATGCTCTTCCAGAGGTTTCTGTAGGATTAGTGGGCAGTTTCTCTCCTATATTATCACAGACGCTCGCTTTACTTACGCAGTTCTCAAAAGCGGAATTTGACTCCGCAGAGGTCCCAGCCTCTTCTTCACGGCAAAAATGTTACAACATGAACAGAGTTGAGAAAAAGACCTTAATCCTATTGTTCTAGAAACCTATGAATACTGAATCAACCCCTTCAGTGCTCGCTGTATTATAAACTGAGCACAGATACGTGGAGAGTATCACACACTGGGATTATTCACAGCACATGACACACTGCATGTATCTAGATACAGGGCTGAGTGTAGTGTATCGCATTATGGGATTAGATACACCAGTCTGGGGCATATCGCGCATGATGAAATTAGATACACCGCTCTGGGGCGTATCGCACATGATGAAATTAGATATACCGGTCTGGTAGAAACTTTGATTTAAATCACTGATTTAAATCAAGCCTTACTGACTAGTGATTTAAATCGTGATTTAAATCATGATTTAAATCAGTTTGATTTAAATCAAATCCCCCCTGATTCACTGTGAGTCAGTGTGCTTTAACGACTGCGGTGGCAGCGTTATTACATGTATTCACTGTGAGTCAGTGTGCTTTAACGACTGCGGTGGCAGCGTTATTACATGTATTCACTGTGAGTCAGTGTGCTTTAACGACTGCGGTGGCAGCGTTATTACATGTGTGATATCAGTGTGCATTCAGCGGTCGCAGCGGCGACCGCCGGTACATGTATTCATTCACGGTGAGGAGAGAGGAGTTCCCGCTTTTTATTTGAATTTTCGCGGCGCCCTGAGCGCGCGCTTTCCTGCAGTCTCCATTTCCTGCTTCTTCTACATGGAGACACAGCGCGGCGGCCATTAATGCAGGAGTTGAAAGCTCCTTGGGGCCATCGCTCTCTCTCTCTTCCTCCCGGAAAGACGCTACTACCAGCAGGGTGAGTCGCTTCTGCGGAAGCTTAACCCCTTCAACTACAGGACGCCTTCCTGAGTGCCGCATATATCTGAGTATTAACGCTTGGTAAGAGCGGTTAACCCTTAATCCACATCGCAGGGCGCCTTTTTGAGTCAGGTTGCGATCCTGCAACCGTTTATTATTTATCTGACTCATACACCTCCGCCCAGCAGAGGTTATAGGGGCGGCATTAACCCCTTGGAAGATGGTTAACCCTTGACTGAAGGGTCAGCGGGGGTAGCTCATGCTTTAGGAGTTTTTAACTCTTCAGCGTTCATTTTTTCTTGTTTGCCTATATGGAGAACTAGTTACTGGCAGATTTAACCCGCCATATACTGTGTGAGGGCATGTCAAAGGTGTCCATATACACTGTGCCTAGCGTCTGCTTTTCAGAGGCTTTATTTCCAGCACCTGCGAACAGCGCCTGTACTACCTACAGATGGTGATTGGCGCCTGCGATATCTGATTGGCACCTGCTCATTCAATGTATTCGCTATGTTCTGCACCTGCGCTACGGATACGTTGTGTCCGGCGCCTACGCTGCGGATGCGCTTGTGTCCTGCGCTTACATTGTGGATGCGCCGGCGAGTCCGACACCAGGTTGTTTTTTGGCGACGCCAGCACAATCTTTCGATATGGCGGCCGCTGTCTGAATTTCATGACAGGTATAACCTGTAAGACTCAGATAAAACTGGTAAGTCGGGCCGGATGTTTTCCAGCAATCGCATAGGTCGCGATCGGCATTGTCATCTATGGATGAGCTTAATGGAGACACGTTTTTTTTCTCTGAGAACTGTATCCGTGTTCATGGATTTAATCCCAGCTTAGTAAATCTTCATTGCTTCCTGGGAAGGCGACCTTGCACGATCCGCTGGACAGAAAAACGAAGATGGCGACAAAATCCATCTATGAGGCCGCGGGTCACGGATTCAGAGCGGTGCTAGGATCCATGTGTGCTTCTAAGGTTGGAGACTGCAGCCCGTTACAGCTATGATGCAGGTCTTGATACTGCTTCGCTACTGTTCAGGGCGCAAGTTTCGGCAGTCACAGTCAGAGAGCTGTGACTTAGACAGTGGCCAAACAAGGGTTGCTGGCTTTAGCTTACAAGGGAAAAGTAGCGAGTTTACCACAGCGTGGGGCTATGGTTTCTGTGTCTGACAGACCTGGTGCCAATAGTGGTCGGAGGTCCTTTCGGCCTCGGGGACGATTCGGTCAGTCCTCTCGGGGATCGGGTCGTCCCTCTTTTTGGAGAGCAAAGTCCTCCCGGAAATCTCGCACTCCCTGGAAACAGATTTTCCGTCAAGCGGGAAACTGGCAAGAAGTCCGCCAAGACGGACTGACACCAGGGGTGCTCTCGAGAGTTCTCGAGTGGGGGGTCGCCTACTCCAATCCAGAGCGATTTGGATTTTCCGCGTTCCGGATTCCTGGGTAACGCGGGTCGTGTCTGCAGGCTATTTCATAGAGTTTTCCTTTCGACCCCTGGACAGTTTTTTGTGGCCAATCTCGCATTCCGTCAGAGCCTGAGTTTTCTTGTTGCTCTGCGGCGAGAGGTCGTATTCTTTCTACAGAAGGGTCTGGTAATACCGGTTCCGCCAGAGGACCGAGGAAAGGGATTTTATTCCAACTTTATTCCAATTTTTTTGTGGTCCCCAAAAAAGGAGGACAAATTTCGCCCTATTCTGGAAAAGATTGAAT
The DNA here is from genome assembly GCA_033576555.1 of Oophaga sylvatica. Lineage (NCBI taxonomy): Eukaryota > Metazoa > Chordata > Amphibia > Anura > Dendrobatidae > Oophaga > Oophaga sylvatica. The sequence goes on from JARQOD010000009.1 coordinate 35,247,013, forward strand.
CGGCATGTCCACATCCCAAAAATTCCGCATGGAGTCGCTTCGCTCCATTGTGGCGGGTCTATCGCAGAACGATTTTTTGGTGTCAATAGACATTCGCGACGCTTATTTACATGTTCCCATCGGAAGGACTCATCAGCGTTTTCTTCACGATAACAGTTCGTGGTTCTGCCATTCGGTTTAGCCTCAGCTCCCTGAGTTTTTACAAAAATTCTGGCGTTCCTCATGGCGATTTTTCAAAGACAGAGGTTACGATTCTTCCTTACCTGGACGATCTTTTGATCGTGGCATCCTCGGAAGAGGAGGCGGTGACGGCTCGCAATCTGTCCTTCAACTACTGAAGGACTTCGGTTGGCTGGTCAATTGGGAGAAGTCGATTCTGGAACCGTCGCAAGCAATTCTCTTTTTGGGAATGCATTTCGACACGGTACGGGCAGTAGTCTCCCTACCTTCAGACAAACAGTCATGTCTTCTTCGACATGTACAGATCATGAAGCCTTCGACAACAATGTCCCTTCGGAAGTGTATGCGTCTTCTGGGTTTAATGGTGGCGTCCATGGAGGCAATTCCGTTTGCCCAGTTTTCATTCCAGAGCTCTCCAAAGGTTCATCCTGAGTCATTGGAATCAGTCGCAATCGCTAGATTGCAGTGTCACCATCTCTCGCAGGGTGCGAGAGTCTCTAGGATGGTGGTTACATCCAGGAGCTTTATCCCTGGGGAAATCTTTCCTCCCTCCGAAATGGTCGGTCATAACCACCGATGCCAGCCTGACGGGCTGGGGGGGGGGGTGTTTGGAACGATTCCTGGATTCAGGGAGTATGGTCATCGGAAGAGGCTGTTCTACCGATCAATATCCTTGAATTGAGGGCGATTTTCCTTTGCCTCCAACACTGGACGGTCCCTTTGAGCGGTCTGCTAGTCCGAGTGCAGACAGACAACGCGTCAGCGGTTGCGTATATCAATCACCAAGGCGGGACAAGGAGTCCCAGGCTCATGGTGGAAGTGTCTCGGATCCTGATCTGGGCCGAGGCCAGGGTTCCAGCCTTTTCTGCAATCCACATTCCAGGGGTTCAGAATGTTACGGCGGACTTTCTCAGTCGCGAGAAGATGGATCACGGAGAATGGAGTCTTCATCCGGAGATTTTTTGCAATGCTGTGCTCCCGTTGGGGAACTCCCCAAGTGGTTTTGATGGCATCCAGGTCCAATGCCAAGCTACCGATGTTCATGTCCAGGTTCAAGAACCCGAAGGCTGTGGCGGTGGATGCTCTAGTGGCTCAGTGGACGGCACCTCCTTTTCCACTTCCTCTTCGACCGGACCTGTTGACTCAGGGGCCAGTTTGTCATCCGGACTTGGAGTCTCTGCGTTTGACGGCGTGGCTCTTGAGACCGAAATATTGACACGTAGAGGTTTTTCAGCCGAGGTCATTGCTACTCTTCGAGCTGCCAGAAGTCCGGCTACTTCTAGGATTTACCACAAAACTTGGGAAACCTTCTTTCGTGGTGTTCGGGGTCTTCACGGAACCCGAGAAAATTTTCCAATCCCAATTTGCTAGCTTTTCTGCAGCATGGGTTAGACAAGGGTTTGGCAGTTAGCACCCTGAAAGGTCAGGTTTCTGCTCTGTCCTTATTATTCCGGAGAGCTATTGCCTCGCGTAGGGACGTGCTTCCCTTTTTCCGCGGTATAGCTCGTAAGTTTCCGCCGGGAAGGCACCTGTGTCTCCTTGGCGGCTCAACCTTGTTTTGGAGGCTCTTCGGCATAAGCCTTTTGAGCCTATGGACTCTGCTAGCCTTTCTTTACTTTCTTGGAAGGTGGCCTTCCTAGTAGCGGTCACCTCTTTGAGAAGAGTTTCTGAGTTAGCAGTTTTTTCTTGCTCGCCTCCTTTTCTGGAGTTTTTTCCGGATCGTGTAGTGCTTTGCACACGGGGTGATTTTCTACCTAAGGTAGTGTCACAATTTCATGTTAACCAGGATATTGTGTTGCCTTCACTCTGTCCGGATCCGAAGAATGCGAAAGAGCGAGCTTTGCACACATTGGATTTAGTGCGGGCCTTGAAGTTTTATTTATCCATTACTCAAGGTTTTCGTAAGTCAGACTCCCTGTTTGTGGTTCCAGCAGGTCGTCGGCATGGTCAACGAGCTTCCAAGGATTCTATAGCTCGTTGGATCCGGTCAGCTATCTTGGAAGCTTACCATCTTAGGGGTGAATCTTGCCCAATTAAGATTCGAGCCCATTCCACGAGAGCTGTGGCTTCATCGTGGGCTTTTCATCAAGGGGCCTCGGCAGCTCAGCTCTGCCGGGCGGCAACTTGGCGCTCTGTCCACACGTTTACAAAGTTTTATAAAGTGGACGTCAGTGCTTCCGCTGATGCAGCCCTCGGACGTAGGGTCCTGCAGGCGGCTGTAGTTTAAAGTTCTAGATGAACTTGTGTTTAGCGCTGGTTGCGCTTTTTATTAAGGTTGTTGGCTTTCTGCCTTTTGTTGGTTTTTCCCACCCTTATTTTTGAACTGCTTTGGGACGTCCCATCAGTAATGAATTACTGTGGCTCTCTTCCTTCCATCTGCAGCTGAAACACGGATTTTGGTAAGAACTTACCTGTAAAATCCTTTTCAGCGAAGGAAGGAAGAGAGACACAGCACCCTCCCAAGGCAGAAGTGTGTTGATGTTTTCAGATGCAGCGCGACCCTTATCTGATTGCGGTATCTGGGCTGAGGTCAGCGCGCTAAGGCTCTGTTCCAGCATCGCCAGCTCATCACAGTAGTCAGGTTCAGTGAGTAATACCTGGAACTCTGTGGTTTTTGGCTTACTTTGCATGCATAACCTGTATTCTTGTGTTTTCTCTGAAGTTCCTTCAGAAGGGGTTATGTTGCTCCGCTGGTGATCTTGGTTCTTCCCTAAAGCTTTGGTACGACTGAAGGAGCTGAGTAGGAGGAGCCCGAGCTGGAGGAGCCAGCCAGTCAACACGCTTTTGATCTGAGGTGTCATCCTGATCTGGGGCTCCGCCTACCCATCAGTAATGAATTACTGTGTCTCCCTTCCTTCGCTGAAAAGGATTTTACAGGTAAGTTCTTACCAAAATCCGTGTATATACTAGATGGCGGCCCGATTCTAACGCATCGGGTATTCTAGAATATATATGCACATCACAATAAATGTATTGCCTAGAATTCCTAGCACTTCCAAAACATCAGCAAATCCAAGAAAGAAAAATAGGAAGCTCAATCGCCATAAAAGTACAAAATTTTATTAAAGATATTTAAAATGCATATACGGATATAAGAATCCAGAAAAATGGGGACACAATATACAGAAAAAATGGCCAAAAGGCAGGTACAAACAATATGAAGATATTCCAATAGCACATATATCTGTGTTTTCACATTTAGAAGCTATGTAAGCTAATTGGCAGTAAAAGTGCCAGATGGGTTGAAGATGCTGCTGGACGTATATTCATGACTACATATATCATATGAAGACATCTCTCAGACAGATATATATATGTGCATTAAACAAAAGAGTCATCAATTTTGCCCCCCATTAATGATGCTAGCATTATAGATTCCAATGTGCAAATGCAGAGTCTGCAGCGAGTGCTATATAGTATGCAAAAATTGCATTCAAATGCACAGAGCGATGTAAAACATATACAGCAAATAAAGCTGCTAATGGGAGACCATACCTGTCAGTAGCCTGGGCACCCCTGACGCGCGTTTCGCGTTAGCTTGTTCACAAGGGAGCGTCATATAGATCTGCTCTTTGTTGCAAATATATATAGGAGGCTCGGTGTGTTTAATTGAAGTACTTCCGCTGACTCACTGCCCGACGTCAGCATGGACTGGCGTCACCTGACACCCAAGCCCAACCCTCTGCTCCACGCGTCAGAGCAGGGGAGAGCACGGGTGCCAGTGAAGACGCGTTGCCATGGCGACCGTCGGAGCAGGAAGCTAGGTGAAGCATGCTTGGCCTGTTGTTATAATCATGCAGAGTAATTGCAGATTGCACACGGGAGCAATCTGCAATTACTCTGCATGATTATAACAACAGGCCAAGCATGCTTCACCTAGCTTCCTGCTCCGACGGTCGCCATGGCAACGCGTCTTCACTGGCACCCGTGCTCTCCCCTGCTCTGACGCGTGGAGCAGAGGGTTGGGCTTGGGTGTCAGGTGACGCCAGTCCATGCTGACGTCGGGCAGTGAGTCAGCGGAAGTACTTCAATTAAACATACCGAGCCTCCTTATATATTTGCAACAAAGAGCAGATCTATATGACGCTCCCTTGTGAACAAGCTAACGCGAAACGCGCGTCAGGGGTGCCCAGGCTACTGACAGGTATGGTCTCCCATTAGCAGCTTTATTTGCTGTATATGTTTTACATCGCTCTGTGCATTTGAATGCAATTTTTGCATACTATATAGCACTCGCTGCAGACTCTGCATTTGCACATTGGAATCTATAATGCTAGCATCATTAATGGGGGGCAAAATTGATGACTCTTTTGTTTAATGCACATATATATATCTGTCTGAGAGATGTCTTCATATGATATATGTAGTCATGAATATACGTCCAGCAGCATCTTCAACCCATCTGGCACTTTTACTGCCAATTAGCTTACATAGCTTCTAAATGTGAAAACACAGATATATGTGCTATTGGAATATCTTCATATTGTTTGTACCTGCCTTTTGGCCATTTTTTCTGTATATTGTGTCCCCATTTTTCTGGATTCTTATATCCGTATATGCATTTTAAATATCTTTAATAAAATTTTGTACTTTTATGGCGATTGAGCTTCCTATTTTTCTTTTTTAGAATATATATGCGGCCGACCGTGCGTGCCTAAGCAGTGAAGCAGTGTTTAAATGGGTTGTGCACTACTTTAAATTAACGTTACTATGCGCTCACCCCCCAATCCTGATGTGCATGGTCCGCTCACCCCTCAATCCTGATGTGCATGGTCCGCTCACCCCTCAATCCTGATGTGCATGGTCCCCTCACCCCCCAATCCTGATGTGCATGGTCCCCTCACCCCCCCAATCCTGATGTGCATGGTCCTCTCACCCCCAACCCTGATGTGCATGGTCTGCTCACCCCCAATCCTGATGTGCATGGTCCCCTCATCCCCAATCCTGATGTGCTTGGCCCTCTCCCCCCCCAATCCTGATATGCATGGTCCCCTCACCCCCCAATCCTGGTATGCATGGTCCCCTCACCACTCTATACTGATGTGCATGGTCCCCCCCAACCCTGATGTGCATGGTCCGCTCACCCCCCAATCCTGATGTGCATGGTCCCCTCACCCCCTATCCTGGTATGCATGGTCCACTCACCCCCTATCCTGGTGTGCATGGTCCCCTCACCCCCCAATCCTGATGTGCATGGTCCCCTGGCAAGCATTTTTAAAGGTATATGGTCTCCCATGCTGGTATGTGCTGCCCCCCTCCTATCCTGGTATGCATGGCACCCCTCATCCCTATGCTGGTATGTATGGTCCCCTCACCCCCACCCAAATCTGGTATGCATGGCACCCCATTCCTCATCCTGGTATGCATGGACCCCTCATCACCCAATCCTGGTATGCATGGTACCCCCTCATCCCTATCCTGGTATACATGGTACCTGCTCATCCATATCCTGGTATTCATGGTTCCCTCACCCCCAATCCCGGTATGCATGGTCCCCTCACCTCCCCAATCCTGGTATGCATGGTCACCTCCCGCCCAATCCTGGAATGCATGGTCTCCTTGTTATGATCTGCTACAAGCACTAAGGAAAGATGGGAATTCTGTCCCTACAATAGAACTAAGCTGAATCCCTACGATGTAACGGGGAACCTGATCCTGCGACCAGACCCGGCTAGCTTAAGAGTAGATAATACAATGAAGTCCAGCAAAGCCAGAAGGGCGGAGCCAGACTAAATAGGGAAAAAAGGTCATGTGACCAGCAAACTGAAACAATACCTAACAAGAGGGTTCTAACAGTACCCTCCCTTCTAAGAGGATCCTCCGGATCCCCTAGGACTTAGGCTTATCCGGAAACCTCTTGTGAAATGCTCTGACAAGTCTAGATGCAGAAACATCATCCGCCCTCACCCATGAGTTATCCTCGGGTCCATAACCCTTCCAAGCGACGAGGTACTGCAAACCCCCTCTATACCGTTTAGAATTTAGGATGCGGGAAATCTCATATTGCCCGTCCTCCACCACCAGGGGAACAGTGGCCGAGATGTCTCCATCTGAGACCTCAGCTTTTTTCAAGAGAGAAACGTGAAACACCGGATTAATCTTCCAGGAGGTAGGAAGCTCCAACTTAACAGCAGCTTGGTTAATAACCTGAAGCACCTTAAAGGGCCCTACAAACTTGGGACCCAATTTCTTAGACGGAATCCTCAAGCGCAGATTCTTAGAGGACAGCCAAACCATGTCACCAATAGCAAACAAAACCTCTTGTCGTTTTCTATCAAAATACACTTTGGATCTTTTGTTAGCCTCCTGAAGATTACCACGCACATCAGTCCAAACTCTCCAAAACACCAGAAAAATTCTCCTCTTCAGGTACAGCCGATCCCAACTTGGAAAATGACCCAAACAACGGATGTCTCCCAGTACAACAAAAAAAAGGCGAACAACCAGCAGAAGCGGATGTATGGTTGTTAAGAGCAAACTCAGCAAGTGGCAGAAACTCAGACCACCCCTCTTGATTATCAGTCACAAAACAACGCAAGAACTGCTCAACATCCTGGTTTTTCCTTTCTGTCTGGCCATTAGACTCAGGATGATATCCGGATGAAAACGACAAATGAACTCCCAACCTGTCACAAAAGGCGAGCCAAAAACGAGCCACGAACTGAGGTCCCCTATCAGAAACAATGTCAGTAGGAACGCCATGTAGTCTGACAATTTCCTTGACAAAAGCCTTAGCGAGAGTCTTAGCGCAGGGCAGTTTGATGAAGGGAACCAAGTGACACATCTTGCTAAAACGGTCCACGACCACCCAGATGACAGTGAAACCCTCAGAGGGGGGAAGGTCAGTAATAAAGTCCATAGCCAAATGTGTCCAAGGTGCACTAGGGACCTCCAGAGGGCAAAGCAACCCCGCAGCAGGAGTATGAGAAGACTTAGATCTAGCACACACTGTGCATTGACGCACCCACTTAATGACTTCCTTCTGCCATCCAGGCCACCAAAAGCTGCGACCCACAAGTCTCTTGGTCTCAGAGATTCCAGGATGACCTGCCAACCGAGAGTCATGACATTCAACAAACAAATTTCTCCTCAGGGGTACCAGGCACAAACAACCTCCCATGCGGCGTGTTAGATGGGGCATTCTCCTGTGCTTTAAGAATCTCATCTTCCAACACAGAGTCCAAAACAGCAATAACAACCCCCTCTTGCAAAATGTTTTCCTCCTCCTCAGTACCCACCATAGGAGAAAAGCTGCGAGATAAAGCATCAGCTTTAACATTTTTAGTACCTGGGATGTAAGTAACGGTAAAATTAAACCGCGAGAAAAACAGTGCCCACCTAGCCTGACGGGCATTCAAGCGTTTGGCAGCATCAAGGTAGACCAGATTTTTATGAACGGTGAAGACTTGAACGGGAAATTCCGCTCCCTCCAAAAAATGACGCCAGTGTTCAAATGCGAGTTTAATTGCCAACAATTCCCGATTACCGATATCATAATTTAGTTCAGACTCAGAAAATTTCTTTGAAAAAAAAGCACAGGGATGTACTCCATCCGTCTTTTCCTGAGACAACACCGCGCCGACCCCACAGAAGAAGCATCAACCTCAACCAAAACTGGTTTAGTCACATCAGGCTGCGTAAGGATGGGAGCAGAGCTGAACTTCTCCTTTAGCAACACAAAAGCCTCAATGGCCTCAGTAGTCCACTGAACTGCATCAGCACCTTTCCTGGTGAGATCGGTCAGAGGTTTGGCAATCACAGAAAAAATTTTAATGAATTTTCTATAATAATTGGCGAACCCCAAAAACCTCTGTATTGATTTCACACCAATAGGTCTAGGCTAATCCTGCACAGCTTGCACTTTCACCGGGTCCATCTCAAAACCTTCACTGGAGACAATGTAGCCCAAAAAACTAAGTCTCTGTACAGCGAACTCACATTTTTCTAGCTTGGCAAAAAGTGAATTATCACTCAGTAACTGTAATACTTCACGCACACTCCTCCAATGAGATTCCAAATCTGGTGAATAAATCAAAATGTCATCCAAATACACAACCACATTTCTGCTGATCAAAGGTCTAAGGATGTCATTAATAAGATTCTGAAAAAATGCCGGAGCACTGGAAAGCCCAAAAGGCATGACCAGATTCTCAAAATGACCCAGTGGAGTGTTAAACGCAGTCTTCCATTCATCCCCCTCCTTTATGCGCAACAAATTGTATGCCCCTCGAAGATCAATTTTCGAGAACCACTTGGCCCCCACTAACTGGTTAAACAAATCAGGAATCAATGGCAATGGGTAAGGATTGTGTACAGTAATCTTATTAATTTCACGAAAGTCTAGACAAGGCCGTAAACCAACGTCCTTTTTTTTAACAAAAAAAAATCCAACTGCCACAGGAGACTTAGAAGGCCTAATGTGACCGGCGGCCAAGCTTGTCTGTATGTATTCCTCCAAAGCCTTTCTCTCAGGAATAGTCAAATTAAATAAACGACTTTTAGGAAGAGTCGCTCCAGGGACAAATTCAATTGCACAATCATAATCTCTATGAGGAGGCAATACCTGCGATGTCTTATCAGAAAAAAATTTCCAAAAATCCTGAATAGGTACAGGTAGCTCCCCCTTAACTACAGCAGCAATACGCCCGTTACAACACTTGTCATAACAATTAGGACTCCAGGACTTAATTTCATTGGTAGACCAATCTAGTACCGGATTGTGCAATTTTAACCAAGGTAACCCAAAATCACCGGTGAGGGCAAATTATTCAAAACTACTAAATCCAAGTTCTCTTGATGAACACCATTAATAGTAAGAGGAAATTCACAGATATGGTGAGTAACATTTTTCAAGGGAGAACCATCCACACAAACCACATTAATAGGGGAAGACAGAAGTTTGGGTTTTAATTTTAGTTTTTCCAAAAATTTCCCATCAATCACATTGAGAGTTGAACCACAATCCACAAATACCCGAAACTCCATTAATTCCTCCTCAACAGCAGTGGTAGCAGAAAGAAAGACACCTTTATTGTTTAAACAAGCTATACGGGCGAAACTGACCTCATTTTTTTTTCTCTTTATTCATTCGAAGCGCACAGTTCTTAATAAAATGCTTAGATTTGCCACAATAGAAACACAAACTTTCAGCAAATCTACAGTCCCTCTCCAGACTTGGAGCTGACAAGGCAGATTTACTCTCATTAACCCTTGCACGCAGTCTCCTATCCACCCGTATGGCTAATTGCATAGCCTCTTGCAAGTTACCAGGTATAGGATAAGCAATCAGCAAATCTTTAACCCTTTCACTTAACCCTGCAAGAAATAAACTTTTCAAAGCTGAATCGTTCCACCCCACCTGAATGGACCACCTTCGGAAGTGAGTACAATATTTTTCCACATTACCTGATCCCTGTCTCAAACGTCTCAATTCTGTCTCAGCTGATGAAACACGATCAGGATCGTCATACAATAACCCCAAAGCAGAAAAAATACTATCCACTGATCTAAAGCATGGATCACTAGGCTGCAGAGAAAAGGCCCAGTCCTGAGGTTCTTTGCGCAAAAGTGACATTATGAACCCTATGCGCTGTGATTCATCACCAGAGGATCTGGGTCTCAAACGGAAATACAACAAGCAAGCATTTTTAAAAGAAAAAAAATCTTGTTGTTCACCAAAAAATAAATCAGGCAAACGTACCTTTGGCTCCACGAAATGTGCTCCAGAACAACTACTCACGTGTTGCTGGATTTCAGCCACCTCCAGAGAAAGTCCCTGCAGGCGTTGAGCCAAATCCTGAACCGACACCATGATGGAAACAGAAAATCTTTCCTTAGAGATTATTATTTTTTTTTTTTTTTCTTGGCTGGACTTACTGTTATGATCTGCTACAAGCACTAAGGAAAGATGGGAATTCTGTCCCTACAATAGAACTAAGCTGAATCCCTACGATGTAACGGGGAACCTGATCCTGCGACCAGACCCGCTAAAGTCCTCAGCTAGTCTGAACGAAGACCTATAGTTGCGAGGGAGGAATCCCTACAAGATCTAGGGACTGGGAGAAAAGGTGGACACCTCCTAACAGAAATTGTAGCAGGGATAATTAAACAGAAAACAAAATACTTAGAGATCCTAAGATCAAGCAAAACTGACTGAGTAAGGCACCTAAGCACCCGGCTAGCTTAAGAGTAGATAATACAATGAAGTCCAGCAAAGCCAGAAGAGCGGAGCCAGACTAAATAGGGAAAAAAGGTCATGTGACCAGCAAACTGAAACAAAACCTAACAAGAGGGTTCTAACACCCCTCACCCCCCAATTCTGGTATGAATGGTCCCCTCACCCCCAGTTCTGGTATGAATGGTCCCCTCATCGCCCAATCCTGATGTGCATGGTCCGCTCACCCCCCAATCCTGATGTGCATGGTCCGCTCACCCCCCAATCCTGATGTGCATGGTCTGCTCACCCCCCAATCCTGATGTGCATGGTCCTCTCACCCCCAACCCTGATGTGCATGGTCCCCTCACCCCCCAACCCTGATGTGCATGGTCCCCTCACACCCAATCCTGATGTGCATGGTCCCCTCACCCCCCCAATCCTGATGTGCATGGTCCCCTCAACCCCCAATCCAGATGTGCATGGTCCTCTCACCCCCCAACCCTGATGTGCATGGTCCCCTCACCACTCTATCCTGATGTGCATGGTCCCCTCACCCCCCAACCCTGATGTGCATGGTCCGCTCACCCCCCAATCCTGATGTGCATGGTCCCCTCACCCCCCAATCCTGATGTGCATGGTCCCCTCACCCCCCCTATCCTGATGTGCATGGCTCCCTCACCCCCCAACCCTGATGTGCATGGTCCGCTCACCCCCCAACCCTGATGTGCATGGTCCGCTCACCCCCAATCCTGATGTGCATGGTCCCCTCATCCCCCAACCCTGATGTGCATGGTCCGCTCACCCCCCAATCCTGATGTGCATGGTCCCCTCACCCCCCTATCCTGATATGCATGGCCCCCTCACCGCTATTAAACTGCACACATACCCCCAAAAAAAACAAACATTTATACTCACCTTTCATCCCTGTGCTCCAGCGATGTTCCGTTCTGATGGACGCCGGGGGAGGAGAGCGGCGCCGGAGTACGCTCATGCCCATACCGCGCGGTCCGGCCCATATTGCTGAAGACACACTGTAAATGTGTCTTCAGCAAAATGGCGTCGGATAGCACTATTGCGCATGCGCGATTCTACGCGCACTCCTGGTCTCCTGCCCCGGGAGAAGAGAAGCGCCGCGGCAACGCTCCTCCCGGTCAGGTAAGTATGTGAGTATGGCGCCGGAGATCGCGATATGCATCCAGTATGCATACCGCAATCTCCGGCGCCATACAGAGTACTCGCCGCCATTTTTTTTGTGAAATCCCGCAGCGCTGATTGGCCGCTGCCGGACCAATGAGCGACGCTGGATTTCCTGGACAGACAGACCGACAGATAGACAGACAGACGGGATAAGACAATTATATAGTAGATATATAGTCATACACACACATATATATGTATCTATATTACATAGATAGATAGAAGAAAAGCCGGTAATTCAGCAGCCGCGGTAGTGTAAAATCAGGTCACCACAGTTTAAGCTCACTGTCTTCACAGCAGATCACCATGAAAAATTCTCACGGTGATCTGCTGTGAAGACAGTGAGCGTGAACTGAGTGACCTCATCACTGGCATTTTCCCATGGTCCAGAGGTAACCGCAGTTCAGCATGGCTGGGAGCGCAGCCTCAGTGACGTCACCGCTAGTCACTGAAGCTGCGCTCCCAGCAGCTCATTCATCAGTGGTTTTCAGCTGGCACCGTCCAGGTTGAAAACTTTATCCCTCAGACATGGATTACGGCGTGGGACAGAACGACTGACTGGTATGGTATATTGTTTTTTTATTTTAATTTTATTACAGGAGACTGAGGGCTTCGGGTGGAATTAGGCGAGGTCGTAAGTATGGTTTAATTGAGATTATTAAAGGAATCTGTGTCTTTCTTTCAATTAACCCCTCTCTGCTATCCAACATACTATATCGTCTATACAGTTTCTATAGCATGCAGATGCTCAAAATGTGGTGATGCAAAAACTATTTTTTGCAATTAAAAGCATCTTTTAGCGTGTGACAGCAGTCAGACATAAAAACATTAGTTTTCAGCCTGGACGCTGCCAAGATGCGACCATCCATGCTGAGAACCACTGGTGAATGAGCTGCTGGGAACGCAGTGTCAGTAACCGGGGTTGACGTCATAGAGGTTACCTCTGGTCATTGGGCTCCGTTCCCAGCCGGGCTGAGCTGCGGTGAGATCCCCGCTAGCACCATGAGCGCTCACGGTGCTAGCGGGGATCTCACTGAAGTCACCACAGTTACATCCGTTCACTGGGCTCTGTTCCCAGCCAGGCTGAGCTGCGGTGAGATCCAGGGTCACTTATAAAATTCACATACCAGGAAACAGTAGATTAGGTCCAAAAAGGGGGCACTTGTTGGGCGTTGCCACTGTTAAAGCACATCTAGATAAGTTCCTTTGGGGGACTTGTGTTATGTTTTGGTAGGTGAGGAGAGCAGGCAGAAACGGCAATACACCAGAGAGGTTGGAATCTACTGTATTGCAGTACCCTGACTAACCACCACAACTAAAGGCAGCCATGGAGCGTTCCTATGTTGGTCCTAGACGCCTCGTCACAGCCTGAGAGGCTAACTACACCTAAAGATAGAAAGAGGAAAGCTATCTGCCCCGGAGCAGATCCCCAAAGAACATAGGAAGCCCACAAACAAGTAATGGCGGTTAGACAAGAGGAAATACAGACACAGACAGAAAATAGTATGAGCAAACGCTGGGGCCCAATCTGCCTAGAAAGAAAAAGGATAGGAAGGACACTTACTGCAATCCAAAAAACCCTAAAAAATACCAACTCTACTAATTGCAAAAACACCTGAGATCACACGACCTCTACCACCTATATTAGTTCTCTGGTGTAACAAAACTAAGCTGCAGCCACTGAAAAAACTGGAAAAGGCAAATGAACAAATAACAGTGGCTCAGATAAACTGAGAGGAGCACAAGCCCCCGGAGGGGACCTGGCTGACTTCCACAGAAGTGCAGGGAACAATGCAAAAAGCAAGCACAAAAATAGAAACAGAAAATATCTTATCTGAGAGCAGGAGAAGAGGCAAGACTCAGCAAGCTTCCAAGTGAACCAGGAACCACAGTTGAGACAAGAACAATTGATCACCGGCAACCATGATGGGAGGGAACCTCCCTTATATAAGACCAGTCTGTAACTCCTGATTGCCAATCCTCATTGAATGGTTCAGTACTTTTTGTAACCACCAGAGGGAGCTTCTGCTCAGAATTCATTTCTAACACATTCACAACAGGTGACGCCTCTCATGCTATTTCCATCTGCCCTAAGCGGGGAAGACATTTTGCGCGCTCAGTTGTCTTGGGTAGTGTTCAGACTAAATTTCTGTTGACTGTTACCCTGATTTGCTCCCTGTCCACATTTTCTGCTCAGGCTTTTGTTGATTCAGGAGCAGCTATTAACCTGATGGATTTCGACTTTGCCAAACGTTGTGGCTTTCCCATGATACCCCTGCGGAAGTCTATTCCCCTATTGGGCATTGATTCTACCCCTTTGGCGGAGAATAAACCCCAATTTTCTACTCAGGTGATAATGAGGGTTGAAACAGATCATCAGGAGAGTTGCAAATTTCTGGTGTTGCATAATCTGCATGACATTATTGTTCTGGGTTTCCCTTGGTTGCAGATTAATTAACCTGTTTTGGATTGGAAATCTGTGTCTGTGACCAGTTGGGGCTGCCAATGTGTTAATGCTGGCACTCCTGTTTTTTCTGCCTCTCCCCAGTCTCAGGATGTTCCTGACTTTTTGACTGATTTTTCTGATGTGTTTAGTGAAAGTAAGTCTGTGTACTTACCTCCTAACAGAAACTACGATTGCGCTATTGAGTTAGTGCCTGGTGGTAAATTTCCTAAGGGTCGCCTTTTTAATTTATCTGTACCTGAACACGATGCCATGCGATCTTATATCAAGGAGTCATTGGAGAAGGGTCATATCAGACCATCCTCTTCACCCTTGGGCGCCGGTTTTTTCTTTGTGGCCAAAAAGGATGGTTCATTGAGGCCGTGTATTGATTATCGCCTCCTGAATAAGATCACTGTGAAATATCAATATCCATTACCCTTGATTTCTGACCTGTTTTCCAGAGTGAAAAGTGCTAGTTGGTTTACCAAGCTTGACCTTAGGGGGGCGTATAACCTTATTCGTATTAAGCACGGGGATGAATGGAAGACGGCGTTTAATACCCCAGAGGGGCATTTTGAGTACCTAGTGATGCCCTTTGGGCTCACTAATGCTCTTTCCGTCTTCCAATCCTTCATGAATGATATTTTCAGGGATTTTGTGGATAAATTTCTGATTGTTTATTTGGATGATATCTTGATTTTTTCCAATGACTGGGACTCTCATGTGAAACATGTTTGGACTGTTTTCCAGATTTTGAGAGAGAATGCACTGTATGTGAAGGGATCAAAGTGTCTTTTTGGCGTACAGAAGGTCTCATTTCTGGGATTCATTTTGTCTCCGTCTGTTATTGAAATGAACCCGCTCAAAGTTCAGGCCATCTGTGATTGGGTTCAACCTACTTCATTGAAGGCTCTTCAGATATTTTTGGGTTTTGCCAATTTTTATCGTAAATTTATTGGTAATTTCTCTGGTATTGTTAAACCATTCACTGATCTGACCAAAAAGGGTTCTGATGTGGTGAATTGGCCTCCTGAGGCAGTTTCTGCGTTTCAGGAACTTAAGCAGAGATTCACTTCTGCTCTTGTTCTACGGCAGCCTGATGTTTCTCTACCGTTTCAGGTGGAGGTTGATGCCTCTGAAATTGGGGCAGGTGCCGTTTTGTCCCAAAGAGATCCAGAGACCTCTAAGAGTAACCCTTGTGCCTTTTTCTCTCGAAAATTTTCTCCAACTGAACGTAATTATGACGTGGGTAATCGGGAGTTATTGGCCATGAAGTGGGCCTTTGAAGAGTGGAGACATTGGCTGGAGGGAGCCAAACATCAGGTGGTGGTCCTCACGGACCATAAGAATCTGGTTTATCTCGAATCAGCCAAGCGACTTAATCCTAGACAGGCCAGGTGGGCCTTGTTTTTCTCACGTTTTAATTTTGTGGTTTCTTTTCTTTTCTTCCTGGCAATGTTCAGGCGGATGCCCTCTCGAGGAGTTTCTTTGCGGACTCTCCTGAGTTATCTGATCCTGCTGTTATTTTGAAAGAGGGTGTAGTACTTTCCGCCATCTCGCCCAATTTGAGACTGGCTCTGGAAGGGTGTCAGGAGGATAAACCTGAGCGCTGCCCTGTTGGGAAATTGTTTGTCCCAGACCAGTGGAAGAAGAGTGTGATGTCTGAGATTCATTGTTCCGTGTTGGCTGGTCATCCCGGGATTTTTGGTACCAGAGACTTGGTGAGTCGGTCCTTTTGGTGGCCTACTTTGTCTCGTGACGTCAAGGACTTTGTGCAGTCCTGTGGGACTTGCTCTCATTCCAAGCCTTGCTCTCGCTCTCATGGTTTGTTGATGCCATTACCTGTGCCCAAGAGGCCATGGACCCATATCTCTATGGATTTTATTTCCGACCTCCCTGTCTCTCAGAATGACCGTTATCTGGGTAATCTGTGATAGGTTTTCCAAGATGATACATCTTGTGCCATTACCTAAGTTGCCTTCCTCCTCCGAGTTGGTGCCTTTGCTCCTTCAGCACGTGGTTCGGTTGCACGGCATTCCGGAGAACAGAGGAGTCCAGTTTGTTTCCAGATTTTGGAGGACATTTTGAACTTGGGGTTCAATTAACTTTCTCCTCTGCATTTCATCCTCAGACCAATGGACAAACCGAGAGAACAAACCAGACCTTGGAGACTTATTTGAGATGTTTTGTGTCTGCTGATCAAGATGACTGGGTCTCTTTTTTGCCTTTGGCTGAGTTTGCTCTTAATAATAGGGCTAGCTCTGCCACCTTGATGTCTCCATTTTTCTGCAATTCTGGGTTTCACCCTCGATTTTCTTCGGGACAGGCGGAGGCTTCTGTCTGTCCGGGTGTTGACTCTGTTGTGGAGCATATGCAGCAGATTTGGGACCAGGTAGTGG
This sequence comes from Oophaga sylvatica, assembly GCA_033576555.1. Lineage (NCBI taxonomy): Eukaryota > Metazoa > Chordata > Amphibia > Anura > Dendrobatidae > Oophaga > Oophaga sylvatica. The sequence goes on from JARQOD010000009.1 coordinate 35,263,391, forward strand.
AGAGGTTGTCTCTCTCTCAAGAGAAGGCCCAGCGGTTTGCCAACCGGCATAGGACTGATGGTCCTCGGTTTAAAGTGGGGGACTTGGTTTGGTTGTCCTCAAGAAATATCCCTATGAGGGTTGCATCTCCAAAGTTTAAGCCTAGGTTCATTGGACCTTATAAGATCATGGAGATTCTTAATCCGGTTTCCTTCCGTTTGCTTCTTCCAGGGACATTTAAGATCCATAACGTGTTCCACAAGTCCTTATTGAAGAGGTTTGTCGAGTCAGTGGTTCCTATGGCTGCGCCTCCTGACCCTGTTTTGGTTGAGGGCAATCTGGAGTATGTGGTCGAGAAAATATTGGATTCTCGTTTTTCTAGACGGAAACTCCAGTATTTGGTTAAGTGGAGAGGTTATGGTCAGGAGGACAATTCTTGGGTGTTTGCTTCGGACATCCATGCTAGGAGACTGATCCGTGCCTATCACCGAGCTCATCCTGATCGGCCTGGTTGCACAAGTGAGGGTTCGGTGACCCCTCCTCAAGGGGGGGTACTGTTGTGAATGTGCTAGAGATGGTTTCTGAGCAGAGGCTCCCTCTGGTGGTTACAGACAGTACTGAACCTTTCAGCGAGGAATGTCAATCTGGGATCACTGACTGGACTGATATAAGGGAGGTTCCCTCCCATGATGGTCACCGGTGATCAATTGTTCTTGTCTCAATTGTGGTTCCTGGTTCATTTGGAAGTTGCTGCAGTCTTACCTGCACCTGCTGCTTTCAGATAAGATATTTTCTGCTTTTCTTTTTGTGCTTGCTTTTTTCATAGTTTTCTGCACTTTTGTGTAGGTCAGCCGGGTCCCCTCCTGGGGCCTGTGCTCCTCTCAATTTATCTGTAGCCACTGTTATTTGTTCATTTGCTTTTTCCTGTTTTTTCAGTGGCTGTGGCTTTGTTTTGTTACACCAGAGATCTGATTTAAGTGGTAGAGATCGTGTGATCTCAGGTTTTTTGGCAATCAGAAGTGCTGGTATTTTTTAGGGGTTTTTTTAGATTGCAGTGAGTATCCTTTCCTGTACTTTTCTGTCTAGACAGATTGGGCCCCAGCGTTTGCTCATTCTATTTTCTGTCTGTGTCCGTGCTATCTAATTGTCTAACCACCATTATATGTTTGGGGGCTTCTTTGGGGATCTGCTCCGGGGCAGTTAGCTTTCATCTTTCTGCCTTTAGGTGTAGTTATCTCTCAGGCTGTGACGAGGCGTCTAGGATCAACGTAGGAACGCTCCACGGCTACCTCTAGTTGTGTGGTTAGTTCAGGTTACTGCAATCCAATAGGTTCCAGCCTCTCTGGTATATTACCGTTTTTGCTTTTTCTCCTCAGCTACCTAAACATAACAGGGGAGGCTGAGAGCTGATGTTTGTAGCCAGGGGGGCCAGTATCCATGGCCCCTTCCTAGTCTATTAATATCAGCCCGCAGCTATCTGCATAGCCTTTGTTGTTTATTAATTATAGGAGGACCCCACGTCATTTTTTGGGGGGTCCCCCATTTTAATAGCCAGTGAAGGCTAAGTATACAGTTGTGAGTAGATATTAATAGCCTGGGAAGCTTCATGGTTATTACCCCCTTCCCAGGCTAAAAAATCTGCCCTCAGTCATCTGCTTTCCCTCTGCTGGTTTTGAAAATTGCGCGGGAGCCCACGCCATTTTTTCCCAAAAATAATCTTTTATTAAATACATGTACAGTAATTTGCACACACTCTGTACTAATTGAATTTGTCCCTGACATCTATATATCCACCTATTCTATTTGTATTTACTGTAATTCATCTCTTCTATCCTGTCGGCTCCTGCAGTGATTTTACAGAACACGGCAGATGAATTACAGGCTTTTCTTCTATCTATCCCTCTGCAATATAAATACATATATGTATATGTATAGTATGTATGTATATATGTATATATATATATATACACAGTACAGACCAAAAGTTTTGACATACCTCATTCAAAGATTTTTCGGTATTTTCATGACTATGCAAATTGTACGTTCACACTGAAGGCATTCAAACTATGAATTAACACATGTGGAATTATATACTTAACAAAAAAGTGTGAAACAACTGAAAATATGTCTTATATTCTAGGTTCTTCAAAGTAGCCACCTTTTGCTTTGATTACTGCTTTGCACACTCTTGGCATTCTCTTGATGAGCTTCAAGAGGTAGTTACCGGAAATGGTTTTCCAACAGTCTTGTAGGAGTTCCCAGAGATGCTTAGCACTTGTTGGCCCTTTTGCCTTCACTCTGCGGTCCTGTTCACCCCAAACCATCTCGATTGAGTTCAGGTCTGGTGACTGTGGAGGCCAGGTCATCTGGCGTAGCACCCCATCACTCTCCTTTTTGGTCAAATAGCCCTTACACAGCCTGGAGGTGTGTTTGGGGTCTTTGTCCTGTTGAAAAATAAATGATGGTCCAACTAAACGCAAACCGGATGGAATAGCATGCCGCTGCAAGATGCTGTGGTAGCCATGCTGGTTCAGTATGCCTTCAATCTTGAATAAATCCCCAACAGTGTCTGTTATGATTTGGTAGCCAAGGAGGACAGTAACAAAAATAGCCAAGGCTGTCAGACACCCAGAGAGGTTGGTAACTAATGGATTGCAGACCCCTAAACTAACCACATCTAGAAGCAGCCGTGGGACGTACCTACGATGACCTAAATGCCTCGACACAGCCGGAGAGTTAGCTAAGCCTAAAGATGGAAAGGAGAAAGCTAACTGTCCCGGAGTAGCGCCTCAAAGGAATAGGTAGCCCCCACACATATATTGGTGGTGAGACAAGATGAAATACAAACGCAGGCAGAAAATAGAGTAAGCAAACGCTGGGGCCCAAAACTATCTAGATAGGACAGGAAAGAATGCTGTCTGCAATCTAGCAAAACCTTAGGAAAAATTCCAACACTTCTGATTCCAAAAATACTGAGACCACACGATCTCTCCCCCACTAGATCAGAACTCTGATGTGAACAGGTAGCTACCTAGCAGTCACTGAAATAACAGGGACTGAACAAATAAACCGAGATAAATGAGAAACAGAGACCAGCGCAGGCCCCAGCAGGGGACCCGGCTGACCTCACTCAGAAGGGCAGAAACACAAAAGAAAACAACCATAGAAACAAGCAGAAAATAACTTATCTGAAAGTTGCAGGAGACAGCAGATAGCAAGCTGACTTCCAAATTGGAACAGTAAGAAACAACTAATCAGCGAGGATCATGGGAAGGTTACTCCCTTAAATCTCCCCAGTCATCACTCCCAGATTGCCAATCATCCGCTGTTGAATCCTCAGCTAAAGGGCCTCTGTCAGTCAAGGCAGCTTTATTACTATCAGCAGTCACCAGAGGGGGCCCCAACTCAGAATCCAGAGCGTTCACAACAAGTGTCACCAGCAAAGCACCCTCACACCATCACACCTCCTCCATGCTTTACGGTGGGAACCATGTTATGAATGTGCTAGAGATGGTTTCTGAGCAGAGGCTCCCTCTGGTGGTTACAGACAGTACTGAACCTTTCAGCGAGGAATGGCAATCTGGGTTCACTGACTGGTCTGATATAAGGGAGGTTCCCTCCCATGATGGTTGCCGGTGATCAATTGTTCTTGTCTCAATTGTGGTTCCTGGTTACATTTGGAAGTTGCTGAGTCTTGCCTGCATCTTCTGCTATCAGATAAGATATTTTCTGCTATTATTTTTGTGCTTGCTTTTTGCATAGTTCCCTGCACTTCTGTGGAGTTCAGCCAGGTCCCCTCCGGGGGCTTGTGCTCCTCTCAGTTTATCTGAAGCCACTGTTATTTGTTCATTTGCTTTTTCCTGTTTTTTCAGTGGCTGCGGCTTAGTTTTGTTACACCAGAGATCTGATTTAGGTGGTAGAGATCGTGTGATCTCAGGTGTTTTTGCAATCAGAAGAGTTGGTAATTTTTTAGGGGTTTTTTTGGATTGCAGTGAGAATCCTTTCCTGTACTTTTCTGTCTAGACAGATTGGGCCCAGCGTTTGCTCATTCAATTTTCTGTCTGTGTCCGTGCTTCTTCTTGTCTAACCGCCATTACATGTTTGGGGGCTTCCTATTTTCTTTGGGGTTCTGCTCCGGGGCAGATAACTACACCTAAAGGCAGAAAGAGGAAAGCTATCTCTCAGGCTGTGACGAGGCATCTAGGATCAACGTAGGAACGCTCCACGGCTACCTCTAGTTGTGTGGTTAGTTCAGGTTACTGCAATTCAATAGGTTCCAGCCTCTCTGGTGTATTGCCGTATTTGCTTTTTCTCCTCAGCTACCAGAACACAACAGTATCACCGGCCAAAGCTGAAAATGATATGGTACTCACAGAAGGGAAAAATAGTGTGGAAAGAAAAGAAGAAAAAAAAAGAGTTGTCAGAGTGTAATGTATGTAGTACAGTTCATATAGCGTCTTGTGCTTGGGTGCGATGAAAATACATGAGACACAGGTTTGATATAGAAAGTCTTGTATTACTTCATACAAGTTGGCAAAAATAGTCACACAGTTTGCAGACACAGAAGCAGGAGACACAGCAGGCCAGAGTAATCTAAGCTCAGCAATCACTCTCCACAACAGGTTCAGGATCTTCTTCTCTGTTACCGTAAGTCCATGCAAACGTGGGTCTTTCAAAGAGCAGGGTTCAGAGTCCACAAGTGCTTCAGAGTTCCTCAGTAGGAATAGCTGGAGTACAAGGTCCAAGGCTTTAGGAGTCAGGTCACAGGTTCACTGCAGGCTAGATTCCGAAGCACTGATTGCTCAGCTGTGGCTGCTTAAGAAGCAAAAGGAGAGAATCAGGGCGGGAACATGCAAGCTGGAAACTCCATTTTGACTGAGGGCAAGATAGCTGCAGCAAGACAGAAAGTAAAATGGCTGACGAACAAACTGAGTTTCAGGAACATGTATACAGAACCTTACATTACTCCCCCCTTAGGGACAACCTCCGGATGACCTCAGGCCAGGCTTGTGTGGGTACCTCTGATGAAACTGACGGAGCAAGCGAGGAGCATTAACGTTATTGACTGGTTCCCATGAGTTGTCCTCCACTGGGTAGCCCTGCCATTTAATCAGATATTGTAACTGATTTCTATACAACCTGGAATCTAAAATCCTTTCCACCACAAATTCTTCCTGACCATCGACTAGCACTGGGTCAGGGCAAGGAGAAGAACGTCCAGGAAACGTATTGGGTGTCGCAGCCTTTAGTAGGGATACATGAAAGACAGGGTGAATTCTCATAGTTCTGGGCAGTTGAAGACGACAAGCAACGGCACTTATAATTTTACTGATTTTATAGGGTCCAATGTACTTATGTCCCAACTTAGACGATGGAATCCTTAACTTAAGATTTCTGGTTGACAGCCAGACCAAGTCTCCTACCTTGAAAGCTGGTGCAGGTTTACGAAATTTATCTGCTGCTTTCTTGTACCTTTCCTGAGCCGATTCCAGATTCTCCTTTAGAAGATCCATATTCTTCTGTAAAGACGTGATTCTTTCAGCCACTGCTGGTAAAGGCGTTTCTATGGGAAATCGTGGTAGAATGTTAGGATGATAACCTAGATTAGAGTAAAAAGGAGACTGCTTAGTGGAGGCACTCTGAGAGTTGTTATACGAGAACTCAGCTAATGGAAGTAGATCCACCCAATCATCCTGTAGGTGGCAGATAAAGCAGCGGAGATACTGCTCCAGGGTTTGATTGGTTCGTTCGGTCTGTCCATTAGTCTGGGGATGAAAAGCAGAAGAAAGGTTTACTTTAATGTCCAATGCTGCACAGAAATTTTGCCAAAACCTAGAAGTGAATTGCACCCCTCGATCCGAAATAACTTCATCCGGTACTCCATGTAAGCGAAACACATCTTTAATCATCAAATCTGATGTCTGTTTTGCAGTGGGTAAGCCGACACAAGGGATAAAATGAGCTGCCTTTGTTAGACGGTCAACCACCACTAGAATGGTGTTCTTCCCTTGAGAGGTTGGTAACTCCACAATGAAGTCCATAGAAATGGATCCCCACGGGCGGGACGGGGTGGGAAGAGGCTGTAACAGACCAGTTGGTGAGGAGCGAGGTGTTTTGCATCTTGCACAGACTTCACATGAAGTGACATAGTTTAAAACATCCTTCCTGCAAGTGGGCCACCAAAAGAAACGAGAGAGAAATTCCTGTGTCTTTAGAATTCCTCTATGCCCAGCTATCTTGGAATCGTGAATGAGTTGCAATACTCTCAATCTGACTGTTTCAGGAATATACAGGCGTTGTCCCTGAATCCACACACCATTCTTAAAGACAAGACTTACGTCCCTTGGGGGTTGTGCCAAAAAGGAATCCGCATGGTATGCTTCCTTGATGTCCTTAAGTAGGTCTTGATTATGAATTACTCCTAGGAATCTAGAGTCAGGAAGAATAGTCTTAGGAGGAGTAATTGGACGTGTCTCTGCTGAGTAAATCCTAGAGAGTGCATCAGCCTTTCTATTGCGCGATCCTGGTGTATAAGAAATGATAAAATTAAATTGGTTTAAGAAAAGATTCCAGCGAGCCTGGCGAGGAGTCAGGCACTTAGCCGACCTGATAAACTCAAGGTTACGATGATCTGTCAGGACGACTATTTGCTGTGCAGCTCCCTGAAGAAGGTGTCTCCATTCTTTGAAGGCGGCAATAATGGCCAACAACTCTCTATTGCCCACATCGTAGTTCCTCTCAGCCGAAGACAACTGCTGGGAAAAGAAGGCACAGGGATGCAAGACATTCTTCTCACCTGTTCTCTGAGAGAGTATAGCTCCAACGGCACAGTCTGAAGCATCCACCTCTATTATGAAGGCAAGCTCGGGGTTGGGATGTACTAGGATAGGTGCAGTGGTAAATTTATCTTTTAGACGGGAAAATGCTTCCTGGGCTTGGGGAGTCCAGGAGAACCTAGACTCTTTCCGGGTAAGTTGGGTGATAGGTGACACTACCTCAGAGAAATTTCTAATGAAACGTCTATAGAAGTTGGCAAACCCGATGAAGCGCTGTACCTCCTTCACATTTCTAGGACTTGGCCAATCCTTGATGGCTTGGGTTTTGCTTCCATCCATACTAATTCCTTGTGTAGACAGTACATACCCCAGAAATTGAATTTCGGTCCTATGGAATTCACACTTTTCAAGTTTGATGTAAAGATGATTTTGTCTTAGACGTTCCAAGACCATTCTCACATGTCCATGATGTTCCTCTGTGGAGTTAGAAAAAATTAGAATATCATCCAAATAAATTACCACGAATGTATCTAGGAGATCCCTGAAGATGTCATTCACCAAGTGTTGGAAAGTGGCTGGGGCGGTACTCAGACCAAAAGGCATAACTAGATATTCAAAGTGTCCATAGCGTGACCTGAATGCAGTCTTCCATTCATCCCCAGGTCTAATACGGACTAAGTTATAGGCCCCACGAAGATCTAGTTTAGAGAAAATTTTGGCATGTCGCACTCTCTCCAATAACTCAGGGATTAAAGGCAATGGATAACGGTTTCTAATAGTAACCTTATTGAGTTCCCTATAGTCTACGCATGGTCTCAGAGATCCATCTTTCTTCTTTACAAAGAAGATGGGTGCACCTGCAGGAGATGAAGAGGGGCGTATGAAGCCCTTGGCTAGATTTTCGTCTATGTAATCCTTTAAAGCCTTTAGCTCGGGCCCCGCCAGGGGGTAGATCTTACCAAAAGGTATCTCTGCTCCAGGCAATAATTCAATTGGACAATCATATGGACGGTGAGGAGGAAGCTGGTCAGCGTTCTTCTTGTCACATAAATCCACATAGTCCTGGTATACAGCTGGTAGTTCAGGGACTGACATGGTTCCTTTAGGAACAGAGCAAGCTGAAACTTTTGGACTCATCTGTTTCTCTGGAAAGTGTAATTCCTTGGTCTCCCAGTTAATGGTAGGATTCTGAGCCTGCAGCCATGGTAGCCCTAGAATAATGGGAAAGTGGGGAGAAGAGATAAGCATAAAGGACAGTTTCTCTTGATGATCTTTACCCATAAGAACCCTCAAAGGCTCTGTTTCCTGATCCACTGGTCCAGAGGTCAGCAGGGAGCCATCCACAGTTTCCATCTGTACTGGAGTAGCCTTCTTCACTGAACGTATCCCCTGTTTCAGAGCAAAGGAGACATCCATAAAATTTCCACTTGCCCCTGAGTCGATCATAGCAGAGCTAGACACCCAAGCTGAGTCAACCCAGAGTTTGATGGAAAGAAAGCAATGAGAATTGTTTTTCTTACAACTCAGCTGGGACACCGCTGAGGAAACTTGAAAAATGGCAGCGTTTACACAGTCAACGTCCTCAGAGGTAACGGAGTTTAAGTCCGAGAAATCAAGATCTGTTGCTGCAGATCTCTCTGGAGCCTGAGGCTCGGACCTGACAGATCCCCTCTCGCAACACTCACAATGAATGAGTGCTGCAGTAGTCTTACGAGAACGGCTGGGGCAGTTTATAATGAAGTGCCCTGACTTACCACAATAGAAACATAGATTTTCCTTAAAACGATGTTCCTTGCGTGCATCACTAACCCGTCGTTGTAAAGAGTCTACCTGCATGGGTTCAGGTTCAGGTTCCCGTGTAATCCTACTCAAAGGTTCCTTAGCTGGAGAGGAAGGTAGGAAAAGGTTAGTGCGATTGCTTTCGAACCATCTCTCTTGCCTGCGTTCAGTCAGACGAGTATCAATACGGATGCAGTAGTTAATAAAGTCACCTAACGCAGTGGGAGGGTCGGCACGAGCAAGTTCATCCTTAATCAGTGGAGATAACCCCTTTCGAAAAATAGATTTTTTGGCGGAACTGTCCCAGGTGGTATCAAGGGCCCATCTCCTGAAATCCAAGGCATATTCAGCTACCGAGTGCTTACCTTGGCGCAAAGCTAACATGGCTGCTTCAGCTGTTGCACCTCGATTGGGGTCATCAAACACCTGCCCCATGGCTGAAATAAAAGCATCAAGGTGATTCAAACAATCATCCTCAGTCTCAATCAGAGGGTTTGCCCACATCAAAGCCTTGTTGGTAAGCAACATAATTATAGTAAGCACCTTAGATCGTTCAGTGGGAAATTGTGAAGCATGTGCAGAAAAAAAAAGATTGCATTGATTAATAAATCCCCTGAATTTCTCACGTTCACCGCCAAAACGAAAAGGGGGCAACTTGGGAATCCCAGAACTCGGGGCTACGGCAGGAGCCTGGACTCGCTCTTCTAGAACTTCAATCCTGGCTCGCAAATCCTGGGCAGTCTGTCCAAACACTTGCAAATTGTGATTAGTGAGGTCCTGTAGGCTTGAAAAACGGGTCTTTATATTCTGCAAATCTGCAAGGATATTATCAGTCACTCCGCAAAGTTCCTTTATACGGGCCTCCATTTTCCAGATCTTTTAAGACAGGAGTACTGGAAGAAGAGGAGAGGAGAAAAAAAAACAATAGTGTTTACCTGTGGTAACACTGCAGAGAGAAAAAAAATTAAGGGAACTGCTCACCTGGAATGGTTGTGAGAAGTCACAACCACTATCATCACAGAAAGTTCACCCGGACATCTGATATCCACAGTTACAGCAGACAAAAAAGAGAAAAGAGAAAAAAAACAAAAAACAATAGTGTTTACCTGTGGTAACACTGCAGAAAAAAAAAACACTTAAGGGAATTGCTCACCTGGAATGGTTGTGAGAAGTCACAACCACTGTCATCACAGAAAGTACAACCGGACATCCGATATCCACAGTTACAGCAGACACAGCCTTTCCAGACCCAGCAGACACTAACGTTTTGGCTTCAGAATCTTGTAATGTATGTAGTACAGTTCATATAGCGTCTTGTGCTTGGGTGCGATGAAAATACATGAGACACAGGTTTGATATAGAAAGTCTTGTATTACTTCATACAAGTTGGCAAAAATAGTCACACAGTTTGCAGACACAGAAGCAGGAGACACAGCAGGCCAGAGTAATCTAAGCTCAGCAATCACTCTCCACAACAGGTTCAGGATCTTCTTCTCTGTTACCGTAAGTCCATGCAAACGTGGGTCTTTCAAAGAGCAGGGTTCAGAGTCCACAAGTGCTTCAGAGTTCCTCAGTAGGAATAGCTGGAGTACAAGGTCCAAGGCTTTAGGAGTCAGGTCACAGGTTCACTGCAGGCTAGATTCCGAAGCACTGATTGCTCAGCTGTGGCTGCTTAAGAAGCAAAAGGAGAGAATCAGGGCGGGAACATGCAAGCTTGAAACTCCATTTTGACTGAGGGCAAGATAGCTGCAGCAAGACAGAAAGTAAAATGGCTGACGAACAAACTGAGTTTCAGGAACATGTATACAGAACCTTACACAGAGATTTTTTTTTCCTGTTTGTTGCATTTTTTCCCTCTTTCTCTGGGTGCTGAGGAGGATTTTTTTTTTTCTCTCAATGGAGCTTGCACAGTTGTCTGGCCGTGTGGATCAGCTTGCCACTGAGGTTCGGAGTATTGCTACTTATCTTGCTAGGTTGCCGGTTGTGGAACCTAGGATTCCCATGCCAGATTTGTTTTTGGGGGATCGGGGTAAATTTTTGAATTTCAAAAATAACTAACTTGTTTTTTGCCTTAAAGCCTAAGTCCTCAGGGAGCACAGCACAGCAGGTTCAAATTGTCATCTCTCTCCTGCGCTGCGACCCTCAGGATTGGGCTTTTTCCCTGACACCTGGGGATCCTGTTTTGAATGATATTGATGTATTTTTTCTGGCTCTGGGGTTATTGTACGATGAACCTAATGTCACTGATCAAGCTGAAAAAACCTTGTTGGCATTAAATCAGGGTCTTGAAGACGCTGAGTTGTACTGTCAGAAATTCCGAAAGTGGGCAGTCCTGACCAAATGGAATGATGATGCTTTGGCAGCCCTTTTTCAGAAGGGACTTTCAGAGAATGTAAAGGATGTTATGGTGGGATTCCCTGCTCCCTCTGGTCTCAATGATTCTATGTCATTGGCTATTCAAATTGACAGACGTTTGCGTGAGCGCAGAGGTATGCATGAGATAGTGTTGCCTTGTGAGCCAGCTTCTGAGCCCATGCAGTGTGATGGAGTGACTTCTGGGGCACAGCTTCATGAGTTTCGAAAGCGCAATGGGTTATGTTTCTATTGTGGTGACGCCTCTCATGCTATTTCAGTCTGCCCTAAGCGGGGAAGACGTTTTGCACGCTCAGTTGTCTTGGGTAGTGTTCAGACTAAATTTCTGCTGACTGTTACCCTGATTTGCTCCCTGTCCACATTTTCTGCTCAGGCTTTTGTTGATTCAGGAGCAGCTATTAACCTGATGGATTTTGACTTTGCCAAACGTTGTGGGTTTCCCATGATACCCCTGCAGAAGTCTATTCCCCTACTGGGCATTGATTCTACCCCTTTGGCGGAGAATAAACCCGTTTTCTACTCTGGTGATAATGAGGGTTGAACCAGATCATCAGGAGAGTTGCAAATTTCTGGTGCTGCATAATCTGCATGACATTATTGTACTAGGTTTCCCTTGGTTACGGTCTCATAATCCTGTTTTGGATTGAAAATCTGTGTCTGTGACCAGTTGGGGCTGCCAATGTGTTAATGCTGACACTCCTGTTTTTTCTGCCTTTCCCCATTCTCAGGATGTTCCTGACTTTTTGACTGATTTTTCGGATGTATTTAGTGAAAGTAAATCTGCATCCTTGCCCCTCACAGGAGCTATGATTGCGCTATTGAATTAGTGCCTGGTGGTAAATTTCCTAAAGGTCGCCTTTTTAACTTGTCTGTACCTGAACACGATGCTATGCAATCTTATATCAAGGAGTCATTGGAGAAGGGTCATATCAGACCATCCTCTTCACCCTTGGGCGCCGTTTTTTTCTTTGTGGCCAAAAAGGATGGTTCATTGAGGCTGTGTATTGATTATCGCCTCCTGAATAAGATCACTGTGAAATATCAATATCCGTTACCCTTGATTTCTGACCTGTTTTCCAGAGTGAAAAGTGCTAGTTGGTTTACCAAGCTTGACCTCAGGGGGCGTATAACCTTATTCGCATTAAGCACGAGGATGAATGGAAGACGGCGTTTAATACCCCAGAGGGGCATTTTGAGTACCTAGTGATGCCTTTAGTGCTCACTAATGCTCCTTTCGTCTTCCAATCCTTCATGAATGATATTTTCAGGGATTTTGTGGATAAATTTCTGATTGTTTATTTGGATGATATCTTGATTTTTTCCAATGACTGGGACTCTCATGTGAAACATGTTCGGACTGTGTTCCAGATTTTGAGAGAGAATGCACTGTATGTGAAGGGATCAATGTGTCTTTTTGGCGTACAGAAGGTCTCATTTCTGGGATTCATTTTGTCTTCATCTGTTATTGAAATGGACCCGGTCAAGGTTCAGGCCATCTGTGATTGGGTTCAACCTACTTCATTAAAGGCTCTTCAGATATTTTTGGGTTTTGCCAATTTTTATCGTAAATTTATTGGTAATTTCTCCGGTATTGTTAAACCATTGACTGATTTGACCAAAAAGGGTTCTGATGTGGTGAATTGGCCTCCTGAGGCAGTTTCTGCATTTCAGGAACTTAAGCAGAGATTCATTTCTGCTCCTGTTCTACGGCAGCCTGATGTTTCTCTACCGTTTCAGGTGGAGGTTGATGCCTCTGAAATTGGGGCAGGTGCTGTTTTGTCCCAAAGAGATCCAGAGACCTCTAAGAGTAACCCTTGTGCCTTTTTCTCTCGAAAATTTTCTCCAACTGAACGTAATTATGACATGGGTAATCGGGAGTTATTGGCCATGAAGTGGGCCTTTGAAGAGTGGAGACATTGGCTGGAAGGAGCCAAACATCAGGTGGTGGTCCTCACGGACCATAAGAATCTGGTTTATCTCGAATCAGCCAAGCGACTTAATCCTAGACAGGCCAGGTGGGCCTTGTTTTTCACACGTTTTAATTTTGTGGTTTCTTTTCTTCCTGGCACTAAGAATGTTCAGGCGGATGCCCTCTCGAGGAGTTTCTTTGCGGACTCTCCTGAGTTATCTGATCCTGCTGTTATTTTGAAAGAGGGTGTAGTACTTTCCACCATCTCGCCCAATTTGAGACTGGCTCTGGAAGGGTGTCAGGAGGATAAACCTGAGCGCTGCCCTATTGGGAAATTGTTTGTCTCAGACCAGTGGAAGAAGAGTGTGATGTCTGAGATTCATTGTTCCGCGTTGGCTGGTCATCACGGGATTTTTGGTACCAGAGACTTGGGGAATCGGTCCTTTTGGTGGCCTACTTTGTCTCGTGACGTCAGGGAATTTGTGCAGTCCTGTGGGACTTGCTCTCGCTCCAAGCCTTGCTCTCGCTCTAGTGGTTTGTTAATGCCATTACCTGTGCCCAAGAGGCCATGGACCCATATCTCTATGGATTTTATTTCCGACCTCCCTGTTTCTCAGAGAATGACCGTTATCTGGGTAATCTGTGATAGGTTTTCCAAGATGATACATCTTGTGCCATTACCTAAGTTACCTTCCTCCTCCAAATTGGTGCCTTTGTTCCTTCAGCCCGTGGTTCGATTACATGGCATTCCGGAGAACATTGTGTCTGACAGAGGAATCCAGTTTGTTTCCAGATTTTGGAGGACATTTTGTTCTAAACTTGGTGTTCAATTATCTTTCTCCTCTGCTTTTTATCCTCAGACCAATGGACAAAACCGAGAGAACAAACCAGACCTTGAAGACTTATTTGAGATGTTTTGTGTCTGCTGATCAAGATGACTGGGTCTCTTTTTTGTCTTTGGCTGAGTTTGCTCTTAATAATAGGGCTAGCTCTGCCACCTTGATGTCTCCATTTTTCTGCAATTTTGGGTTTCACCCTTGATTTTCTTCGGGACAGGCGGAGGCTTCTGTCTGTCCGGGTGTTGACTCTGTTGTGGAGTGAATGCAGCAGATTTGGGACCAGGTAGTGGAGAGGTTGTCTCTCTCTCAGGAGAAGGCCCAACTGTTTGCCAACCGGCATATGACTGATGGTCCTCGGTTTAAAGTGGGGGACTTGGTTTGGTTGTCCTCAAGAAATATCCCTATGAGGGATGCATCTCCAAAGTTTAAGCCTAGGTTCATTGGACCTTATAAGATCATGGAGATTCTTAATCCGGTTTCCTTCCGTTTGCTTCTTCCAGGGACATTTAAGATCCATAACGTGTTCCACAAGACCTTATTGAAAAGGTTTGTCGAGTCAGTGGTTCCTATGGCTGCGCCTCCTGACCCTGTTTTTGTTGAGGGCAATCTGGAGTATGTGGTTGAGAAAATATTGGATTCACATTTTTCTAGACAGAAACTCCAGTATTTGGTTAAGTGGAGAGGTTATGGTCAGGAGGACAATTCTTGGGTGTTTGCTTCGGACATCCATGCTAGGAGACTGATCCGTGCCTATCACCGAGCTCATCCTGATCGGCCTGGTTGCACATGTGAGGGTTCGGTGACCCCTCCTCAAGGGGGGGGTACTGTTATGAATGTGCTAGAGATGGTTTCTGAGCAGAGGCTCCCTCTGGTGGTTACAGACAGTACTGAACCTTTCAGCGAGGAATGGCAATCTGGGTTCACTGACTGGTCTGATATAAGGGATGTTCCCTCCCATGATGGTTGCCGGTGATCAATTGTTCTTGTCTCAATTGTGGTTCCTGGTTCATTTGGAAGTTGCTGAGTCTTGCCTGCATCTTCTGCTATCAGATAAGATATTTTCTGCTTTTATTTTTGTACTTGCTTTTTGCATAGTTCCCTGCACTTCTGTGGAGGTCAGCCAAGTCCCCTCCGGGGGCTTGTGCTCCTCTCAGTTTATCTGAAGCCACTGTTATTTGTTCATTTGTTTTTTCTTGTTTTTTCAGTGGCTGCGGCTTAGTTTTGTTACACCAGAGATCTGATTTAGGTGGTAGAGATCGTGTGATCTCAGGTGTTTTTGCAATCAGGAGAGTTGGTATTTTTTAGGGTTTTTTTTGGATTGCAGTGAGAATCCTTTCCTGTTCTTTTCTGTCTAGACAGATTGGGCTCCAGTGTTTGCTTATTCTATTTTCTGTCTGTGTCCGTGCTTCTTCTTGTCTAACCGCCATTACATGTTTGGGGGCTTCTATTTTCTTTGGGGATCTGCTCCGGGGCAGATAGCTTTCCTCTTTCTGTCTTTAGGTGTAGCTATCTCTCAGGCTGTGACGAGGCGTCTAGGATCAACGTAGGAACGCTCCACGGCTACCTCTAGTTGTGTGGTTTGTTCAGGTTACTGTAATTCAATAGGTTCCAGCCTCTCTGGTGTATTGCCGTATTTGCTTTTTCTCCTCAGCTACCAGAACACAACAGAACCAGGCATGTAGAGTCCATCCGTTCACCTTTTCTGCGTCACACAAAGACACGGTGGTTGGAACAAAGAACTCAAATTTGGACTCATCAGACCAAAGCACAGATTTCCATGGTCTAAACAAGTCTCTTCTGCTTGTTGCCTGTCCTTAGCAGTGGTTTCCTAGCAGCTATTTTACCTTGAAGGCCTGCTGCACAAAGTCTCCTCTTAACAGTTGTAGAGATGTTAACACACAACCTAGTTGCATATTCGACCAGAGGGTGATTACACACCCATGATAGTCAGCATGAGAAAAGCAAAGAGCAAATATCTGCTCGAACAAGCATATAAACCAGGAGAAAAAAGGAGCGTATAGGTTCCCGAAAATACAACATCTTTTATTCAATAACAATGTGTATCTGTACATAAAAGTCATAAAGGACATATAACACAGGTGCAGCAGAAATTACATCAAATGCATTGCAAATCACAGTGTATAGGACCCCACATATATCCAGACCCGAGCCAAACCATACCACGATGAGATTAGTGGGCACAGAAAAATTATTTATGAGAATAATAGTTTTATAAGACAAATTGCCCAAATAAAATATTAAGTAACATGGATGGCTCTTCCAAATGGAGGGAGGAGATGAAAAAGCAAGAAAAACAACGAGGGGAGCTACAGAAAAATCAATAAGGTATTATGCCTAATATCTAAGCACCATGCATGCTCAGTTAACACCTCTCCCTATGCTATGCGCAAATGTTTTAATAAAGTGCTAGTAGTGGCAATAAACAACAAAGGGAGCTACAAAAAAATTAGTTAGGTGATGCCTGAATATATAGGCACAATGCATGCCAAGTAAATACCTCTCCCTTTGCTGTAAGCCAATGTTATAGAAAAGTGCTAGTAATACCAATAAACATCGCCATCCCCCACTGGATATAATGAGGTCAGAGATCGTGAAACATGATGCAAAAAGGCAAGAAAAACAACGAAGGGAGCTACAGAAAAATCAATATGGTATATATGCCTAAATATATAAGCACAATACATGCCAAGAAAACACCTCTCCCTTTGCTGTGCACAAATGTTTTAATAAAGTGCTAGTAGTGCCAATAAACAGTAAGGGGAGTACAAAAAAATCAGTTAGGAGATGCCTGAATATATAAGCACAATGCATGCCAAGTAAATACCTCTCCTTTGCTGTAAGCCAATGTTTTAGAATAGTGCTAGTAATACCAGTAAACATCGCCACCCCCACTGGATATAATGAGGTCAGAGATCGTAAAACATGACATAGATGCAAAAGCAGATGAATAACCGCATAAATAGCCACATGGATCTTACCCAGGTATATGGGACAAGGTACCCCAGCACAAGTGCAGCTGTCCAGTCCCGACGCACTTTTCGTGGGCTAAAACCCACTTTCTCAAGGGACGATACATGGGAGTAGCAGACAAGGACCTTCTTAAGCTACAAGTCAGCAGTCACATGCTGCTGAAGAGCCAATCAGCGCAGTGCATCTTGGCGCATGTGCAGTGCGTCTCCAGGTCCTGTGCCATGCAGCCAGAGCGTCTGGTGTGATGGCCGGCGGCATGTCAGGAGTGGGTGACACACGAACGCATGCGCACCACAGCTAGAATGGATTCAGTATACTGTGTCGTTAATACCGCATAGAATATAAGAAAATAAATGAGTGGCACATAGAAGAGAATAATATTGGAATCTGATAGCAACCAATAGTCATATAACAGGTAAATACAATATCAGACTGAGAGTCAGTCAGAAGAATTCCAATAGGCGTATCAGCGTCACCGATCTCTTCCATATTTCAATGGGATGTTCACAGCATCAGGTTTTTTTTAAGAAGGTTCGTCCAGAACTGATCTTGATGGGTAGTGTCCATACATGCATAATCATAGTCACATAGACTAAAATAAAAATGAAGGTGCTGGGGGTACCTTGTCCCATATACCTGGGTAAGATCCATATGGCTATTTATGCGGTTATTCATCTGCTTTTGCATCTATGTCCTGTTTTACGATCTCTGACCTCATTATATTGTCACGCTGTATAGCAGATATATATATATGTGATGTCAGTAATCTATATCAAAAGGGCAACATCCTATATAACATGCGCATAGATATATGATAACATAGAATTACCTGACAATGTCCAGTGGGTCAATACGGAATCCGTTATACACTGTCTCCGGCTAGAGGGTGACCGGGGTCTATGCTGACCCTAAACTGGGGTCCTAACTAAACCCTCTACCTGGAGGTACTGTTAAAGGTACAGAGGTCCAGGCCACCAGCGTAACCCTGTCTCCTATCAATCCCTGCCAACTGTAATCTAGTCCTAAGAAGGACCTGATTACCACCAAAGGGAATGAACAGGTAACGGTTAATGAACAGAAAGACATAAGAAAGACAAGAAATAAAGTAAATAAAGTCTTACATACAACACTCACACACAGTAGGAACACCTAAGGTCTCAGAGATAAACTATAAGCTGTAAGAGTAAAAACAACTAAGGAGCTCTTAGCTTAAGTATTCTCAGAACCGATCCAGTCTGCTAGACTACATGAATGCTTTCACCGGCATCTAACAAGCAGACTGGCAGGTATATGAAGGAATCTAATTAGAACATAATCAAAAGCAGCCGGGCGAGGCTGGACCTAGTCTTAGCAAAGAGCTAGGTAAAATTAACTCCCTCATTACCAAACACAAAGAAACAGCAACTCAGCTGTGAGAAGTCAGAGTGTGTAATCGCGACGATCCTCGTGGCGATACACCCATGACAGTACCCCCCCCTTACGAGGGGACTCCGGACTCTCAGGGCCAGGTCTGCCCGGGTGAGTTGTGTGAAAGGTCCGAACCCATCGATCTGCGTTAACATCAGACGCAGGGACCCACGTCCTCTCCTCAGGACCATACCCCTCCAATGAACCAAGTACTGAAGGGATCGGCGACTGAGACGTGAGTCAATGATTTTCGACCCATGAAATTCCACGTTATCATTGACCACCACTGAAGGAGGAGGTAGAGGTGACGGTATGACTGGTGCCACATACTTTTTAAGTAATGACTTGTGAAACACATTATGAATTTTAAACGTAGGAGGGAGATCCAGACGAAATGCCACCGGATTAATTATGGAACTGATCCTGTACGGCCCGATGAATCTGGGACCCAACCTCCAGGAGGAAACTTTAAGTTTTATATTCCTGGTAGACAACCAAACCAGATCGTTCACCTTCAGATCTAGACCAAAAACTCTCCCCCTATCAGCCATCCGTTTGTAACGGTTCCCCGTAACCTTCAGTCTTAACCGATCTGGAACTATCAGTCTCCCTGGAAGTCCCACAGGGGCGTCCCCCTGAGCCCCCAATACCTCCCCCTCAAGCTCAGAGCATACAGCTGACACTACAACTCCCTCCTGAGGAATAGGAACCGGGTCATCCGTCCTCCCGGCCCCTGGGAAAGTACGAGATAAGGCATCAGGAAGCAACTTTATTGAGCCGTCATATGCGCGATGAGGAGGTAACTCTTTACACCCCTCCTCTGAGAACATCTCCCCAAAGTCCTCCAGAAAAGGAGACAAAGTCCTAGGCACAACCGCACCGATGACCGTGCTCATGCAGTTATTCCTGCAAAATTCACCCCACTGGCTTATCTTTCTGGATTGCCAATCAATCACTGGGTTATGTTTAGCCAACCAAGGAAGTCCCAACACAATAGGAGTAGGTAGACCCTCCAACACATAACAAGACAATTGCTCTTTATGTATTGCCCCTACTCGAAGATCTATGTTATGAACAGCTTGTACCAAGCTACCTTGACCGAGAGGTCTAGAATCAATAGAGACTATAGGGACCGGTTTGGCCAATACACTCAGTTGCATACCATGCACCTGGGCAAACCGAGCGTCCACCAGATTAGCCCCGGACCCACTATCAAGAAAAACAGAAATCCTCTCAGTTCTAGTACCAATCACCACCTCCGCAGGCACGAGAAACTGAGAGGGATTTGGGGACGAAATACACACTCCCAGGTTAACTCCTTTGCTCAAAGAGGCCCGGGATGGACACCCCCCAACAAAATGTCCCTCTCTCCCGCAAAAGAAACACCTTCTAGTCTTGCGGCGCACCGCCGATTCCCTCCTACAAAAAGATGTCCCTCCCAACTGCATGGGTTCCTCAGAACAGACCAGGGGAACCTCAGTATAAGGGACTTTAGTAGTAGGTGGAGTCATCACGGGAGGCGGAGTTACCTCGCGTCTTCCCCGAATTCGTCTATCAATGCGAATAGCGAGGGCCATAGCAGCCTCCAGTGATGGGAGAATCATACTGAGCCAACACATCTTTTAATTTGTCAGACAACCCTTGACAAAACTGGCTCCTAAGAGCTGGGTCATTCCACTGAGTATCTGTTGCCCATCTACGGAACTCAGAAGAATATTCCTCCGCTGGACGATTTCCTTGCCGTATTTTACGTAACTTTGTTTCAGCAAGGGAAACTCGATCCGGATCATCATATACCAGACCCAGGGCAGTAAAAAATCGATCCACTGACTGGAGATCTGGGGAGCCTGGAGGAATAGAGAACGCCCAAGATTGAGGGTCCCCTTGTAAGAGCGAGATAACAATTCCCACCCTCTGCTCTTCACTCCCAGATGACCGAGGCCGCAGCCGAAAGTACAATTTACATGCCTCCCGGAAAGTAAAAAATTTGTCCCGCCCACCAGTGAACCTGTCCGGGAGAGCAACCTTAGGTTCAGACCTGGTTTGCTCCGGGGGGGACAAAACCTTGGACTTAATGTCTGCAAACTCCATGGACAACCCCTGCAACTGCCGGGCCAGCTGGGCTACTGGATCCATGACAGCTGGGGAGAATCTTTAGTATGGGCCGGTGAAAATGTCACGCTGTATAGCAGATATATATATATGTGATGTCAGTAATCTATATCAAAAGGGCAACATCCTATATAACATGCGCATAGATATATGATAACATAGAATTACCTGACAATGTCCAGTGGGTCAATACGGAATCCGTTATACACTGTCTCCGGCTAGAGGGTGACCGGGGTCTATGCTGACCCTAAACTGGGGTCCTAACTAAACCCTCTACCTGGAGGTACTGTTAAAGGTACAGAGGTCCAGGCCACCAGCGTAAACCCTGTCTCCTATCAATCCCTGCCAACTGTAATCTAGTCCTAAGAAGGACCCTGATTACCACCAAAGGGAATGAACAGGTAACGGTTAATGAACAGAAAGACATACAAGAAAGACAAGAAATAAAGTAAATAAAGTCTTACATACAACACTCACACACAGTAGGAACACCTAAGGTCTCAGAGATAAACTATAAGCTGTAAGAGTAAAAACAACTAAGGAGCTCTTAGCTTAAGTATTCTCAGAACCGATCCAGTCTGCTAGACTACATGAATGCTTTCACCGGCATCTAACAAGCAGACTGGCAGGTATATGAAGGAATCTAATTAGAACATAATCAAAAGCAGCCGGGCGAGGCTGGACCTAGTCTTAGCAAAGAGCTAGGTAAAATTAACTCCCTCATTACCAAACACAAAGAAACAGCAACTCAGCTGTGAGAAGTCAGAGTGTGTAATCGCGACGATCCTCGTGGCGATACACCCATGACATATATCCAGTGGGGGGTGGCGATGTTTACTGGTATTACTAGCACTTTTCTAAAACATTGGCTTACAGCAAAGGGAGAGGTATTTACTTGGCATGCATTGGGCCTATATATTCAGGCATCTCCTAAGGCAGGGGTCACACTGGCGACTAAATCGTACCACTAGAATGCGATGAAATATCGCATTGCAGTCGACCCAATATTAATCAATGGAGTAGCTCCCATCATCCGATTTTTTGTGGTCCGATTTAAACGTGTGAGTGCAAGTGCGAGTCACCGATTGTGGGTCGACTATCGCCAATGCAAGTCTATGGGAGCGATGAAAAGTGGGATTACAAACGGACCGCACGTGTGAGTTGCGATTAAATCGCACAACTTTTCCAGGTGACAGGAAACTGGCTTTGAATTTCTCAGGAAGCCTTTACATGCTAATTAGCTAAGCACATCTTAAAAAAAAACAGGAAGAACGCCTACACGGAGTCCAGAAACATGGCATCTACCCTCATCAATGTGGAACTCCTCATTGTATTGGTGCAGGAGAGGCCTGAATTGTGGGACCAGCGCGATCCCAATTACAGCAATCGGACGCGCAAAGAGGCGGCATGGAAAACAATATGTGTGCACATTTTTCCGGACTATCACCAGAGATCCAGGGAGGACCAAGAGCGACTTAGTAAGTACCGCATGTAACGGTTTTTCAAAATGTTTTTAAAAATTTTTGAAGCAAATAATAATGTAGCCTTATGTGTTTAAATGCTATTTAAAAGCCAGCATTATCGACCTCTTACTATTTAGAAGTACACATTGATGTGTGTGTACGCAAACAATATCCATGTATATTTAAATATCATCGATGCTTCAGCATCTATTGACTACAACATTTTGTATTTATCTTCACCTCAGATGTAGTGTTTTGGTCATAAAATTGAAAATGATTGAGGCGTTTTGTAAAGGGCCAAGCATTTTTTGTAAATGTATGTTAGTGCTTATAACATGGATACTTCTGGTTGTATGTTGATGTCTTTTAATATTGTAAATCACATCACACATGACCAGTATTTAAATGTTCAGTGTTGCATATTTTTTTTTGTTTGGCTTAATAAATAGATATCAGTCCTAATAACCGTTATGCTCTTCTTAAATTTGTAGTGACTGATGTGACAAGGCGATGGCGCAGTTGTCGGGACTGCTACCGGAGGGAGAGGCAGATTAGGGATCGGAGTGGGGCTTCAGCATCTAAGAAGAGGAAGTACGTCTATTTTGATAGACTGAACTTCCTTGAGCCAGTGTTGGATCTGCGACCGTAAGTGCATGTGTGTTGAAGCACTTTCATGGCAAAATTTCAATTTGTATTGATTTTAATTTGTGTCATTTTTTTCATTCCTAGAACTGAGTCAAACCTAACTGAGAGGGAGACGGGGTCTGACTCAGAAGTGCTTATTGACCCCGTTGGTGATGGAGCACAGGAGGCAGGCCCTTCCTCAGCAGCATGTGGGTCCACCCAAGCAGCACCAACAACAGCTGCAGGAGCTGAGGATTCCCAATCACAGCATCATGAAAATGAGGACCTACCTCTGAGCAGCAGCCCTAATAGGGCTCAAGATGTATCTCCTCCTCCTTCCCAACTCACAAGGCGAGGTAGGCGGCGACGAGAAGGAGTGGGTTCTGTGTCAAGGAGGCAGGTGGACCGAGGAGTTCTGGACTATTTGTCCAGTGTAGCTAAAGATGATGGTGAGGAGGGATTTTGCCGCAGTCTGGCCCCTTACCTCCGGGCTACTCAAATACAGCACAGACTGAGGATCAGAAGTGGACTGCAGATTGTGTTGGAAGCTGGAACAGCTCCTAATGATCCCACCAACCTACTAGATTATCTTCATAGATGGGTGGTTGGTCCTGAAAATTTAGTGAGGTTGTTAGCACCAAATCCAACACAATCTGCTTCAGCCTCTGATCCTCATCCTCCTCCTTATCATCATCCTCCTTCTCCACCTCCTCCTTGTGTCCAACAAAACCCAACTCCTCCTCCTCATCCTACTGCAGCTCATTCTTTCTATGGAGCTTCCCAGCTCCAAACCATGGGACAGAGTGGCATGCACAATATGCCCACTCTAACATACCCAATGTTGTTGGCTGGCCACAACATGGATATGTTAGACATGGGCATATTGGGGGTCACTCTGCTAGTGCTCAGTCATATCAATATGACTATGAGCATCAATTCCCTATGTACCCCTACCCACAAGGCATTCATGATGCAGCCAGTAACCCAGCTGCTACTGTAGGATCTGCAGCAGCTCTTTCTCAAACACAGGTTGCAGATTATGGAAGGCCGAATACACAACCTGGCCCTCCATCCTCACCAACACACCACCAAGCTACCATCAATTGTAGCTGTAAGAATTGTTTTTTATTTTTAAGTTATATATTTTTTATTTTCAGATTAATAATGTTATACATATTTTTTTATTCTGTTTGGACATGTTGGTCCTGTTTACCAAAAAATATATCAGCCTTTAAAAGGCTTCAAAAGAAAACACTAATGAGTAAAATTAGTGAAGTTACATTGGTTGTCTGTGTTTATTGTTATATGTTATGTAGTGTCTTAAGTATGGGAAAGTATTATCCAAAAAAAGAGAGTCAACCATGAATTGAATAATCAAAAGGAACTTTATGTTATGATATCACATAAAACACACTACATACCTATGGCCTCATCTTGCCAAGGAATAGAACCACCAGGGGAAACAAAATAATTTGTCAATAATTCACGCACTTTCAGACCAGAAGGGGGACGACGAGGATGGATGACTGGTCTCATAGGCCTCGTCATATTATCAGACTGAAGGTCAGGCATATCAGCTGATGAGCATTCATGCATTCTTGTAAAATTATGTAGTACCACATGCTTGCACTCTTTACATTTGATCACTTACAATGCTGATTGTAGGACACGCATTTGCTAGATAAAGATGCGTCTCACGAAGGTTTCAGATTGTCGTGCGGAGGATATGGCCTCATAACATGACGAGTTAATTGGAAGGCCTCATCCGCTACTACAACATATGGCACTGCATCCATATTGGAGTGTGGAAGTTGACATGGTGGTGGTAAGTCCAATTGGTTATTGCGTAGCCCCGACCCATAATGGAAGAATTGAAGACTCTGGAGTCTCCAGTCCTTCCATAGGCCCCAATGTCTACAATTATGAAGCGGTAGTTACTGTCGACCAAGCCCAACAAAACTATAGAAAAATATTGCTTATAATTGTAGAATTGGGTCCCTGAGTTCGGCGGCTTACGCACACGTATGTGCTTCCCATCCAGGGCTCCAATACAGTGTGGAAAATGACTGTTTTGTTGAAATCCACGTGCAATCCTCAACCAATCTTCCATTTTGGGCTCTGGCATCACTTCTTTATTTAGTCTGTACCAAATTTGTCCACAAGTAGAGCTGACTATTCCGGAAATGGTGGATTTCCCTATTAAAAACTCTAAATGCAGAGCAGCGTATGAGAGCCCAGTGGAAAGGAACCTGCAATACAGCAAACAACAACAAACATGTACACATCAGACAAACAAAATATTCAAAAGACATTAAACAAATGTAAATAGTGGACATTTGTATACTCACACATTCTCTTAATGTTAGGAGTTCATAACCATTAAGACTGCTACACACAAGCATATAGGGAAAATAATACAATTTCATAATGCCATGAGATTCAGTATGTTAAGATGAACAAAGTAAGAAGAATGTGAAAGATGGGAAATTATGAAAAACATCATCAACATATCGTTGACACACATACCTTAATGTTAGAAGAAGCCTTTCCTCAGCAGAAATTGAAGGACGCATCCTGGTGTTCTGAAGGTGATTCCAGGGCGAATATGTCAAGCAAAATATCAAAGGTGGCAACACTCATGCGACAATAGGCAAAAAACTTGTCAGGATTCCTACGCAGTGTCGAATACAGGCGCTCAAAATGCCCTTTGGTGATCCTTCGCATCACAAGGGGATGCACCCACATTCTTCTGCGGATTCTGTGAGAAACAACTACAGGGTATGGTTCCCCAAAAGTTCTGGATAGCCAGCCAATAGTACAGCAGACGCTCAGTTCTATTAACATTAGTCTGTCACTCATAATTGTAACTTAGCAGCAACACAACAGGAACCACTAAGAAGCAAAACACTCCACGGCAACGGTGGGAGGGTAATAACAGTCAAACCACGCTTAAATATGGGTCTGGCTCATTATTCAAATTATTTGCAGGCCTCAAAAACGTTAAATGTCCATTTTGCTATGATGCCACTAAAAATCGGTAGTCGGTGGGTAATCGGATGTGAAACGTAAGCGTACATGCTACAAAATCGCATCAACTACTAAAAATCGGATGCCAGTCGCATCAATGTTCATGAAATTTTAATCCGATTATCGACCGACTAAAACGGTCCGATTTTTTAAACGTTGTGTGTGACTCCAGCCTAACTGATTTTTTTGTAGCTCCCCTTACTGTTTATTGGCACTACTAGCACTTTATTAAAACATTTGTGCACAGCAAAGGGAGAGGTGTTTTCTTGGCGTGCATTGTGCTTATATATTTAGGCATATATACGATATTGATTTTTCTGTAGCTCCCTTCGTTGTTTTTCTTGCCTTTTTTCACGATCTCTGACCTCATTATATCCAGTGGAGGATGGTGATGTTTATTGGTATTACTAGCACTTTTCTATAACATTGGCTTACAGCAAAGGGAGAGGTATTTACTTGGCATGCATTGTGCCTATATACTCAGGCATCACCTAACTAATTTTTTTGTAGCTCCCTTTGTTGTTTATTGGCACTACTAGCACTTTATTAAAACATTTGCTCATAGCATAGGGAGAGGTGTTAACTGAGCATGCATTGTGCTTAGATATTTAGGCATTTATACCTTATTGATTTTTCTGTAGCTCCCCTCGTTGTTTTTCTTGCTTTTTCATCTCCTCCTACATTTGGATGAGCCATCCATGTTACTTAATATTGGCTATTTGGGCAATTTGTCTTATAAAACTATTATTCTCATAAATATTTTTTTCTGTGCCCACTAATCTCATCGTGGGTATGGTTTGGCTCGGGTCTGGATATATGTGGGGTCCTATACACTGTGATTTGCAATGCATTTGATGTAATTTCTGCTGCCACCTGTGTTATATGTCCTTTATGACTTTTATGTACAGATACACATTGTTATTGAATAAAAGATTTTGTATTTTCGGTAACCTATACGCTCCTTTTTTCTCCTGTTGTAGAGATGTGTCTGCTGCTAGAACTCTGTGTGGCATTGACCTGGTCTCTAATCTGAGCTGCTGTTAACATGCGATTTCTGAGGCTGGTGACTCGGATAAACTTATCCTCAGAAGCAGAGGTGACTCTTGGTCTTCCTTTCCTGGGGCGGTCCTCATATGAGCCAGTTTCTTTGTAGCGCTTGATGGTTTTTGCAACTGCACATGGGGACACTTTAAAAGTTTTCCCAATTTTTCGGACTGTCTGACCTTCATTTCTTAAAGTAATGATGGCCACTCGCTTTCTTTACTTAGCTGCTTTTTTCTTGTCATAATACACATTCTAACAGTCTATTCAGTAGGACTCTATCAGCTGTGTATCCACCAGACTTCTGCACAACACAACTGATGGTCCCATCCCCATTTATAAGGCAAGAAATCACACTTATTAAACCTGACAGGGCACACCCGTGAAGTGAAAACCATTTCTCTATCGCTTCATTGGGGGACACAGAAACCATGGATGTATGCTGCTGCCACTAGGAGGCGCTGACACTATGCATATGCAAAAAAAGGTTGGCTCCTCTGCAGTATACACCCCAACTGCAAGAAGCAAATTAGTTTTAGCTTAGTGTCAGTAGGAGGTGGACACGGGTCTCTCCGGAGACCCATATCTACCTAATGTGCGTTCTTCCTTTCAGTTACTTTCCGGAGGGATACAGTGTGAATAGTCACTACTATACTCCCACTCAGAGACTATGAGTACGGCGTGTACTGCCACCCCTATCCTCATACGTCTACTCGGCAGGACCCCCATGATCCCTAACACGGACGTGTGTTTTAGGTGATCAAGATGAAGAAGTAGCAGAGACCCGGGCCTGCCTCCGTCTCCCACCCACTCGCCCACCAGAGCCTG
>JARQOD010000009.1:35290638-35396567 GCA_033576555.1 Oophaga sylvatica
ATTTCCCTGCCCACGTTTCCCCCTTTTGAACTCGGGTTTAAATCTTGGGGGCTTGTAAATTCACAGGAAAGGGAGGAGGGGGTCTAACCTGCCCCTTTAAAGGGGTCCAAACTAATCCCCCCTTGGAGGTCCTGTAATGGTTCAGAGGCCCCAATTTCCGCCAAACCCTTTTCCCCAACCCGCCCCTGAACCTGTAACAGTCCTAAGAAGGTTCTGATTACCACCAAAGGGATATGGGCTGATCTCTGCTAAATACACAGATTAGACATATAAGACAGACTGGAGAAAACACAGACTTGCATACACACTCAAACACAGAAGGAACATAAATGATCTGGGATATTAAACTCTAAGCAAGGTGAGCTTAAAACAACTAAGGAGCTCTTTAACTTAAGTCTATACAGATACAATCCTATCTGTGGTCTGCATGAAGAATTTCACTGGCAACTCCCAACACAGACAACCAGAGATTTAAAGGAAACCAATCAACAAATAATTAATTGCAGCCGGGAGAAAACTGCACCCAGTCCCAGAACTGAGCACAGACAGAATTAACTCCCTAACTGCCAAACACAAAGAAACAGCAACTCAGCTGTGAGAAGTCAGAATGTGCAACCGCGACGATCTTCGTGGCGATGCACACATGACACCAGGTGAGCAATTCCCTTAAGTGTTTTTTTCTGCAGTGTTACCACAGGTAAACACTATTGTTTGTTTTTTTTTTTTTCTCTTTTCTCTTTTTTGTCTGCTGTAACTGTGGATATCAGATGTCCGGGTGAACTTTCTGTGATGATAGTGGTTGTGACTTCTCACAACCATTCCAGGTGAGCAGTTCCCTTAATTTTTTTTCTCTCTGCAGTGTTACCACAGGTAAACACTATTGTTTTTTTTTTCTCCTCTCCTCTTCTTCCAGTACTCCTGTCTTAAAAGATCTGGAAAATGGAGGCCCGTATAAAGGAACTTTGCGGAGTGACTGATAATATCCTTGCAGATTTGCAGAATATAAAGACCCGTTTTTCAAGCCTACAGGACCTCACTAATCACAATTTGCAAGTGTTTGGACAGACTGCCCAGGATTTGCGAGCCAGGATTGAGGTTCTAGAAGAGCGAGTCCAGGCTCCTGCCGTAGCCCCGAGTTCTGGGATTCCCAAGTTGCCCCCTTTTCGTTTTGGCGGTGAACGTGAGAAATTCAGGGGATTTATTAATCAATGCAATCTTTTTTTTTCTGCACATGCTTCACAATTTCCCACTGAACGATCTAAGGTGCTTACTATAATTATGTTGCTTACCAACAAGGCTTTGATGTGGGCAAACCCTCTGATTGAGACTGAGGATGATTGTTTGAATCACCTTGATGCTTTTATTTCAGCCATGGGGCAGGTGTTTGATGACCCCAATCGAGGTGCAACAGCTGAAGCAGCCATGTTAGCTTTGCGCCAAGGTAAGCACTCGGTAGCTGAATATGCCTTGGATTTCAGGAGATGGGCCCTTGATACCACCTGGGACAGTTCCGCCAAAAAATCTATTTTTCGAAAGGGGTTATCTCCACTGATTAAGGATGAACTTGCTCGTGCCGACCCTCCCACTGCGTTAGGTGACTTTATTAACTACTGCATCCGTATTGATACTCGTCTGACTGAACGCAGGCAAGAGAGATGGTTCGAAAGCAATCGCACTAACCTTTTCCTACCTTCCTCTCCAGCTAAGGAACCTTTGAGTAGGATTACACGGGAACCTGAACCTGAACCCATGCAGGTAGACTCTTTACAACGACGGGTTAGTGATGCACGCAAGGAACATCGTTTTAAGGAAAATCTATGTTTCTATTGTGGTAAGTCAGGGCACTTCATTATAAACTGCCCCAGCCGTTCTCGTAAGACTACTGCAGCACTCATTCATTGTGAGTGTTGCGAGAGGGGATCTGTCAGGTCCGAGCCTCAGGCTCCAGAGAGATCTGCAGCAACAGATCTTGATTTCTCGGACTTAAACTCCGTTACCTCTGAGGACGTTGACTGTGTAAACGCTGCCATTTTTCAAGTTTCCTCAGCGGTGTCCCAGCTGAGTTGTAAGAAAAACAATTCTCATTGCTTTCTTTCCATCAAACTCTGGGTTGACTCAGCTTGGGTGTCTAGCTCTGCTATGATCGACTCAGGGGCAAGTGGAAATTTTATGGATGTCTCCTTTGCTCTGAAACAGGGGATACGTTCAGTGAAGAAGGCTACTCCAGTACAGATGGAAACTGTGGATGGCTCCCTGCTGACCTCTGGACCAGTGGATCAGGAAACAGAGCCTTTGAGGGTTCTTATGGGTAAAGATCATCAAGAGAAACTGTCCTTTATGCTTATCTCTTCTCCCACTTTCCCATTATTCTAGGGCTACCATGGCTGCAGGCTCAGAATCCTACCATTAACTGGGAGACCAAGGAATTACACTTTCCAAAAGAAACAGATGAGTCCAAAAGTTTCAGCTTGCTCTGTTCCTAAAGGAACCATGTCAGTCCCTGAACTACCAGCTGTATACCAGGACTATGTGGATTTATGTGACAAGAAGAACGCTGACCAGCTTCCTCCTCACCGTCCATATGATTGTCCAATTGAATTATTGCCTGGAGCAGAGATACCTTTTGGTAAGATCTACCCCTGGCGGGGCCCGAGCTAAAGGCTTTAAAGGATTACATAGACGAAAATCTAGCCAAGGGCTTCATACGCCCCTCTTCATCTCCTGCAGGTGCACCCATCTTCTTTGTAAAGAAGAAAGATGGATCTCTGAGACCATGCGTAGACTATAGGGAACTCAATAAGGTTACTATTAGAAACCGTTATCCATTGCCTTTAATCCCTGAGTTATTGGAGAGAGTGCGACATGCCAAAATTTTCTCTAAACTAGATCTTCGTGGGGCCTATAACTTAGTCCGTATTAGACCTGGGGATGAATGGAAGACTGCATTCAGGTCACGCTATGGACACTTTGAATATCTAGTTATGCCTTTTGGTCTGAGTACCGCCCCAGCCACTTTCCAACACTTGGTGAATGACATCTTCAGGGATCTCCTAGATACATTCGTGGTAATTTATTTGGATGATATTCTAATTTTTTCTAACTCCACAGAGGAACATCATGGACATGTGAGAATGGTCTTGGAACGTCTAAGACAAAATCATCTTTACATCAAACTTGAAAAGTGTGAATTCCATAGGACCGAAATTCAATTTCTGGGGTATGTACTGTCTACACAAGGAATTAGTATGGATGGAAGCAAAACCCAAGCCATCAAGGATTGGCCAAGTCCTAGAAATGTGAAGGAGGTACAGCGCTTCATCGGGTTTGCCAACTTCTATAGACGTTTCATTAGAAATTTCTCTGAGGTAGTGTCACCTATCACCCAACTTACCCGGAAAGAGTCTAGGTTCTCCTGGACTCCCCAAGCCCAGGAAGCATTTTCCCGTCTAAAAGATAAATTTACCACTGCACCTATCCTAGTACATCCCAACCCCGAGCTTGCCTTCATAATAGAGGTGGATGCTTCAGACTGTGCCGTTGGAGCTATACTCTCTCAGAGAACAGGTGAGAAGAATGTCTTGCATCCCTGTGCCTTCTTTTCCCAGCAGTTGTCTTCGGCTGAGAGGAACTACGATGTGGGCAATAGAGAGTTGTTGGCCATTATTGCCGCCTTCAAAGAATGGAGACACCTTCTTCAGGGAGCTGCACAGCAAATAGTCGTCCTGACAGATCATCGTAACCTTGAGTTTATCAGGTCGGCTAAGTGCCTGACTCCTCGCCAGGCTCGCTGGAATCTTTTCTTAAACCAATTTAATTTTATCATTTCTTATACACCAGGATCGCGCAATGGAAAGGCTGATGCACTCTCTAGGATTTACTCAGCAGAGACACGTCCAATTACTCCTCCTAAGACTATTCTTCCTGACTCTAGATTCCTAGGAGTAATTCATAATCAAGACCTACTTAAGGACATCAAGGAAGCATACCATGCGGATTCCTTTTTGGCACAACCCCCAAGGGACGTAAGTCTTGTCTTTAAGAATGGTGTGTGGATTCAGGGACAACGCCTGTATATTCCTGAAACAGTCAGATTGAGAGTATTGCAACTCATTCACGATTCCAAGATAGCTGGGCATAGAGGAATTCTAAAGACACAGGAATTTCTCTCTCGTTTCTTTTGGTGGCCCACTTGCAGGAAGGATGTTTTAAACTATGTCACTGCATGTGAAGTCTGTGCAAGATGCAAAACACCTCGCTCCTCACCAACTGGTCTGTTACAGCCTCTTCCCACCCCGTCCCGCCTGTGGGGATCCATTTCTATGGACTTCATTGTGGAGTTACCAACCTCTCAAGGGAAGAACACCATTCTAGTGGTGGTTGACCGTCTAACAAAGGCAGCTCATTTTATCCCTTGTGTCGGCTTACCCACTGCAAAACAGACATCAGATTTGATGATTAAAGATGTGTTTCGCTTACATGGAGTACCGGATGAGGTTATTTCGGATCGAGGGGTGCAATTCACTTCTAGGTTTTGGCAAAATTTCTGTGCAGCATTGGACATTAAAGTAAACCTTTCTTCTGCTTTTCATCCCCAGACTAATGGACAGACCGAACGAACCAATCAAACCCTGGAGCAGTATCTCCGCTGCTTTATCTGCCACCTACAGGATGATTGGGTGGATCTACTTCCATTAGCTGAGTTCTCGTATAACAACTCTCAGAGTGCCTCCACTAAGCAGTCTCCTTTTTACTCTAATCTAGGTTATCATCCTAACATTCTACCACGATTTCCCATAGAAACGCCTTTACCAGCAGTGGCTGAAAGAATCACGTCTTTACAGAAGAATATGGATCTTCTAAAGGAGAATCTGGAATCGGCTCAGGAAAGGTACAAGAAAGCAGCAGATAAATTTCGTAAACCTGCACCAGCTTTCAAGGTAGGAGACTTGGTCTGGCTGTCAACCAGAAATCTTAAGTTAAGGATTCCATCGTCTAAGTTGGGACATAAGTACATTGGACCCTATAAAATCAGTAAAATTATAAGTGCCGTTGCTTGTCGTCTTCAACTGCCCAGAACTATGAGAATTCACCCTGTCTTTCATGTATCCCTACTAAAGGCTGCGACACCCAATACGTTTCCTGGACGTTCTTCTCCTTGCCCTGACCCAGTGCTAGTCGATGGTCAGGAAGAATTTGTGGTGGAAAGGATTTTAGATTCCAGGTTGTATAGAAATCAGTTACAATATCTGATTAAATGGCAGGGCTACCCAGTGGAGGACAACTCATGGGAACCAGTCAATAACGTTAATGCTCCTCGCTTGCTCCGTCAGTTTCATCAGAGGTACCCACACAAGCCTGGCCTGAGGTCATCCGGAGGTTGTCCCTAAGGGGGGAGTAATGTAAGGTTCTGTGTACATGTTCCTGAAACTCAGTTTGTTCGTCAGCCATTTTACTTTCTGTCTTGCTGCAGCTATCTTGCCCTCAGTCAAAATGGAGTTTCCAGCTTGCATGTTCCTGCCCTGATTCTCTCCTTTTGCTTCTTAAGCAGCCACAGCTGAGCAATCAGTGCTTCAGAATCTAGCCTGCAGTGAACCTGTGACCTGACTCCTAAAGCCTTGGACCTTGTACTCCAGCTATTCCTACTGAGGAACTCTGAAGCACTTGTGGACTCTGAACCCTGCTCTTTGAAAGATCCACGTTTGCTTGGACTTACGGTAACAGAGAAGAAGATCCTGAACCTGTTGTGGAGAGTGATTGCTGAGCTTAGATTACTCTGGCCTGCTGTGTCTCCTGCTTCTGTGTCTGCAAACTGTGTGACTATTTTTGCCAACTTGTATGAAGTAATACAAGACTTTCTATATCAAACCTGTGTCTCATGTATTTTCATCGCACCCAAGCACAAGACGCTATATGAACTGTACTACATACATTACACCTTTGAAGTAGATCAAGGCGGAAGGGGTGCTGGTCTTTCTGATCGCACCAGATTAGCCCAGTAGTTCTTGGTTCGTCAATCTCCTGACGGACACTACTGGAAGCTCCCAGATGGGCCAGATCTTCTGTCACAAGGTCTGATCTTCCACCTTCTTTCCTTCCCAAGGTGGTATCCACTTTTTCACCTGATTGAGGACTTTGTCATCCTTTCCGTCTGTCCAGCTCCGACTCTTTCTCCGGAGCATTCACTAAACAGGCTAGACCTGGTCAGGGCAGTGAGGATCTATCTCACTAAGACCGCTTCCTTTAGGAAGTCGGATCTCCTATTCGTCATCCAGATGACGCACGCCTGCAAGGCTACGATTGCGCGCTGGATCAGGTCCGCAAGTTTTGGAGGTTTACTAGTTAAGAAGAGATCGCCCCCTGTTGTGAATACTTTGGAGGCGACTTCTGAGCTGGGGCTCCCTCCAGTGGTTGCTGAGGGTAATGAACTAATTACTGAATGGCCTTCAGCTGGCTCTGAATGGTATGATATAAGTGACCTGAGTTCCCATCAGCCTTGCCGGTAATCAATTGTTCCTCCTGGTCTTGCTTGGAGCACAGCTTGCTTTCCTGCTCTCATTCAGATAAGTGTTTTGTTGTTTTTTTTTCCTCTGTTGGATTTTCACTGCTGGTTTGCTGCTTGCAGTGGACTACAGTCTGGTCCCTCTTTGGGGTCTGGCGCTGCAATTGTGCTCATTTTGTGTTTGCACTTTTGCTTTGTTCCTTTGTCACTTATTATTTGCTGAATTGTTGTGAGTTACACCAGAGATCTGATTTAGGTGGTAGAGATCATGTGATCTCAGGTTTTTTGTTAATCAGAAGTGTTGGTATTTTTGTCAGGGTTTTTTTGGGTTGCAGTCAGAATTCTTTCCTATACTTTTCTATCTAGACAGATTGGGCCCCAGCATTTGCTCATTCTATTTTCTGTCTGTGTCCGTGTTTTCTTCTTGTCTAACCGCCATTACATTTTTGGGGGCTTCCTATTTCTTCGGGGATTCTGCTCCGGGGCAGATAGCTTTCATTTTCCTCTGTTTGTTGCAATTTTTTCCCTTTTTTTCTCTGGGTGCTGAGGAAGAATTTTTTTTTTCTCTCAATGGAGTTTGCACAGTTGTCTGGCCGTGTGGAGCAGCTTGCCACTGAGGTTCAGAGTATTACTACCTATCTTGCTAGGTTGCCGGTTGTGGAACCTAGGATCCCCATACCAGATTTATTTTAGGGGGATCGGTCTAAATTTCTGAATTTCAAAAATAACTGTAAGTTGTTTTTTGCCTTAAAACCTAAGTCCTCAGGGAACGCAGCACAGCAGGTTCAAATGTCATCTCTCTGCTGCGCGGCGACACTCAGGATTGGGCTTTTTCCCTGATACCTGGGGATCCTGTTTTGAATGATGTTGATGTATTTTTTCAGGCTCTGGGGTTATTGTACGATGAACCCAATGTCACTGATCAAGCTGAAAAGACCTTGTTGGCATTAAATCAGGGTCTTGAAGACGCTGAGTTGTACTGTCAGAAATTCCGAAAGTGGGCAGTTCTGACCAAATGGAATGATGATGCTTTGGCAGCCCTTTTTCGGAAGGGGCTGTCAGAGAATGTAAAGGATGTTATGGTGGGATTCCCTGCTCCCTATGGTCTCAATGATTCTATGTCATTGGCTATTCAAATTGACAGACGTTTGCGTGAGCGCAGAGGTATGCGTGAGATAGTGTTGCCTTGTGAGCCAGCTTCTAAGCCCATGCAGTGTGATAGTGACTTCTGGGGCTCAGCGTCATGAGTTTCGAAAGCGCAATGGGTTATGTTTCTACTGTGGTGATGCCTCTCATGCTATTTCAGTCTGCCCTAAGCGGGGAAGACGTTTTGCACGCTCAGTTGTCTTGGGTACTGTTCAGACTAAATTTCTGTTGACTGTTACCCTGATTTGCTCCCTGTCCACATTTTCTGCTCAGGCTTTTGTTGATTCAGGAGCAGCTATTAACCTGATGGATTTTGACTTTGCCAAACGTTGAGGGTTTCCCATGATACCCCTGCGGAAGTCTATTCCCTACTGGGCATTGATTCTACCCCTTTGGCAGAGAATAAACCCCAGTTTTCTGCTCAGGTGATAATGAGGGTTGAACCAGATCATCAGGAGAGTTGCAAATTTCTGGTGCTGTATAATCTGCATGACATTATTGTACTAGGTTTCCCTTGGTTACGGTCTCATAATCCTGTTTTGGATTGAAATCTATGTCTGTGACCAGTTGGGACTGCCAGTGTGTTAATGCCGACACTCCTGTTTTTTCTGCCTCTCCCAAGTCTCAGGATGTTCCTGACTTTTTAACTGATTTTTCGGATGTATTTAGTGAAAGTAAACCTGCATCTTTGCCCCCTCACAGGAGCTACGATTGCGCTATTGAATTAGTAACTGGTGGTAAATTTCCTAAAGGTCGCCTTTTTAACTTGTCTGTACCTGAACACGATGCTATGCGATCTTATATCAAGGAGTCATTGGAGAAGGGTCATATCAGACCATCCTCTTCACCCTTGGGTGCCGATTTTTTTCTTTGGGGCCAAAAAGGATGGTTCATTGAGGCCGTGTATTGATTATCGTTTCTTGAATAAGATCACTGTGAAGTATCAATATCCGTTACCCTTGATTTCTGACCTGTTTTCCAGGGTGAAAAGTGCTACTTGGTTTACCAAGCTTGACCTCAGGGGGGCGTATAACCTTATTCACATTAAGCACGGGAATGAATGGAAGACGGCGTTTAATACCCCAGAGGGGCATTTTGAGTACCTAGTGATGCCCTTTGGGCTCACTAATGCTCCTTCCGTCTTCCAATCCTTCATGAATGATATTTTCAGGGATTTTGTGGATAAATTTCTGATTGTTTATTTGGATGATATCTTGATTTTTTCCAATGACTGGGACTCTCATGTGAAACATGTTCGGACTGTGTTCCAGATTTTGAGAGAGAATGCACTGTATGTGAAGGGATCAAAGTGTCTTTTTGGCGTACAGAAGGTCTCATTTCTGGGATTCATTTTGTCTCTGTCTGTTATTGAAATGGACCCGGTCAAGGTTCAAGCCATCTGTGATTGGGTCCAACCTACTTCATTAAAGGCTCTTCAGAGATTTTTGGGTTTTGCCAATTTTTATCGTAAATTTATTGGTAATTTCTCCGGTATTGTTAAACCATTGACTGATTTGACCAAAAAGGGTTCTGATGTGGTGAATTGGCCTCCTGAGGCAGTCTCTGCGTTTCAGGAACTTAAGCAGAGATTCACTTCTGCTCCTGTTCTACGGCAGCCTGATGTTTCTCTACCGTTTCAGGTGGAGGTTGATGCCTCTGAAATTGGGGCAGGTGCCGTTTTGTCCCAAAGAGATCCAGAGACCTCTAAGAGTAACCCTTGTGCCTTTTTCTCTCGAAAATTTTCTCCAACTGAACGTAATTATGACATGGGTAATCGGGAGTTATTGGCCATGAAGTGGGCCTTTGAAGAGTGGAGACATTGGCTGGAAGGAGCCAAACATCAGGTGGTGGTCCTCACGGACCATAAGAATCTTTTTATCTCGAATCAGCCAAGCGACTTAATTCTAGACAGGCCAGGTTGGCCTTGTTTTTCACACGTTTTAATTTTGTGGTTTCTTTTCTTCCTGGCACTAAGAATGTTAAGGCGGATGTCCTCTCGAGGAGTTTCTTTGCGGACTCTCCTGAGTTATCTGATCCTACTGTTATTTTGAAAGAGGGTGTAGTTTGTTCCGCCATCTCGCCGAATTTGAGACTGGCCTTGGAAGGGTGTCAGGAGGATAAACCTGAGCGCTGCCTTATTGGGAAATTGTTTGTCCCAGACCAGTGGAAGAAGAGTGTGATGTCTGAGATTCATTGTTCCACGTTGGCTGGTCATCCCGGGATTTTTGGTACCAGAGACTTGGTGAGTCGGTCCTTTTGGTGGCCTACTTTGTCTCGTGACGTCAGGGAATTTGTACAGTCCTGTGGGACTTGCTCTCGCTCCAAGCCTTGCTCTCGCTCTAGTGGTTTGTTAATGCCATTACCTGTGCCCAAGAGGCCATGGACCCATATCTCTATGGATTTTATTTCCGACCTCCCTGTTTCTCAGAGAATGACCGTTATCTGGGTAATCTGTGATAGGTTTTCCAAGATGATACATCTTGTGCCATTACCTAAGTTACCTTCCTCCTCCGAATTGGTGCCTTTGTTCCTTCAGCACGTGGTTCGGTTGCATGGCATTCCGGAGAACATTGTGTCTGACAGAGGAGTCCAGTTTGTTTCCAGATTTTGGAGGACATTTTGTTCTAAACTTGGTGTTCAATTATCTTTCTCCTCTGCTTTTCATCCTCAGACCAATGGACAAACCGAGAGAACAAACCAGACCTTGGAGACTTATTTGAGATGTTTTGTGTCTGCTGATCAAGATGACTGGGTCTCTTTTTTGCCTTTGGCTGAGTTTGCTCTTAATAATAGGGCTAGCTCTGCCACCTTGATGTCTCCATTTTTCTGCAATTTTGGGTTTCACCCTCGATTTTCTTCGGGACAGGCGGAGGCTTCTGTCTGTCCGGGTGTTGACTCTGTTGTGGAGCGAATGCAGCAGATTTGGGACCAGGTAGTGGAGAGGTTGTCTCTCTCTCAGGAGAAGGCCCAACGGTTTGCCAACCGGCATAGGACTGATGGTCCTCGGTTTAAAGTGGGGGACTTGGTTTGGTTGTCCTCAAGAAATATCCCTATGAGGGTTGCATCTCCAAAGTTTAAGCCCAGGTTCATTGGACCTTATAGGATCATGGAGATCCTAAATCCTGTTTCCTTCCGTTTGCTTCTTCCAGGGACATTTAAGATCCATAACGTGTTCCACAAGTCCTTATTGAAGAGGTTTGTCGAGCCAGTGGTTCCTATGGCTGCACCTCCTGACCCTGTTTTGGTTGAGGGCAATCTGGAGTATGTGGTTGAGAAAATATTGGATTCTCGTTTTTCTAGACAGAAACTCCAGTATTTGGTTAAATGGAAAGGTTATGGTCAGGAGGACAATTCTTGTGTGTTTGCTTCGGACATCCATGCTAGGAGACTGATCCGCGCCTATCATCGAGCTCATCCTGATCGGCCTGGTTGCACAAGTGAGGGTTCGGTGACCCCTCCTCAAGGGGGGGTACTGTTATGAATGTGCTAGAGATGGTTTCTGAGCAGAGGCTCCCTCTGGTGGTTACAGACAGTACTGAACCTTTCAGCGAGGAGTGGCAATCTGGAATCACGGACTGGTCTGATATAAGGGAGATTCCCTCCCATGATGGTTGCCGGTGATCAATTGTTCTTGTCTCAATTGTGGTTCCTGGTTCATTTGGAAGTTTGCTGGAGTCTTGCCTGCATCTCCTGCTTTCAGATTAGATATTTTTTGCTTTTCTTTTTGTGCTTGCTTTTTGCATTGTTTTCTGCACTTTTGTGGAGGTCAGCCAGGTCCCCTCCTGGGGCCTGAGCTCCTCACAGTTTTTCTGCAGCCACTGTTATTTGCTCATTTGCTTTTTCCTGTTTTTTCAGCGGCTGCGGCTTGGTTTTTGTTCACACTGAGATCTGATTTAGTGGGTGGCGAGATCGTGTGATCTCAGTATTTTTGTAATCAGAATTGTTTGATATTTGTAGGGTTTTCTGCGTTGCAGAAAGTAATCTCTCCTGTCCTATCCTATTTAGTCAGCTTGTGGCCCCAGCATTTGCTCAGTCTATTTTCTGCCTATGTTTGTATTTTCATCTTGTCTAACCGCCATTATATGTTTGGGGGCTTCCTATTTTGTTTGGGGATCTGCTCCGGGGCAGATTTCTTTCATCTTTCTGCCTTTAGGTGTAGTTATCTCTCAGGCTGTGACGAGGCGTCTAGGATCAACGTAGGAACGCTCCACGGCTACCTCTAGTTGTGTCGTTAGTTTAGGAATCTGCAACCCATTAGTTACCAACATCTCAGGTGTTCGGCTGCCCTGCTGTTGTTCCTGTCCTCCTCAGCTACCGAAACATAACACTCCTCCTGTATTTAAAATGCAACTCCCTCCATGGTATTTTCCATCGTTTCGTTTTGTTTTCTTATTTGTGTGTGTTTTTATATGTGGATTTTAATCATTTTTATTTACCCCCCTTTTTTAGTTGTTTGATTGGTATCATGTTTACCTGTATGTTTTGATTTGGAGGTGATTCAGAGACTTACCTGCGCATCTTGAAATGAAGTAAATTGGGATAATTGATAATTTACGAGAGTCAATTGGGAAGAAATGAAGACGCCTCATACTTTCACCATGAGATATATGTATGTATTATTAGATGTGTTAAGTAAATTACCATCAAAAATAGGCAGTTTATGGTATGGTTGCCATGAGAACTAGTAGACACCATATATTGTAGTTGCCATTTTAAGGAAAATAATGATATCTTTAATTGTGTGTGCCTTGTATTGCTCATGTTTACTGTACTTGTCTATATTTGCCCCTCTTCACATGTAAAGCGCCATGGAATAAATGGCGCTATAAAAATCTATTATAATAATAATAATAATAATAATAATTGGTGTATTTTCTATTTATGAGTAGGGTATATGTATATCTGTAATGAAAGGTCCAGGAAAGTATAGCTGTATTGCCCATATTGTAGATGAACAGATGGGATTATGTTTACTGAATAGAGATAATATATTTAACCCTTATTTGTAAATAATGTAATTGATTATGAGATTGGGAATTCATTGTATAGTACATAATTATGCAGATCATTGTAAGGATGTTATAGTGAGATGGGTCCTTAATCTTTACTATTTAATTTCATTAATACGGGTTTTTATAATAACTTTTTATTAATTATCCCACCTCTTACCTATTTCTTAACAATGTACATCTGTACAGGATAACGGTGTTACCAATGGGTATTTGTGTCCACTTTTCCATTAGTCACATTTAGCTAGCAGCATCTCGCCCTTAAGTTGCGGTTGTGCACTGAAATACACTGAGTCTCGGCAGGCGGCCAGAGCGCATGCGCTGGTCACAGCAACCCAGTGACTTCCTGTCTCGCTTCACAGAGGTACGTCAGGCGTTCCACGCTTGTGTTCCAGAAGCGATGTACGGGAAGTCACTTTTCAGATGAAGGGGGAGCTTGAGGATAGGCGCATGCGCCGTTTGTACACCGGTTTTGCCGATATCTCACACAGCTGTGGAGCGGGCTATTTAAAGCTGCTTTTTATGATCACACACTAGCCCCTGTTTGAAGAAGCCTGGTGGCGAAACGGTGCTGTCGGGGTGGCTGTGGGTCTCACCTGTATTACGGATACACTTGTAAGTATACTATGGAGTCCATATCATGCAGTAGTAAGTTTACAGCAATGCCGTATTTATGCTATAATGGGTTGTAGGAGCCTCTAGCTTGTGTCACATCCACTATTTTGGCTTGTGTAAGTGAACAATAGGATTTGAGCAGCAAAGTGTTAGCAGAGTTAACCCCTGCCACTTCAATTGATAGGAGATACTGCATTTTTGCAGGGCGTTATTTGCACTTTGTAAATCCCTAATGATTTTTGGCATGTGCAGTTAAATGACAGAATTTGTCAGCAAAGTGGTCAGCGGAATTAACCCCTGCTACTTTAATTGATGGGTGAAACTGCATCTTTGCGGATTATAACTTGCACCTTGCAAACCCTTTACAATTTTTTGCTAGCACAACATTTACAGCTAATAGTGGAATACTGTGATATTATTGTCTCAAAATTTTATACATGAGTACAGAGACTATAGCATATGCATATGATATATTATATTTATGCAGATATGACTGATGGATTGGCTTAAAATTGTTTACACTGCACAAGGCACTTTAGACTGATGTATTGTTATTTATAAACATTGAATTATACTCTGTATTAAAGTCTGGGTGTACAATAATAAGTACTTTATTTGAAGATTTTTTTCCTGATGCATTGTTAATTCTAGCATCTTTTGTATACAATTGATAGACTATATATTTCTGCAGATCAAATATGTACAGTACAGACCAAAAGTTTGGACACACCTTCTCTTTCAAAGATTCTTCTGTATTTTCGTGACTATGAAAATTGTAGAATCACAATGAAGGCATCAAAACTATGAATTAACACATGTGGAATTATACATTACACTTTACAAAAAAGTGTGAAACAACTGAAAATATGTCTTATATTCTAGTTCTTCAAAGTAGCCACCTTTTACTTTGATTACTGCTTTGCATGCAGAAAGGGTGAACGGATGGACTCTACATGCCTAGTTCCCACGGTGAAGCATGGAGGAGGTGGTGTGATGGTGTGGGGGTGCTTTGCTGGTGACACTGTTGGGGATTATTCAAAATTGAAGCGGTGAGCGGTCCAGCTCACCCCAAACCATCTTGATTGGGTTCAGGTCTGGTGACTGTGGAGGCCAGGTCATCTGGCGTAGCACCCCAACACTCTCCTTCTTGGTCAAATAGCCCTTACACAGCCTGGAGGTGTGTTTGGGGTCATTGTCCTGTTGAAAAATAAATGATGGTCCAACTAAACACAAACCGGATGGAATAGCATGCTGCTGCTAGATGCTGTGGTAGCCATGCTGGTTCAGTATGCCTTCAATTTTGAATAAATCCCCAACAGTGTCACCAGCAAAGCACCCCCACATCATCACACCACCTCCTCCATGCTTCACGGTGGGAACCAGGCATGTAGAGTCCATCCGTTCACCTTTTCTGCGTGCAAAGCAGTAATCAAAGCAAAAGGTGGCTACTTTGAAGAACCTAGAATATAAGACATATTTTCAGTTGTTTCACACTTTTTTGTAAAGTGTAATGTATGATTCCACATGTGTTAATTCATAGTTTTGATGCTTTCAGTGTGATTCTACAATTTTCACAGTCATGAAAATACAGAAAAATCTTTGAATGAGAAGGGTGTCCAAACTTTTGGTCTGTACTGTATATCTTCTAGTATATTTTTGGCTCTAAATATTGTATTGATTGGGCATCCTCCATTCCGGATGGTGTTTTTTATCCCACATTGCTATGTATGTCCCTTGTTGTTGTTTTGTTTTCACACTTTTTGGACTAATAAAAATTTATTTTTACTTTATTTTGGTACGTTGTATGCCTCTTTTTCTGCCACTTAATGGTGGTAGATGTGTTTTTTATATTATCTTTTGAGGTGATGCTTTCGTGTTTACTTTAGGACATTTATTGACATGTACAGATATTTTAATGTTGGGTATCTCCGTAACACGCCTCACCTATCTGTGGGCTACAAATTGTGGCATTTTTAAGGCTTCATTGAACTGTTTTTACTCTGTCTTAGCATAGTGATTAACACTATTTTGCTGGGAAGGAAAATAGAGGCCAGATATATTAAAGTTGTTTATCTGAGTCACACACCTCACCTATCTGTGGGCTAAAAATTGTGGCATTTGAGGGCCCCATAGAATTGTTTTTGCTGTGTCTTAGTCTAGTTATTGACATAATTTTGCTTAAAAAAAAAATACAGCTCAGATATTTTAAAATAGGGTATCTCCATCACACGCCTCATCTATCTGTGGGCTAAAAATTGTGGCATTTTTTGGGCTCCATTGAACTGTTTTTGCTGTGTCTTAGCCTAGTTATTGACACTACTTTGCTGGAGAAAAAAATACATGATCGATATTTTAAAGTCAGGTATCTCCTTCAAACACCTCTTCTATCTGTGGGCTGAAAATTGTGGCATTTGAGGGCTGAATGGAACTATTTTTTTCTGTGTCTTAGCCTAGTTATTGACACTATTTTGCTGTGAAAAAAAAAAAACCACAAGGGAGATATTTTAAAGTTGGATATCTCCATCACATGCCTCATCTATCTGTGGGCTAAAAATTGTGATATTTTTTGGACTCAATTGAACTGTTTTTGCTGTGTCTTAACCTACTTATTGACACTATTTTGCTGGGAAAAAAAATACAGGCCAGATATTTTAAAGTTGGGTATCCCCATCATATGACTCGCCTATCTGTGGGCTAAAAATTGGGGCATTTGAGGGCTCAACTTTTTTTGTTGTGTCTTAGCTTAGTTATTGATATTATTTAGCTGTGAAAAAAATATAGGGCAGATATTGTAAAGATGGGTATCTCCATCACAAGCCTAATCTATTTGTGGGCTAATAAATTTGGCATTTTTGGGGCTCTATTGAACTGTTCTTGCTATGGCTTACCCTTGTTATTGATAATATTTTGCTGTGAAAAAAAAAAAACAGGAGATATTTTAAATTTGTGTATCTCCTTCAAACACCTCATCTATCTGTGGGCTAAAAATTGTGGCATTTGAGGGCTCAATGGAACTGTTTCTTTCTGTGTCTCAGCCTAGTTATTTACACTATTTTGCTGTGAAAAAAAACAGAGGAGAGTGTTGTGAACACTCTGAGTATGACTTCTGAGTTTGGGCTCCCCCTGGTGGCTGCTGATAGTAATGAAGCTGCTTTGGCTAACAGAAGTCTATCACCTGGGGGGCGAGGATTGGCAATCAGGTGTTAAACCAAACAAGCACGAAAAGCGGAAAACTTTATATAATAATTATAAATAACATATCCACAGATAGGAAGGATTTTTTTGAAAAAATATAATACTTCATTACAAAAATATTTAAGACAGAGACAAAAAAGGTATACAGGTGAGGTAATAATAAAAGCAACCAGTGATATTGGCCATTAAATAATGATGTCAAATATAAAGCCAGACAAGAAATGAAAATATGCCCCAAAAGGAATACTAAAAGGTAGCACACTGTAGCGCTATAACTTGCGAACACAAAAATATGAAAAAATATGAAAAATAAATTGCATCACTGCCTTAGCAATATAAAAAATTGAGAAGTCTTAGCGCATAAAAAGGCCAATTTATGTGTACCTGATAGCCACGTTAAGGCTCTTCTCGTATACCAGGTCCTAACTATGCCAATTCTCACTTAGAAAAGTCTGTCTGCATGGGAACATATGAATCCTCTCTCCAGACTAAAATCTACATCTCTGTGGAGGGGTAATGAACCTGTTATAATTAAAATGCCTGTGACCACCAGGTGGAGTGCTCAGGCAGAAGGTAAATGAATACATATCAAAAACTGACCGGCACATCCAAACATAGATCCAATGTGAACAGGTGCTAAAACCTAGAGTCACCAACTCATACACATTCAAGAATAAAAGGTAGCACACTGTAGCGCTATAACTTGCGAACACAAAAATATGAAAAAATATGAAAAATAAATTGCATCACTGCCTTAGAAATATGAAAAATTGAGAAGTCTTAGTGCATAAAAAGGCCAATTTATGTGTACCTGATAGCCACGTTAAGGCTCTTCTCGTATACCAGGTCCTAACTATGCCAATTCTCACTTAGAAAAGTCTGTCTGCATGGG
Organism: Oophaga sylvatica; assembly: GCA_033576555.1. Lineage (NCBI taxonomy): Eukaryota > Metazoa > Chordata > Amphibia > Anura > Dendrobatidae > Oophaga > Oophaga sylvatica. The sequence goes on from JARQOD010000009.1 coordinate 35,307,995, forward strand.
AACATATGAATCCTCTCTCCAGACTAAAATCTACATCTCTGTGGAGGGGTAATGAACCTGTTATAATTAAAATGCCTGTGACCACCAGGTGGAGTGCTCAGGCAGAAGGTAAATGAATACATATCAAAAACTGACCGGCACATCCAAACATAGATCCAATGTGAACAGGTGCTAAAACCTAGAGTCACCAACTCATACACATTCAAGAATAAAAGGTAGCACACTGTAGCGCTATAACTTGCGAACACAAAAATATGAAAAAATATGAAAAATAAATTGCATCACTGCCTTAGAAATATGAAAAATTGAGAAGTCTTAGCGCATAAAAAGGCCAATTTATGTGTACCTGATAGCCACGTTAAGGCTCTTCTCGTATACCAGGTCCTAACTATGCCAATTCTCACTTAGAAAAGTATGTCTGCATGGGAACATATGAATCCTCTCTCCAGACTAAAATCTACATCTCTGTGGAGGGGTAATGAACCTGTTATAATTAAAATGCCTGTGACCACCAGGTGGAGTGCTCAGGCAGAAGGTAAATGAATACATATCAAAAACTGACCGGCACATCCAAACATAGATCCAATGTGAACAGGTGCTAAAACCTAGAGTCACCAACTCATACACATTCAAGAATAAAAGGTAGCACACTGTAGCGCTATAACTTGCGAACACAAAAATATGAAAAAATATGAAAAATAAATTGCATCATTGCCTTAGAAATATGAAAAATTGAGAAGTCTTAGCGCATAAAAAGGCCAATTTATGTGTACCTGATAGCCACGTTAAGGCTCTTCTCGTATACCAGGTCCTAACTATGCCAATTCTCACTTAGAAAAGTATGTCTGCATGGGAACATATGAATCCTCTCTCCAGACTAAAATCTACATCTCTGTGGAGGGGTAATGAACCTGTTATAATTAAAATGCCTGTGACCACCAGGTGGAGTGCTCAGGCAGAAGGTAAATGAATACATATCAAAAACTGACTGGCACATCCAATTATAACAGGTTCGCTACAGTGTGCTACCTTTTATTCTTGAATGTGTATGAGTTGGTGACTCTAGGTTTTAGCACCTGTTCACATTGGATCTATGTTTGGATGTGCCGGTCAGTTTTTGATATGTATTCATTTACCTTCTGCCTGAGAACTCCACCTGGTGGTCACAGGCATTTTAATTATAACAGGTTCATTACCCCTCCACAGAGATGTAGATTTTAGTCTGGAGAGAGGATTCATATGTTCCCATGCAGACAGACTTTTCTAAGTGAGAATTGGCATAGTTAGGACCTGGTATACGAGAAGAGCCTTAACGTGGCTATCAGGTACACATAAATTGGCCTTTTTATGCGCTAAGACTTCTCAATTTTTCATATTTCTAAGGCAATGATGCAATTTATTTTTCATATTTTTTAATATTTTTGTGTTCGCAAGTCATAGCGCTACAGTGTGCTACCTTTTATTCTTGAATGTGTATGAGTTGGTGACTCTAGGTTTTAGCACCTGTTCACATTGGATCTATGTTTAGATGTGCCGGTCAGTTTTTGATATGTATTTGTAAGGAAAGGGACGTCGCCATTTTGTATACCAGCCTCCATCTTGTCTGTTCACAGAGCCACAAACTTTTAACTACACAGTGCCTATTAGCATATTCAGTACGACCAGTTTTGATGTCCACTATGAATCAATAGGGCTTTAACATGCTAATTGGTTAGGCCAGTGTCTGAATGGGATGGTCATTGGTATGTTGAATGGCTCGGACTCAGGCCAGTGTTTCCTGTTCCATATGAATTGCAGGCTAGTTAATATGCGTGCTTCAAAGAAAAGGGGAAGGACCTAGCAGTGTTAAGAACTGTAGCAATGAATAGGTTGGGGCATTCCATTTTCTCACAGCAACAAGAAGCACAAGACAGTTTGGATTTGCCTTGCCAAATGGAGCAGCAGCACATGCTGTGGGGACTGTCCAGCAACTGAAGACTTACCTGGGGATGGCAGAGCTCCTGCCCTCCCATGAAAATACTACCCGGTAATATTGATCTATAGCTTATACCTTTAAGCCTTGTACATTATCGTTGTATTTTTCTCTGACTGCAAATCCATTGTAATTACGTTGTATAGCTTTACTGTATATTTCTGTAATTATCTAGTGCGCTCTTAAGGCGATTAAACCATAAAATTAATCTTGGGCTGATGCTTTTACTCTGATCACGAATCTTAGAATACCCAGTGGGTAACAGGACAACCTCCCCGGCGGCCATTTGCTCTAGGTGCAGTTCCCTTACTGACCTGAGAGACAAAGGGGGCGCCGGAGAGCTGTACCTGTGGAGTTACGTCCCATTGGTGACGTGGGAGGAAAGGGGATCGTCCGTCACATTTGGTAGCGGCGGTGGTATCAGAAGCTGTGATACCCGGGCTACCATGTGGCGGTCGGCTTAGTTCCTTACAGTATTCATTTACCTTCTGCCTGAGCACTCCACCTGGTGGTCACAGGCATTTTAATTATAACAGGTTCATTACCCCTCCACAGAGATGTAGATTTTAGTCTGGAGAGAGGATTCATATGTTCCCATGCAGACAGACTTTTCTAAGTGAGAATTGGCATAGTTAGGACCTGGTATACGAGAAGAGCCTTAACGTGGCTATGGCTACTTTCACACTTGCGTTTTTTAGCGCTGCGCATCGTGCGCTATTGGTCGCATGCGCAATGTTCCCCTATCATTAACATGGCGGGCGCAGTGTCTTGCGCTTGCACGCGCTCATTAGCGTTTGACGTGCGCAGCGCATTTTCCAGGTGTGCGCTAGACGCTACATGTTGCATTTTTTTTTCAGCACACCAATTTAAAAAGGCGCGTGCGCACGTGTGCGCACGCTATGCGCATAAAAATATCATTGCCGTCTATGTGGCGCTGGCGTGCGTGTGGCTGTGCGCTTGTCAGCGCTTGTGCGCGCACACGATTTTTTAGTAAACAATGTCTAGACACTTGTCAAATGACCCCCTAGACAAGATACATTGTTTGTGAGGAGTTTAGATATAAGGAGTATAGATAAAGGAAGATGTCAGTGCCACACAGACCCCTACTCAGACTGCCTGGAGACTGCTTGCTGATAAAGACCTGAAGATACAGCCTGGATCCCTATAAAAAGGCCTGCAAACAACAAGCAACATACTACAGTGCCTGGAGACTGGAGCTGAAGACTGGAAGATCCATCTTGGACCACAACAGCCAGAATATTGCCTGGAGACACTGCGCCTGGACTCCAGACCGATCCAAAGTGCAAGAATGTGAGTATTCTTTAAACAAATGACAGGCTGTCCTTCTAATGTTAATATGTGTTCATGTTTTTTTTTTTTTTATTTGCAGCATGTCTTCTGGATCTGAATATTCCCCATCCCGGCAAGAAATGGCCGAAGCAGAGCATGATGTGAGTATCTTCCTGCCTTTGGGTAAGTATAGCTGCAGATTCTACAAATGGCTAAAATTTGGTTTCCTTTTTCAGACATCATCGTCGGACTCGGGCATTGAGGAGTCTCAGGAGCAGTCGCAGCCGAGTCAAGTCCCGGTGGCGAGACGGAATGTAAGTATATAGCCTTTGAATGTCTATTTCTTTTCTACTCCTATTTTTCTTTTTTTTGTAAAAAATATACAAGATTGTAATTTTGTTTTTGTTTCTTCTAGGTTCCACAACGGGACGACGACCTGTATGTGGATAATGAGGCCCTCATCTCCCAGGTCCCAGGTCCATGAGCGTGTCCCGTTGTGGGACAGCCGAGATCCCCAGTACAAGGACAATGTGGTGACCCGGCGGCTATGGAACGAGGTGGCCGCAGCGTTGATGGATGGCTGGGACAGCGCCTCTCCAAACCTCAAAAAGGCGTTTAGTAAGTATTTTCATTCTCTGTAATGTTGCACTCACTGTTGTTCCTGAGGCTACAGATGGGTTTACTTGCAGATATATTCTGCCAGCAAACCCAACAGTGCCCTCTGGTTCAAAAGTGACTGCCCTGTGTATGCTATTGCTATGTGTTCTGCATTCAATTGTTTGTTTTTATGTTGCACTCACTCTTGTTCCTGAGGCTACTGATGGGTTTACTTGCAGATATATTCTGCCAGCAAACCCAACAGTGCCCTCAGGTTCAAAAGTGACTGCCCTGTGTATGCTATTGCTATGAGTTCTGCATTCAATTGTTTGTTTTTATGTTGCACTCACTCTTGTTCCTGAGGCTACTGATGGGTTTACTTGCAGTATACAGATATATTCTAACAGCAAACACAACAGTGTCATGTGTTTCAACAGTCACTGACTTGTGGATTCTTGAGCTTTGTGTTGTGCATTCTATTGAGTTTTTTATTGCCCAGTCACTCTTGTTCCTCATGGTACTGTTGTTTTTTGCTGCCAGATATATTCTAACAGCAAACACAACAGTGTCATGTGGTTCAACAGTCACTGACTTGTGGATTCTTGAGCTTTGTGTTGTGCATTCTATTGAGTTTTTTATTGCCCAGTCACTCTTGTTCCTCATGGTACTGTTGTTTTTTGCTGCCAGATATTTCTAACAGCAAACACAACAGTGTCATGTGGTTCAACAGTCACTGACTTGTGGATTCTTGAGCTTTGTGTTGTGCATTCTATGAGTTTTATTGCCCAGTCACTCTTGTTCCTCATGGTACTGTTGTTTTTGCTGCCAGATATTTCTAACAGCAAACACAACAGTGTCATGTGGTTCAACAGTCACTGACTTGTGGATTCTTGAGTTTTTTATAATGCTGCATTAACAGTTTTAAATTTTCATTCAGGTATGTGTGTTGAGAGTGATTTTGCACAGACTCCATTGTATAATTTTTTTTTTTTTTTTTGATCAACAGTGAACAAAATCCGCACACGATGGCGCTCGATGAAGGACCGCTTCAACACTGATGTTCGAGCAGAGGGACAGGTTCGCAGTGGTTCTGCAGCAAGGCCCAGAAAAAAATATCGCTATTATCGCGAGTTGGCGTTCCTGAGACCGGTCCTTGCTAGCAGAGCGTAAGTATTTTAGTTTTTTTTTTTTAAGTTTTTAATTTATTTTCTTTTCTACAGCTGATGCTTCTTGTTCATGCATTATAGTAATGTTTTGTTTTTCTTTCCACAGCACCTGGAGCAGCACCATGCAGCCTGTCCCTGAAGCGGTCCTTCCTCGGACAACCTTGGACTCGTCCCAGCCATCCGACAGCCTGGAAGCAACTTGCAGGTCAGCAACACGGACAGCTGGTGATCAGGAAGCTGGTCCATCAGGTGTTCCCCTCTCCCAGGTCTCTGCCACTGGTTATGCGGGCACTTCCCGCCAGCGGCAGAGGGCCATGGAGAGGAATGTCTTGCCCGAGTTTGTTCACTTGAGCGAGTCCTTTCAAGGCAATATCAAGACACTTGGAGGCAGAGTTGGAAGCGGTTTTTCACTGATGGAACGTGGTTTTACCCACATGGATCACCGCTTCAACAATGTCGAACAGCGTCTTGATCGCCTGGAGGCCGACCTCAACAGACCAGCGCACCATTTTTTTAGTAAAATAGAACGGGGCATGGCGGATCACCTTAGTCCTGAGCAACAGCTGGGTGTGATGCAGGCCTGCAACAATGCTTACTTGCAGTATATGCAGCAGAATCGGTACGCGCAGCAGTCAGTGGTTGCATATCCAACTGTGCCACCACTGATTCGACACACATCACTACCGACTTCTGCTGCATACCACTGCACGGCCACCACCATTGCGAGTCACCACTACACCACCACAAGTCCAAGTACTGTTGGACACACCAACATCGCCACCACCATGGCAAGCGCTGCTCCTGTGTGGAGCAACACCACCACAGACACTGGTCCACAGTCATGGACTCAAGCCACCGCAGTACCTGCTTGGGCCACCACACCCACTTCTCCTTCTAGGAGTACTGCCACCAGTCTTCAACAATTTCCGGCCACAGCACCCACTGATCCTATGAGTACCGCCACCAGTCGTCAACAATTTCCGGCCACAGCAACCAATGATCCTATGAGTACCGCCACCAGTCGTCAACAATTTCCGGCCACAGCACCCAGTGATCCTATGAGTACCGCCACCAGTCAGCAACAATCCATTTCAAGGCCACCCACTTCTCCTTGGAACACCGCCAACCCTTGTGCTACTCAAAGCACTGCCAACACTTCCACCGCCACTGCCACCACCGAGCATGAGAGCGGTGACCCACATTCACTATTTTTTGGGTCAAGGCCACGGTCAACAAGCTCAAGGCGGACACAGAGAAGTCGGTCCATGCAAGGTACTCCTGTCCCCAAGAAGAAAAAAAGACAAACTTTGTTGGTCCATCCACCCTCTCCTCCTAATGTGTCTCAAACTGCCTCTACTTTGATGTCTGATCTTCCTTCACCCACTAATTTTGTTGCCCCTTCCCCTCAAACCCCTTCATCGCTTTCCAGCCGCTCTTCATCTCTGCACACCCCCAGAGTATCGAAATCACCACCAAAACGTCATTCGCAATAAAAATTTGGAATATTATCTGTACAAATCACATTTCTATCCAACTTCTGGGGCAGTGACTATACCAATTGCATCTTGTACACACATTTTACTAATCTGATTTTTCTATTACTTATGGGCCAGTGACTATACCAATTGCATCTTGTACACACATTGTACTAATCTGATTTTTCTATTACTTATGGGCCAGTGACTATACCAATTGCATCTTGTACACAAACACTGTACTATCTGATTTTTCTCTTACTTATGGGGCAGTGACTATACCAATTGCATCTTGTACACACATTGTACTAATCTGATTTTTCTATTACTTATGGGCCAGTGACTATACCAATTGCATCTTGTACACACATTGTACTAATCTGATTTTTCTATTACTTATGGGCCAGTGACTATACCAATTGCATCTTGTACACACATTGTACTAATCTGATTTTTCTATTACTTATGGGCCAGTGACTATACCAATTTTTATCTTGTACACACATTGTACTAATCTGATTTTTCTATTACTTATGGGCCAGTGACTATACCAATTGCATCTTGTACACACATTGTACTAATCTGATTTTTCTATGACTTATGGGCCAGTGACTATACCAATTTTTATCTTGTACACAAACACTGTACTAATCTGATTTTTCTCTTAGTTATGGGGCAGTGACTATACCAATTGCATCTTGTACACACATTGTACTAATCTGATTTTTCTATTACTTATGGGCCAGTGACTATACCAATTTTTATCTTGTACACAAACACTGTACTAATCTGATTTTTCTCTTACTTATGGGGCAGTGACTATACCAATTTTTATATTGTACACAAACACTGTACTAATCTGATTTTTCTCTTACTTATGGGCCAGTGACTATACCAATTTTTATCTTGTACACAAACACTGTACTAATCTGATTTTTCTCTTACTTATGGGCCAGTGACTATACCAATTTTTATATTGTACACAAACACTGTACTAATCTGATTTTTCTATTACTTATGGGCAGTGACTATACCAATTGCATCTTGTACACTCATTGTACTAATCTGATTTTTCTATTACTTATGGGCCAGTGACTATACCAATTGCATCTTGTACACACATTGTACTAATCTGATTTTTCTATTACTTATGGGCCAGTGACTATACCAATTTTTATCTTGTACACAAACACTGTACTAATCTGATTTTTCTCTTACTTATGGGCCAGTGACTATACCAATTTTTATATTGTACACAAACACTGTACTATCTGATTTTTCTCTTACTTATGGGGCAGTGACTATACCAATTGCATCTTGTACACTCATTGTACTAATCTGATTTTTCTATTACTTATGGGCCAGTGACTATACCAATTGCATCTTGTACACACATTGTACTAATCTGATTTTTCTATTACTTATGGGCCAGTGACTATACCAATATTTATCTTGTACACAAACACTGTACTAATCTGATTTTTCTATTACTTATGGGCCAGTGACAATAACAATGGCTAGTTGTACACATATTGTACTAATCTTAATTTTCTATTACTTATGGGGCAGTGACAATACCATCGTCATGTTGGACACAAATTGTAGTAATCTGATGTATCCAAAACCTTTGTGTGAATATCAATAATTTTTTTTTTTTACTCAAAAAAGTCCTAATGTGATCTCTAGAAATGTAATCCAAAAAAATTTTGGCAATTCAAATGTTGTTTTCCTGTTGTAGAAAATAAATGTGCCAATCTTCTTTTAGTAATTTTGGTTTGCTTTGTGTTTATTTCGCCGCCTACACACTGCACCGTACACACACTGCGCCGTACACTTTGGGTTTTGGACTACACATAACTCCAGGAATTACACATGTTTGTGTACTTCATGGAGATATGTTTACTCCAAAACACAAATATATTCTTTTTTTTTTTCACAACCAGTCTGTCAGTATGCTAATATTGCACAGACTGAATAGAGGATGGTGTTGAGTGCAAGGCATATCTATTTAACCTTGCCAGATATACTAAAAAGTTAAATGAGTGTGGTGTGTTTTTGACATTATTTCACTTTGTGATACAAGGCCAGGGATTCTAGATATAGTTTGTAATTGAGCACATCCTCTATTCAGTGTGTGTTGAAGAAATAGAGGAGATGATGGTGAAAATAGACTTTATATGTACAATACCCTGACCTTGTATCATTACTTATCAAAAAACTGACCGGCACATCCAAACTTAGATTCAGTGTGAACAGGTGCTAAACCTAGAGTCACCAACTCATATACATACAAGAAGAAAAGGTAGCACACTGTAGCGCTATAGCTTGCAAACACGAAATATGAAAAATATGAAAAATGAATTACATCATTACCTTAGAAATATGAAAAATTGAGAAGTCTTAGCGCATAAGATGGCCAAATTATGTGAGCCTGATAGCCACGTCAAGGCTCTTCTCGTATATCAGGTCCCTAACTAATGCCTATCCTCGCTTTAGAAAAGTCTGTCTGCATGGGAACCTATGAATCCTCTTTTCAGACTAAAATCTACATCTCTGTGGAGGGGTGATGAACCTGCTGTAATTAAAAGGCCTGTGACCACCAGGTGGAGTGCTCAGGCAGAAGGTAAATGAATACATATCAAAAAACTGACCGGCACATCCAAACTTAGATTCAGTGTGAACAGGTGCTAAACCTAGAGTCACCAACTCATATACATACAAGAAGAAAAGGTAGCACACTGTAGCGCTATAGCTTGCAAACACGAAATATGAAAAATGAATTACATCATTACCTTAGAAATATGAAAAATTGAGAAGTCTTAGCGCATAAGATGGCCAAATTATGTGAGCCTGATAGCCACGTCAAGGCTCTTCTCGTATATCAGGTCCCTAACTAATGCCTATCCTCGCTTTAGAAAAGTCTGTCTGCATGGGAACCTATGAATCCTCTTTTCAGACTAAAATCTACATCTCTGTGGAGGGGTGATGAACCTGCTGTAATTAAAAGGCCTGTGACCACCAGGTGGAGTGCTCAGGCAGAAGGTAAATGAATACATATCAAAAAACTGACCGGCACATCCAAACTTAGATTCAGTGTGAACAGGTGCTAAACCTAGAGTCACCAACTCATATACATACAAGAAGAAAAGGTAGCACACTGTAGCGCTATAGCTTGCAAACACGAAATATGAAAAATGAATTACATCATTACCTTAGAAATATGAAAAATTGAGAAGTCTTAGCGCATAAGATGGCCAAATTATGTGAGCCTGATAGCCACGTCAAGGCTCTTCTCGTATATCAGGTCCCTAACTAATGCCTATCCTCGCTTTAGAAAAGTCTGTCTGCATGGGAACCTATGAATCCTCTTTTCAGACTAAAATCTACATCTCTGTGGAGGGGTGATGAACCTGCTGTAATTAAAAGGCCTGTGACCACCAGGTGGAGTGCTCAGGCAGAAGGTAAATGAATACATATCAAAAAACTGACCGGCACATCCAAACTTAGATTCAGTGTGAACAGGTGCTAAACCTAGAGTCACCAACTCATATACATACAAGAAGAAAAGGTAGCACACTGTAGCGCTATAGCTTGCAAACACGAAATATGAAAAATTAATTACATCATTACCTTAGAAATATGAAAAATTGAGAAGTCTTAGCGCATATGATGGCCAAATCTAAGTTTGGATGTGCCGGTCAGTTTTTTGATATGTATTCATTTACCTTCTGCCTGAGCACTCCACCTGGTGGTCACAGGCCTTTTAATTACAGCAGGTTCATCACCCCTCCACAGAGATGTAGATTTTAGTCTGAAAAGAGGATTCATAGGTTCCCATGCAGACAGACTTTTCTAAAGCGAGGATAGGCATTAGTTAGGGACCTGATATACGAGAAGAGCCTTGACGTGGCTATCAGGCTCACATAATTTGGCCATCTTATGCGCTAAGACTTCTCAATTTTTCATATTTCTAAGGTAATGATGTAATATATTTTTCATATTTCGTGTTTGCAAGCTATAGCGCTACAGTGTGCTACCTTTTCTTCTTGCTTGTATCATTACTATCAGTCTGCATTAATTTTAAGCATACTGTAGCGATGCTGCTGTTTAGAACTCATGTGTACTCACCTGCCCAGGCCTGATACATTCTGAAGTGACAATGCGTTATTTGGGGCATCACCACTTCAGCATGCCACCAGGCATTGGTATAGAACAAGATGTATAATCTTTATTATCTCTGCGTTCCAAATCAAGTCACAGTGACACAAATAATTGTTGTGTTATCTCCACCGTCACTGAAATTGGAAGCAAAAGTGGATAAATAATAAAGGTTATACAACTTGTGTGCATGTATATTTAACTACATAGTCAGGATTACAAATAAATTCATGATGCAGCCAAAAATATGCATCATGAATTCACTGGTAAACCTGGCCATTTCATAATTGTTTTTTAATTTAAAAACAGACTGCACGTGGTAAAGGTATAAACAGAGGTATTTTATTAACATAAAAAAAAAAATATATTAACATACAGACAAGAACATTATTTTACACCATTTGTTCTTGCCAATCCACCCGTCCTACATCTGACATGAAGTAGGCCGCAAATTGGTCTCTCATTTGGCTGACTTCAACAGAAGACCTGAGAGGGTGCTGAGTGAACTCAGGCAATGGGTTAGGAGCTGCATCATCAAGTTCAAAGTTTGGGTGTTCTTTCGACATGACAAAGTTATGTAGCACCACACAGGCCTTCACAACTTCATCCACTGTTTGCACTTTCAGATGAATGGCTGTGCCCAGAATGCGCCATCTGGAAACCAGTATACCGAAGGCACACTCTACAGTTCTTCTTGCCCTGGTCAGCCTGTAATTGAAATTTTTTTTGGTGTGGTCCAAGTCCCGGCTGGAGTAGGGTTTTAGCAGGTGTTGGCTCATCTGGAATGCCTCATCCCCAACCATGACAAATGGCATTGGTGGACCTTCGGTGTGGGGAAGAGGCCGTGGCATGGGGAAATTAAACTGGTTGCCATACAACCTCCGTCCCATGTCCGAGTTCTTAAACGCCTGTGAGTCATTCCCACGGCCAAATGCCCCAATGTCCACTGCAACAAACATACAGTCTGCATCCGCAATGGCCATAAGAACTGTGGAATAGTACTTCTTGTAATTATAGTACTCCGAGCCTGTTCTTTTGGGTTTGATGATGCGTATGTGTTTCCCATCAACTGCTCCCAAACAGTTGGGGAAATTGCAGGTTGTCCAGAATTTCTCGGCTATTTCTAGCCACTTTTCTGTGGTGGGCAGGGGCATAAATTCCGGACAGAGAACAGTCCACAATGCCCGGCAGGTGTCCACAACAATTCCTGACAACGTGGAGATACCAATCCTGTACTGGAAGTGAAGTGAAGACAGGCTCTCTCCAGTAGCAAGGAATCTAGAGAAATAACAAAACAAATATTATTGTATATGTTTTTGTAAAACATTAATAAAATAAAAAATGGCATAAAAATAATTCTGCAGGTCTTTGTTTAATAGCTGGCAGAACAATAATTATGTCATCTTTGGAATAGTACATGGCATATACAATTATGCAGGCATTGGTTTCTCAATAATACATACCGTAATGTCACCAGGAGTCTTTCCTCTGGAGGAATCGCCCGACGGAGCTGGGTGTCCTGTCTCCTTATTAATTGTTGGACCCGAGCAAGTAAATCCATGAAGGATTGTTGTGACATCCGGGTGTAGTCGGTAAATTTCTCCGTGTTTGACTGCAGCTCACTGTAGAGAGTGTGGTACGCTCTACGGCTCTCCCGGAGTTCTACAATGGGATGTACCCACAAACGCCGCCGCTGCCGTCTCCGCTGTCTATCTCTCTCCCTTTGTTCATGGCAAGCAACGGCATAAGACTGAGCCATAGCCATGTCCACATCAAGGTTGAAGAAGAAAGTCTGCATAAGCTGATCCATGTTCATCAAGGCAAATCCAAGCAAATGTAAAAAAGGGCTGTGAACAGGCTCTATTTATATTTTAAATAAGACACGCCCACTGGTATCCCATTGGTGGGTTCTGTTGCAACAATTTTTCAAGGATTTTCATCATGTGTTTTGCACAGAAAAAAAGCAAACGCATACAAAAACGCTTTAAATCGCATACAATCGCTTACAATCGCTGCGTTTTTTAGAAGCAATGCGCACTCTTCGACTGCAAAATATCGCAGCGATTACACGTGTTTGCACGCGGTTTTTTTATGCGTTTCATGTGCGCACGATGCGCAGCGCTAAAAAACGCAAGTGTGAAAGTAGCCTATCAGGTACACATAAATTGGCCTTTTTATGCGCTAAGACTTCTCAATTTTTCACATTTCTAAGGCAGTGATGCAATTTATTTTTCATATTTTTGTGTTCGCAATTTATAGCGCTACAGTGTGCTACCTTTTATTCTTGAATGTGTATGAGTTGGTGACTCTAGGTTTTAGCACCTGTTCACATTGGATCTATGTTTGGATGTGCCGGTCAGTTTTTGATATGTAACCAAAAGGAATACTACACTTGGCCACAAATGATTACCGTCTAAAGCCTAAGGACATCTAAAGTGTTATGCTGACATATATATTTTTATTAATTTACCCAAAGTCTGGAGAGTAAAAATGTCAGTGTAATACACTTAAGATGCTGTCCAGAGTTCAATGCCTTGTTACTGGGCCGGAATAAGATTAATCAGAAGGATACTAGCAAAATAGCAGCTATATCCAAAAGTAAACTGACCTTTCAGCAACAGAAAGAAGGCTAATAGATGGAAAAAGCAATAGTGGTTCTAATGTCAGATTAAATAAATCGTATGTGTTATAACCAAATGCTATTACCTTGTGACATGGTGTGACCAGATGCAGCAGAGCCAGTTGGGACAGAAAGCAGCCCCGACGCGCGTTTCACCGTCCTCGGTTTCCTCAGGAGGCGTGGTGAGACGTGCTGGGCACGGGGTTTAAATAGGAAATGATGTGGAGAAGCAGGCGAATGGGTGTGACTCTATTCAAAAATCCCCGCCTCATGGCGACGCACACCAGCGCGCATCATGCATTATGGGAAAGCCGCTCGTCAGCGTCAGTTGTTGCTATGGTGACGCGCCAGTGTAACAGCACCATGGGCTGGATATAAGAAGACTGAGCGAATCAACGCGCTATTAAATGTGATGTCCCGCCCCGTGACGTCTTGGGCCAGAGCGCGCCGCGTATGATGGGAGGGAGGACGTGCGTCATCCCTCTCCATCACCACGGCAACGCGTCTGCACCCCCGGCGGCACAGGTCCAGGGCAGCGCACACATAAAGCGTGTCTGCGCACAAATGATTGTAATTAACCTGAATCATTTTCCGAACAGGAGTTTTTTATATATACGCGCACTTATTCTTCTCTAAAGGTAGTATGTTGCACAGACTAACAGTTTTAAGGGGAGTGATGTGTATCAAAGACCACAATGCTTATAAACATGAAGGAGGCATAAGATCATCTACCACTCAGGTAGTCAAAAATATCAGACCATGATGCTTACAAGCATGGGGGTAACTCAAGGTCACTTCTCCCACAAAAGGCCGGATGCATATGTATACTGAGGTGTATTTAAACAATAAATAATTACAGAAAATAATACCAAAATTAGATCAGTGTAAATCATAATACAATATAACCACAGAAAATAAAAATAAGAATAACTAGGCTATATCATTATTATAATTATAATTAAATTATACCAAAAATAATAATTAATCATCTTTAACAATATATAAAACAAAAAAATTATAAACAGAAAATTTATAAAGTAATGAAATATTTTGATGATAGGATTATGTTCAATATAGTTATCCATGATAATCAGAGAGTGTATATTTCTCTTTTCTTGATGTAATGAGGTACGCGGCATAATAACGGGTCAGAGACTGTATCTTTAGAGGATCAGCTCTTCAAGATGGAGGTTCATATAGGGATTCGAAGAGGCACTCAGATTCCGATCATAACATATAAAGAGAATAACCTAAGAAGATATAAAGTATTAATACCAAACCAAACAAAACAAACCCAAAACACCGTACCCAGAATAATAGAAAAAATTAAAAACAATGTAGACTAAAAACAATATGCGTCTATAGAAAGGACTTGAAGCTGATGGTTTCATTGAGACCGTTAGGGACCAAAGTGTCCAAAATGACCATCCATCGTGTCTCCTTCTGTAGGAGTTTTTTCTTTATATTACCGCCACGTATGCCCGTGTAGATATGATCTATACCGCGGACGATAAATCCTTTTGGATTACAATTGTGGACATAGTAGAAATGTTTGGGAATTGTTTTCAGACTTTGAGGGTCTAAACTGTTCGATGCATTTTTTGATATCTCTGACGTGTTCTTGAATACGGATTTTCAGCAGTGTGGTAGTCATGCCAATATAAATTAGCCCGCATGGACAACTGGCATGATATATTACTGCGTCCGTATTGCACGTGATATGATGAACTATTTTATAGTTTTTATCACCTTTTGCATTAGGGAATTCTTTAGTTCTAATAATGTATCGACAGGCTGAACAGTTTCCACAGGGAAAACATCCCCATGGGGGACCCTTAGTGTTATGAGAGAAGAAGGAGGGATTTTTTGGAGGTACATAGTGGCTATTACAGAGGATATCACCCAGTGTTTGTGATTTCCGCCATGTAATAGAAGGATAAGAGGTTAACTGTTCTTTAAGGTCTATATCTGTTAAAAGAACAGACCAATGCTTTTTAAAAATCTGATTGATTTCCATCCAATTAGTATTGAATTTTGTAATAAATCTTGGTATGATTTTATCCTCTTGATCCTTCTAGGAAAGAGATGCAGATAATAAGCTATCTCTGTCTATTTTTGAGGCACGGAATATCCACGGAAGATGTCTTTTTTAGGGTAGCCACGATTTTTAAATCTATCGTGTAGATCCCTTGCCTGTCTGTGGAATAATTCATCCGTAGAACAGATACGGCGGGCACGCAGGAATTGTCCACCCGGGATAGAGCTTTTTAACTTAGGTGGATGTGACGATGAAAAATGCAGGAGCGCGTTGGTTGCCGTATTTTTACGAAAGATATCCGTCTGGACCGTACCGTCACGGGATTTAAAAATGTGGAGATCCAGGAAATCAATAGTTGTTTGGCTATATTTGGAAGTCAATTTGATATTAAGGGTATTAGTATTCAGGTGGCAAAGAAAAGAGTCAAGCTGCGACGTGGAGCCCTGCCAGATAAAAAGTATATCGTCGATATAGCGCAGCCACGATATGACAGAGCCATGACCAGGTGTCTCAAGGACCGTATTCCTCTCCCACAGCCCCAGGAACAAATTAGCATACGAGGGCGCACAAGACGCCCCCATAGCTGTGCCCTGGAGCTGTAGGAAGGGGCGGTCCTTGAAGACAAAAAAATGATGGGTCAAAACGAAGTTAAGTAGTTTGAGGACGAACTGTATGAGCTCATCATCAAGATTTGTCATGTTTAGAAAGAATTGTGTGGCCCGCATACCGTGGCTGTGCCCAATCGACGTGTACAGGGACTCCACGTCGCATGTTACAAGCCACATATCATCTTCAAGAATAAGCCCATTTAGTCTTTTGAGAACATCATTCGTATCTCTAACAAAAGATGGTAATGTCTCAACGCACTCCTGCAAATAAAAGTCAATAAATCTGCATGCAGGCTCACAAAGACCCCCAATGCCCGAGACAATGGGTCGTCCTGGGGGGCACTGGGGGTCTTTGTGGACCTTGGGGAGCAGGTAAAAAGTTGGCACAATAGGGAATTCCGGTAGTAGTGCCTCTCGCATTTTGTGTGGAATGGTGCCAGTCTCCACACCTTCATCCAAGACCTGAATTAATTCCACTTGGAATTTATCAAGGGGAATAGAATCTAAACGACGATAGCAAATACTGTTATTTAATTGTTTAAAGGCTTCCATTTCGTACATCTCTGCTGGCCAGATCACTACGTTACCCCCTTTGTCGGCCCGTTTAATGACCACATCTTTTAATTTCTTAAGTGAGGAAATAGCCAGTCTTTGTGAATTAGACAGATTATCCTGCTTGATATGTGGGTCAAGTTTGTCCAAATCGGCCCTCACTAATTTAACAAAGATTTCCACCTGAGGGCAGGCCGACAAAGGGGGAAAGGCCTGGGATCTTTGGCAGAGATGTGTGGGAAAGGCTGAGCTTCCTAGTGGAGTGCTTTCAGCCGCTAAAGATTCTAGGTCTCTTAAGGCCTGAGATTCTGTAATTGCTGTAGATGTTGTATTTCTGGATGAAAAATATTTTTTAAAAATTAGCTTTCGAGCAAAAAGTTCCAAATCAGGTGTTACTGACTGGAGAGATATAAGTGAGCAACCTTCCCATGATCCTCGCCGGTGATTTGTTTCTTCCAGGTCCCTTTTGGAAGTCAGCTTGCTTCCTGCTTTGTCCTGCAACTTTCAGATAAGTTATTTGCTGATTATTTCTTTGGCATTTGTTTTCCCTTTTGGCTATATCAGTTTTCTGCCCTTCTGGAGTTAGAACAGCCAGGTTCCCCTGCAGGGGTCTGCACTGGACTTTGTTTTTCATTAGTATTTTCAGTTCCCTGTTATTTTAGTATCTGCTGGTTTGCTACCAGTTCACTGCAAAGTTCTGATCTAGCGGGGGAGAGATCGTGTGGTCTCTGTATTTTTGCATATCAGACATGTTGGAATTTTTCTTAAGAGTTTTTGCTGGATTGCAGACAGTATTCTTTCATGTCCTATCTAGACAGTTTGCTTGTCCTATTCTCTGCCTGTGTTTGTATTTCATCTTGTCTCACCGCCAATATATGTTTGGGGCTACCTATTCCTTTGGGGTTCTACTCCGAGGCAGTTAGCTTTCCCCTTTCTCTCTTTAGGCTTTGTTAAGTCTCCGGCTGTGTCGAGGCGTCCAGCGCACCGTAGGTACGTCCCACGGCTGCTTCTAGTTGTGCTGTCAGTTTAGGGTCTGCAATCCGCTAGTTACCAACCTCTCTGGGTGTCTGGTTGCCTAGTCTATTTTTGCTACTGTCCTCCTCGGCTACCAAATCATAATAGGAGATATTTTAAATTCGGGTATCTCCGTCACACACCTCATCTATCTGTGGGCTAAAAATTGTGGCATTTTTTGGGATCCATTGAGCTGTTTTTGCTCTGTCTTAGTCTAGTTATTGACACTATTTTGCTTGGGAAAAAAAATACAGGCCAGATATTTTAAAGTCGGGTATCTCCGTCACACTCCTCACCTATCTGTGGGCTAAAAATAGTGGCATTTTATGGGATCCATTGAACTGTTTTTGCTGTGTCTTAGCCTAGTTATTGACACAATTTTGCTGTGAAAAAAATACAGGGCAGATATTTTAAAGTTGGGTATCTCTTTTACATGCCTCACCTATCTGTGTGTTAAAAATTGTGGAATTTGGGGCTCCTTTGTACTGTTTTTGCTATGTCTTAGTCTAGTTATTGACACTATTTTGCTTGGGAAAAAAAAAAATCGAGGCGAGATATTTTAGAGTTGGTATCTCCATCACAAGCCTCATCTATATGTGGTCTAAAAATTGTGGCATTTGATAGCTCAATTGAACTGTTTTTGCTGTGTCTTAGCCTAGTTATTGACACTATTTTGCTGTGAAAAAAAACCAGGCCAGATATTTTAAATTTGGGTATCTCCGTCACACGCCTCACTTATCTGTGGGATAAAAACTGTGGCTTTTTTGGGCTCCATTGCTTTTGTCTGGTGTCTGGTTGCCTAGTCTATTTTTGCTACTGTCCTCCCCGGCTACCAAATCATAACAGAATCACTGACCTGACTGCAATTCTAGGGTACTCTAAAGAAGAAAAAAAAAAAGAGGTTTCAGAGTTTTTTATATATTTTTTTCCTCTTTTTCTCTGGGGGCCATAGGAGGATTTTTTTTCTTCAATGGAGATTCAGCAGTTGTCTCATCGTGTTGAGCAGCCCGCTGCTGAAGTTCGGGGAATTTCTGTATCTCTGTCATGTATAGTGTACAGTTCCTATAGCGTCTTGTGCTTGGGTGCAAGGAAAACACAGGAGACATAGGTTGAGATGAAATGACTTGTATTACTTCATACAAGCATGCTGAAAAGTTCACACAGTTTGCAGGAACAGCGACTGGAGAACACGCAGGCCAGAGTAACTTCAAGCACTACAATAAATCTCCAAAGCAGGTTCAGGATCTCTTCTCTGTACCGTAATTCCTCTGCAAACATGGATTCACCAAACAGCAGGTTTCCAGAGTCCAAAAGTGTTCCAAGGTTCCTCAGTAGGGAATAGCTGGAGTACAAGTTCAAGGCTTCCAGGAGTCAGGTCACAGACTGACTGAGGCTTGATTCAGGAGCACTGATTGTTCAGCTGAGGCTGCTTAAGAAGCAAGAGGGAAGAATCAGGGCGGGAACATGAAAACTGGAAACTCCATATTAACTGAGGGCAAGAGCTGCAGAAAGACAGAAAGCAAAATGGCCGACGGAAAACTGAGTTTCAAGGAACATGTCAACAGAGACAAAGAACCTTACATTACTCCCCCCTTAGGGACAACCTCCGGATGACCTCAGACCAGGCTTGTCAGGGTACCTCTGATGAAACTGGCGGAGCAGGCGAGGAGCATTTACATTATTGACTGGTTCCCATGAGTTGTCCTCCACTGGGTAGCCCTGCCATTTAATCAAATATTGCAACTGATTTCTGTACAACCTGGAATCTAGAATCCTTTCCACCATAAATTCTTCCTGACCATCGACCAGCACTGGGTCAGGGCAAGGAGAAGAACGTCCAGGAAACGTATTGGGTGTTGCAGCCTTTAGTAGGGATACATGAAAGACAGGGTGGATTCTCATAGTTCTGGGCAGTTGAAGACAACAAGCAACAGCACTTATAATCTTATTGATCTTATAAGGTCCAATGTACTTATGTCCCAATTTAGACGATGGAATCTTTAATTTAAGATTTCTGGTTGACAGCCAGACCAAATCTCCTACCTTGAAAGCTGGTGCAGGTTTACGAAATTTATCTGCTGCTTTCTTGTACCTTTCCTGAGCCAATTCTAGATTTTCCTTTAGAAGATCCATATTCTTTTGTAAAGAAGTGATTCTTTCAGCCACTGCCGGCAAGGGCGTATCTATGGGAAATCGAGGAAGAATGTTAGGATGATAACCTAGATTGGAGTAAAAAGGAGACTGCTTAGTGGAGGCGCTCTGAGAGTTGTTATAAGAGAACTCAGCCAGTGGAAGTAGATCCACCCAATCATCCTGTAGGTGGCAGATAAAACAGCGGAGATACTGCTCCAGGGTCTGATTGGTTCGTTCTGTCTGTCCATTAGTCTGGGGATGAAAAGCAGAAGAAAGGTTTACTTTAATGTCCAATGCTGCACAGAAATTTTGCCAAAACCTTGAAGTGAATTGCACCCCTCGATCCGAAATGACCTCATCCGGTACTCCATGTAAGCGAAACACATTCTTAATCATCAAGTCTGATGTCTGTTTTGCAGTGGGTAAGCCGACACAAGGGATAAAATGAGCTGCCTTTGTTAGACGGTCAACCACCACTAGAATGGTGTTCTTCCCTTGAGAGGTTGGTAACTCCACAATGAAGTCCATAGAAATGGATCCCCACGGGCGGGACGGGGTGGGAAGAGGTTGCAACAGACCAGTTGGTGAGGAGCGAGGTGTTTTGCATCTTGCACAGACTTCACATAAAGTGACATAGTTTAAGACATCTTTCCTGTAAGTGGGCCACCAAAAGAAACGAGAAAGAAATTCTTGTGTCTTTAGAATTCCCCTATGCCCGGCTATCTTGGAATCGTGGATGAGTTGCAATACTCTCAATCTGACTGTTTCAGGTATATACAGACGTTGTCCCTGAATCCACACACCATTCTTAAAGACAAGACTTACGTCCCTTGGGGGTTGAGCCAACAAAGAATCCGCATGGTATGCTTCCTTGATGTCCTTAAGTAGGTCTTGATTATGAATCACTCCCAGGAATCTAGAGTCAGGAAGAATAGTCTTAGGAGGAGTAAGTGGACGTGTCTCTGCTGAATGAATCATAGAGAGTGCATCAGCCTTTCCATTGCGCGATCCTGGTCTATAAGAAATGACAAAATTAAATTGGTTTAGGAAAAGATTCCAGCGAGCCTGGCGAGGAGTCAGGCACTTAGCCGACCTGATAAATTCAAGGTTACGATGGTCTGTCAGGACGACTATTTGCTGTGCAGCTCCCTGAAGAAGGTGTCTCCATTCCTTGAAGGCGGCAATAATGGCCAACAATTCTCTATTGCCCACATCGTAGTTCCTCTCAGCCGAAGACAACTGCTGGGAAAAGAAGGCACAGGGATGCAAGATATTCTTCTCACCTGTTCTCTGAGAGAGTATAGCTCCAACGGCACAGTCTGAAGCATCCACCTCTATTATGAAGGCAAGCTCGGGGTTGGGATGTACTAAGATAGGTGCGGTGGTAAATTTATCCTTTAAACAGGAAAATGCTTCCTGAGCTTGCGGGGTCCAGGAGAACCTAGACTGTTTCCGGGTAAGTTGGGTGATAGGTGACACTACCTCAGAAAAATTCTTAATGAAACGTCTATAGAAGTTGGCAAACCCGATGAAACGCTGCACCTCCTTCACATTTCTAGGAATTGGCCAATCCTTGATGGCTTGGGTCTTGCTTCCATCCATACTAATCCCTTGCGTAGATAGTACATACCCCAGAAATTGAATTTCGGTCCTATGGAATTCACATTTTTCAAGTTTGATGTAGAGATGGTTTTGTCTTAGGCGTTCTAAGACCATTCTCACATGTCCATGATGTTCCTCTGTGGAGTTAGAAAAAATTAGAATATCATCCAGATAAATCACCACAAATGTATCTAGGAGATCCCTGAAGATATCATTCACGAAGTGTTGGAAAGTGGCTGGGGCAGTACTCAGACCAAAAGGCATAACTAGATATTCAAAGTGTCCATAGCGTGACCTGAAAGCAGTCTTCCATTCATCCCCAGGTCTAATACGGACCAAGTTATAGGCCCCACGGAGATCCAGTTTAGAGAAAATTTTGGCATGCCGCACTCTCTCCAACAACTCAGGGATTAAAGGCAATGGATAACGGTTTCTAATAGTAACCTTATTGAGTTCCCTATAGTCTATGCAGGGTCTCAGAGATCCATCTTTCTTCTTCACAAAGAAGATGGGTGCACCTGCGGGAGATGAAGAGGGGCGTATGAAGCCCTTGGCTAAATTTTCGTCTATATAATCCTTCAAAGCTTTTAGCTCGGGCCCCGCTAGGGGGTAGATCTTACCAAAAGGTATCTCGGCTCCAGGCAATAATTCAATTGGACAGTCATATGGACGGTGAGGAGGAAGCTGATCAGCGTTCTTCTTGTCACATAAATCCACATAGTCCTGGTATACAGCTGGTAGTTCAGGGACTGACATGGTTCCTTTAGGAACAGAGCAAGCTGAAACTCCTTGACTCATCTGTTTCTCCGGAAAGTGTAATTCCTTGGTCTCCCAGTTAATCGTAGGATTCTGCGCCTGCAGCCATGGTAGCCCTAGAATAATGGGAAAGTGGGGAGAAGAGATAAGCATAAAAGACATTTTCTCCTGATGATCTTTACCCATAAGGACCCTCAAAGGCTCTGTTTCTTGATCCACTGGTCCAGAAGTCAGTAGAGAGCCATCCACAGTCTCCATCTGTACTGGAGTAGCCTTCTTCACTGAACGTATCCCCTGTTTCAGAGCAAAGGAGATATCCATAAAATTTCCACTTGCTCCTGAGTCGATCATAGCAGAGCTAGACACCCAGACTGAGTCAACCCAGAGTTTGATGGAAAGGAAGCAATGAGAATTGTTTCTTTTACAACTCAGCTGGGACACCGCTGAGGAAACTTGAAAAATTGCAGCGTTTATACCGTCATCGTCCCCAGAACTAACAGAGTTTAAGTCCGAGAAATCAAGATCTCTTGCAGCAGATCTCTCTGGAGCCTGAGGCTCGGACATGACAGAGCGCCTCTCGCAACACTCACAGTGAATGACTGCTGCAGTAGTCTTACGAGAACGGCTGGGGCAGTTTATAATGAAGTGCCCTGACTTACCACAGTAGAAACATAGATTTTCCTTTATACGATGTTCTTTGCGTGCATCACTAACCCGTCTTTGTAAAGAGTCCACCTGCATGGGTTCAGGTTCTGGTTCCCTTGTGATCCTACTCAAAGGTTCCTTAGCTGAGGAGGGAGGTAGTAAAAGGTTAGTGCGATTATTTTCGAACCATCTCTCTTGTCTGCGTTGTCAGACGAGCATCAATACGGATACAATAGCTAATAAAGTCACCTAACGCAGTGGGAGGGTCGGCACGAGCAAGTTCATCCTTAATCAGTGGAGACAACCCTTTCCGAAAAATAGATTTTTTTAGCGGAAGTGTCCCAAGTGGTATCAAGAGCCCATCTCCTGAAATCCAGGGCATATTCGGCTACTGAACGCTTACCTTGGCGCAAAGTTAACATGGCTGCTTCAGCTGTTGCACCTCGATTGGGGTCATCAAACACCTGCCCTATGGCTGAAATAAAAGCATCAAGGTGATTCAAACAATCATCCTCAGTCTCAATCAGAGGGTTTGCCCACATCAAAGCCTTATTGGTAAGCAACATGATTATAGTAAGCACTTTGGATCGTTCAGTGGGAAATTGTGAAGCATGTGCAGAGAAAAATAAATTGCATTGATTAATAAATCCCCTGAATTTCTCACGTTCACCGCCAAAACGAAAAGGAGGTAATTTGGGGATCCCAGAACTTGGGGTTATGGCAGGAGCCTGGGCTCGTTCCTCTAGAGCAGGGGTGGGCAATTAATTTTCCCGAGGGGCCACATGAGAGACCATGACTGTTGTGGAGGGCCGAACCAATAGCTTGAAATTTAGTTCTACTCAACTTATTAACTTATTAATATTGATTGCATCACTTAATATTGAGCAGAATTAAGTATGCTGACACCCCTATATATATTTGAACCCCCACAGCCCCTTATATACAGCATGAG
Organism: Oophaga sylvatica; assembly: GCA_033576555.1. Lineage (NCBI taxonomy): Eukaryota > Metazoa > Chordata > Amphibia > Anura > Dendrobatidae > Oophaga > Oophaga sylvatica. Next base: position 35,331,573 of record JARQOD010000009.1, read on the forward strand.
CCTCACACAGCCTCCCTATATATACAGCATGAGCCCCACATAGCCTCCCTATATACTGCATGAGACCCACACAGCCTCCATATATATACTGCATGAGCGCCACACAGCCCCCCTATATATACTGCATGAGCCCCACAGTCTCCCTATATATACTGCATGAGCGCCACACAGCCTTCCTATATACACTGCATGAGCGCCACACAGCCTCCCTATATATATATTATATATATATATATATACTGCATGAGCCCCACACGGCCTCCCTATATACTGCATGAGCCCCACACAGCCTTTCCATATACTGCATGAGTATACAGCCTTCCCATAGCCTCCCCATGTGCTGCACGTCACCCCCATAGAATCCCCATGTGCTGTACGTCACCCCCATAGAATCCCCACGTTCACCCCTATAGAATCCCCATGTTCACCCCCATATAATCCCCATGTTTACTTCCATAGAATTCCCATGTTCACCTCCATAGAATCCTCATGTTCACCCCATAGAATCCCCATGTTCACTTTCATAGAATCCACGTGTTCACTCCCATAGAATCCCCATGTTCACTTCCATAGAATCCCCATGTTCACCCCCAAAGAATCCCCATGTTCACCCCCAAAGAATCCCCATGTTCACCACATAGAATCCCCACGTTCACCACATAGAATCCCCACGTTCACCTCCATAGAATTCCCATGTTCACTTCCATAGAATTCCCATGTTCACCTTCATAGAATCCCCGTGTTCACCTCCATAGAATCCCCATGTTCACCACATAGAATCCCCACGTTCACCTCCATAGAATCCCCACGTTCACCTCCATAGAATCCCCATGTTCACCTCCATAGAATCCCCATGTTCACCTCCATAGAATCCCCATGTTCACCCCATAGAATCCCCATATTCACCCCATAGAATCCCCATGTTCACCCCATAGAATCCCCATATTCACCCCATAGAATCCCCATGTTCACCCCATAGAATCCCCACGTTCACCCCCATAGAATCCCCACGTTCACCTCCATAGAATCCCCATGTTCACTTCCATTGAATCCCCATGTTCATACACATGAAAAAAAAAATAACACCACATACTCACATCAGTCCCGTTCCCAGGCGCCCTGCTGCTGCTGTTGCTGTCTCCGATGCGCTGACTCACCGGCGGTACACAGCTGATGCGATGACATGACGTCATCACTTCAGCTGTTTCACACGCTGATTGGTGGAGGAAGTGGCCTGAGGCCCCTCCTCCACCAATGCTGACTGCGCCTAGACTCTGTGATTTTCAACCTTTTTTGAGCCGCGGCACACTTTTTATACTTAGAAAATCCTGGGGCACACCACCAACCAAAATAGCACAAAATGACACTAAAACAGTCATATTATACATAGCGCGCATCAGGAAACACGCATTGCAACCCGCAACGTGTGAAAGCACCCTTATTGTACACGTCTCCTACCTACCGTATATACTCGTGTATAAGCCGACCCCCCTAATTTTGCCACAAAAAACTGGGAAAACTTATTGACTCGTGTATAAGCCGGGTGTATAAACTGCCCTCCTGCTCTGTGCTGCCCCCGTCCTGCTCCTTGCTCCCCCATCCAGCTCTGTGCTCCCCCATTCTCCTCTGTACTCACCCCTTCCTGCTCCGTCCTCCGCTGTGCTCCCCCATTCCTTCTCCGTCCTCCTGTGCCCCCCCTCGTCCTGCTCCATGCTCCTCTGTGCCCTCCATCCTCTCCCCCCCCGTCCTGCTCCGTGCTCATTGTCCTCCTCCATCCTCCCCCGTCCTCCCCCCATCCTCCTCCATGCTTACCCCGCCCTCCCCCCGTCCTGCTCCATGCTTCCTCGTCCTCCTCCATGCTTCCCCCGTCCTGCTCCATGCTTCCCCGTCCTCCTCCATGCTTCCCCCGTCCTCCGTTCTCCCCCCCGGTCATCCTCCATGCTTCCCCCGTCCACGTTCTCCCCCGTCCACCGTTCTCCCCCCATGTCCTGCTCCATGCTTCCCCGTCCTCCTCCATGCTTCCCTGTCCTCCCCCCGTTCTCCTCCATGCTTCCCCGTCCTCCGTTCCCCCCCCCCATCCTGCTCCATGCTTCCCCGTCCTCCGTTCTCCCCCCCCGTCCTCCATGCTTCCTCCATCCACCGTTCTATCCCCCGTCCAGCTCCGTGCTCCTTGTCCTCTCCTCCATCATACTCACCCCTCCCCGTGCCATCGCTGAGGGTCCCTGCAATCCTGCGTTCTCCCTGTCTTCCTGCAGCTCTCCGGCACTGAGCGGTGACGTAATACCGCTCATTAAGGCCATGAATATGGAAGCCACGCCCATGGGAGTGGCGTCGCGTCCATATTACATGACCTTAATGAGCGGGTATTACATCACCGCTCAGCGCTGGAGAGCTGCAGAGCCGGGGAGAATGCAGGATTGCAGGGACCCTCAGCGATGGCACGGGGAGGGGTGAGTATGATCCCAGCCACCGGCTCCTGGCACCATAGTTTGGGGAACTTTCCCCACGGCACACCCGACCATGTGTCGCGGCACACTAGTGTGCCGCGGAACACTGGTTGAAAATCACTGGTAGAGAGACAGCGAGTGGGCGGGCACGGTGCAGCCTGCGGACCTCAGGTTTTCAGCCCCACGGCTGTCTCGGTCCGCGGGCCGGACTGAGACAACAAGAGGGCCGGATGTGGCCTGCGGGCCGCACTTTGCCCAGGTCTGCTCTAGAGCCTCAATCCTGGCTCGCAATTCCTGGGTAGTCTGTCCAAACACTTGCAAATTATGATTAGTGAGGTCCTGTAGGCTTGCAAAACGGGTTTTTAAAGTCTGTACATCTGAAAGGATTGTATCAGTCACTCCGCAAAGTTCCTTTATGCGGGCCTCCATCTTCCAGATCTTTTAAGGCAGAAGTGCTGGAAGGAGAAGAGGAAAGGAAAAAAAAAAAAAAAAAAACAATAGTGTTTACCTGTGGTAACACTCCAGAGTAAAATTTTAAGGGAATGCGCTCACCTGGAATGGTTGTGAGAAGTCACAACCACTGTCATCACATAAGGTATTAAACGGACATCTGATATCCACAGTCACAGCAGACACGGCTTTCCCAGACCCAGCAGACACTAAACATTGGCTCCTGAATCTTGTCATGTATAGTGTACAGTTCCTATAGCGTCTTGTGCTTGGGTGCGAGGAAAACACAGGAGACATAGGTTGAGATGAAATGACTTGTATTACTTCATACAAGCATGCTGAAAAGTTCACACAGTTTGCAGGAACAGCGACTGGAGACACAGCAGGCCAGAGTAACTTCAAGCACTACAATAAAACTCCAAAGCAGGTTCAGGATCTCTTCTCTGTACCGTAATTCCTCTGCAAACATGGATTCACCAAACAGCAGGTTTCCAGAGTCCAAAAGTGTTCCAAGGTACTTCAGTAGGGAATAGCTGGAGTACAAGTCCAAGGCTTCCAGGAGTCAGGTCACAGACTGACTGAGGCTTGATTCAGGAGCACTGATTGTTCAGCTGAGGCTGCTTAAGAAGCAAGAGGGAAGAATCAGGGCGGGAACATGAAAACTGGAAACTCCATATTAACTGAGGGCAAGAGCTGCAGAAAGACAGAAAGCAAAATGGCCGACGGAAAACTGAGTTTCAAGGAACATGTCAACAGAGACAAAGAACCTTACAATCTCACTCAGTTGTCTGCTGTGGAACCTAGGATGCCTATTCCTGATTTATTTTCTGGGGATCGATCTAAATTTTTGAACTTTAAGAATAATTGTAAGTTGTTTATTGCCTTGAAACCTAAGTCCTCGGGGAACGCGGCGCAGCAGGTTAAAATTGTCATCTCCCTGTTGAGTGGCAACCCTCAGGACTGGGCCTTTTCCCTGACACCTTGGGACTCTGTTTTGGCTAATGTTGATGCGGTTTTTTCAGACTCTGGGGCTGTTGTATGATGAACCTAATGTTATTGATCAAGCTGAGAAAACCTTGTTGGCATTGAACCAGGGTCAGGAAGCGGCAGAGTTATATTGTCTGAAATTCCGAAAGTGGGCAGTCCTTACTAAATGGAACGATGATGCCCTAGCGGCTCTTTTTCGGAAGGGTCTGGCAGAAACCGTAAAAGATGTTATGGTGGGATTTCCTGTCCCCTCTGGTCTCAACGACTCTATGTCATTAGCCATTCAAATTGACAGACGTTTACGTGAACGTAGAAATATGCGAGAGGTGGTGATGCCTTTCGAACTAACCTCTGAGCCCATGCAGTGTGATGGGGTTGTTTCTGTGGCTCAGAGTCGAGAATTTCGTAAGCGTAATAAGTTGTGCTTCTATTGTGGAGACGCTTCTCATACTATTTCCGTCTGCCCTAGGCGGGGAAGACGTTTTGCGCGCTCATTTGTTTTGGGCAATGTACAGCCTAAATTTCTCTTGACTGTTGCCTTGATCTGCTCCTTGTCCTCATTTTCTGCTCAGGCTTTTGTCGATTCGGGAGCAGCCCTGAACCTGATGGATTTTGACTTTGCCAAACGTTGTGGTTTTCCCATGGTACCCCGGCGGACTCCTATTCCTTTTCTGGGTATTGATGCTACCTCTTTGGCGGAGAATAAATCCCAGTTTTGGACCCAGGTGATGTGGGTTGCCACGGACCACCAAGAGAATTGTAAATTTTTGGTGTTGCATAATTTACATTACACTATTGTACTGGGTTTTCCTTAGTTGCAGACCCATAATCCTGTTTTGGATTAGAAGTCTGTGTTTGTGGTCAGTTGGGGTTGTCAATGTGTTCGTGGTGACACTCCTGTTTTCTCTACCTCTCCCCAGTCTCAGGATGTCCCTGACTATTTGGCTGATTTTTCTGATGTTTTTAGTGAGAGTAAGTCTGCGTCCTTGCCTCCTCACAGGAGTTATGATTGCGCGATTGAGTTAGTGTCCGGTTGTAAATTTCCCAAGGGTCGGCTCTTCAATCTGTCTGTACCTGAGCATGAGGCTATGCGATCTTATATCAAATAGTCATTGGAGAAGGGTCATTTTAGACCGTCCTCTTCACCTTTACGTAGGTAAAACAAAAAACAAGAAACAAATATCCTAAAATAAACAAAATAAAAAATATATTGCAAAACATGCATAAAGTTGTAATAATAATAATAAGGGTATTTGGTAAACATAATTTTGATCAAAAGAATGTACAAGCCATCCCGCCACGTCAAGGCAACCCTTTGTGGGACAGTCCTACTCTAATATTAAAAACCTTTCCACTTGTCAAGTGACGTAAATGTGAACAAGGACAGAGGGACTGAACCCACCAGTTGAAGCATAGGCCAGACAGGATGGATTTTCAGCTCAAAAGCAGGGCGGTCACACCCTTATATGCACAAGATGCACTGAGAACTAAATAAAAAACTGGGTCTGAACTGAAAAAGTAAGTTGATGTGTATGCAAAATGTAACTGCATATCAAACACATGACCATTAAACAGAAAAAAACAAAAAACAAGAAACAAATATCCTAAAATAAAACAAAATAAAAAATATATTGCAAAACATGCATAAAGTTGTAATAATAATAATATGGCGGGATGGCTTGTACATTCTTTTGATCAAAATTATGTTTACCAAATACCCTTATTATTATTACAACTTTATGCATGTTTTGCAATATATTTTTTATTTTGTTTTATTTTAGGATATTTGTTTCTTGTTTTTTGTTTTCTCTGTTTAATGGTCATGTGTTTGATATGCAGTTACATTTTGCATACACATCAACTTACTTTTTCAGTTCAGACCCAGTTTTTTATTTAGTTCTCAGTGCATCTTGTGCATATAAGGGTGTGACCGCCCTGCTTTTGAGTTGAAAATCCATCATGTCTGGCCTATGCTTCAACTGGTGGGTTCAGTCCCTCTGTCCTTGTTCACATTTACGTCACTTGACAAGTGGAAAGGTTTTTAATATTAGAGTAGGACTGTCCCACAAAGGGTTGCCTTGACGTGGCGGGATGGCTTGTACATTCTTTTGATCAAAATTATGTTTACCAAATACCCTTATTATTATTATTACAACTTTATGCATGTTTTGCAATATATTTTTTATTTTGTTTTATTTTAGATATTTGTTTCTTGTTTTCTCTGTTTAATGGTCATGTGTTTGATATGCAGTTACATTTTGCATACACATCAACTTACTTTTTCAGTTCAGACCCAGTTTTTTTTTTTACCTTTACGTAGGTGCAGGCTTTTTCTTTGTGGCCAAGAAGGATGGTTCATTGAGGCCATGTATTGACTATCGCCTCCTTAATAAGGTCACTGTTAAATATCAGTATCCATTATCCCTGATTTCTGATTTATTCTCCAGAGTGAAAGGTGCTAGTTAGTGTTAGGGATTGAGTTCCCGCTGCTGCACAAGGGGAATCTCGAACCAGTCCCGCTGCGGTCCCCCATCCATCTCCGGCCACATTGGAACCTGCTCAGCAGAGACGTCGGTCCCAGCGTCTCGCTCGGTCTAATGCTGTGCAGAGGCTTGTTGCTGCCTCTCTTGGTTCCTCTATTATAACCAGTGCTGGAGCAGGCATTCCTGGGACAAAGTCCTCGCTTTCTCCCTCTGAGCATGCCCAGGGCAAGATCTCCCATTGGAGATCAGGGGTCACATGCTCGGCTACAGCAGCGACTCCCATTGGTCCGCCAGGAAGGTCCTGAAAGTGCTTGTGTTCTGGAGCAGTTTCTCATTGGTCCTTTTCTGGAAGGTCCTGTAGCTGCTACTATAAAAAGGTGGCATAACCGCACGGCCGTGCGCTAGTATCAAATCTGTTACGTGCTTGCACCAGTGTGGTCATGTATGCATGTGGTTAGGTCCGGCTGAAATAAGCCCCTAGAATACCGGCACCTCCGGTGAGGAGTTTTGTATGCACGTGTTCAGGGCTCGGCTGAAAACGCCATTAGAATACCGGCTACTCCGGTGCGGAGATTATTGCTTGTTTTCTGACTGCATGACCACAGACTGCAATCCGCTTAGCAGTCATCTGTGTCCCGTGAGTCTAACAGGACACAGTCTTTGTCACAGCGGCTCTGTAAATTAACAGAGTCCGCTTATATCGCCATATAGCGCTACAGCATTTTAGTTAGTGACTCTGTGGAAAAACAGAGTTCGCCCATACCGCCATATAGTGCTACGGCGTTTACATCTGCTACTCTGCGAGATAACAGAGTTCGCTCATACTGCCCAACGGTTTGCCAACCGGCATAGGACTGATGGTCCCCGGTTTAACCCCTTCACCCCCAAGGGTGGTTTGCACGTTAATGACCGGGCCAATTTTTACAATTCTGACCACTGTCTCTTTATGAGGTTATAACTCTGGAACGCTTCAACGGATCTTCGCGATTCTGAGATTGTTTTCTCGTGACATATTGTACTTCATGTTAGTGGTAAAATTTCTTCGATATAACTTGCGTTTATTTTTGAAAAAAACGCAAATATGGCGAAAATTTTAAAAATTTTGCAATTTTCAAACTTTGAATTTTTTTTCCCTTAAAACAGAGAAATATGTCACACAAAATAGTTAATAAATAACATTTCCCACATGTCTACTTTACATCAGCACAATTTTGGAACCAAAATTTTTCTTTGTTAGGAAATTAGAAGGGTTGAAAGTTGACCAGTGATTTCTCATTTTTACAACAAAATTTACAAAGCCATTTTTTTAGGGACCACCTCACATTTGAAGTCACTTTGACGGGTCTATATGGCAGAAAATACCCAAAAGTGACACCATTATAAAAACTGCACCCCTCAAGGTACTCAAAACTACATTCAAGAAGTTTATTAACCCTTCAGGTGCTTCACAGGAGCTGAAGCAACGTGGCTGGAAAAAATTAATATTTAACTTTTTAGCCACAAAAATGATCTTTTACAAACTTTTTTTTATTTTCACAAGGGTAAAAGGAGAAAATGGACAGATAAAGTTGTTGTGCAATTTCTCCTGAGTACGCCAATACCCCATATGTGGGGGAAAACCACTGTTTGGGCACACGGCAGAGCTCGTAAGGGAAGGAGCGCCGTTTGACTTTTTCAAACTAAAATTGGCTGGAATTGAGATTGGACGCCATGTCGTGTTTGGAGAGCCCCTGATACGCCTAAACAGTGGAAACCCCCCCACAAGTGACACCATTTTGGAAACTAGACCCCCTAAGGAACTTATCTAGATCTGTTGTGAGCACTTTGAACCCCAAAGTGTTTCACAAAAGTTTATAATGCCTGGGTGTGAAAAAAAAACAAAACAATTTTCCACAAAAATGATTTTTTAGTCCCAAATTTTTGATTTTTTCCCAAGGAAATTGGACCCCAAAACTTGTTGTCCAATTTGTCCTGAGTACGCTGATACCCCATATGTGGGGGGGGAAACTGTTTGGGCGCACGGCAGGGCTTGGAAAAGAAGCAGTAACGTTTTGGAATGCAAACATTGATGGGGGTCATGTTCCGTTTGTAGTGCCCCAGATGAGCCTAAACAGTGGAAACCCCCCACAAGTGACCCAATTTTGGAAGCTAGACCCCCTAAGGAACTTATCTAGATCTTTGGTGAGCACTTTGAACCCCCAAGTGCTTCACACAAGTTTATAATGCCCGGGCATGAAAATAAAAAATCCTATTTTTTTCCCACAAAAATTATCTCTTAGTCACTAATTTTTTATTTTCCCATAGGTAACAGGAGAAATTGGACCACAAAATGTGTTGTCCAATTTGTCCTGAGTACGCTGATACCCCATATGTGGGGGGGAACCACTGTTTGGGCGCATGGCAGAGCTCGGAATGGAAGGAGCACTATTTGACTTTTTCCAACCAAAATTGGCTGGAATTGAGATTGGACGCCATGTTGCATTTGGAGAGCCCCTGATGTGCCTAAACAGTGGAAACCCCCCACAAGTGACCCCATTTGGGAAACTAGACCCCTAAGGAACTTATCTAGATCTTTGGTGAGCAATTTGAACCCCCAAGTGCTTCACACAAGTTTATAACGTAGAGCCGTAAAATTAAAAAATTATATTTTTTCCACAAAATTGATCTTTTCACCCCAATTTTTATTTTCCCAAGGGAAACAAGACTCCAAAAGTTATTGTGCAATTTGTCCTGAGTGCGCTGATACCCCATATGTGGGGGTAAACCACTGTTTGGGTGCATGGCAGAGTTTGGAAGGGAAGGAGCGCCGTTTGACTTTTTCAACGCAGAATTGGCTGGATGCCATGTCGTGTTTGGAGAGCTCCTGATCTGCCTAAACAGTGGAAACCCCCCACAAATGACACCATTTTGGAAACTAGACCCCTCAAGGAACTTATCTAGATGTGTGGTGAGCACTTTGAACCCCAAAGTGCTTCACAGAAGTTTATAACGTACAGCCGTAAAATAAAAAAATTCTTTTTTTTTTTTTTACAAAAATGATTTTTTAGCCCCCAATTTTTATTTTCACAAGGGTAACAGGAGAAATTGGACCCCAAAAGTTGTTGTCCAATTTGTCCTGAGTATGCTGATACCCAATATATGGGAGTAAACTACTGTATGGGCGCACGTTGGGGCTCGGAAGGGAAGTAGAGACGTTTTGGATTGCAGACTTTGATGGAATGGTCTGGGGGAGTCATGTCGCATTTGGAGAGCCCCTGATGCGCCTAAACAGTGGAAACCCCCCACAAGTGACCCCATTTTGGAAAATAGACCCCACAAGGAACTTATCTAGATGTGTGGTGAGCACTTTGAACCCCGAAGTGCTTCACAGAAGTTTATAACGTACAGCCGTAAAAATAAAAAATCCTTTTTTTTTTTACAAAAATGATTTTTTCGCCCCCAATATTTTATTTTCACAAGGGTAACAGGAGAAATTGGACCCCAAAAGTTGTTGTCCAATTTGTCCTGAGTACGCTGATACCCAATATGTGGGAGTAAACTACTGTATGGGCGCACGTCGGGGCTCGGAAGGGAAGTAGTGACGTTTTGGATTGCAGACTTTGATGGAATGGTCTGGGGGAGTCATGTCGCATTTGGAGAGCCCCTGATGCGCCTAAACAGTGGAAACCCCCCACAAGTGACCCCATTTTGGAAAATAGACCCCACAAGGAACTTATCTAGATGTGTGGTGAGCACTTTGAACCCCGAAGTGCTTCACAGAAGTTTATAACGTACAGCCGTAAAAATAAAAAATCCTTTTTTTTTTTACAAAAATGATTTTTTCGCCCCCAATATTTTATTTTCACAAGGGTAACAGGAGAAATTGGACCCCAAAAGTTGTTGTCCAATTTGTCCTGAGTACGCTGATACCCAATATGTGGGAGAAAACTACTGTATGGGCACACGTCGGGGCTCGGAAGGGAAGTAGTGACGTTTTGGATTGCAGACTTTGATGGAATGGTCTGGGGGCGTCATGTCGCATTTGGAGAACCCCTGATGCGCCTAAACAGTGGAAACCCCCCACAAGTGACCCCATTTTGGAAAATAGACCCCACAAGGAACTTATCTAGATGTGTGGTGAGCACTTTGAACCCCGAAGTGCTTCACAGAAGTTTATAACGTACAGCCGTAAAAATAAAAAATCCTTTTTTTTTTTACAAAAATGATTTTTTCGCCCCCAATATTTTATTTTCACAAGGGTAACAGGAGAAATTGGACCCCAAAAGTTGTTGTCCAAATTGTCCTGAGTACGCTGATACCCAATATGTGGGAGAAAACTACTGTATGGGCACACGTCGGGGCTCGGAAGGGAAGTAGTGACGTTTTGGATTGCAGACTTTGATGGAATGGTCTGGGGGCATCATGTCGCATTTGGAGAGCCCCTGATGCGCCTAAACAGTGGAAACCCCCCACAAGTGACCCCATTTTGGAAAATAGACCCCACAAGGAACTTATCTAGAAGTGTGGTGAGCGCTATGAAGCCCCAAGTACTTCACAGAAGTTTTATAAACATACAGCCGTAAAAACAAAAAAATCATTTTTTTTTTTACAAAAATGATTTTGTCGCCCCCAGTTTTTTATTTTCCCAAGGGTAACAGGAGAAATAGGCCAAATTGCACAATAACTCTTGGGGTCCAGAGTATGCTGATACCCCATATGTGGGGTAAACTACTGTTTGGGCGCATGGCAGAGCTCAGAAGTGAAGGAGCACCATTTGACTTTTTCAACGCAGAATTGGCTGGAATTGAGATCAGACGCCATGTCACATTTCGAGAGCTCCTGATGTGCCTAAACAGCAGAAACCCCCCAATTCTAACTCCAACCCTAACCCCAAACACCAATAACCCTAGTCCCAACCCTAACCACAAACCTAACCCTAACACACCCATAACCCTAATCCCAACCCTAATCCTAACGTTAGCGCCAACCCTAACCCTAATACTAACGTTAGCGCCAACCCTAACCCTAACTTTAGCCGCAACCCTAACCCTAACGGGAAAATGGAAATAAATACATTTTTTTAATTTTATTATTTTTCCCTAACTAAGGGGGTGATAAAGGGGGTTTGATTTACTATTTATAGCGGGTTTTTGTGATTGGCAGCTGTCACGCTAAAAGACGCTTTTTATTGCAAAAATAGTTTTTTGCATCACCACATTTTGAGAGCTATAATTTTTGCATATTTTGGCCCACAGAGTCATGTGAGGTCTTATTTTTTGCGGGACGAGTTGACGTTTTTATTTGTACCATTTTTGAGCACGTGACGTTTTTTGATCGCTTTTTATTTCGATTTTTGGGTGGTTAGAATGAACAAAAATCAGCAATTCATGAATTTCTTTTGGGGGAGGCGTTTATACCGTTCCGCGTGTGGTAAAATTGATAAAGCAGTTTTATTCTTCGGGTCAGTACGATTACGGCGATACCTCATTTATATCATTTTTTTAGGTTTTGGCGCTTTTATAGAATGAAAACAATTTTATATAAAAAATCATTATTTTTTGCATCGCTTTATTCTGCGAGCTACAACTTTTTTATTTTTTCGCTCATGATGCTGTGTGACGGCTCGTTTTTTGCGGGACAAGATGACGTTTTCAGTGGTACCATGTTTATTTATATCGGTCTTTTTGATCGCGTGTTATTTCACTTTTTGTTCGGCGGTATGATGATAAAGCATTGATTTTTTGCTTCGTTTTTTTTTTTTTTTTTTTTAGGGGTTCACTAAAGGGGTTAACTAGTGGGACAGTTTTATAGGGGGGGTCGTTACGGACGCGGCGATACCAAATATGTGTACTTTTATTGTTTTGTTTTTTTTATTTACAGGAAAAAATGAATTTATTGGGGAATATTTTTTTTTTTTTTTATGATTTTTTTTTACACTTTTTATTTTTACTTTTTTTACTTTTTTACTTTGTCCCAGGGTGGGACATCACTGTATTTTAGCAGATCGCTGGTGTGACAGTGTGCACAGCACTCTGTCACACCAGCGATCGCTCTGGCACTGCTGCAGGCTTCCCCAGCGCCTGCTCTCAGCAGGCACTGAGGAAGCCGCCTCCCTGCAGGACCCCGGCGCCATCTTGGATCCGGGGACCTGGAGGGAGGACGGACCCTCGGAACAGCGCGACACATCGCGCTGCTCTGAGGGTCTCAGGGGAGCGCGCAGGGAGCCCCCTGCCTGCGCGATCCTCCCCTGTGCCCCGGGTACACCGCGATCATGTTTGATCGCGGTGTGCCAAGGGTTAATGTGCCGGGAGCGGTCCGTGACCGCTCCTGACACACAGTCACGGGTGTCAGCTGTGATAATCAGCTGACACCCGGCGGCGATCAGCTGCGCTCCCCACGGGAGCGCAGCTGATCGCCCATGACGTACTATTCCGTCCATGGGAATTAGGTCCAGGGTCACATGGACGGAATAGTACGTCTGATGGCAGAGAGGGGTTAAAGTACGTGACATGGTTTGGTTGTCCTCAAAAAATATCCCTATGAAGGTTGCATCTCCAAAATTTAAGCCAAGATTCAATGGACCTTATAGGATTTTGGAAATCCTTAATCCCGTTTCTTTCCGTTTGGCTCTTCCAGGGACGTTTAAGATTCACGTCTTCCAAAAATCTTTATTGAAAAGGTTTGTTGAGCCAGTAGTTCCTATGGCTATGGCCCCCTGAGCCTGTTTTGGTTGAGGGCAATCTGGAGTATGAAGTGGAGAAGGTATTGGATTCTCGTCTGGCTAGACCAGGGGTGGGGAACGTCCGGCCCGCGGGCCGTATACGGCCCGCCAAATAACCTGGTCCGGCCCGGCAGCCACTGTTCGCTGATGACACTTTTTCAATAAAGTTTTGCTGTCTGCGCCACCCGCAGGCCTCTCACAGTGCGGCGCACCGGAACCCCCCTCTTTCCCCCACCCGTGGTCCTGGTGAGCGGAAGCGGAAGATGCAGCTCTTTCCACTGTTGCTTCCCCCCCCACAGTGACAGCAGTGACAGCCGGGACTGTGCGCTCCTCCCGCCCCTCTCCTGCACACCGCCTGTCGTGTGTGGGTAGAGCCGCCACCGGGTAAGTGTGTGCACCTATGCAGGGTCGGAGTCAGCACCCGGCATACCCGGGCAAGTGCTGGGGCCCTGTGCAGGCGGGGGGGCCCACACACCATCGGGCACCCCGGCGCCCATTAGCGGAGGAGAGTGGTGTCAGCGCAGCCACTGGCTCCCCCCGCTTGCTCAGGGCCCCGGCAGCAGCTGGCACAATACTCACCTCTCCCCGTGCCTCCGCTGCCGCAGCTCCGGGCTCCAGGGGGCGCCGGCGCTTCCTCTCACAGCAGCCGCTGAATGACGTCATCATTCAGCGGCCGGCTGTGGCAGAGAGCGTGCGGACGCCGGACAGGTGAGATGTGATGTGTTTGTGTGTGTGTGTATCAGTGTGTGTATGTAGTGTGGTGCTTTGTGTGTGTGTTTATGTGAGAGAGTGCTTGTGTGCTGCGGTGCTGTCTGTGTGTGGTGCTGTATGTGTGATGGTGGTGGGGGGAGGGCAGTGATGATGATGGGGAGGCATTGATGATAATGGGGAGGCAATGATGATGGGGAGGCGATGATGATGATGAGCAGGCATTGATGATAATGGGGAGGCAATGATGATGGGGAGGCGATGATGATGATGGGCAGGCATTGATGATAATCGGAGGCAATGATGATAGGGAGGCGATGATGATGGGCAGGCATTGGTGATAATGGGGAGGCAATGATGATGGGGAGGCGATGATGATGATGGGCAGGCATTGATGATAATGGGGAGGCAATGATGATGATGGGGAGGCGATGATGATGATGGGGAGGCAATGATGATGGGGAGGCGATGATGATGATGGACAGGCATTGATGATAATGGGGAGGCAATGATGATGGGAGAGATGATGAGATGGGAGGCATGATGATAATGGGAGGCATGATGATAATGGGGAGGCATATGATGATGGGAGGCAATGATGATGATGGGAGGCAATGATGATAATGGGGAGGCAATGATGATGATGGGGAGCAATGATGATGATGAGGAGCAATGATGATGTGGGGATGTGGGAGACGATGATAATGATGGGGAGGCGATGATGATGATGGCCAGGCATTGATGATGATGTTGAGGAAATGATGATAATGGGGAGGCAATGATGATGATGAGGAGACAATGATGATATTAGGGAGGCAATAATGATGATGGGGAGGCAATGATGATGATGGGGAGGCAATAATGATGATGGGGAGGCGATGATAATGATGGGGAGACAATGATGATGATAATGGGGAGTCTTTCCACAAAGCCTTTTCCTGAGCCGTAACAGTGCAGAACGCAGCACAGCGCAGAGGAGAGCTCCATATTTTGTATGGAGCATTATATGGGGACCAGTATCCTGTATGGAGCATTATATGGGGACCAGTATCCTGTATGGAGCTTTATTTTGGGTCCAGTATTCTGTATGGAGCAGAGGCGTAGCTAGGGTTTCGGTTTAGGGGGGGCGAAACATCTGAGTGGGCCCCTAACCAGAGAACCTCAGCAAATGACCGCGCTGTTGCCAAAATGAATCTATATATAAAAAGACCAATATTGATATCACCGCCATATGGTCAGTGGTACATAACACCAGTCCTACAGAACATATAAGAGATCATAGCAGAGTTACAGATAATGACTTACCGCTGACGTTCTTTCTGATGGAATCGTTCACTTTTCATGTCTTTTCCATCTGGCCCAGACCGACATGACGACTCCTCCAGCCAGGACTCGACTACAGAGAATACAACAGACACGTTTCACTTCTCATATTGTCAGCACCGTCACGATCACCAATTGGACTATTCTCAACCTGCACAAACTCCTCATCCTGCTGATACCCCAATACTGAGCTGCTGCTGTCGTATGTGTCCCTATTACTACACCTGATACTCCAATACTGAGCCGCTGCTGCAGTATGTGCCCCTATTACTACACCTGATACTCCAATACTGAGCCTGCTGCATGCCGTATGTTGTCCCCAATACTACCCTGCGTACCCCTACAATTCCCCTATGAACCGCTGCTGCCCTATGTGTCCCTATTACTACACCTGATACTCCAATACTGAGCCGCTGCTGCAGTATGTGCCCCTATTACTACACCTGATACTCCAATACTGAGCCGCTGCTGCAGTATGTGCCCCTATTACTACACCTGATACTCCAATACTGAGCCGCTGCTGCAGTATGTGCCCCTATTACTACACTTGGTACCCCAATACTGAGCCACTGCTGCCCTATGTGTCCCTATTACTGCACCTACTGTGTGGTTCTGTGTGACCTCTAAATTCTAAAGCACCCTCTATAATATAGTAATGCCAGGTGCATGGGCCCTAGAAAACAGTGCCCACATGTTGTCCCCTAGAATGTAATAATGCCCTGTGTGTGCCCCTTTGACAGTCACAGTAACCAGAGTTCCCCTATAACAATAAGTACCCACTTTACACTTAATGTCCCGAGTCTCCCCCCTGTACAGCTCCCCTATACACAGTATGATGCCCCCTCACTGGATATATACTGACCCCTTAATATCCCCAAACTATTTAATGGCTCCAACACTGTATGATGGCCCCGCCACTGTAATCTCCACACTGTATGATGGCCCCCTAGATAGCCTCCATATAGCATAATACACCAGATAGTCCTCAATATAGTATAATGCACCCCCATAGACAGCCTATGTATTGTAATGCACCCCCATAAGCAGCCTCTGTATTATAATGCACCCCAACAGACAGCCTCTATATTGTAATGCACTCCCCATAGGCAGTCTTATTTATAATGCACCCCATAGGCAGTCTTATTTATAATGCACCCCATAGGCAGCCTTACTTATAATGCACTCCCATATCCAGCCGTACTTATAATGCACCCCATAGGCAGCCTTACTTATAATGCACCCCATACCAGCCGTACTTATAATGCACCCATATGCAGCCTTACTTATAATGCACCCCATATGCAGCCTTACTTATAATGCACCCCATATGCAGCCTTACTTATAATGCACTCCCATATCCAGCCTTACTTATAATGCACTCCCATATCCAGCCGTACTTATAATGCACCCCATAGGCAGCCTTACTTATAATGCACCCCATATGCAGCCTTACTTATAATGCACTCCCATATCCAGCCGTACTTATAATGCACCCCATAGGCAGCCTTACTTATAATGCACCCCCATATCCAGCCGTACTTATAATGCATCCCATATGCAGCCTTACTTATAATGCACCCCATATGCAGCCTTACTTATAATGCACCCCCATAGGCAGCCTCTGTACTATAATGTACCCCCTTTACAAAAATAATAAATCCAGTACTCACCTCTCTTGCTCCCGGCTCCTGTGCTGCTCACTGCTCTCCCTCTCAGCGTCGGACTGCCGGCGCCGGGCAGTGACGTCATCGCGCCCGCTGTCAGACGCTGAGAGGGGGATTATGGGAGAGAAGGAGCGCTCGCTCCTTCTCTCTCAATGCGGTCAGCTGTATCGGCTAGATGCCGATACAGCTGACCCTCCGATGACGGGCGAGGGGCCCACTGCTGGCACCGGGCCTCCCACCGCCTGCTCAGGGGCCCCATAGCGGCCGGGCGGTAGAGCAGGGAGATTGATTCTCCCTGCTCTGCCGCAGAAAGTAACTGTGTCGGTGCGCTGTGCACGCCGATACAGTTACAGTAGCGTAGCTCCAGGTGGGCCCCCTCCGAGCGCGGGGCCCGGGGCCACCGCCCCCTCTGCCCCCCCGGTAGCTACGCTACTGGTATGGAGCATTATATGGGGGATGGCGGGGTGACATCCTGCATGGGGTATTATATGGGTGATGAGGGGGAGACTATGTGGTATATTGTATAGAGGACTGTACTGTCCAGTCTGTACTGTGCGCTGCGAGGATTTGGCGGTTTTTGAGCTATTGTAGAATTTACAATCGATATCACTCATGTAATGGAAGAAGTGAAGTATTTGGCATTGTACTGTATCTATATTTCTCTGCCGTATCTGTGCATCATGAATCGTGGTCTGTGTTAAAGGGGCCCACTGAGGCTCTTTCGCCCGGGGCCCATAAAAACCTGAGTACACTCATTGCTCGGGCTTTCCTGAGCATGCTCGGGTGTCCTCCGAGTATTTTGGCATGCTCGGAGATTTAGTTTTTGTTGCCTCAGCTCCCTGATTTGCAGCTGCTGGACAGCCTGAATACATGTGAGGAATGCCTGTTTGTTAAGGAATCCCCACATGTATTCAGGCTGTCCAGCAGCTGCAAATCAGAGAGCTGAGGCAACGAAAACTAAATCTCCGAGCACGGCAAAATACTCAGAGGACACCTGAGCATGCTTGGGAAAACCCGAGCAATGAGTATACTCGCTCATCATTATTAATAATTTTATGCGGCCCCGAACACTATTATAAAATTCCAAATGGCCCTCGGCAGAAAAAAGGCTCCCCACCCCTGGGCTAGACGGAGACGCCAGTACTTGGTCAAGTGGAAAGGTTATGGTCAGGAGGACAATTCTTGGGTGTTTGCTTCTAACATTCATGCTGATAGATTGGTTTGCGCCTTTCACCGGGCTCATCCTGATCGGCCTGGTGGTGCAGGTGACGGTTCGGTGACCCGTCCTCAAGGGGGGTACTGTTGTGAACACTCTCAATATGAATTCTGAGTTTGGGCTCCACCTGGTGGCTGCTGATAGTAATGAAGCTGCTTTGGCTAACAGAAATCTATCACCTGGGGGCGAGGATTGGCAATCAGGTGTTACTGACTGGGGAGATATGTGAGCAACCTTCCCATGATCCTCGCCGGTGATTTGTTTCTTCCTGGTCTCTTTTGGAAGTCAGGTTGCTTCCTGCTTTGTCCTGCAACTTTCAGATAAGTTATTTGCTGATTATTTCTTTGGCATTTGTTTTCTCTTTTGGCTATATCAGTTTTCTGCCCTTCTGGAGTGCCTGGGGGCCTGCGCTGGACTCTGTTTTTCATTAGCCACTGTTTATGTACTGTATATAACACATCCCAGTAGCCCACATAGTATATAACACAGTCCAGTAGCCCACATAGTATATAACAGCCCAGTAGCCCACATAGTATATAACACAGCCCAGTAGCCCACATAGTATATCACAAAGCCCAGTAGCCCACATAGTATATAACGCAGTCCAGTAGCCCACATAGTATATAGCACAGCCGAGTAGCCCACATAGTATATAGCACAGCCCACATAGTATGTAACACAGCCCAGTAGCCCACATAGTATATAGCACAGCCCACATCTCCCCTCGCAAGAATGGCACCACAGTCCAGTATGCACTGATATTAAAACAAAAAAACAATCCTCACCTCTCCTCGTGCCCGCGCTGCTCCCGAATGGCTCCTGTCTGAGCGTCTGCACTGCCCGGCACACAGTGAGTGCGCGATGACGTCATTGCGCACCTGCAGTGTCAGGGCAGAGGGGAATGATGGGAGAGGGAGCGTCAGCTGACGGTCTCTACTCCTTCATTGCTTTGAACTGTACCTACAGACGCCGGTATAGTTCAATGCGGCGGCGGGGGGAGTCGGCACTGGCGGCAGGTGGGCCCCCCTGCCTCACAGGGGCCCTATAGTGACTGCATGATGTGCCGCTAGCTGGAGGCCCCTGGGGGAGCGGGGGCCCTAGCCAGCTGCCTGGTCTGCCTGCCCCTAACGCCGGCCCTGCCCTTGCGTCACATTCCAGGAGTGGGTGTATGGAACTCGAGAGCAGAGCCCCTGCACACAAAGCTTGCGGCACTTGTGTTAGCTGGTTTTACACTTGCCGTGTTTTTTGCGGGCCGTATGGCCGTAATTTCCACGTTCTTCCGCAAAAACGGGCCACAAAAAACCTCGGATTGCCGTTTTTCCCTGTTATAACAAATAGGGAAAAGCAGGGAAAAAACGGCGATCCGCAAATACAGTGTACCGCAAAAACAAGCTAATGTTGTTTTTGCGGTACCATTGAAATGCATTGCAGCCGTGTCTATAAGCCGTGAAAAATATCGAGCAAGCTCAATATTCTTTCACAGCTGCAAATACGGCCCTCACGGCCATAAGGAGCACGGCCCTCCTACTAATTTTTGCGGCCCCATAGAAATGCATTGGGGCCGCAAAAACGTCCAGCAAAAACACGGCAAGTGTAAAACGAGCCCACTGACATCCTCCTCTACCAGCAACGACCAGAGCTGGCAATCTTGAACAGTGGTATTCAGGGTGTCTGATCCAGGTGGTGTCCGTTGGGTGCTAATGGGCTGCCATGGCAGGTCGGATTCGCTGAAGGCTGTTGGCAGCATGAGAGAGCAACATTTTAGCAGTTTATTACAATGTCATATGTAGCACAAGAGCTCAAAGGTTCAAGTGTGCTCAGAGGACTGAAAATAAAAATAAATTAAAGGTTGAATCACCACACTTTCCCTAGTTAAATTATTTAAAAGGAATCTGTCCCTCCTAAGCCATCTATACGGAAACACAAGTCAGGAAGCTGAAAAAAATAATGATACCTTGATATCTGCGATCTGATGTGTTATTCCGGAGAAATCCACATCTTTCTTCTACGTAAGGTCTCATTCCCACTTGCGATGTAATCGGACGAATGCAAACCAATTAAAAATCAGATTGTATTAGGATCAATGTTATTTTATCATTGTGTGTTCATCTGCATTTTTTTTTTCCAGCTCGGAACGGATCACGATCGGACTGGAAAAAACTTGCAGCATGCTGCAATTGAAGTCGGAAATCAGATCGCATGCCACAATAGAAGTCAATGGGTGCTAGAAAAAAATGCGAGTGCTGTCTGATTTTTACACACCAATCTCCTTCGAAAGTCGGCAATTCTTCTGCCACATACAATAATATCACAGCGTGACAGGTTAGAATAGATATATACACATAGAATATATATAGATATCAGTGACACACACACACATATATTACATAGAAGAAAAGCTGGCAATTCAGCAGCCACGTACTGTAAAATCACTGCAGAAGCCGACAGGATAGAAGAGATGGATTACATACAGTATATACATATAGAATAGATAATTATACAGATATCGGTGACATATACAATTAGTACAGAGTGTATGCAGCTTACTTTACATGTATTCAATTATTAACCCCTTTATTCCATCAGACGTACTATTCCGTCCATGTGACCCTGGAACTAATTCCCATGGACGGAATGGAACGTCATATGCGATCAGCAGCGCTCCCGGGGGGGAGCGCAGCTGATCGCCGCCGGGTGTCAGCTGATTATCACAGCTGACACTCGTGACTGTGTGTCAGGAGCGGTCACGGACCGCTCCCGGCACATTAACCCTTGGCACACCGCGATCAAACATGATCGCGGTGTACCCGGGGCACAGGGGAGGATCGCGCAGGCAGGGGGCTCCCTGCGCGCTCCCCTGAGACCCTCAGAGCAGCGCGATGTGTCGCGCTGTTCCAAGGGTCCGTCCTCCCTCCAGGTCCCCGGATCCAAGATGGCGCCGGGGTCCTGCAGGGAGGCGGCTTCCTCAGTGCCTGCTGAGAGCAGGCACTGAGAAGCCTGCAGCGATGCCAGAGCGATCGCTGGTGTGACAGGGTGCTGTGCACACTGTCACACCAGTGATCTGCTAAAATACAGTGATGTCCCACCCTGGGACAAAGTAAAAAAGTTAAAAAAATAAAAATAAAAAGTGGTAAAAAAAATCATAAAAAAAAAAAAAATATTCCCCAATAAATTCATTTTTTCCTGTAAATAAAAAAAACAAAACAATAAAAGTACACATATTTGGTATCGCCGCGTCCGTAACGGCCCCCCTATAAAACTGTCCCACTAGTTAACACCTTTAGTGAACCCCTTAAAAAAAAAAAAAGAAAACGAAGCAAAAAATCAATGCTTTATCATCATACCGCTGAACAAAAAGTGGAATAACACGCGATCAAAAAGACCGAGATAAATAAACATGGTACCGCTGAAAACGTCATCTTGTCCCGCAAAAAAACGAGCCGTCATACAGCATCATCAGTGAAAAAATAAAAAAGTTATAGCTCGCAGAATAAAGCGATGCAAAAATAATAATTTTTTATATAAAATTGTTTTCATTCTATAAAAGCGCCAAAACATAAAAAAAAATGATATAAATGAGGTATCGCCATAATCGTACTGACCCGAAGAATAAAACTGCATTATCAATTTTACCACACGCGGAACGGTACAAACGCCTCCCCCAAAAGAAATTCATGAATTGCTGATTTTTGTTCATTCTAACCTCCCAAAAATCGAAATAAAAAGCGATCAAAAAATGTCACGTGCCCAAAAATGGTACCAATAAAAACGTCACCTCGTCCCGCAAAAAATAAGACCTCACATGACTCTGTGGGCCAAAATATGCAAAAATTATAGCTCTCAAAATGTGGTGATGCAAAAAACTATTTTTTGCAATAAAAAGCGTCTTTTAGCGTGACAGCTGCCAATCACAAAAACCTGCTATAAATAGTAAATCAAACCCCCCTTTATCACCCCTTTAGTTAGGGAAAAATAATAAAATTAAAAAAATGTATTTATTTCCATTTTCCCGTTAGGGTTAGGGTTGCGGCTAAAGTTAGGGTTAGGGTTGGCGCTAACGTTAGGATTAGGATTAGGGTTGGGATTACGGTTAGGGGTGTGTTAGGGTTAGGTTTGTGGTTAGGGTTGGGACTAGGGTTAGGGGTGTGTTGGGGTTAGGGTTGGAGTTAGAATTGGAGGGTTTCTGCTGTTTAGGCACATCAGGGGCTCTCCAAATGTGACATGGCGTCTGATCTCAATTCCAGCCAATTCTGCGTTGAAAAAGTCAAACGGTGCTCCTTCACTTCTGAGCTCTGCCATGCGCCCAAACAGTAGTTTACTCCCACATATGGGGTATCAGCGTACTCTGGACCACAAGAATTATTGTGCAATTTGTCCTATTTCTTCTGTTACCCTTGGGAAAATAAAAAACTGGGGGTGACAAAATCAATTTTGTAAAAAAAAAATGATTTTTTTGTTTTTACGGCTGTATGTTATAAAACTTCTGTGAAGCACTTGGGGCTTCATAGCGCTCACCACACTTCTAGATAAGTTCCTTGTGGGGTCTATTTTCCAAAATGGGGTCACTTGTGGGGGGTTTCCACTGTTTAGGCGCATCAGGGGCTCTCCAAATGCGACATGACGCCCCCAGACCATTCCATCAAAGTCTGCAATCCAAAACGTCACTACTTCCCTTCCGAGCCCCGACGTGCGCCCATACAGTAGTTTACTCCCAATATTGGGTATCAGCGTACTCAGGACAAATTGGACAACAACTTTTGGGGTCCAATTTCTCCTGTTACCCTTGTGAAAATAAAATATTGGGGGCGAAAAAATCATTTTTGTAAAAAAAAAAAGAGATTTTTTATTTTACGGCTGTACGTTATAAACTTCTGTGAAGCACTTTGGGGTTCAAAGTGCTCACCACACATCTAGATAAGTTCCTTGAGGGGTCTAGTTTCCAAAATGGTGTCATTTGTGGGGGGTTTCCACTGTTTAGGCAGATCAGGAGCTCTCCAAACACGACATGGCATCCAGCCAATTCTGCGTTGAAAAAGTCAAACGGCGCTCCTTCCCTTCCAAACTCTGCCATGCACCCAAACAGTGGTTTACTCCCACATATGGGGTATCAGCGCACTCCGGACAAATTGCACAATAACCTTTGGAGTCTTGATACCCTTGGGAAAATAAAAATTGGGGTGAAAAGATCAATTTTGTGGAAAAAATATGATTTTTTAATTTTACGGCTCTACGTTATAAACTTGTGTGAAGCACTTGGGGGTTCAAATTGCTCACCAAAGATCTAGATAAGTTCCTTAGGGGGTCTAGTTTCCCAAATGGGGTCACTAGTGGGGGGTTTCCACTGTTTAGGCACAGCAGGGGCTCTCCAAATGCAACATGGCGTCCAATCTCAATTCCAGCCAATTTTGGTTGGAAAAAGTCAAATGGTGCTCCTTCCATTCTGAGCTCTGCCATGCGCCCAAACAGTGGTTCCCCCCCACATATGGGGTATCAGCGTACTCAGGACAAATTGGACAACAAATTTTGTGGTCCAATTTCTCCTGTTACCCTTGGGAAAATAAAAAATTAGTGACTAAGAGATAATTTTTGTGGGAAAAAAATAGGATTTTTTATTTTCATGCCCGGGCATTATAAACTTGTGTGAAGCACTTGGGGCTTCAAAGTGCTCACCAAAGATCTAGATAAGTTCCTTAGGGGGTCTAGCTTCCAAAATGGGGTCACTTGTGGGGGGTTTCCACTGTTTAGGCTCACCTGGGGCACTACAAACGGAACATGACCCCCATCAATGTTTGCATTCCAAAACGTTACTGCTTCCTTTCCAAGCCCTGCCGTGCGCCCAAACAGTTCCCCCCCCACATATTGGGTATCAGCGTACTCAGGACAAATTGGACAACAACTTTTGGGGTCCAATTTCCTTGGGAAAAATCAAAAATTTGGGACTAAAAATCATTTTTGTGGAAAATTTTTTTTTTTTTTTCACACCCAGACATTATAAACTTTTGTGAAACACTTTGGGGTTCAAAGTGCTCACAACAGATCTAGATAAGTTCCTTAGGGGGTCTAGTTTCCAAAATGGTGTCACTTGTGGGGGGTTTCCACTGTTTAGGCATATCAGGGGCTCTCCAAACACGACATGGCGTCCAATCTCAATTCCAGCCAATTTTAGTTTGAAAAAGTCAAACGGCGCTCCTTCCCTTACGAGCTCTGCCGTGTGCCCAAACAGTGGTTTTCCCCCACATATGGGGTATTGGCGTACTCAGGAGAAATTGCACAACAACTTTATCTGCCCATTTTCTCCTTTTACCCTTGTGAAAATAAAAAAAAGTTTGTAAAAGATCATTTTTGTGGCTAAAAAGTTAAATATTCATTTTTTCCTTCCACGTTGCTTCAGCTCCTGTGAAGCACCTGAAGGGTTAATAAACTTATTGAATGTGGTTTTGAGTACCTTGAGGGGTGCAGTTTTTAGAATGGTGTCACTTTTGGGTATTTTCTGCCATATAGACCCCTCAAAGTGACTTCAAATGTGAGGTGGTCCCTAAAAAAATGGCTTTGTAAATTTTGTTGTAAAAATGAGAAATCACTGATCAACTTTTAACCCTTATAATTTCCTAACAAAAAAAAATTTTGGTTTCAAAATTGTGCTGATGTAAAGTAGACATGTGGGAAATGTTATTTCTTAACTATTTTGTGTGACATATCTCTCTGTTTTATGGGAAAAAAAATTCAAAGTTTGAAAATTGCAAAATTTTCAAAATTTTCGCCATATTTGCGTTTTTTTCAAAAATAAACGCAAGGTATATCGAAGAAATTTTACCACTAACATGAAGTACAATATGTCACGAGAAAACAATCTCAGAATCGCGAAGATCCGTTGAAGCATTCCAGAGTTATAACCTCATAAAGAGACAGTGGTCAGAATTGTAAAAATTGGCCCGGTCATTAACGTGCAAACCACCCTTGGGGGTGAAGGGGTTAAAAGATTATTTTTCTGAAAAAAATGGGGTGGGCTCCCGTGTAATTTTTTTAACCAGCACTGTTTAGGCACATCAGGGGCTCGCCAAACGCAACATGGCGTCCGATGTCAATTCCAGCCAATTTTAGTTTGAAAAAGTCAAACGGTGCTCCTTCCCTTCCGAGCCTTCAACTGTTTAGGCACATCAGAGGCTCGCCAAACACGACATGGCGTCTTTATCTCAATTCCAGTCAATTTTAGTTTGAAAAAGTCAAACGGTGTTCCTTCCCTTCCAAGCCCTGCCGTGCGCCCAAACAGTGGTTCTCCCCCCCACATATGGGGTATCAGCATACTCAGGAGTAATTGGACAACAACATTTGTGGTCCAATTTCTACTTTTACCCTTGGGAAAATAAAAAAAATTGTTGCTAAAAGATAATTTTTGTGACTAAAAATTTAAATGTTAATTTTTTCCTTCCACGTTGCTTCAGCTCCTGTGAAACACCTGAAGGGTTAATAAACTTCATGAATGTGGTTTTGATCAGCTTGAGGGGTGCAGTTTTTAGAATGGTGTCACTTTTGGGTAATTTCTGCCATATAGACCCCCCAAAGTGTCTTAAAATGTGAGGTTGTCCCTAAAAAAAACTGGTTTTGTAAATTTTGTTGTAAAAATAAGAAATCGCTGGTCAAATTTTAACCCTTATAACTTCGTAAAAAAAAATTTAGTTTCCAAGATTGTGCTAATGTGAATTAAACATATGGTAAATGTTATTTATTAACAATTTTGTGTTTCATATTTCTGTTTTAAGGGTGTAAAAATTCAAAGTTTGAAAATTGCTAAATTTTCCAATTTTTTTTCCAAATATCCATTTTTTACACAAATAAACGCAATTTATATCGAAGAAATTTTACCATTATCGTGAAGTACAATATGTCACAAAACACAATCTCAGAATCGCCAAGATCCGTTGAAGTGTTCCAGAGTTATAGCCTCATAAAGGGACTTGATCCAAAAAATGAAGGCAGCACTCCAAGATGTAAGAAATGGGTGGTTTATTAGCCCATATGCGACATTTCGGTCCTAGATGTGGACCTTTTTCAAGCAGTTATTTTACTGTACAATTTTTTCATTAGTTTTTTGGGGTAACCCCTTGATTCAACTTCTTTGTCATACTGACAAGGGTAGGTGACAATTGAGCATCTTCAATGATGATGCGTCTTACACGTAACAGTTGGCTAAACGGTAAAGACCACCATCCGCCGAGGGTGGAAGCTGTCATAGCAAAGAATATTGTTTCTATCTGTGGGCTTTGTAAATAATTGTGTGATGAGATTATTATCAACATTCTTAATCAGAACATCTAGAAACTGGATTTCACTCTCAGAGTGAGCAAGGGTAAATTTGATGTCTTTGTACAAAGTATTGAGGAAATTATGAAAATCCATTAACTCACTTAGTGAGCCTGTCCACAGGAGGAGGACATCATCTGTGTATCTCCACCACCTCAATACATGAGCGAAGTGGTGGGATACATAGACAAGGTCCTCCTCCAATTTGGACATTGTTAAATTAGCATATGCAGATGCCATGTTGGCACCCATTGCGGTCCCTCTTAATTGTGCATAAAAATCATCACCAAAAAGGAAATAATTATTTTTTAAGACCCAATCAAGAAGATCAAGGCCAAATTCAACCACATTAGGTTTATAATTGGTTTTCTCAAGTCCTCTGCGTGCAGACGCCAACCCCAACTCATGATCAATTGAGGTTAAAAGCGACACCACATCAAAAGAGGCCAAGATAATTTTGTCACTAATCTTGGTATCTCTCAGTTTACATAAAAAATCAGTGGTGTCCAAAATGAACGATGTTGCTTCTTTAGCCAAAGGACTGAGGATTTTGTCTAGAAGGATACTAACATGATTGAAAATAGAACCCCTTCCTGACACAATTGATCTGCCAGGGGGTTAACCAAAGTTTTATGGATCTTGGGTAAGACATATAGTACTGGGGTTACAGGATGTTCAATAATGCAAAAATTATATAGACTTTCATCAATAATACCGCAATGTAGTGCATCATCCAAGATAATTTTCAGCTTGTTAGCAATTTTAAATTTGGGATCAAAGTAATTTATTATAAACTCCAGTGTCCGACAACTGCCTTCGGATTTCAGCAATATACTGAGCCGTATCCATGACGACGACAGCATTACCCTTGTCTGCTGACTTGATGGTGATGTCGTCGTCATGGATCAAAGCCTGCAAAGCATTTCTGTGTTCAGTGGACATATTGGGGTGTTTAAACAAACCCCGTTGATTAATTTTTTTGAGAGATTCAACATCATTTTTAACAGCAGAAATGAAAGCCTCAATGGCAGGTATATTTTCAGGAGGAATGAAATCACTCTTATTACTGAGACCAAAATCATGAAGTCTCATAATAGAATTTGAAGATCCACCTTCACTTACACCGGTATTTTCTGAAAACCAATATTTCAATTTGATCTGTCTGAAAAACCTGAAAAGCTCAGTGTCAAGTTTAAACCAATTCACATGGCAATTTAAACTGAAAGACATACCCTTAGATAATAAATGTATCTCATTATCAGTAAGCATTTTGGAAGAAAGATTTACTACCAGATCTACTTTTTCTTTCTGGTTATCATCTGCTTTGGGAAGTTGGACCGTGTTTTCTGTTTTTTGTCCTTTTTCTCTGCGGTGATGTTTCCTCCCTCCTCTTCTGGTTCTTCCATGATGTCGTCCAATGCGCTGGATGGGCGGTCTAGAAAAACAATGAAAGTCAGAACATCTAGTGGGTACAGTAGTAGAAACCCTTGGGTAATTGTAGCCACCTGGCATTTTAGAAAAACTTTTTTCGTTTTATTATCCTATTGCCATACATAAATGTTTCCCAGACGATAGTCTTCTGAATCTCTGATCCATTTCCGTCTTTTGACTTCCTCCAATTCCTCTCTAGTCTTACTTAGTCTCACAGACACAGAATCTTTTTTTTAAATCAGATGATTTTTATTTAAAAATTGTCAGCATGAAACTTTGACAGTACATTTAACTTTAGCATATAATATAAACCGTATTCAACCTGACAGGCAATATAACTATTCTTACATCCTAAGTCCCCTACCCTCCCCCCCTCCACCCTAACCCCGTCCCTTTAAATCATTGCACATATCACACACCATGTCACATTTTGAATCCTTTTTTTCGAGACAACCCCTTACGATCCCTGTTTAAAGTACCAACTCAGAGGGTCAAGGGCGCGTAGGCAGACGCATTCTTTCTCTCATAAGAGCCTCCGAAGCCAAGCCCGGGTGCTCTATCCAGCCACCCCACACATTCTCAAACTGCATGTGTTGACCTCTTTTCGCATATATGTTCTGTTCCATCATAACAATAAAGTTAACCTTATTAATCAGTTCTTGTCTAACTGGCGCTTTGTCATCTAACCAGTGGGCCGCAATGAGCTTTCTGGCAGCATATAGGATTCTGGCTATGGTCAGCTTTCCCCACTCATCAACCGCGATATCCTCCATGCACCCCAATACACACGTCAGCGGGTTCCTTATAAGATCCACTCCCATTACCTCCTGTGTCAAATTAAGTGTTTGTACCCAAAAGTTCTGTAGGGCAGGGCAGGACCACATCATATGTAGGAGATCTGCCCCATCCTCAGAGCAGCGCGGACAGCAGGAATCCCTCCTCAGGCCCGCCCTCTTCATCCAGACCGGAGTCCTGTATACCCTATGTGTTAGGTAGAGTTGTGAGACTCTCCTGGCTTCACTCATAGAGACCTTGGGGATGAATTGTAATACGCTCTCCCACTGAGAGTCTGAGATTGGTCCCACATCCTCTTCCCATTTTTCTCTGGACTTAGCCGGGTGCCGTACCAGGAATGAATCCAAAAAACCCCTATATACGAGGGAGATGAAACCCTTAGTGCCCCTTAGTGACCCTATAAGATTCACCATCGCATCTGATTGCACCACTATTCTTGATGTTTTAAGCTGTCGATTGATTGCATGCCGCAGCTGCAAATATTGAAAAAAGAGGGATTGACTCAGAGGGAACTCCTCCCTGATCTCCTCAAAAGTCTTAAGCATGCCGCCAACCAACAGCTGTGACACAAACCATATCCCGACCCTTCTCCATTGAGCAAATCCCCTCAGACGCATTAACTCCCCCAGTCTCGGGTCAAACCAAACCGACGAGAAGCGCGTGAGCTCCGTAATGCCCCTCCATTGTCTAACTCTTTGCCAAATCTTGTCCACCATAGCGATCGTCGGGAGCCTTCTAGGGTTCACCCGGAACCTACCAGCCTCTAAACTAGCAAGCAACGGACCTCTGCCCACTATAAACTCAATGAGCTTCCCAGCCGACGTAGATTGGGTAGGCTCCCCCCACCCCACCATATGCTGACATTGGGATGACACATAATAAACCCACGGGTTCGGGATTGCCAGGCCCCCCTCCTCTTTTGACCTCTGTAGATGTTCAAGTTTAATGCGTGCCCTACTACCCTTCCAGATCAAGTCCCGGAAAAGAGAATCAATCCGGTAGAATTTATTTTGCGCCAACCAGACAGGCGTATTATGGAGTATATATAGGAGTTGGGGCATGAGGATCATTTTTAATAAATTTGCTCTACCCGCCACAGACAGGAATAGTTTCTTCCACGCTGCAATTTTTTGTTGAAACTTGTTGATAAGGGGGGTAAGATTGAGAGCGTTCATATTCCTCCAATTTAGCAGAGATCACAATGCCCAAATATTTAAACTCACTAACCACCCTCAAAGGGGTCCCAGGATCTAGCACTAGGGGAGCAGCAGAGTCCACGGGAAGCAACACGGATTTATCCCAGTTGATAGTCAGTCCAGAAATAGAGCCGAATTTACTAATAACTGCCATAGCCGAACTCAGGGAGTCGCTCGGGTCAGCCAGAAACAGTAGCACATCATCCGCATATAAGGCCACTTTCTCTACGTGGGAGCCATATTGGAATCCCCGAATATCTGTGGTACCACGTATCTTTGCAGCTAACGGTTCTAAAGCGATCGCAAACAGCAGGGGGGACAGGGGGCACCCCTGCCTCGTTCCCCTATGTAGGGAGAAACTCTCAGACAGCAGACCATTAACCCGTATTTTAGCACTAGGGATGTATATAGCAAACGTACCCAACCCACAAACAGATCACCAAATCCCATGGTTTTCATTACCGCCCACAAATAACTCCACTCCACACTGTCGAACGCCTTAGCGGCATCCAGGGAAACTATTACTCTCTGTCCCACATTATCCGCCCTCGCCTGCATGTTTAAGTATAATCGCCGGAATTTATAGCTGTGGATTTATTGGGCATAAACCCTGACTGGTCTTGGTGAATTAGGGATTCGATGACCTTGTTAAGTCGGTTCGCCAGCATTTTGGCCAATAACTTAATGTCAGTGGTCAACAAAGAGATCGGACGATATGAAGCTGGGTCCGTCAAATCTTTTCCCTGCTTTGGTAGGACAATTATCGCCTCTCGCATGGACCGGGGCAGCTCTCCCCCCGCCAAACTCGCAGTGTAAACCTCCATCAACTTGGGAAGCAACACCTCTTTGTATTTTTTGTAGACTTCTCCTGGGATACCGTCCCCCCCTGGGGCCTTGTCACTAGGTACAGAGGCCAGAGCGGCCTCAAGTTCCTCCATATCAAAGGGCTCCTCAAGAAGCCTCTGCTCCGCCAATGAGAGTCGTGGAAGCCGCACCCCCACTAAAAAGTTATCAATTTCCTCCTCCGATGGCTGCACATGTGACTGGTACAGATTTGAGTAAAATCCCATCATTACCTCCAGTATGGCCCTACTGCCTGTATGCTCACATCCGTCTTTCCCCTTTAATTTAGTGATATACGCCGATTCCCTTTGGGCCGCCACCACCCTGGACAGAAGGTGACCCGCTCTCTCTCCCTCCTCGAAAAACTTCATCGTGCAGAACAGCCTTTTCCTCTCCGCAGTTTTCATAGTCATATTACAAACCTCTCTCTGCGCTGATCTCAAACGTTCTTGGGCCTCAGGGGTTTGCTCCTCAATTAGTGCCGCCTCTGCTCCCTCTAATGACCTAATCAACTCCTGGTCTCTCCTGCCCGTTTTGGTTTTAACTTGCGATATGTTTTTAATGCACAACCCTCTGAAGTAAGCCTTCATGGCTTCCCATACCATCAATACCGAAGCCGAGCCCATATTAATTTTAAAGAATTCTGTCAGGTCATCCCCCACATGGCCGTCCAGATCAATCAGCTGGAGCCAGAACGGATTTAGCCTCCACAGGGGTCTCCTGGAAAACTCAGAGCCCTGCCCCTGAAGCACCACACACATAGGCGAGTGATCCGACAGAGTTCTAGCCAAATAAGTTACCTCACCCACTAGACTTAGCATCGGACCATTCCCCAGGGCCAGATCAATCCTGGACAGCGAGGCAGAGGCGTGAGAGAAGCAGGAGTACTTATAAATTCCGGGGTGATGGTTCTCCATATGTCTATTAGTGCAGTCTCCTTCAGAACCGCCCCAAAGGGGGTGCAATTACCACCCAGTCTCAGTGCCTCCCGACCACCTCTGTCCCAATGGGCATCAGGAACATTGTTGAAGTCACCAATTATCAGAAAGGGAACCCCCGGGAAATCGCCCACTACCTCCATGACCTTGTGCAGCACTTTCCCACAATACAGCGGAGGGATATATATCGAGATCAGTAGCATCAGTATACCAGACAATTTACATAGCAAGCATACGAACCGTCCCAGCGGGTCTATAATCACTTTACACTGTTCAAAAGGTATACCTGTGCGAACAAGAACACTGACCCCCCGTGAGTATGTGGAATATGTTGCATGATACCCCGCCTGCAGCCATCTTTTTTTAAGAAGATGCGTTCTACTCTTTATCAAGTGGGTTTCTTGCAAGCATATGACTGCAGGTTTGGCATCAAGCAAGAAAGTAAACATTGCCTGTCTTTTTACTCCGGACGCCAACCCTCTAACGTTCCAACTTATTATTTTTATTTTATCCGCCATTACCCTGCAACCCCAAATACCGTGTCATCCATTTCCTCATTTGTGAATTAGTAAGGCTGTCTCCCCTCGAACCTGTGTGACATAGACAATAGTTTAACATTCCCCCCTCCCACCCCACCCTCCACCCCCCCTCACACAATACCCCAACTTCACCCAACTCAAGCTTTCCATCTCCTCCAGGTGTCACGGAGGAGAGGGCGTACTTTATCCGATTCAGAGTATCCACTTCACCGAAGCAAACCCGCTTTACTCCCCAAACTCTGGGAGTAGCATATGGCTAGTGATTGCAGCCAAACAATACTCAACAGTTAACCATAAAACATTCACATTTAGCTTTCTGTTAAATACATTTAACATGTCCAGAACACATGAACTAGAAAAAGGTAGGAAAATTTCTCCCCCTCCCCCTCCAATGCACAGCAAGATTATTTCCCAAAATGAGAGGGAGGGTCTTCCTCCTGAGAAAAAGGTATTCAGGAGGGAAGAGCGGATATATGTAAGATCCGGTCCCGATTAAAGGACAAGACCCGTCCCGATTAAAGGACAAGTCAGCTCAGTCAGCCAGCGGAGTCCTTAGAATTTGCCTTGCTGAGACGCGTCTCGTTGCTATCCATCCAGTTAAGGGCCTCCTTTGCATCCGGGAAGAAATGGACAGTGTCCCCGTCTACCACTCTCAGTTTAGCCGGATATATCATTGAGTACGGCACACCCAGGGCTCTCAACCTCTTCTTAATGTCAACGAATTTGGCCCTCTGCTTTTGAACCTCCATAGAGAAGTCCAGGTAAATGGAAATCCTGGAGCCGTTGATTTTCAGGTCTGGATGATTCTTGGAAAAGCGAAGAATAGCATCCCTGTCCCGATAATGCAGAACCTTGACAAGCACTTGTCTTGGAGGACGGCCAGGGGGGAGGGGGAATGCGGGGACACGGTGAGCTCTTTCCACGGCATATAAACGGGACAGGTTGTTCTGGCCAATAGTGTTCATCAGCCACTGTTCAAAGAACTCGGTGGGTGCAGAGCCTTCCGTTTTTTCCGGCACCCCAATAATCCGCACATTATTACGTCTTGACCTATTCTCTAGGTCATCAGTCTTTGCCTGCACAGCTGACATTGCAGTGACCATACGCTGATGCTGCTTGTCAGATTTTGCAATAGTATCTTCCACAGTGCTAATACGTTTCTCAGCTTCCCCCATCCTCTCCTTAGTGACATGCATGGAGTGCTGTAACTTAGACATGCTGGCCTGCAGGACCCCAAGCTGTGCTGCCACCTCAGTAATAGTAGTGTGAGAGTGCATTGCCAGCTTGAACAAGTCTTTTAATGTGGGCTCCTCTGGGATCACCATCCCCCCCACTTGCCGCTTACATTCCTCCATCTCACCTCTCTCCCATTTCATAGTTCCTTGGTCTTCCTCCCGGCTTTCACAGTCACTCTCCTCACCATCCTCCACACCAGATTCCTCTGGCTCCTCTGCACTCCCCGCAAGTCCCCTCTGACCTCTACCTGCACTTGCCGGACACAGCTTATCTTCCTCCAGCCTGGCGAACCTCCGCAGTTTAGACACTGCATCTGACCTGCTGGGGATTCCCCCATCTTCCTCCGGGCCCGCCATCAATACATCTTCTCCACCGGCGCCATCTTGTGCCTTCTTCTCCGACTGGCCTGCTGGCCTTTTGCTTCCTTTCTTCCCAGCCATTTGCTTGTGCACTCCTGATTTACAGAGCCTGTGGTCAGGGTCAACACCCTCTCCAAGGAATGTGAATTTAACAGCTAAATAGTGGCTGCAATCTATCAAACTGTCATATATCCAGCGGGAGCTCCTGCTGCACGCGTCTGATCACATCTCCCTCAGGCCACGCCCCCCAGACACAGAATCTTTAAATTTATCAAAAACCTCAATGCCCAAAGCATCTTTGAGTTTACTTTCAGTGTCCAAAATAGCTGAATTGAGTGCAGTAATCTCAGCCTGTAAAAATGCCATGTTGAGTAGGAGAATATCCATACCATATTTATTAGATAAAGCAAAACATTTTTCACAAAAAATATCATTGTCAGAAAATAGGTTTGGTCAAATGTTAGATCTCAGGCCTCTGGGGATTTTTCTGTTTTTGAAATATTCCCTGAGAGTGGTGAGATGTAGTTGAAGAGTGATGATACGTTTAGATTCAAGACTATACTTGCGTTTTAAGTCAGCTGGTGAAGGTGCATTCAGGAAATTAGCATCTCCCTCTATGGTTCCTAGGATCCTTTCTTCATCCTCCATGGTATAACTGAAGACATCGGGCAAAGAGTTAATGCCACTGGATGTGGCCATGATATCAGGAAAGCAGGTGCACGCTGATCCCAGTGAGGAAATAACAAAAAAAAAAATATTGAAAAGCAGCACCAAAATAATAGTGA
Organism: Oophaga sylvatica; assembly: GCA_033576555.1. Lineage (NCBI taxonomy): Eukaryota > Metazoa > Chordata > Amphibia > Anura > Dendrobatidae > Oophaga > Oophaga sylvatica. The sequence goes on from JARQOD010000009.1 coordinate 35,365,974, forward strand.
GGGTGCAAAAAATCCTTCCAGGTATACAGTGCCTACAAGTAGTATTCAACCCCCTGCAGATTTAGCTGGTTGACACATGCGAAATTAACTTGGCATTGTGACATTTGTACTGTAGATCAGCCTGGAAGTGGGAAATGCACTGCAGCAAAAATTTTTGTTTTATTTTATTTTTTATTTTTTTTTAAAAACGTTAAAAGTTAATTCAGAGTGTCATTTATTATTCAACCCCTCAAACCACAAGAATTCTGTTTGGTCCCCCTAAAGTATTAAGAAGTAGTTCAGGCACCAAGAATAATGAGCTTCACATGTGTGGATTAATGATCTCTTTTGCCAGCCTTTTCTGACTATTTAAGACCCTCCCCAAACTTTTGAACAGCACTCATACATGGTCAACATGGGAAAGACAAAGGAGCATTCCAAGGCCATCAGAGACAAGATCGTGGAGGGTCACAAGGCTGGCAAGGGGTACAAAACCCTTTCCAAGGAGTTGATCCTACCTGTCTCCACTGTTGGAGATCATCCGTAAGTGGAAGGCTTATGGAACTACTGTTAGCCTTCCACGACCTGGACAGCCTTTGAAAGTTTCCTCCCGTGCCGAGGCCAGGCTTGTCCGAAGAGTCAAGGCTAACCCAAGGACAACAAGGAAGGAGCTCCGGGAAGATCTCATGGCAGTGGGGACATTGGTTTCAGTCAATACCATAAGTAACGTACTCCACCGCAATGGTCTCCGTTCCAGACGAGCCCTTAAGGTACCTTTACTTTCAAAGCGTCATGTCAAGGCTCGTCTACAGTTTGCTCATGATCACTTAGAGGACTCTGAGACAGACTGGTTCAAGGTTCTATGGTCTGATGAGACCAAGATCGAGATCTTTGGTGCCAACCACACACGTGACGTTTGGAGACTGGATGGCACTGCATACGACCCCAAGAATACCATCCCTACAGTCAAGCATGGTGGTGGCAGCATCATGCTGTGGGGCTGTTTCTCAGCCAAGGGCCTGGCCATCTGGTCCGCATCCATGGGAGGATGGATAGCACGGCCTACCTGGAGATTTCGGCCAAGAACCTCCGCTCCTCCATCAAGGATCTTAAGATGGGTCGTAATTTCATCTTCCAACAAGACAACGACCCAAAGCACACAGCCAAGAAAACCAAGGCCTGGTTCAATAGGGAAAAAGTCAAGGTGTTGGAGTGGCCTAGTCAGTCTGCTGACCTTAACCCAATTGAAAACTTGTGGAAGGAGCTCAAGATTAAAGTCCACATGAGACACCCAAAGAACCTAGATAACTTGGAGAAGATCTGCATGGAGGAGTGGGCCAAGATAACTCCACAAACCTGTGCCGGCCTGATCAGGTCTTATAAAAGACGATTATTAGCTGTAATTGCAAACAAGGGTTATTCCACGAAATATTAAACATAGGGGTTGTATAATAATTGACCCACACTTTTATGTTTAAAATTTATTAAAATTCAACTGAGCAACATAACTTTTTGTTTTGTAAGATTTATGCTTCTGTTAATAAATCCTACTCTCGTTTGCAGTTTGAAGGCTCTAACTTATTTGCATCTTATCAAACCAGCTAAATCTGCAGGGGGTTGAATACTACTTGAAGGCACTGTATACCAAACCTCATGATATGATCCAAAAAATTAAGGCAGCACTCCAAGATGTACAGTCATGGCCAAAAGTTTTGAGAATGACACAAATATTAATTTTTACAAAGTCTACTGCTTCACTTTTTCTAATGGCAATTTGCATATACTCCAGAATGTTATAAAGAGTGATCAGCATAACAGGAATTACTTGCAAAGTCAATATTTGGCTAGAAAATGAACTTTATCCCCCAAAACACATTTCAACATCATTGCAGCCCTGCCTTAAAAGGACCAGCTAACCTCTTTTCAGTGATTGCTCCATTAACACAGGTGTGGGTGTTGATGAGGACATGGCTGGAGATCAATCTGTCATGATTAAGTAAAAATGACACCACTGGACACTTTAAAAGGAGGCTGGTGCTTGGCATCATTGTTTCTCTTCTGTTAACCATGGTTATCTCTAAAGAAACACGTGCAGTCATCATTGCAATGCACAAAAATGGCCTAACAGAGAAGAGTATCGCAGCTAGAAAGATTGCACCTCAGTCAAAAATCTATCGCATCATCAAAAACTTCAAGTAGAGAGGTTCCATTGTTGCCAAAAAGGCTCCAGGGGGCCCAAGAAAGACCAGCAAGCGCCAGGACCGTCTCTTAAAAGTGTTTAAGCTGCGGGATCGGTCTACCAGCAGTGCAGAGCTTGCTCAGGAATGGCAGCAGGCAGGTGTGAGTGCATCTGCACGCACTGTGAGGCGGAGACTCTTGGAGCAAGGCCTGGTCTCAAGGAGGGCAGCAAAGAAGCCACTTCTCTCCAGAAAAAACATCATGGACAGACTGATATTCTGCAAAAGGTACAGGCAGTGGACTGCTGAGGACTGAGGTAAAGTTATTTTCTCTGATGAATCCCCTTTTCGATTGTTTGGGACATCAGGAAAATCCCTCATTTAGAGAAGACAAGGTGAGCGCTACCACCAGTCTTGTCTCATGCCAACTGTTAAGCATCCTGAAACCATTCATGTGTGGGGTTGCTTCTCAGCCAAGGGAATCGGCTCTCTCACAGTCTTGCCTAAAAACACAGCCATGAATAAAGAATGGTACCAGAATGTCCTCCAAGAGCAACTTCTCCCAACCCTCCAAGATCAGTTTGGCGATCAACAATGCCTTTTCCAGCATGATGGAGCACCTTGCCATAAAGCAAAGGTGATAACTAAATGGCTCAGGGAACAAAACATAGAGATTTTGTGTCCATGGCCTGGAAACTCCCCAGATCTTAATCCCATTGAGAACTTGTGGTCAGTCATCAAGAGACGGGTGGACAAACAAAAACCTAAAAATTCTGACAAAATGAAAGCATTGATTGTGCAAGAATGGACTGCTATCAGTCAGGATTTGGTCCAGAAGTTGATTGAGAGCATGCCAGGGAGAATTGCAGAGGTCCTGAAGAAGAAGGGTCAACACTGCAAATATTGACTTGCTGCATTAACTCATTCTAACTGTCAATATAAGCTTTTGTTACTCATATGTTTGCAATTATTATATTTCTGTCTGTGATAAAAACATCTGTCAAACACACATAAAAACCAGAGGGCAGCAGATCATGTGAAAATATAATATTTGTGTCATTCTCAAAACTTTTGGCCATGACTGTAAGAAATGGGTGGTTTACTAGCCCATATGCGATGTTTCGGTCCTAGATGTGGACCTTTTTGAAGCAGTTATAAAGTGCAAATGCATACATATATATAGTGAATAGACCACTTAAGGCAATAAATGAGAATCAGTGAATTGTAGAACTTACAAAAGATACAGAAAGTTCACAGCATAATGAGTCACTGAAATAATGTGCAAATAAGATGCAGCTTCATAAATTACAAATCATCTTAGATAAGAGTCACAGTGTAAATAAAAAAACCCATACAATTGACAATTAGTGGCAGCTGTGAATGGTGTTTGGAAGCATGAATAACCCCATGTGCATGATAGAATCAAGCAGATATGCAGCATTTCTGGAGGTATACAAACCATGAAGTAACTATGTCATTAGAGACAATGCATCCACTCATGCGTAGATGGGAAATGTAGTTCTAAGCACATCGCCATCTTGAATAGCATTAAAGTATACCGCCTAAGAGGGCACAGAAAGCACAATCCAGAGAGCAGGAAAAAAAATGAGAAACACCTGTGATATATAATGACTGTTCATCCAGACAGAAGAATATATAATAACAAAAAAACTATAATCTATATTGCAGACGTCCAGGCAGAGAAAATACCTCAGTGGAGGTTATATATAGAACATATCAAAAACTGGAAGAAATCCAATTCTGTTCTAGTTGAGAGAGACTGAGGGACTAACCCAATAGTGTCGGGAGCACCCCCCATTAGCTGGGATGGGTCACCCAAGATACAAATGGAAGGTGGGAGATCCCCCCTTTTTTCAAGAGAGGTCTCGACCATCAACCAAAGGGTATGATCATCCCCAGTGAGTGACTGAATGAATATAAATGTATAAGCCGAGGGTGCTGTCAAATTCTTTATTATAGTGTAAGCTTTTCAGGGGATATAGCTCTGGGATCGCCGTCCGGGTAGACGGAGTGGCACGGAAACAGTTCATTCACAGACAGCAGTTCTGGTAAAAACTGGCCGCAACCAGTTTTATTAAAGTCCACAGCAAACAGAACATAATCAAAACCAAATCATAAACATAAGCCCTAGGCTTGTCCAGCCACTTACTACACTTAGGCTACTTTCACACATCAGGCTTTTTGAATCAGGCGCGGTCCGGTGTCGCGCCGGATGCGGCAATGAAATAAAAAACCTGATACGCCGGATCCGTTTTTCTGCCTGATCCGTTTAGCGGATCAGGCAGAAAACCTGATCCGGCGCATCAGTTTAATCCGTTTTTTGACGGATTACGACGGATCCGGTTTTCAATCACGCCCCTTTCATTTCAAAATCTGATTGGCTATTGTAAATCCTATATATACAGTGTTCCTACAGACCATCTTTGACAGGTTGTAGAGGAGCATTTTTGAGAGAAGAGCAAGTGACTGATGAAGATGGAGGCGATTATTGGTAATATTTTCAGGAATCTCGTGGATTTCACAGCGGAGGCGAATCGCTTGAGGTTTATTGTTATGGAGAAGGAGAGAAGGATCGAGCAGAGCCTAAAGCGTCAGCGACAGCGCCGCCGTCGTATGTGGATACACCCCATCACGGCACAGCGACTAACCCGTGGAGTCTATTCAACACTCAATATGGAGTTAAGAGAGAATCCACATAAATTTTTTTCTTATCTTCGTATGAAGAAGGCAACCTTTGACATGTTGGTGGAGCGGATTGAAGACCAGATCAGGAGATGTGACACGTACTGCCGGTATTCGATTTCTCCGTCGGAGCGTCTCATAGTGACAATAAGGTAAGCTATTATTTTTGAATGTGCTTGCTTGCACACACTTGTATTGTTGTTTTGTATTCTAGGACTAAAGGCAACAGAAGGATTCCAGTGCAATAAAAACTGGTCAAAAACTTGTGTGTGCTTATTTCATTCAATTGCATATTTTTGTGTATCTTTGTGGGTACTGTTTAATACAATGTGGTTATTGTTATATTATATTTTTGCAAACTTTTATGCTATGTGGGTAGTGCCATGTTCTGTTTTGGCGTACTTTTAATAGTTAGGGTAGTGCTATGTTCTTTTTTGGCATAATGTAATACAATGTGGCTATTGCTCTATTCTGTTTTGGCGTAATTTTAACCCTTCAAGACCCAGCCTATTTTGACCTTAAAGACCTTGCCATTTTTTGCAATTCTGACCAGTGTCCCTTTATGAGGTAATAACTCAGGAACGCTTCAACGGATCCTAGCGATTCTGAGACTGTTTTTTCGTGACATATTGGGCTTCATGTTAGTGGTAAATTTAGGTCGATAATTTTTGCGTTTATTTGTGAAAAAAATGGAAATTTGGCGAAAATTCTGAAAATTTTGTAATTTTCAAATTTTTAATTTTTATTCTGTTAAACCAGAGAGTTATGTGGCACAAAATAGTTAATAAATAACATTTCCCACATGTCTACTTTACATCAGCACAATTTTGGGAACAACATTTTTTTTTGTTAGGAAGTTATAAGGGTTAAAAGTTGACCAGCGATTTCTCATTTTTACAGCAAAATTTACAAAACCATTTTTTTTAGGGACCACCTCACATTTGAAGTCACTTTGAGGGGTCTATATGGCAGAAAATACCCAAAAGTGACACCTTTATAAAAACTGCACCCCTCAAGCTACTCAAAACTACATTCAAGAAGATTATTAACCCTTCAGGTGCTTCACAGGAACTAAAGCAACGTGGAAGGAAAAAATGGACATTTTAATTTTTCCAACAAAAATTTTCTTTTAGCATCAATTTTTTTCATTTTTACATGGGCATCAGGATAAAATGGATCCTAAAATTTGTTGGGCAATTTCTCCTGAGTACACAGATACCTCATATGTGGTCATAAACCACTGTATGGGCGCACGGCAGGGCTCAGAAGGGAAGGAGCGCCATTTGACTTTTTGAATGGAAAATATGCTGGAATATTTAGCGGTTGCCATGTCGCATTTGGAGAGTTCCTGTGTGCCTAAACATTGGAGCTCCCCCACAAGTGACCCCATTTTGGAAACTAGACCCCCTAAGGAACTTATCTAGATGCATAGTGATCACTTTGAACCCCCAGGTGCTTCACAAATTGATCTGTAAAAAAAAGAAAGTACTTTTTTTTCACAAAAATTTTCTTTTAGCCTCAGTTTTTTCATTTTCACATGGGCAACAGTATAAATTGGATCCTAAAATTTGTTGGGCAATTTCTCCTGAGTACACAGATACCTCATATGTGGTCATAAACCACTGTTTGGGCGCACGGCAGGGCTCAGAAGGGAAGGAGCGCCATTTGACTTTTGAATGGAAAATATGCTGGAATATTTAGCGATTGCCATGTCGCATTTGGAGAGTCCCTGTGTGCCTAAACATTGGAGCTCCCCCACAAGTGACCCCATTTTGGAAACTAGACCCCCTAAGGAACTTATCTAGATGCATAGTGAGCACTTTGAACTCCCAGGTGCTTCACAAATTGATCCGTAAATAAAAGAAAGTACTTTTTTTTCACAAAAATTTTCTTTTAGCCTCAGTTATTTTCATTTTCACATGGGCAACAGTATAAATTGGATCCTAAAATTTGTTGGGCAATTTCTCCTGAGTACACAGATACCTCATATGTGGTCATAAACCACTGTTTGGGCGCACGGCAGGGCTCAGAAGGGAAGGAGCGCCATTTGACTTTTTGAATGGAAAATATGCTGGAATATTTAGCGGTTGCTATGTCGCATTTGGAGAGTCCCTGTGTGCCTAAACATTGGAGCTCCCCACAAGTGACCCCATTTTGGAAACTAGACCCCCTAAGGAACTTATCTAGATGCATAGTGAGCACTTTGAACCCCAGGTGCTTCACAAATTGATCCGTAAATAAAAGAAAGTACTTTTTTTTCACAAAAATTTTCTTTTAGCCTCAGTTATTTTCATTTTCACATGGGCAACAGTATAAATTGGATCCTAAAATTTGTTGGGCAATTTCTCCTGAGTACACAGATAACTCATATGTGGTCATAAACCACTGTTTGGGCGCACTGCAGGGCTCAGAAGGGAAGGAGCGCCATTTGACTTTTTGAATGGAAAATATGCTGGAATATTTAGCGGTTGCTATGTCGCATTTGGAGAGTCCCTGTGTGCCTAAACATTGGAGCTCCCCCACAAGTGACCCCATTTTGGAAACTAGACCCCTAAGGAACTTATCTAGATGCATAGTGAGCACTTTGAACCCCCAGGTGCTTCACAAATTGATCCGTAAATAAAAGAAAGTACTTTTTTTTCACAAAAATTTTCTTTTAGCCTCAGTTATTTTCATTTTCACATGGGAAACAGTATAAATTGGATCCTAAAATTTGTTGGGCAATTTCTCCTGAGTACACAGATACCTCATATGTGGTCATAAACCACTGTTTGGGCGCACTGCAGGGCTCAGAAGGGAAGGAGCGCCATTGACTTTTTGAATGGAAAATATGCTGGAATATTTAGCGGTTGCCATGTCGCATTTGGAGAGTTCCTGTGTGCCTAAACATTGGAGCTCCCCACAAGTGACCCCATTTTGGAAACTAGACGCCCTAAGGAACTTATCTAGATGCATAGTGAGCACTTTGAACCCCCAGGTGCTTCACAGAAGTTTATAACGCAGAGCCGCGAAAATAAAAAATCATTTTTTTTCTCAAAAAATGATTTTTTAGCCCACTGTTTTTTATTTTCACAATGGTTACAGGAGAAATTGGACCCCAAAAGTTGTTGTCCAGTTTCTCCTGAGTACGCTAGTACCCCATATGTGGGGGGAACCACTGTTTGGGCACACGTCAGGGCTCGGAAGGGATGTAGTGACGCTTTGAAATGCCGACTTGATGGAATGGTCTGCGGGCATCTTGTTACGTTTGCAGAGCCCCTGATGTGCCTAAACAGTAGAAACTCCCACAAGTGACCCCATTTTGGAAACTAGACCCGGCAAAGAACTTATCTAGATGTGTGGTGAGCACTTTGAACCCCCAAGGGCTACACAGAAGTTTATAACGCCCGGGCATGAAAATAAAAAAATCATATTTTTTCCACAATCAGGATCTTTTAGTCCCCAATTTTTTATTTTCCCAAGGTAACATGAGAAATTAGACCCCAAAAGTTGTTGTCCAATTTGTCCTGAGTATGCTGATATCCCATATGTGGGAGAAAACTACTGTATGGGCACACGTCGGGGCTCGGATGGGAAGTAGTGACGTTTTGAAATGCCCACTTGATGGAATGGTCTTCGGGCGTCATGTTACGTTTGCAGAGTCCTTGATGTGCCTAAACAGTAGAAACTCCACACAAGTGACCCCATTTTGGAAACTAGATCCCCCAAGGAACTCCTATAGATGTGTGATAAGCACTTTGAATCTCCAAGTCCTTCACAGAAGTTTATAACGCAGAGCCGTGAAAATATAATATCATTTTTTTTCCACAAAAATAATTTTTAGTCCCCAATTTTTTTTCCCAATGTTAACAGAGAAATTAGAACCCCCAAAGTTGTTGTGCAATTTTTCCCGAGTACGCTGATACCCCATATGTGGGGATAAACCACTGTTTGGGCATACGTCGGGGCTTGGAATAAAGGGAGCACTGTTTGACTTTTTGAACGCAAAATTTGCAGGAATCAATGGTGGCGCCATGTCGCGTATGGAGACCCCCTGATGTGCCTAAATAGTGGAAACCCCTCAATTCTAACTCCAACCCTAACCCCAACACACCCCTAACCCCAACCCTAACCCCTACACACACCTAACCCTAATACAAACCCTAATCATAACCCTAACCCCAACACACCCCTAACCCTAATCCCAACTCTAACCATAAACCTAACTACAAGCCTAACCCTAATTCCAACCCTAACCCTAATTCCAACCCTAACCCTAATTCCAACCCTAACCCAAATTCCAACCCTAACCGTAATTCTAACCTTAACCCTAATGCTAACCCTAACCCTAGTTCTAACCCTAAGGCTGGGTTCATATTGCGTTTTACCAGCCCGTTCAACACGTAGCGGTGACCGGCTGGTAACGGTATAGCATAACGCGATCGCCTATGATGCTAGATACCCGCGATCGCAGCAAAATCCGCCGCGGATCGCAGCAAATCAGCAGCGAATCCGCCGCGAGATCAGCAGCGAAATCCGCCGCGGATCAGCAGCGAAATCAGCCGCGGATCAGCAGCGAAATCAGCCGCGGATCAGAGCGAAATCAGCCGCGGATCAGCAGCGAAATCGCCGCGGATCAGCAGCGAAATCCGCCGCGGATCAGCAGCGAAATCACCGCGGATCAGCAGCGAAATCAGCCGCGGATCAGCAGCGAAATCCGCTGCGACGCGCGGATCAGCAGCGAAATCAGCCGCGGATCAGCAGCGAAATCCGCTGCGGATCCGCAGCGAATCAGCAGCAAAATCAGTCGTGGATCAGCAGCGAAATCCGCCGCGAATCAGCAGCGAAATCCGCAGCGAATCAGCAGCGAAATCAGCCGCGGATCCGCCGCGGATCAGCAGCGAAATCCGCCGCGGATCAGCAGCGAAATCCGCCGCGGATCAGCAGCGAAATTCCGCCGCGGGTCAGCAGCGAAATCCGCCGCGGATCAGCAGCGAAATCAGCCCGGACAGCAGCGAAATCAGCCGCGGATCAGCAGCGAAATCAGCCGCGGATCAGTAGCGAAATCAGCCGCGGATCAGCAGCGAAATCAGCCGCGGATCAGCAGCGAAATCCGCTGCGGATCCGCAGCGAATCAGCAGCAAAATCAGTCGCGGATCAGCAGCGAAATCCGCCGCGGATCAGCAGCAAAATCAGCCGCGGATCCGCAGCGAATCAGCAGCGAAATCCGCCGCGGATCAGCAGCGAAATCAGCCGCGATCAGCAGCGAAATCAGCCGCGGATCAGCAGCGAAATCAGCCGCGGATCAGCAGCGAAATCCGCTGCGGATCCGCAGCGAATCAGCAGCAAAATCAGTCGTGGATCAGCAGCGAAATCCGCCGCGGATCCGCAGCGAAATCCGCAGCGGATCAGCAGCGAAATCCGCCGTGAATCAGCAGCGAAATCCGCCGCGAATCAGCAGCGAAATCAGCCGCGGATCCGCCGCGGATCAGCAGCGAAATCCGCCGCGGATCAGCAGCGAAATCCGCTGCGGATTTGCAGCGAAATCAGTCGCGGATCCGCAGCGAAATCAGTCGCGGATCCGCAGCGAAATCAGTTGCGGATCCGCAGCGAAATCAGTTGCGGATCAGCAGCGAAATCCGCCACGGATCCGCAGCGAAATCCGCCGCGGATCCGCAGCGAAATCCGCCACAGTTGTGGATTTTGCTGCGGATCCGCGGCGTATTTTGCTGCGGATCCGCGGCGGATTTCGCTGCTGATCTGCGGCGGATATCGCTGCGCATCCGCGGCTGATTTCGCTGCTGATCCGCCGCGGATCAGCAGCGAAATCCGCCGCGGATCCGCAGCAAAATCCGCAACGTGTGCACAGGGCCTAATAGGAAAAAAAAAAAAAAAAAAATCTTTATTTTTTTTATTTGTCCCTACCTATGATAAAGGGGGGGTTCATTTACTTTTTTTTATTTTGATCACTGTGACAGTTTATCACAGTGATCAAAATAAATTTTTGGACACTGGGGGGCGCACTGCGCATGCGCCCGCCATTTTCCAAGATGGCGGCGCCCATGAAGAGGCCCGGGCGGACGCCGGGACCGATCCAGGGACATCGGTGGATCGGGAGAGGTGAGTAGGGTGGTCGGAAGATTAGGGGGGGGGATCGGAAGGTGGGGCACCGGAGCAAAGGAGGAGGGGAGCTGTTAGTGACGGCGGTGACCGATCGCTGCCATCTTTCGGTGGCCGATCGCCGCCGTGACTACGTGTGGGGGGGTCAGGTCTCGGTGTCCAGCCATGGCAGATGCTATTGCAGCATCGCCATGGCTGGATTGTAATATTTCACCAATTAAATTCGTGAAATATTACAGATTGCTCTGATTGGCTGTTTCACTTTTAACAGCCAATCAGAGCGATCGTGGCCATGGGGGGGTTAAGCCAACCCCCCTGTGGTGAAGCACAAAGGGTCCTGTAACTGCGGGTCGGGTGACCTTTGAGTGACCCCGGTCTCCCGGCCCGCAGGAACGCGATCCTTTCATGACGCAGGGTATGCGTCATAGGTCGGATTGGCACCGACTTTCATGACGCATACGCTGTGTCAAAGGTCGGGAAGGGGTTAATAGTTGGTGGGTAGTGCAATGTTCTTTTTTGGGATACTTGTAAACTATGTCATTATTGTTTTATACTATGTGGGTAGTGATATATTCTGTCTTTTGACTTTTAAAATTTTTATACCTGAGTTCTGAGCATTGATAAGAGTATTTTTTTTTTTTTAGATTCCTTGCAAGTGGAGAATCACTCTCTTCACTCCATTTCCAATTTCGTTTGGGAATCTCAACCATATCTGGCATAATAAAGCACACATGCCGTGCAATCTGGGACTGTTTGGTCTCGGAATATATGCCTGAACCTACCACCCAGTGGATGGAAATAGCCGATAAATTCCAAAAGATATGCCAATTTCCAAATTGTCTTGGAGCGATTGATGGCAAACATGTCCGAATTGTGAAGCCATCAGGAAGTGGATCACAATATTTCAACTATAAAAAATATTTCTCTGTTGTCTTGATGGCCATCGCCGATGCAGAATATAGCTTCATTGCAGTGGACATAGGGGCATATGGTCGATCAAACGATTCTCAAGTATTCAAAATTTCAGCGATGGGACGTCAACTCTATGGCAACACATTCCATTTCCCAGCCCCTAGGCCGCTGCCTCAAACCACCGGCCCACCTATGCCATATGTGTGTGTTGGTGATGAGGCTTTCCAGCTATCAGAACATTTACTGAAACCATATGCCAGCAGAGGACTTAACCATAGCAAACGTATTTTCAATTACCGGCTCACTAGAGCCAGAAGAATGGTGGAGTGTACATTTGGAATACTTACTGCAAAGTGGCGGGTGCTAATGACAGCCATCAATTTGAAAACGGACACTGTTGATGAAGTAATAAAAGCCTGTGTGGTACTCCACAATGTTGTGATCTCAAAAGAACAATTGTCCATTGAGGACCACCATCAACAAACGAGTTTACATGATTACCAGGATAATACTAATAGAAGTTCTGTTGCTGTTTCTAGGATGAGGGACAGATTTGCCCAGTACTTTATTTCAGCCGAAGGACAGGTAGACTGGCAGGATGACCGTGTGTAATAAATTGTTATCTTTGTGTTTTTCCCTACATATTGCTACTGTTCTTAATCTTTATTACACATGTAACCTTACATAACATTTAACATTTTAAAGAAATGACAGACAAAAAATTGAATCAACCAATGAAACATTTATTTAATAAATTTTGTTAACAAGTTTGTTAAAATTGAATTGAAAAATATATTTTATAAATTTTTGATTTGCATCAAATGACTAGTCTTTATTTTTTTCCAAAAAATCCAGAACATTACAATGTTGTGTAGTGTGTGGTGGACATACTATTGGAGGGGCTGCGGGACAATTCAACCGTGGGAGTGTGTAGAGAGGACTGGGATGCTGGTGGGGAAGGAACAGTAAGAGGTGAAGGGGTGGAAAGGTTAAAGAATGGGAGGACAAGTTGGAGGCTGATTCGGTGATGGGTGGTGGAGTGCAGGGTTGGGCAGGTACTGGAGGAGCAGGTGATATGGTGGGGAATTGGTAGAGGGAAGGAGATTGGTAAGAGGTGGGAGTGTGGTACGGGGTAGATGGTTGGTACGGGGTAGGTGGCTGGTACTGGGAGGTTGTTGGTACTGAATAGGTGACAGGAGTTGTTGAGGGGACTGGAGTTGGTAATGTGGCTCAATTTGGTGAGGTGGCTGAAGTTGGGAAGGTGGCTGAAGTTGGGAAGGTGGCTGAAGTTGGGAAGGTGGCTGAAGTTGGGAAGGTGGCTGGTACTGGGGAGGTTGGTGATAGTGGGGAGGTTGCTGTAACTGTGGAGGTGGCTGATAATGAATAGGAGGGGGAGGAGGCACGCTGACTGGAGGGGGTGGAGGTGGAGGAACAACTGGGTGGATGGAGGATAGGAGAGAACCTGCACTAGAGCAGCGTGGCACGTGTGCATCACAAACATCTGCTGGTCAGCAGATAGCGGATCTATGCGCTCCGCAACCGACCGAAAAAAACTGTGGTTCGGGGATCCTCTTACCTCTGAACGCACAGTTTCCAGAAGTGTCTTCACCTCACCAACTAGTGAGGTTATCTGATTAACGCCTGCGGTAACTTGCTCAGATAGCAACTTAAGACAGTTCTGGAAAGATGCGTTCATGTGTAAGAACTCGGGCGCATAGTTACTTTCCTGACCCCTCTGCCGTTGCCGCCCAGTAGCCGCAGATGTACTAGAGGTGGCAGGGGCAGAAGGGTGGGGTAAAGGAAAATCTATCTGTTGACCAGCAGACTCATGCAATGCACTCGGCCATGCTGCTGCAGCGCTGGTTGAGGGGAAAGAGGGCTCACGGGGGGTGCAGATGGGTCGGGGCGGTCAATGTGTCCCTCGGTGCCGGTCTCCTCAGGGATCGCCTCAGAAGGGCCCAACTCTGCGGGCGCCCGAGTGCTGCTCACCGTGCTGTGGAATAAAGAGAAAAGATACAATTAATAAACTGTATTTAAATGGCCCTGGCTGTGAAAAAAATGTTAGACATACATGTAATTTTTAATATTTACCTTCTGGTGACCATCGTTTCACGCAGGAACGCTAGAGCTCTTTCATATTTATATTTACTCTGGCGTCCTGAAGAACCACTCGGGGCCCGCATTTCTTTGTTGAACTCCTTCTTGAAGCGATCCCTGATAGACCGCCACCGCTTCACAATTCTCTCCCCTGAAACGAGATAGCACAAATTGGTTATTATTTCATACGTACGTGTTTTCAAAACTCCAGTCCTCATGTCACCCATGGGTAATGTTTTCAGTATTTACATAGTGTTGGACCTAATGAAATCCTGAAAACATTACCTCTTGGGGTTCAAGAGGACTGGAGTTGTGGAAACACAGGTTTCAATCCAGCATCCCTACTGAACTGTATATACTTACGCATTTTAGTCTGTGACCGAGCTTCAAGGTCCTCCCAGTATCCAACAAGTTGGTAACAAACTTCATCCCAGAGCCGACGGGTCACTATCTGATCAGAATGGCGGCGGTCCCCCATGTTCCACAGCGGCTCCCGCTCTCTAATCAGATCTATTAATAGATCTATGTCGATCCCCTCCTCTCCGTCTGAGTCGGGAGCACGCTGTGAAGCCTTTAAAAAATATTAAAACAATTAAAAATTTTAATTATTTAAAAACAAAAATAAATTATTTAAAACTAAAAAAAAAAAAAAAAAAAAAAAAAAAGAAAAACTTACAGGTTGAAGACCGCCGCGTTCTTCATGTCGACTCTGGGAGGCAGTGGGAGGACCTCTTGAAGCCACAGGTGCGGAAGACTGCAACAAAATTTTAAAAAAATTTTATTATTTTTTTTGGATGTGTTGTGTAGTGAGATATTGTGTTGTAATGATGGATGCAGGAAACTTACGAATTGCGAGCCCACTCCGGGTATCTGTCCACCACGTCCTTCTTCTGGGAGGTCCTCTTGTTCAGATTCCTGTATTGAAAAAAAAAAAAAAAAAAATTGTAAAAGAATAAAAAATAATTCACAAAATGATTTTGTAAACATATTTTGTGAAAAATACCGTTAAACGCTGCCGATGAGTGAGAGGGCTCCAGAAGAACTACTGTCCTGCCGGCCGTACTCCATTGCTATCAGAGATGGTCGTCTGTTGTGCATTAAAGAGGAAAATAAAAAAAATTAATACATAGCCACAATCATGCCCCGTGCTGAAAGAAAAAAAATTCTTGTTTGCGGTTATCTGGTATGTGATATTTACCGTCTCCTGGATGGCGCCTCTTCCTCTTCTTCTGCCTCAAGTTGTGGTGGTGGTGTCACTGACCGCGGCCTCCTATGCTGTACTCTGCAGTGTAACAAAAATAACAAAAAGGAGAAAAAAAAATGGCTCAAACCATGGACCGGTCTGAAAGACAAAAGTTCTGTTTGCGGTTATTTGGTTTGAGATATTTACCGTCTCCTGGATGGCGCCTGTTCCTCTTCTTCTGCCTCAGGTTGTGTTGGTGGTGTCACTGACCGCGGCCTCCTATGCTGTACTCTGCAGTGTAACAAAAATAACAAAAAGGAGAAAAAAAATGGCTCAAACCATGGACCGGTCTGAAAGACAAAAGTTCTGTTTGCGGTTATTTGGTTTGAGATATTTACCGTCTCCTGGATGGCGCCTGTTCCTCTTTTTCTGCCTCAGGTTGTGTTGGTGGTGTCACTGATCGCGGCCTCCTATGCT
Source organism: Oophaga sylvatica (assembly GCA_033576555.1). Taxonomy (NCBI): domain Eukaryota; kingdom Metazoa; phylum Chordata; class Amphibia; order Anura; family Dendrobatidae; genus Oophaga; species Oophaga sylvatica. The sequence continues at coordinate 35,381,601 of JARQOD010000009.1, forward strand.
GTACTCTGCAGTGTAACAAAAATAACAAAAAGGAGAAAAAAAAATGGCTCAAACCATGGACCGGTCTGAAAGACAAAAGTTCTGTTTGCGGTTATTTGGTTTGAGATATTTACCGTCTCCTGGATGGCGCCTGTTCTTCTTCTACAGCCTCCTGTTGTGGTGGTGATGGTGTGGTTCTACGTGGCCTACGATGCTTTCCTCTGCAGTTTAACAAAAACAAAAATAATAAAAAGTTTAAAAACATGTACCACTATGAAAGACAAAAGTTCTGTTTGCGGTTATTGTGTTTGTTATATTTACCGTCTGATAGATGCGGCCCGGTCACGCTGCTGTCCTCCAGCTCTTATATTTTGTGCTGATGCAGTCGCAGCCTGCTGCCTCTGATGTCCTCTGCTGTGGAAAAAATACAATTCAATTTAATACATGGACACAATCATCATATGCATGATACATTGAGCAAATCAATAATCATGATATTTTCACTGCATAGCACAACCCTCATAGCATACATCAATAACAACATAATAGAGAAAATAGGCAACACTGTATAGATAAATAACCATAATGTAGAAGTATGCAAAAACAGTATATACCAAAACACAACTAGTATACATCAATTCAAAAAGGATATATCTTTTGGCACATTGTATACTACTGTGCCAACACAGTATATATCAAATAACAAAATTGTATACAAGTACCCCAAAACTCAATATTGCAAAACACACATTTATTTAAGTACTAGCCACATAGATTATAATACCCACATTGCATTAAACATTACCCACAAAGATACACAAAAAAATGCAATTGAATGAAATAAGCACACTCAAGTTTTTGACCAATTTTTATTGCACTGGTAGTAATCCTTATGTTGCCTTTAATAGAAAAAAAAAATGCAGACAAGCAAGCTAATTTAAGTACGCAAATAAATAACATAGCAGTACCCTCAAATTATGAAAGTATACAAAAGCAGAAAATAGCAAAACACACGTTTATTTAAGCAAAACCCACATAGCATATAAGGAAAGAAAATAATAATATAACAATACCCACATTGCATTAAACATTACCCACAAAGATACACAAAAATATTCAATTGAATGAAATAAGCACACACAAGTTTTTGACCAATTTTTATTGCACTGCTGTTAGTAAGCCCTATGTTGCCTTTTAAGTCCTAGAATAAAAATCAACAATACAACTGTGTACAAGCAAGCTCATTAAAGTACGACAAAAAAGAACATAGCACTACCCACAAAGTATTCAAGTATATTAAACCATCATACAGCAATACCAAAAATGTATTAAAGTACGCCAAACCAGAATAGAGCAATGCCAACAATGTATAGAAAAATATGCCAAATCAGAATACAGCAATACAAACAATGTATATCCACATTGTATTGAACACAACCCATAAAGTATACAACAATGCAAACACATAAAATACACGCTATACTATCATGGGGTGATATTTACCCTCTGCCATTTTCTCCTGTCTCCTCCGCTCCCACATCTTGGTGGTCCCCAGAATCCATATTGCTGCTGTTTGAAATTTGGAGACGTGGCTCTCTTGCTTCTGTGGCTCTCTTGCTTCTTGTATTGCATGTGGCACAGTGTCCCACAGGCGTGGTCTATATATGTTTGCTTCTGTCTAGACCAATTAACATTCCCAGACAAAAAAAAAGGATCAGGCCACCGGATCATTTTTCTGACGGATGCGGCTGTCATGTGTGCATCGCCACGAAGATCGTCGCGGTTGCACATTCTGACTTCTCACAGCTGAGTTGCTGTTTCTTTGTGTTTGGCAGTTAGGGAGTTAATTCTGTCTGTGCTCAGTTCTGGGACTGGGTGCAGTTTCTCCCGGCTGCAATTAATTATTTGTTGATTGGTTTCCTTTAAATCTCTGGTTGTCTGTGTTGGGAGTTGCCAGTAAAATTCTTCATGCAGACCACAGATAGGATTGTATCTGTATAGACTTAAGTTAAAGAGCTCCTTAGTTGTTTTAAGCTCACCTTGCTTAGAGTTTAATATCCCAGATCATTTATGCTCCTTCTGTGTTTGAGTGTGTATGCAAGTCTGTGTTTTCTCCAGTCTGTCTTATATGTCTAATCTGAGTATTTAGCAGAGATCAGCCCATATCCCTTTGGTTGTAATCAGAATCCTTCTTAGGACTGATTACAGGGTTCAGGGACTGATAGGAGACAGGGTTAGGCTGGAGACTTGGACCTCTGAACCATTATCAGTACCTCCAAGGTGAGGGATTAGTTAGGACCCCAGTTTAGGGTCAGGTTAGACCCCCGGTCCTCCTCTTTCCTGTGACAGTGTATCAAGTCCTCAAGATTAACCCTGAGTTCAACGGATATCGTGTCAGGTAAATCTATTCTATATTTACATGCTGATGTTGCTAATCTATATGTTGTATAGAGTGTTGTTCTTTTAAGAATAGTTTACTGACATCGTACACATATCATAAGACCGTGTGACAGCGGCGCAATGCGGCGCTCATAGACTTTCATTGTACACAAACACCGGAAGAGCCGATCCGGCCCTTCCGGCTTTTTGGCCGGAGAAAAAAAAACGTTACAAAATGCGTCTTTTCTAGACGCCGGAAACAAACCAGACACCGCATCCGGAAGACAGCGGACAGAACGCAGGTACATGCGCCGCAATCCGGCGCTATATCTTTTCAATGTTAAACACACCGGATCCGGCGTGTCCGTTCGCCGCATGCGGTGTTAAAAAAAAAGGCCGGATGGCGCCTGATTCAAAAAGCCTGATGTGTGAAAGTAGCCTTAGATAGATTTCCCTTCCTCCGGGATCCCCGGCTCTACAGTCAGTAGATCGATTTTTTACTGCCCTGGGTTTGGTATATGATGACCCAGATCGGTCTCTCTTGCTGAGACAAAATTACGTAAGATACAGCAGGGAGATCGTCCGGCGGAGGAATTTGCTTCTGAGTTCCGTAGATGGGCCACAGATACTCAGTGGAATGACCCAGCTCTTAGGAGCCAGTTTTGTCATGGGCTTTCTGACAAATTAAAGGACGTTTTGGCTCAGTATGATTCTCCTCCATCACTGGAGGCTGCTATGGCCCTAGCTATCCGTACTGATAGACGGCTCCGGAGAGGGGTGAGGTAACTCCGCCCCCTGTTGTTACTCCACCTACTACTAAAGTCCCTTATGTTGAGGTTCCCCTTGTCTGTTCGGAGGAGCCTATGCAGTTGGGAGGGACATCATTTCGTAGGAGGGGATTGGCGGTACGCCGCAGGACTAGAAGGTGTTTCTTCTGCGGGAAAGAGGGACATTTTGTTGAGGGATGTCCATCCCGTGCCTTGTTGAGCAAAAAGTCGCCGGAAAACTGTTAATCCCAGGTTGTGTGGTGGACGACAACCTGGGAGTATGTATTTCGTCCGCTAGTTCTTCTCAGTTCCTTGTACCAGTGGAGGTGGTGGTTGGTACGAGAGTGGAGAGATTTTCTGTTCTTCTTGATAGTGGGTCCGGGGCTAATCTGGTTGACGCTCAGTTTGCTCAGGCTCAAGGTATGCATCTGAGTGTATTGGTCAAACCGATCCCTATATTCTCCATTGACGCCAGGCCTCTCGGCCAAGGTAGCTTTGTTCATGAGGTTCATAACATTGACCTTCGGGTAGGGGCAATACATAGGGAACTATTATCTTGTTATGTGTTGGAGGGTCTACCTACTCCTATTGTGTTGGGACTTCCTTGGTTGGTTAAACATAACCCTGTGATTAATTGGCAGTCCAGAGATATAAGCCAATGGGGTGAGTTTTGCAAAAGTAACTGCATGAACACAGTCATCAGTGCGGTCGTGCCTAGTACTTTGCCTCCTTTTTTGGAGGACTTTGGGGATGTGTTCTCTGAGGAGGGGTGTCAGGAGTTGCCTCCTCATCGCGTGTATGACTGCTCTATTAATTTACTTCCTGATGCTAAGTTACCTAAAGCTAGGTTATATAACCTTTCTGGTCCTGAGAGGCAGGCTATGAAAGATTATATTTCGGAAAGTCTGGCCAAAGGGCATATTAGACCTTCATCTTCCCCAGTGGCCGCGGGGTTCTTCTTTGTGAAGAAAAAAGATGGAGGCCTACGCCCTTGCTTGGATTTCCGCGAACTTAATCGGATTACTGTTCGAGATCCGTATCCACTCCCTCTGATTCCTGATCTCTTCAATCAAATTGTTGGCGCCAAATGGTTCTCTAAATTGGATCTCAGGGGGGCGTATAATCTGATTAGGATAAAAGAGGGGGATGAGTGGAAAACGGCGTTTAACACGCCGGAGGGACATTATGAGAACCTTGTCATGCCTTTTGGTCTGACTACTGCACCAGCAGTATTCCAACATTTTGTTAATGACATTTTTCGTCACCTTGTGGGGCTGTTTGTGGTCGTATATTTGGATGACATTTTAATTTACTCACCAGATCTTGTGTCTCACCAGGAGCATGTGAGACAGGTGTTGCAGATCTTGCGAGACAATAAACTATACGCCAAACTGGAAAAGTGTGTATTCGCCGTACAGGAACTTCAGTTTTTGGGTTTCTTGGTGTCAGCCTCCGGTTTCCGTATGGACCCTGAAAAGGTGAGAGCAGTGCTTGAATGGGATCAGCCAGAGGATCTTAAGGCTCTGCAGCGTTTTCTGGGGTTTGCTAACTACTACCGGAAATTTATTTGTAATTTCTCATCTGTTGTCAAACCTCTCACTGACATGACAAGAAAAGGGACGGATTTTTCTAAATGGTCGGACAAAGCTTGCCAAGCTTTTTCCTCTTTGAAAAAATGTTTTGCTTCGGCACCCGTTCTCATCCAACCAGATGCATCACAGCCGTTCGTTGTGGAGGTGGACGCGTCTGACGTAGGGGTGGGTGCAATATTGTCCCAGGGTCCGTCCCCTGGTAAATGGCATCCGTGCGCTTTCTTTTCTAAAAAATTGTCGTCCGCCGAAAGGAATTATGATATCGGCAATAGGGAACTTTTGGCCATTAAGTTGGCTTTTGAAGAATGGCGTCACTTTTTGGAGGGGGCAGTCCACCCGGTCACCGTCATTACTGATCACAAGAACCTGCTGTATTTGGAATCTGCTAAGCGTCTGAATTCCAGACAAGCTCGTTGGTCGTTGTTTTTTACCAGGTTTAATTTTGTTGTCACTTATCGCCCTGGATCTAAGAATGTTAAGGCGGATGCCTTGTCTCGCAGTTTCCCAGGGGCCGGGAAAATGGATGACCCGATTCCTATCCTTCAGGAGGGGGTGGTAGTGTCGGCTGTATGTTCTGAGCTTGAGGAGGTGGTGTTAGAGGCTAAGGGGGACGCCCCTGCAGGACCTCCAGGGAGACTGTTTGTCCCAAATCAGTTGAGACAAAAGGTTATTGAGGCACATCATAATTCTGCTTTAGCAGGACATCCAGGGAGTAAGGCTACTTTAGATCTCCTTTCTCGCCGGTTTTGGTGGCCTAACGTTAATAAAGATGTTTTAACTTTTGTCGCGTCCTGTGGGGTTTGTGCTCGCTCTAAGACCCCTCATACCCGTCCGTCTGGGACCCTCTTACCCTTGAAACTTCCGGAGCGTCCATGGACTCATTTGTCTATGGACTTCATCACGGACCTTCCTCAGTCGTCAGGGAAGACTGTCATACTGGTGGTTGTTGACAGGTTCAGTAAGATGGCACATTTCATTGCTCTTCCTGCCCTCCCTAATGCTAAAACTCTGGCGCAGGTGTTCATTGGGGAGATTGTGAGACTTCATGGGTTGCCTTCTGATGTGGTGTCAGATAGGGGGTCTCAGTTTGTGTCCAAGTTTTGGAGGGCATTTTGTTTACGTCGGGGGATGCAATTGTCATTTTCCTCGGCTTTTCATCCGCAGACCAATGGTCAGACAGAGCGTCTGAATCAAAGCCTAGAGACTTATCTTCGGTGTTTTGTCTCAGAGAACCAGGAGGACTGGTCTTCTTTCTTGCCTCTGGCAGAGTTCGCTCTTAACAACAGGCGGAGCGAGTCCACTGGTAAGTCCCCGTTTTTTGGGGCATATGGTTTTCATCCCCAGTTTTGTACATTCAATGGGGGGGGCCCTTCTGGGTTCCTGAGGAGGAGCGTTTCTCGTCGTCACTTGCTTCAGTGTGAAGAGGTGTATTGAATAATCTGAGTGCTATGGGGAACCGTTATAAACGTATGGCTGATAGGAGGAGAGTTTCTGGTCCAGATCTTAATGTGAACGATCTGGTATGGTTGTCTACCAGGAATATAAAACTTAAAGTTCCCTCCTGGAAGCTGGGTCCCAGATTCATCGGGCCGTACAGGATCAGTTCCATAATTAATCCTGTGGCATTTCGTCTGGACCTCCCTCCTACGTTTAAAATCCACAATGTGTTCCACAAGTCATTACTTAAGAGGTACGTGGCACCAGTCATACCATCACCTCTACCTCCTCCTCCAGTGGTGGTCAATGGTAACTTGGAGTTTCAAGTGTCAAAGATCATTGACTCACGTCTGAATCGCCGGTCCCTTCAGTACTTGGTGCATTGGAAGGGGTATGGTCCAGAGGAGAGGACGTGGGTTCCTGCGTCTGACATTAACGCAGATCGTTTGGTGCGGACCTTCCACAGAACTCACCCGGGCAAACCTGGCCCTGAGGGTCCGGAGGCCCCTCGTAGAAGGGGGGGTACTGTCATGTGTGCATCGCCACGAAGATCATCGCGGTTGCACATTCTGACTTCTCACAGCTGAGTTGCTGTTTCTTTGTGTTTGGCAGTTAGGGAGTTAATTCTGTCTGTGCTCAGTTCTGGGACTGGGTGCAGTTTCTCCCGGCTGCAATTAATTATTTGTTGATTGGTTTCCTTTAAATCTCTGGTTGTCTGTGTTGGGAGTTGCCAGTGAAATTCTTCATGCAGACCACAGATAGGATTGTATCTGTATAGACTTAAGTTAAAGAGCTCCTTAGTTGTTTTAAGCTCACCTTGCTTAGAGTTTAATATCCCAGATCATTTATGTTCCTTCTGTGTTTGAGTGTGTATGCAAGTCTGTGTTTTCTCCAGTCTGTCTTATATGTCTAATCTGAGTATTTAGCAGAGATCAGCCCATATCCCTTTGGTTGTAATCAGAATCCTTCTTAGGACTGATTACAGGGTTCAGGGACTGATAGGAGACAGGGTTAGGCTGGAGACTTGGACCTCTGAACCATTATCAGTACCTCCAAGGTGAGGGATTAGTTAGGACCCCAGTTTAGGGTCAGGTTAGACCCCCGGTCCTCCTCTTTCCTGTGACAGTGTATCAAGTCCTCAAGATTAACCCTGAGTTCAACGGATATCGTGTCAGGTAAATCTATTCTATATTTACATGCTGATGTTGCTAATCTATATGTTGTATAGAGTGTTGTTCTTTTAAGAATAGTTTACTGACATCGTACACATATCATAAGACCGCGTGACAGCGGCGCAATGCGGCGCTCATAGACTTTCATTGTACACAAACACCGGAAGAGCCGGATCCGGCCCTTCCGCTTTTTGGCCGGAGAAAAAAAAAGTTACAAAATGCGTCTTTTCTAGACGCCGGAAACAACCAGACACCGCATCCGGAAGACAGCGGACAGAACGCAGGTACATGCGGCGCAATCCGGCGCTATATCTTTTCAATGTTAAACACACCGGATCCGGCGTGTCCGTTCGCCGCATGCGGTGTTAAAAAAAAAGGCCGGATGGCGCCTGATTCAAAAAGCCTGATGTGTGAAAGTAGCCTTAGATAGATTTCCCTCTCTATCCGGGTCCAGACTCTAACAGCCTGTCCCCAAAACAACACATATGTTCAGTAGTTACCAGCATGGAGGTTCGCAGAGGCTCCTCTTTGTGTCTAAAGGCATATCCCACGTCCAGACTTGAGAGAGCTCCCCTCCTATTCAGCAGCTATCCGCATGGATTCTCACAGAGACTACTCCTGTGTCCGGGTACATCGAGCACCCAGACTGAGACAGCTCATACTCCTGGAGACTTCTTCTTGTGCCTGGACTCCTTGTCCAGACTAAGCGAGCTCTCTGTCTGTGTTTGCAGACACCTACTTCTGGTCTCCTAATTAACAGCTGAGTGGTTTCAGGCCTGAGCTGCAAGTGTGTACTGAATGTAAGGTGTAGTGACCTTTCTCTACCACTAGGTTTACAAAGCCATACATTTCCCTTATACCAGTCAGCAAAGTATCTAGGTGAAATGTACACCCCATTCAACACACATACTCTCACTGTCTCACATATCCCCCCCCTCTTCTCCAGACCGGAGGGCTGGTCATCCAGACCGGAGGGCTGGTCAACAATCCAAAAGAGACAGTGAACTCTGGACCAGTCATGGCCCTCATCAGCTTCATCTTCACTACTGTCATCTGTATCTTCACCTGAGCCATAGCCAACATCAGCTTTCTCTTCATCTGAAGCATCCGCACTACCCTGTACCCTCCCAGGCCTATGCTCTCTGCGGGCCTCGGGTATCCTGCACGGTTTCATCTTGACCTTAGGGCCGGGCTCAGTTTCGATATAGTGCCTGGCCAGAGAAGTACGACCCGGCACATCAGAACACTTCTGCTGACTCTTCCTCAGAAACTCACGTACCTCCTGTCCTTGGTGCACTGACCATGTGTCACCAACTATCACAGAAGGTATAGGGGTTTTTCACTTTTCTCTAGTTCCCCTTGAACCCTCTTTAGCACATCTATTTTCTTGAATATTGGTTGACTCATAAAGTCTATTTCACAGACCTTAAGCTCCTCTGCCATGGTCTCTGACCATTTTAAGCTACACTGTTCAAATGATTGGGACTGTAGAAGGAGCTGATCGTTTTTCTTTTGCACATAATTCATCCGCTAAGTCTCCAGCTGAATTGTAATGTTCTACCGTAACAACAGCATTCTTATATAAGAGCCTTAGACTTATTGAGCAGCATTTGCTCTTGCAACGAAGAGATTCCCTGTATCCTTCCTTTTACTTCATTGACCTTCTCACGAAGATGCTCATGGCTTTCATCACACTCCTTCATCACAGTTTGGAGTTTTTTCTGAGAAGTCATCAATTATCTGGTACCTGTTGGACGTCTTTTATGTCTTCGGCCCCTTCTTCAGGCTCTTCTGGTAGAACATGCTCAGAAGCCCTACCGTCAGTCTTACATTCTACCTCTTCAGTCACATCATTATGGTCTCCAATATTTCCATTTATTCCGGCTTTCAAGTTCTCCTTGATAGCTGCATCTGTATACTCAGAACCCGCCGGATTCTTCTCTTCCACCACGTTCTGCATCCCATCTGAGCTCCCGTGTGTCTGCAGCGGCAACGGAGTGACACATCGCTTTTCCCATTTGTTGGGACGTGGCTCCGATGTAGACTTCATGAAAGTGCGCTTGAGCTCACCAACGCCAGCCTGATGTCTCAAAATCTCATCTTGTGACTTATCCAGATCCTTGGTGTCACTCGGGAACACCGCTGGGGCTCCGGGCGCCGAACTTCCAGCCTGAGCTTCACGAGTTGCAGCTACTGATCCGAACCGCAACCCGTCCACGCCGCTGTCTTCGGCAGAAACAGATTCCTGGACCGAGTCAGTCCCCATATCTTCAGTCTTGTTCCTCACAGCTTCACTTGAGACCTCAGCTTCTGATGAGGCATCTGGCTTGGTGACTACCACTTCTATGGCTTTTTCCACCTCTGCAGCATCTCCCTCAGAGTCCTTGGCACGATACAGATCCACACCATACCTTGGTAACTTCACATTTCCAACAGCATCTACTTGGGCTGTGTTCAGTTTCAGAGTCCTGCCTTTAAAGCTCAGCTCTCCTCCTTTCACCTTAGTCTTCGCCAGGGAACCGGCCAACTGTAAAACATCTTCAGATGCCATCTTCTGTCCGACTGCAAGGTCAGCATCAGCCTTCCTCTCAGGACTCTCAACCTCCTCTGCTACCATGCCTTCCTCATTTGCACTGGTTGCTTGATTGTCATCAGATGATTCACTATCACTACCACTATCCCTGTCTGATCCCTTTTTCTCAGCCACATCTGGCTCACTTTCAGGGTTATACACTTCATTTTCATTCACATCCTGCTGACTGTCAGGGTTATGCAATTCATTCTCATTCACATCCTGCTCACTTTCAGGGTTATACACTTAATTTTCATTCACATCCTGCTCACTGTCAGGGTTATACAATTCATTCTCATTCACATCTTGATCTGGAACCTTAGTTAACATGTCATCCACCATTAACTTCACCATCTGGTCCCTGGTTTCCCTCAGGTGGTCCCTCAAGTATGTGACTATGTGACAACCCCAGCACTATACTTCCATATAGCTCAGGTACTAGGAGCTGGCTCACGACCTCTCCCTGGACTTCAGTGTCCCTATACAACAGGTGAGTGTTTATGGCAACATGAGGAAACCTCTCCTCAGAGCCAGGCTCTTGGGAAACCTCATTTAGAACATTTATATTTTCCTGGGCCGTTTTAAGAGAGGGGTCTCGCCACTGCTCACTCTCAAAATTGACACAGGACACAGGTAAGTCAGGGACACTCGGTTCCCGAGAACCACCATCCTCGTCTCCCAACATCACCTGCAAAGGAATTTCATCACTATCACAGTCATCATTATTATCAATATCATTATCATGATTATGATCAGTATCATCATCACTATCATGATCATCATCATTATCATTATCACATAAGTTTAACGGCCCACTAGCATTGTGTTCCGCCCCTCGGGACTGCGCACCCTCAATAGGAGCTTCATCACACTGTCCATCAGATACATTTTTCCCCCAGAGATCCTTAGACCGGGGAAAGTCATTACCCAATATGACGGGGGGCACCAGGTTCTTCACTACCCCCACTTCACATGAAACCTCCCCGCGTTTGGGGATCAAGTCCACGACAGTCTCTGGGTAGACTTTGGTGTCTCCATGGACGCACACCACACTCAGGTGTTTATCAGGGATAAAGTCCCTATCAATCAGGCTGTCCCATACGGAAGTCACTGGACTCTCTGAGTCCAAGAGGGCCTGTGCTGGGCTGTCATTTACAACCACCGGGGACCCCTGTGGTCCAGTCTCTTCGGCTGAGGTGGACACACACACAGGCTCTGCGCAGGGAGAGAGGGATCCGCCAACATCACAACACATAGGCTCCCCCTCTATTGGACAGTTGGCTGCAATTTCACGACATCTCCAACACTGTCCATCACACTCTCCCACCCACACGACCCCAACAGCTGGAACGCTCTTACCGGGAGAGTTCGGCGTCCAGGAACTCTGAAGTGAAGACCTCTCAGACGGCTGGTCACGGAGGCAGTCTTTGGTGGTGAAGGCCCTCTCCATCAGGCTGACCAGACGATTGGCGTCCTGGTGGTCTCCTTGTCCGACCTCTGGCTGTACCTCAGGAGGACGTGCTTGGGTGTAGCGGTCCACTATCACCTTTTCAACTCCATAATCAGGTTTGCTGACTGCAGACTCCCAACTGCATCTCCAGTCATGAACTCCCCTGGCACGGGCTGTCACCGTAACACCCAGCCGGGTAAGAATCTCCGCTTTCAGCTTGGCATAGTCTTGGCTGTCCTGCTCGCTCAGGTCAGCATAGGCCCTTTGGGGTTCTCCAATCAGATAGGGTGCGACCATCATGGCCCATTCAGATAGGGGCAGATTCTCCTTCTCTGCCAGTCCCTCAAACCTAGTGAGATATACCTCCACATCATCACGAGGTGTCATCTTTTTCAGGGACCGTCTTACCGCCTTCTTTACAGCGGACAATGCAGGTGACTTTGCAACATTACTTTGGGACGATGCGCTGCAAGTCTTTTGTAGTGCTGCAACCTGCTCAAAAAACAACCGGTTATTCTCCTGCTGCAGGAATTGCTGCTGGGCCTGCTGCATGCGCTGCTGGTGCTGCAGGCGCTGCCGCTCCATGCTCTGCTGCATGCTCCACTGGGCCTGGACCAGGTACTCAACGAGCTCCTCCATACTGCCGGACTTATCTGTCTCAACCACGGCAGTCTTATGTTGCACATTAACTTGCGCCATTTGTTCAAACAGCGCCTCCATGCTGTCATCCATGCTGTCAGACTTCTCTGTCTCAACAACGGCAGTCTTCACTCAAGACATACACACTCCACAGTCTTTTCCACAGAAAGTTCAGCTTTGCTGTGCACTTTTTTTTTTTTTTTCTCTGCAAACTCTATTAGGGCCACTGTCTCTTTAAGACTGCTCCAACAGACACACTTTTTTTTTTTTCTTTCTCTGCTGCTGCTTCAACAGACTTCACCTTTTATTGCTGTCTCTCGCCACTGTGTTGCACGCACATTCCAGCACCAATTGTAAGCTTTTCAGGGGATATAGCTCTGGGATCGCCGTCCGGGTAGACGGAGTGGCACGGAAACAGTTCATTCAGACAGCAATTCTGGTAAAAACTAGCCGCAACCAGTTTTATTAAAGTCCACAGCAAACAGAACATAATCAAAACCAAATCATAAACATAAGCCCTGGGCTTGTCCAGCCACTTACTACACTTAGATAGATTTCCCTCTCTATCCGGGTCCAGACTCTAACAGCCTGTCCCCAAAACAACACATATGTTCAGTAGTTACCAGCATGGAGGTTCGCAGAGGCTCCTCTTTGTGTCTAAAGGCATATCCCACGTCCAGACTTGAGAGAGCTCCCCTCCTATTCAGCAGCTATCCGCATGGATTCTCACAGAGACTACTCCTGTGTCCGGGGTACATCGAGCACCCAGACTGAGACAGCTCATACTCCTGGAGACTCCTTCTTGTGCCTGGACTCCTTGTCCAGACTAAGCGAGCTCTCTGTCTGTGTTCGCAGACACCTACTTCTGGTCTCCTAAATAACAGCTGAGTGGTTTCAGGCCTGAGCTGCAAGTGTGTACTGAATGTAAGGTGTAGTGACCCCTGTGGTCCAGTCTCTTCGGCTGAGGTGGACACACACACAGGCTCTGCGCAGGGAGAGAGGGATCTGCCAACATCACAACACATAGGCTCCCCCTCTATTGGACAGTTGGCTGCAATTTCACGACATCTCCAACACTGTCCATCACACTCTCCCACCCACACGACCCCAACAGCTGGAACGCTCTTACCGGGAGAGTTCGGCGTCCAGGAACTTGAAGTGAAGACCTCTCAGACGGCTGGTCACGGAGGCAGTCTTTGGTGGTGAAGGCCCTCTCCATCAGGCTGACCAGACGATTGGCGTCCTGGTGGTCTCCTTGTCCGACCTCTGGCTGTACCTCAGGAGGACGTGCTTGGGTGTAGCGGTCCACTATCACCTTTTCAACTCCATAATCAGGTTTGCTGACTGCAGACTCCCAACTGCATCTCCAGTCATGAACTCCCCTGGCACGGGCTGTCACCGTAACACCCAGCCGGGTAAGAATCTCCGCTTTCAGCTTGGCATAGTCTTGGCTGTCCTGCTCGCTCAGGTCAGCATAGGCCCTTTGGGTTCTCCAATCAGATAGGGTGCGACCATCATGGCCCATTCAGATAGGGGCAGATTCTCCTTCTCTGCCAGTCCCTCAAACCTAGTGAGATATACCTCCACATCATCACGAGGTGTCATCTTTTTCAGGGACCGTCTTACCGCCTTCTTTACAGCGGACAATGCAGGTGACTTTGCAACATTACTTTGGGACGATGCGCTGCAAGTCTTTTGTAGTGCTGCAACCTGCTCAAAAAACAACCGGTTATTCTCCTGCTGCAGGAATTGCTGCTGGGCCTGCTGCATGCGCTGCTGGTGCTGCAGGCGCTGCCGCTCCATGCTCTGCTGCATGCTCCGCTGGGCCTGGACCAGGTACTCAACGAGCTCCTCCATACTGCCGGACTTATCTGTCTCAACCACGGCAGTCTTATGTTGCACATTAACTTGCGCCATTTGTTCAAACAGCGCCTCCATGCTGTCATCCATGCTGTCAGACTTCTCTGTCTCAACAACGGCAGTCTTCACTCAAGACATACACACTCCACAGTCTTTTCCACAGAAAGTTCAGCTTTGCTGTGCACTTTTTTTTTTTTTTTCTCTGCAAACTCTATTAGGGCCACTGTCTCTTTAAGACTGCTCCAACAGACACACTTTTTTTTTTTTCTTTCTCTGCTGCTGCTTCAACAGACTTCACCTTTTATTGCTGTCTCTCGCCACTGTGTTGCACGCACATTCCAGCACCAATTGTAAGCTTTTCAGGGGATATAGCTCTGGGATCGCCGTCCGGGTAGACGGAGTGGCACGGAAACAGTTCATTCAGACAGCAGTTCTGGTAAAAACTGGCCGCAACCAGTTTTATTAAAGTCCACAGCAAACAGAACATAATCAAAACCAAATCATAAACATAAGCCCTGGGCTTGTCCAGCCACTTACTACACTTAGATTTCCCTCTCTATCCGGGTCCAGACTCTAACAGCCTGTCCCCAAAACAATACATATGTTCAGTAGTTACCAGCATGGAGGATCGCAGAGGCTCCTCTTTGTGTCTAAAGGCATATCCCACGTCCAGACTTGAGAGAGCTCCCCTCCTATTCAGCAGCTATCCGCATGGATTCTCACAGAGACTACTCCTGTGTCCGGGGTACATCGAGCACCCAGACTGAGACAGCTCATACTCCTGGAGACTCCTTCTTGTGCCTGGACTCCTTGTCCAGACTAAGCGAGCTCTCTGTCTGTGTTCGCAGACACCTACTTCTGGTCTCCTAATTAACAGCTGAGTGGTTTCAGGCCTGAGCTGCAAGTGTGTACTGAATGTAAGGTGTAGTGACCTTTCTCTACCACTAGGTTTACAAAGCCATACATTTCCCTTATACCAGTCAGCAAAGTATCTAGGTGAAATGTACACCCCATTCAACACACATACTCTCACTGTCTCACAATAGTTTCAAGCAACAAAATAAAATAAAAAAGGGAGAGTGGATATAACAACGAACTAATGTAAGATAGACACATGATC
>JARQOD010000009.1:35396667-35452388 GCA_033576555.1 Oophaga sylvatica
AACCGATCCAATGATGCAGAAGGGACAAGTCATGCAGCCAAATGGTGGGAACAGTCATCCAATTATCTGGAATGAAAAAAATAATAAAGAATCAGATATAATAAAATAATTGATATATAACTATTTATACCATGGAGAATTATAAAAAGGACATCGGCAACCAAAGAAAAGCAAGCCATCTCATGATGCAACACCAAGTTTATAATGCAACACCAAGTTTATAATGCAACACCAAGTTTATAGTCTACATTGAGGCCACAAGGTCTCAATGCATTAAGTCTTTTGATCCACCTGAGTTCTTTTACTTAAGAGTAGCTTTTGTCATGGGTGCATCGCCACGAAGATCGTCGCGATTGCACATTCTGACTTCTCACAGCTGAGCTTCTGTTTCTTTGTTTTTTGGTGATGTGAGAGTTAATTTTTCCTAGCTCTTTGCTAAGGCTAGGTGCAGCCTCGCCCGGCTGCTTTTGTTTATGTTCTAATTAGTTTCCTTTATATTTCTGCCAGTCTGGGTGTTGGAGGCCGGTGAAAGCATTCATGTAGTTCAGCAGACTGGATCGGTTCTGAGAATATTTAAGCTAAGAGTTCATTGGGTGTTTTTACTCTTATAGCTTATAGTTAAATCTCTGGACCTTAGGTGTTCCTACTGTGTGTGAGTGTTGTATGTAAGACTTTATTTACTTTATTCCTTCTCTTTCTTGTATGTCTTTCTGTTCATTATCCGTTACACGGTCATTCCCTTTGGTGGTATTCAGGTCCTTCTTAGGACTAGAATACAGTTGGCAGGGATTGATAGGAGACAGGGTTTACGCTGGTGGCCTGGACCTCTGTACCTTTAACAGTACCTCCAGGTTGAGGGATTAGTTAGGACCCCAGTTCAGGGTCAGCTTAGACCCCGGTCACCCTCTAGCCGGAGACAGCGTATAACGGATTCCGTTTTGACCCAGTGGACATTCTGTCAGGTAAATCCATGTTATAATATATCTATGCGCATGTTATATAGTATGTTGCCCTTTTTGATATAGATTACAGACATCTCATATATATATATCTGCTATACAGCGTGACATTTTCACCGGCCCAAACTAAAGATTCTCCCCAGCTGTCATGGATCCAGTAGCCCAGCTGGCCCGGCAGTTGCAGGGGTTGTCCATGGAATTTGCAGACATTAAGTCCAAGGTTTTGTCCCTCCCAGAGCAAGCCAGATCTGAACCTAAGGTTGCTCTCCCGGACAGGTTCACTGGTGGGCGGGACAAATTTTTTACTTTCCGGGAGGCATGTAAATTGTACTTTCGGCTGCGGCCTCGGTCATCTGGAGTGAAGAGCAGAGGGTGGGAATTGTTATCTCGCTCTTACAAGGGGACCCTCAATCTTGGGCGTTCTCTATTCCTCCAGGCTCCCCAGATCTCCAGTCAGTGGATCGATTTTTTACTGCCCTGGGTCTGGTATATGATGATCCGGATCGAGTTTCCCTTGCTGAAACAAAGTTACGTAAAATACGGCAAGGAAATCGTCCAGCGGAGGAATATTCTTCTGAGTTCCGTAGATGGGCAACAGATACTCAGTGGAATGACCCAGCTCTTAGGAGCCAGTTTTGTCAAGGGTTGTCTGACAAATTAAAAGATGTGTTGGCTCAGTATGATTCTCCTCCATCACTGGAGGCTGCTATGGCCCTCGCTATTCGCATTGATAGACGACTTCGGGGAAGACGCGAGGTAACTCCGCCCCCCATGATGACTCCACCTACTACTAAAGTCCCTTATACTGAGGTTCCCCTGGTCTGTTCTGAGGAACCCATGCAGTTGGGAGGGACATCATTTTGTAGGAGGGAATCGGCGGTGCGCCGCAAGACTAGAAGGTGTTTCTTTTGCGGAGAGAGGGACATTTTGTTGGGGTTGTCCATCCCGGACCTCTTTGACCCAAGGAGTTAACCTGGGAGTCTGTATTTCGTCCCCAAATCCCTCTCAGTTTATCGTGCCTGCGGAGGTGGTGATTGGTACTAGAACTGAGAGGATTTCTGTTTTTCTTGATAGTGGGTCCGGGGCTAATCTTGTGGACGCTCGGTTTGCCCAGGTGCATGGTATGCAACTGAGTGTATTGGCCAAACCGGTCCCTATACTCTCTATTGATTCTAGACCTCTTGGTCAAGGTAGCTTGGTTCAAGCTGTTCATAACATAGATCTTCGAGTAGGGCAATACATAAAGAGCAATTGTCTTGTTATGTGTTGGAGGTCTACCTACTCCTATTGTGTTGGGACTTCCTTGGTTGGCTAAACATAACCCAGTGATTGATTGGCAATCCAGAAAGATTAGCCAGTGGGGTGAATTTTGCAAGAATAACTGCATGAGCACGGTCATCGGTGCGGTTGTACCTAGGACTTTGCCTCCTTTTCTGGAGGACTTTGGGAGATGTTCTCAGAGGAGGGTGTAAAGAGTTACCTCCTCATCGCGCATATGACTGCTCAATAAAGTTGCTTCCTGATGCCTTATCTCGTACTTTCCCAGGGCCGGGAGGACGGATGATCCGGTTCCTATTCCTCAGGAGGGAGTTGTAGTGTCAGCTGTATGCTCTGAGCTTGAGGGGGAGGTATTGGGGGCTCAGGGGACGCCCCTGTGGGACTTCCAGGGAGACTGATAGTTCCAGATCAGTTAAGACTGAAGGTTACGGAGAACCGTTACAAACGGATGGCTGATAGGGGGAGAGTTTCTGGTCGAGATCTGAAGGTGAATGATCTGGTGTGGTTGTCTACCAGGAATATTAAACTTAAAGTTTCCTCCTGGAGGTTGGGTCCCAGATTCATCGGGCCGTACAGGATCAGCTCCATAATTAATCCTGTGGCATTTCGTCTGGACCTCCCTCCTACGTTTAAAATTCATAATGTGTTTCACAAGTCATTACTTAAAAAGTATGTGGCACCAGTCATACCGTCACCTCTACCTCCTTCAGTGGTGGTCAATGATAACGTGGACGGACCTTTCACACAACTCACCCGGACAGACCTGGTCATGAGGGTCCGGAGGCCCCTCGTAGAAGGGGGGGTACTGTCATGGGTGCATCGCCACGAAGATCGTCGCGATTGCACATTCTGACTTCTCACAGCTGAGCTTCTGTTTCTTTGTTTTTTGGTGATGTGAGAGTTAATTTTTCCTAGCTCTTTGCTAAGGCTAGGTGCAGCCTCGCCCGGCTGCTTTTGTTTATGTTCTAATTAGTTTCCTTTATATTTCTGCCAGTCTGGGTGTTGGAGGCCGGTGAAAGCATTCATGTAGTTCAGCAGACTGGATCGGTTCTGAGAATATTTAAGCTAAGAGTTCATTGGGTGTTTTTACTCTTATAGCTTATAGTTAAATCTCTGGGACCTTAGGTGTTCCTACTGTGTGTGAGTGTTGTATGTAAGACTTTATTTACTTTATTCCTTCTCTTTCTTGTATGTCTTTCTGTTCATTATCCGTTACACGGTCATTCCCTTTGGTGGTATTCAGGGTCCTTCTTAGGACTAGAATACAGTTGGCAGGGATTGATAGGAGACAGGGTTTACGCTGGTGGCCTGGACCTCTGTACCTTTAACAGTACCTCCAGGTTGAGGGATTAGTTAGGACCCCAGTTCAGGGTCAGCTTAGACCCCGGTCACCCTCTAGCCGGAGACAGCGTATAACGGATTCCGTTTTGACCCATGTGGACATTCTGTCAGGTAAATCCATGTTATAATATATCTATGCGCATGTTATATAGTATGTTGCCCTTTTTGATATAGATTACAGACATCTCATATATATATCTGCTATACAGCGTGACAGCTTTTCCCTGTCACCACCCCTCCTAAGAGGGGAACCTGATCAATGATATAGAATTTTAGGTCCTTCTCGCCATGCTTGTTTTCAATAAAATGTTTGTGCACCGGTAAATCCAATCTGCCCTTTCTAATGGTATATCTATGTTGGTTCATTCTGGTTTTCAGGTCACAAGTAGTTTCACCCATATAAAGAAGTTTACAGGGACATTGTAAGATATAGAGGGACAGTGATCAGAATTGTAAAAATTGGCCCGGACAACAACGTGCAAACCACCCTCGGGGTAAAGGGGTTAAAATATCTGGCCTGTATTTTTTTGTGTAAATCAAGTTTATTAAGGTATTTATACACATCAATCATTAATAACAGGAAGAGAAAAGAACATATCTCTTCTACTATCACATGCAAAAAAAATTATATAGCAACTACGATAATTTTTCCCCAGAAAGTCATACATATAAAACAAATGTTGAATGAGTGCCTGAGGTGTTTGCTCATGTAGGCAATTAACATCAGTATTATTTTGTTTATAAATTTTAAAGAAGAAGGTACCTAGACTAAGCCTCTAGGTCTACAAAAGAAAAGACGATAGAGAAGAAACAAGGGGGAAAGAAGAGTGAATAGAAAGAAGAAAAAAAAATGGAGGGGGTGAGTATTTTAAGGAGTGGGGTAGGAAATGTGGCTCCATCCAGTAAGTAAACTCATATGGCCCATAATCTATTGGTCTATCAACCAAGAGTCCAATTCCGATAATTCTCTAAACATAACCCAGGGGGCCCAAGTGTTATATACCTTTCCTGTTGTACCATTCACTTGTCCCATCAGTTGTTCCATTCTATATATGTCGTTGAGTTCCATCACCTAATCAGAGCGCGAGGGAACCTTTTCCTGTTTCCAAAATCTAGGAATTACATTCCTGGTAGCAGTGAGAATATGTCTAAGAAGACCTTTCTTAACTCTAGAAATCGAGGAGCTACAAAAGGACATCAGGGCCACCTCCATTGTGGGTGTAATTTTGGTTCTAGACAGTTTGCTGAAGAGATCAAAGGACGCTAACCACAGTTTCTGTATGAGTGGGCAGTGCCACCAAATGTGTATAAATGAGCCTCTGTCTTTTAAGCATCTCCAGCACGTATCCGGTTAAATTACGTTTAAATCTGATGGGCATCTGTACCACCTCGACAAGATTTTGTAGCTCCTCTCCTGTAATGTCGAACAGAGCGATGACCTGAATGTGCATAAGAGAATCTTTGTTCTTCCTTCAACTGATAAGGGTCTACCCAAGTCAATCGCCCAGTTTGAATAAAATGCTGGGAAATCTCTCGATGGGGTCTGCCCTTCTTGGAAGGTTTTGTATAATAAAGAGATAGTGTGATCTAAAGAGTTTGTTGATAAACAAAGAGTCTCAAACGAAGATAATATTCTGTATGGATCGGATTGTTTGGCTAATTTAATAATAAAACTTTTTATTTGTTCATAAAAGAACCATGCAACTGTTGGCGGCTCCTTGTCCCGAAAAATGTCCTGAAGAGACCCCATCCCCGTCCTTGTAACATAATCACGGACTATAGGGCATAAAGCTCTATTTTTATGTAGATCAGTGTCTGTTTTTAATCCTGCAGGAAAGGATGGATTTTCATATATAGGAGTTAGGGGGACAGAAGACGAAGAGACTCCCAGCTCTCGACTCCCTCTTTTGATAAATGATATCATGTTTTTGGTGAGGAAGGGTAAAGGTATATCCCGCTCTTCTGTCGGGGACCAGATAACTATACGGGAGTCACGTCCATTAAGATCATTTTCTAATGTGACCCATTTTTTGTTGCTTTTATTATGAAACAGATCTAAAAATACATGTACCAATCGCTGCTTGACTATACATAGCAAAATCTGGCAGACCTATTCCCCCTTCTTGCTTCGATCTACTTAACAAAAAGTAAAAAATACGTGCTCGGTTTTGTGACGAGTGATCGCTTTTTTAAGACGTCAGAAAAAGGAGGCAGGTAAATACAAGGAGATTGTTTGGAAATAATATAGGAGACGGGGTAATAGATCCATTTTAATAGCGTTCACTCTTCCAAACCAAGATAAAGGTAGTTTATGGCATTTTTCTAAGTCTAACTCGGCTTTATGTAAAGCTGTCTTAAAGTTTGTCTCATAAAGATTAGATACTTTGGCAGTGATTTTTATTCCTAGATAGGTAAGAGAATCTGAACACCACTTAAAGGGAAATGAAGCTGCCAACCTCTCCACCTCACTTGGTTGAATTGAGATATTGAGTATCTCCGATTTGTGGGTATTAATTTTGAAATTGCTCAGACGACCAAATCTATGTAATTCTGAGATAATATTTGGGAGACTTATAGTTGAGGAAGATACATACAATAGGACATCATCTGCAAAAAAGGCCAGTTTGTGCTCTTCTGATTGGGCTTTTATGCCTCAAATGGAGGAATTATTCCGTATCGCAGTTGCTAGATGTTCCATAGTGAGTATATAAAGTGGCCTGTATTTTTTTCCCCAGCAAAATGGTGTCAAAAACTAGGCTAAGACACAGACACAGCAAAAACAGTTCAATGGACACCAAAAAAATGACACAATTTTTAGCCCACAGATAGATGAGGCTTGTGACGGAGATATCCGACTTTAAAATATATGGCCTTTTTTTTTTTCACAGCAAAATACTGTTAATAACTAGGTTAAGACACAGCAAAAACAGTCCAATTGATCCCTCAAATGCCACAACTTTTAGCCCACAGATAGATGAGGCACGTGACGGATATCCGACTTTAAAATATCTGCCCTGTATTTTTTCCTAGCAAAGAAGTGTAAATAACTAGGTTAAGATAAAGCAAAAAAGAAGTTCAATAGCGGCCAAGAAAACAAAATTTTTAGCCCACAGATAAATAAGGCGTTTGACGGAGATACCCGTCTTTAAAATATCTGCCCTGTATTTTGTTTTCACAGCAAAATAGTGTCAATAACTAGGCTAAGGCTACTTTCACACTTGCGTTTTTTTGCGCAGCGCATCTTGCGCTATCGGACGCATGCGCAATGTTCCCCTATCTTTAACATGGCGGGCGCAGGGTCTAGCGCTTGCACGCGTTCATGTGCGTTTGTCGTGCGCTGTGCATTTTCCCGGTGTGCGCCCATACACGCCTACGCTACATGTTGCATTTTTTTTCCCGCCCAACCGCTTTAAAAAAACGCGTGCGCACGTGTGCGCTGCTATGCCAAAAAATAACATTGCAGTCTATGGGGCGCTGGCGTGCGCATGGCTTTGCGCTCATCAGCGCTTTTGCACGCACGCGATTTTTCTGTAAATAATGGTGCCAGAGATGATGGAGGCAGAGATGATGGAGTCAGAGATGATGGAGTCAGAGATGATAGAGCTAGAGATGATGGAGACAGAGATGATGGAGCCAGAGATGATGGAGCCAGAGATGATAGAGCCAGAGATGATGGAGCCAGAGATGATGGAGCCAGAGATGATAGAGCCAGAGATGATAGAGCCAGAGATGATGGAGGCAGAGATGATAGAGCCAGAGATGATGGAGACAGCTGATGGAGGCAGAGATGATGGAGGCAGAGATGATAATGTGACAAATAGAAAACGCATGCGCCAAAAAAACGCAAACGCATGCAAAAACGCATGAAATCGCAAATGCTGCGTTTTTTTGTCGAAATGCGCATGCTGATGCGACTAAATATTGCAGCGTTTACAAGCGTTTGCATGCGTTTTTTTAATGCGCTTCATGTGCGCTCGAAACGCAGCGCAAAAAAACGCAAGTGTGAAAGTAGCCTAAGACACAGCAAAAACAGTTCAATGGAGCCCTCAAATGCTACAATTTTTAGCCCACAGATAGATGAGTCATGTGACGTAGATATCCGACTTTAAAATATTTGCCCTTTTTTACAGCAACATAGTGACAATAACTAGGTTAAGACACAGCAAAAACAGGCCAATTGAGCCCTCAAATGCCACAATTTTTAGCCCACAGATAGGTGAGGCGTGTGACGGAGATACTCAACTTTAAAATATCTGGCCTGTATTTTTTTCCCCAGCAAAATAGTGTCAATAACTAGTCTAAGACAGAGCAAAAACAGTTCAATGGAGCTCAAAAAAGGCCACAATTTTTATCCCACAGATAGATAAAGTGGGTGACGGAGATACCAAACTTTAAAATATCTGCCCTGTATTTTTTTCACAGCAAAATTGTGTCAATAACTAGGCTAAGACACAGCAAAAACAGTTCAATGGAGCCCTCAAATGCCACAATTTTTAGCCCACAGATAGGTAACGCGTGTGACGGAGATACCCGACTTTAAAATATCTGGCCTGTGTTTGTTTTCTTCCAGCAAAATAGTGTCAATAACTAGGTTAAAACACAGCAAAAACAGTTCAATAGAACACAAAAAATGTCACAATTTTTAGCCCACAGATAGACAAGGCGTGTGATGGAAATACTCGACTTTAAAAAATCTGCCCTGTATTTCTTTTTTTCACATCAAAATAGTGTCAATAACTAGGCTAAGACACAGTAAAAGCAATGGAGCCCAAAAAAGCCACAAATTTTATCCCACAGATAGGTGAGGCGTGTGTCACGCTGTATAGCAGATATATATATGTGATGACAGTAATCTATATCAAAAGGGCAACATACAATATAACATGCGCATAGATATATGATAACATAGAATTACTTGACAGAAAGTCCAGTGGGTCAATACGGAATCCGTTATACGCTGTCTCCGGCTAGAGGGTGACCGGGGTCTATGCTGACCCTAAACTGGGGTCCTAACTAATCCCTCTACCTGGAGGTACTGTTAAAGGTACAGAGGTCCAGGCCACCAGCGTAAACCCTGTCTCCTATCAATCCCTGCCAACTGTAATCTAGTCCTAAGAAGGACCCTGATTACCACCAAAGGGAATGAACAGGTAACGGTTAATGAACAGAAAGACATACAAGAAAGACAAGAAATAAAGTAAATAAAGTCTTACATACAACACTCACACACAGTAGGAACACCTAAGGTCTCAGAGATAAACTATAAGCTATAAGAGTAAAAACAACTAAGGAGCTCTTAGCTTAAGTATTCTCAGAACCGATCCAGTCTGCTAGACTACATAAAGGCTTTCACCGGCATCTAACAAGCAGACTGGCAGGTATATGAAGGAATCTAATTAGAACATAATGAAAAGCAGCCGGGCGAGGCTGGACCTAGTCTTAGCAAAGAGCTAGGTAAAATTAACTCCCTCATTACCAAACACAAAGAAACAGCAACTCAGCTGTGAGAAGTCAGAGTGTGTAATTGCGACGATCCTTGTGGCGATACACCCATGACAGTACCCCCCCCCTCTACGAGGGGACTCCGGACCCTCAGGGCCAGGTCTGCCCGGGTGAGTTGTGTGAAAGGTCCGAACCAATCGATCTGCGTTAACATCAGACGCAGGGACCCACGTCCTCTCCACAGGACCATACCCCCCCCAATGAACCAAGTACTGAAGGGATCGGCGACTGAGACGTGAGTCAATGATTTTCGACCCATGAAATTCCACGTTATCATTGACCACCACTGAAGGCGGAGGTAGAGGTGACGGTATGACTGGTGCCACATACTTTTTAAGTAATGACTTGTGAAACACATTATGAATTTTAAACGTAGGAGGGAGGTCCAGACGAAATGCCACAGGATTAATTATGGAACTGATCCTGTACGGCCCGATGAATCTGGGACCCAACCTCCAGGAGGAAACTTTAAGTTTTATATTCCTGGTAGACAACCAAACTAGATCGTTCACCTTCAGATCTAGACCAGAAACTCTCCCCCTATCAGCCATCCGTTTGTAACGGTTCCCCGTAACCTTCAGTCTTAACCGATCTGGAACTATCAGTCTCCCTGGAAGTCCCACCGGGGCGTCCCTCTGAGCCCCCAATACCTCCCCCTCAAGCTCAGAGCATACAGCTGACACTACAACTCCCTCCTGAGGAATAGGAACCGGATCATCCGTCTTCCCGGCCCCTGGGAAAGTACGAGATAAGGCATCAGGAAGCAACTTTATTGAGCAGTCATATGCGCGATGAGGAGGTAACTCTTTACACCCCTCCTCTGAGAACATCTCCCCAAAGTCCTCCAGAAAAGGAGACAAAGTCCTAGGCACAACCGCACCGATGACCGTGCTCATGCAGTTATTCCTGCAAAATTCACCCCACTGGCTTATCTTTCCGGATTGCCAATCAATCACTGGGTTATGTTTAGCCAACCAAGGAAGTCCCAACACAATAGGAGTAGGTAGACCCTCCAACACATAACAAGACAATTGCTCTTTATGTCTTGCCCCTACTCGAAGATCTATGTTATGAACAGCTTGTACCAAGCTACCTTGACCGAGAGGTCTAGAATCAATAGATACTATAGGGACCGGTTTGGCCAATACACTCAGTTGCATACCATGCACCTGGGCAAACCGAGCGTCCACCAGATTAGCCCCGGACCCACTATCAAGAAAAACAGAAATCCTCTCAGTTCTAGTACCAATCACCACCTCCGCAGGCACGAGAAACTGAGAGGGATTTGGGGATGAAATACACACTCCCAGGTTAACTCCTTTGCTCAAAGAGGCCCGGGATGGACACCCCCCAACAAAATGTCCCTCTCTCTCCCGCAAAAGAAACACCTTCTAGTCTTGCGGTGCACCGCCAATTCCCTCCTACAAAAAGATGTCCCTCCCAACTGCATGGGTTCCTCAGAACAGACCAGGGGAACCTCAGTATAAGGGACTTTAGTAGTAGGTGGAGTCATCACGGGAGGCGGAGTTACCTCGCGTCTTCCCCGAATTCGTCTATCCATGCGAATAGCGAGGGCCATAGCAGCCTCCAGTGATGGAGGAGAATCATACTGAGCCAACACATCTTTTAATTTGTCAGACAACCCTTGACAAAACTGGCTCCTAAGAGCTGGGTCATTCCACGGAGTATCTGTTGCCCATCTACGGAACTCAGAAGAATATTCCTCCGCTGGACGATTTCCTTGCCGTATTTTACGTAACTTTGTTTCAGCAAGGGAAACTCGATCCGGATCATCATATACCAGACCCAGGGCAGTAAAAAATCGATCCACTGACTGGAGATCTGGGGAGCCTGGAGGAATAGAGAATGCCCAAGATTGAGGGTCCCCTTGTAAGAGCGAGATAACAATTCCCACCCTCTGCTCTTCACTCCCAGATGACCGAGGCCGCAGCCGAAAGTACAATTTACATGCCTCCCGGAAAGTAAAAAATTTGTCCCGCCCACCAGTGAACCTGTCCGGGAGAGCAACCTTAGGTTCAGATCTGGTTTGCTCCGGGGGAACAAAACCTTGGACTTAATGTCTGCAAACTCCATGGACAACCTCTGCAACTGCCGGGCCAGCTGGGCTACTGGATCCATGACAGCTGGAGAGAATCTTTAGTATGGCCGGTGAAAATGTCACGCTGTATAGCAGATATATATATATGTGATGACAGTAATCTATATCAAAAGGGCAACATACAATATAACATGCGCATAGATATATGATAACATAGAATTACCTGACAGAAAGTCCAGTGGGTCAATACGGAATCCGTTATACGCTGTCTCCGGCTAGAGGGTGACCGGGGTCTATGCTGACCCTAAACTGGGGTCCTAACTAATCCCTCTACCTGGAGGTACTGTTAAAGGTACAGAGGTCCAGGCCACCAGCGTAAACCCTGTCTCCTATCAATCCCTGCCAACTGTAATCTAGTCCTAAGAAGGACCCTGATTACCACCAAAGGGAATGAACAGGTAACGGTTAATGAACAGAAAGACATACAAGAAAGACAAGAAATAAAGTAAATAAAGTCTTACATACAACACTCACACACAGTAGGAACACCTAAGGTCTCAGAGATAAACTATAAGCTATAAGAGTAAAAACAACTAAGGAGCTCTTAGCTTAAGTATTCTCAGAACCGATCCAGTCTGCTAGACTACATAAAGGCTTTCACCGGCATCTAACAAGCAGACTGGCAGGTATATGAAGGAATCTAATTAGAACATAATCAAAAGCAGCCGGGCGAGGCTGGACCTAGTCTTAGCAAAGAGCTAGGTAAAATTAACTCCCTCATTACCAAACACAAAGAAACAGCAACTCAGCTGTGAGAAGTCAGAGTGTGTAATCGCGACGATCCTTGTGGCGATACACCCATGACAGCGTGTGACGGAGATAACCAAATTTAAAATATCTGGTCTGTTTTTTTTCACAGCAAAATAGTGTCAATAACTAGGCTAAGACACAGCAAAAACAGTTCAATTGAGCCCTCAAATGACACAATTTTTAGACCACATATAGATGAGGCTTGTGATGGAGATACCCAACTTTAAAATATCTCGCCTCGATTTTTTTCCCAGCAAAATAGTGTCAATAACTAGACTAAGACACAGCAAAAATAGTACAAAGGAGTGCTCAAATTCCACAATTTTAACCCACAGATAGGTGAGGCATGTAAAAGAGATAACCAACTTTAAGATATCTGGCCTATATTTTTTTCCCAGAAAAATAGTGTCAATAAGTAGGCTAAGACAACGCAAAAACAGTTCAATGGAGCCCAAAAAATGCCACAATCTTTAGCCCACAGATAGATAAGGCGTGTGACAGAGATAATCAACTTTAAAATATCTGCCCTGTATTTTTTTTCCACAGCAAAATAGTGTCAATAACTAGTCTAAGACATAGCAAAAACAGTTCAATGGAGCTCAAAAAAGGCCACAATTTTTATCCCACAGATAGATAAAGTGGGTGACGGAGATACCAAACTTTAAAATATCTGCCCTGTATTTTTTTCACAGCAAAATTGTGTCAATAACTAGGCTAAAACACAGCAAAAACAGTTCAATGGAGCTCATAAAATGCCACTATTTTTAGCCCACAGATAGGTGAGGAGTGTGACGGAGATACCCGACTTTAAAATATCTGGCCTGTATTTTTTTCCCCTAGCAAAATAGTGTCAATAACTAGACTAAGACAGAGCAAAAACAGTTCAATGGATCCCAAAAAATGCCACAATTTTTAGCCCACAGATAGATGAGGTGTGTGACGGAGATACCCGAATTTAAAATATCTTCTATTATGATTTGGTAGCCGAGGAGGACAGTAGCAAAAATAGACTAGGCAACCAGACACCCAGAGAGGTTGGTAACTAGCGGATTGCAGACCCCTAACTCACAAACTAGAGCGTGGATGATATTACATCCTACGCCTGACAACCAGAGTTTAACATGATCTAAAAAAGGAAAGCTAAATGCATCGATGTAAATCGTGAAACAATTAAATCATGATTAAACCAAAATTTTTGAAGTAAAACAAGATAAAATCATAACACAACTTTCAATCAAGCAAATTGGAGACATAACTGTCGTATTAGAACAGTGACAGGAAAAATACTAGACTTTAAGTCATCAAACTTTAAGGGAATTCCAAATGGTCATTTGCAAGCTCGAGACCACACGATCTCTCCATCAGCAAAGATCTTTGCCTGAGAAGATGAACTGGTAGTCCGAAACCAAGTTACACTTGAAATAACAGGAACTGAAAAACTTCAAGGTCAAAATTTAATGACAAATTTAATATTTTCAAAGTCCACACTCTAGCTTGTTACTTTCTAATAGCTGATTTGCATATCTCCAGAATGTTAGAATGATCCACTTAAGGATACTTGCACAGCAGTATTGGCTGAAGTGAACAATCCAAAACATTTCAAATATTGCAGCCTGCTCGTAAAGGACCCTACCTGGTTATTTGTTGATCGGTAGCTGAAGGAAGTGGAGGCAAAAATACGTCAAATAACCAAGGACTTGTTTGCCGTTTGAAATCACATTATGAAAACTGCAACCAGAAGGGAAATGAAGATGTTGATAGTGATACAACTAATGTCAATGAACCCCCACAGCTTGTTCTTCCAGCGAAGATAATAAATGTAGCTACTCAGCTACTGACTGCATCGGTTTCATCGGCAGGAGTAGAGAGATTGTTTTCTTCATTTGGTTTTGTGCACACAACAGTCCGAAACCGCTTAGGAACTGCTAAAGCAGGACAACTAGTTTTCCTATTAAAAGTCCTAAATAAACAGTAGGCTTAAAGGACTGATGTATTCACTGAAGATGTTTGCTTACTTCAAACGTTAGAGATAGGCTATTGTTAAAAAGTACTTACTCTCTGTAGTTCAATTCTGATTGTTTAATAGTGCAAATAAAAATTATTAGGTTTCATAATCATCAACTGTTTTAATATTTTTATTTGTGTAAAATAATTTGATTTGCAAAAAGACAAAGTTTTGCTTGTGTACAACTTGATTAAAAAATCCTATTTAATTCAAAAAATCCGATTTAAATCAAAAAAATCCGATTTAAATCAAAAAAATCAGATTTTTTTGATTTTTTTAAAAAAATCATGATTTTTATCCACCCTGCCCTAAACTGACAGCACAACTAGAAGCAGCCGTGGGACGTACCTACGGTGCGCTGGACGCCTCGACACAGCCGGAGAGTTAACTAAGCCTAAAGAGAGAAAGGGGAAAGCTAACTGCCCCAGAGTAGAACGCCAAAGGAATAGGTAGCCCCCAAACATATATTGGCGGTAAGACAAGATGAAATACAAACACAAGCAGAGAATAGGACAAGCAAATGCTGGGGCCCAAACTGTCTACATAGAACAGGACAGGAAAGAATACTGTCTGCAATTCAGCAAAAACTCTAAGAAAAATTCCAACATGTCTGATATGCAAAAAATACTGAGACCACACGATCTCTCCCCCGCTAGATCAGAACTCTGGAGTGAACTGGTAGCAAACCAGCAGATCCTGAAATAACAGGGAACTGAAAATACAGTCATGGCCAAAAGTTTTGAGAATGACACAAATATTAATTTTTACAAAGTCTACTGCTTCACTTTTTCTAATGGCAATTTGCATATACTCCAGAATGTTATAAAGATTGATCAGCTTAAGAGCAATTACTTGCAAAGTCAATATTTGGCTAGAAAGTGAACTTTATTCCCCAAAACACATTTCAACATCATTGCAGCCCTGCCTTAAAAGGACCAGCTAACCTGTTATGTTTCGGTAGCTGAGGAGTGCAGGCAAAAAAGGCAATACACCAGAGCAGTTGGAATCTATGAGATTGCAGTACCCTGACTAACCACAACAACTAGAGGCAGCCGTGGAGCGTTCCTACGTTGGTCCTAGACGCCTCGTCACAGCCTGAGAAACTAACTACACCTAAAGATAGATATAAGAAAGCTATCTGCGCCGGAGCAGAACCCCAAAGATAATAGAAAGCCCCCAAACATGTAATGGCGGTTAGACAAGAAGAAATACTGACACAGACAGAAAATAGAATGAGCAAACGTTGGGGCCCAAACTAACTAAATAGAAAAGGATAGGAAGGGTACTTACTGCAATCCCAGAAAACCCTGAAAAGCACCAACTCTACTAATTTCAAAAACACCTGAGATCACACGACCTCTACCACCTAAATTAGTTCTCTGGTGTAACAAAATCAAAACAGCAGCCACTGAAAAAACTGGAAAAAGCAAAAGTACAAACATCAGTGGCTGAACTAAACTGAGAGGGCAAAAGCCCCCGGAGGGGACCCTGAAGGCCCCCACAGAAGTGCAGGACAAAATGCAAAAATCAAGCACAAAAACAAAAAGAAGAAAATGTCTTATCTGTTAGCAGGAGATGCAGACACGACACAGCAGGCTACAAGGGAAACAGGAATCAAGGATAGAGACCAGAACAATTGATCACCGGCAACCCTGATGGGAAGGCGACTCCCTTATATAAGACCAGTCAGTAACACCTGATTCCCAATCCTCACAATCTTCACTGGACAGTCCAGTACCATTTGTAACCACCAGAGGGAGCTTCTGCTCAGAACTCATCTCAAGCCCATTCACAACACTAACCTCTTTTCAGTGATTGCTCCATTAACACAGGTGTGGGTGTTGATGAGGACATGGCTGGAGATCAATTAAAGAAACACGTGCAGTCATCATTGCAATGCACAAAAATGGCCTAACAGGGAAGAGTATCGCAGCTAGAAAGATTGCACCTCAGTCAACAATCTATCGCATCATCAAGAACTTCAAGGAGAGAGGTTCCATTGTTGCCAAAAAGGCTCCAGGGCGCCCAAAAAAGACCAGCAAGCGCCAGGACCGTCTCTTAAAAGTGTTTCAGCTGCGGGATCGGTCTACCAGCAGTGCAGAGGTTGTTCAGGAATGGCAGCAGGCAGGTGAGAGTGCATCTGCACGCACTGCGAGGCGGAGACTCTTGGAGCAAGGCCTGGTCTCAAGGAGGGCAGCAAAGAAGCCACTTCTCTCCATAAAAAACATCATGGACAGACTGATATTCTGCAAAAGGTACAGGCAGTGGACTGCTGAGGACTGGGTAAAGTTATTTTCTCTGATGAATCCCCTTTTTGATTGTTTGGGACATCAGGAAAACGCCTCATTCGGAGAAGACAAGGTGAGCGCTACCACCAGTCTTGTCTCATGCCAACTGTTAAGCATCCTGAAACCATTCATGTGTGGGGTTGCTTCTCAGCCAAGGGAATCGGCTCTCTCACAGTCTTGCCTAAAAACACAGCCATGAATAAAGAATGGTACCAGAATGTCCTCCAAGAGCAACTTCTCCCAACCCTCCAAGAGCAGTTTGGCGATCAACAATGCGTTTTCCAGCATGATGGAGCACCTTGCCATAAAGCAAAGGTGATAACTAAATGGCTCAGGGAACAAAACATAGAGATTTTGTGTCCATGGCCTGGAAACTCCCCAGATCTTAATCCCATTGAGAACTTGTGGTCAATCATCAAGAGACGGGTGGACAAACAAAAACCTAAAAATTCTGACAAAATGAAAGCATTGATTGTGCAAGAATGGACTGCTATCACTCAGGATTTGGTCCAGAAGTTGATTGAGAGCATGCCAGGGAGAACTGCAGAGGTCCTGAAGAAGAAGGGTCAACACTACAAATATTGACTTGCTGCATTAACTCATTCTGTCAATATAAGCTTTTGTTACTCATATGTTTGCAATTATTATATTTCTGTCTGTGATAAAAACATCTGTCAAACACACATAAAAACCAGAGGGCAGCAGATCATGTGAAAATATATTTGTGTCATTCTCAAAACTTTTGGCCATGACTGTACTATGTGGGCTGTGTTATATACTATGAGGGTGTGGAGGAAACCACGGTTCCTCCCACGTCACCAATGTGACGTAACTACCCAGGCACAGCTCTCCGGCGCCCCCTTTGTCTCTCAGGACAGTAAGGGAACTACACCTAGAGCAAAGGGCCGCTGGGGAGGATGTCCTGTTACCCACTGGGTACTCTAAGATTCGTGATCAGAGTAAAAGCATCAGCCCAAAATTAATTTTATGGTTTAATTGCCTTAAGGGTGCACTAGATAATTACAGAAATATACAGTAAGCTATACAAAGGAATTACAGTGGATTTGCAGTCAGAGTAAAATACAACAATAATGTACAAGGCTTAGAGGTATTAGCTAAAGGTCAATGTTACCAGGCTGTAGGTTGCATGTGGACGCCAGGAGCTCTGCGAACCACAGGTATGAATCTTAGTTGCCGGACAGTCCTCAAAACGTGTACCGCTGCTCCCTTGGCAGATCTGTCCCTTGTTCCTTCTTAGATCTTCGTCTTGTTCTTCTGTGTGAATGGCTAGGGTCTGCCATCCGCTCACAGTTCTTATACCTGCTAGGTCCCTCCCCTCGGTGCCAGAGGGTGGGCTAATAATCTCCACCCTTAGCTCCCTGCAAAATTTATTTCCAATATCTAAGAAAGGGGTTAACTTTCTCCAGGACGATCGGATCAGGACACGAGAGGTACCAGTGGATGCAGTTAATTTTGCCTGTCGCTTGGAGATCAAACCTGGACCGTTTGGCCCTCCACGGTGACCCAATCTCTATATCTCAGGTCCCCGAGCCATCACCGACTCGGGAGTCGCACTGTCAGATGCCTGAGGTCTGCAGGATCACGCACATATTTTTTATGAGTCTGTACCTAGAAAGATGTGCTCATAATTCATAATCCTAGAACGGAGTCGTCGTGGCTGGGATAGACAATGGATGTGTTTTCTGTGTCTAGCTGACAGGTATAATCTAATTGAAGCCCCCAGGCATCTCCAGGCCCTCTCCAGACTACAGCTTTGAAGTATTGTTTTGGGCCTGATCTATTTCGCATACTAAAAGGACCTGGTTATTCACAGTGGACACTAAACCCTGTTGTACTGAATATACCCACAGGCCATGTGCAGTTGGCTGCCTGTGGCCCTGTGAATTCAGACAAAATGGAGGCTGAACAGGCCAATCTCAGACATGAAGCGAGCATTATGTCCCATATCCAAGATGGTGGCTGTCCTTCATCACAGAAGGGTACATTACATTTTATGGGGAGGCTGTGTTATATACTATGGGGGCTACATTATATTCTATGGGGAGGTGGGCTGTATTATATTCTATAGAGCTACATTATATTCTATGGAGGGCTGTATTACTGTATTAGATTTTATGAGGGAGGACTGCATCATACTCTTTGATGTGGCTACATTATATTCTATGGGGATGTGGGCTGTATTATATTATGTTCGGGCTACATTATATTCTATGGGGGCTGTATTATATTTATTATATTCTATGAGGGGTGATTGCATCATACTCTATGAGAGGGGCTGCATTATACTATATGAGGGGACTACATTGTTTTCTATGGGGGGCTGCATTATATTATATGGGGATGCATTATACTATATGAGGGGTACATGATTGTATTCTATGGAGGGGCTACATTATACTATATAAGGGGGGCTGCATTATATTCTATGGGGAGTTACATTATATTCTGTGGTTGCATTACACTCTGTGTGGTGGTTGCATTATACTCTGTGGGGTGGCTGCATTATGCTCTATGGGGTGGCTGCATTATACTATATGTGGGCTGCATTATACTGTATCGAGGACTATGGGGAATACATTATACTATATGAAGAACTATGGGGTGCATTATACTATGGGAAGAGAATTGTACTACATGGATGACTATTGCGGTGCATTATACTGTATGGAGCAAGCACTATGAGGAGTGTATTATAGTATTATACTATAAGGATGACCGAGTGTATTTTAATATATGGAAGACTATGAGGAGTGTATTATACTATATGGAGGACTGAGTGCATTTTAATATGTGGAGGGCTATAAGGAGTGTATTATACAATATGAGGAGTATGGGAAGTGTATAATACTATATGGAGGACTTAGGAGTGTATTTTAATATATGGATGACTATAGGGAGTGTATTATACTATATGGAGGACTATGGGAAGTGTATTATACTATATGGAGGACTATGGGAAGTGTATTATACTATATGAAGGACTATGGGCATATTATATTATATGCAGGACTATGGGGTGTGCATTTTACAATATGGAGGACTGTGGTGCCCATTATAATATATGGAGGACTATGGGGTGTATTATACTAAACAAGCAAAATGCTGTATATTCATCGAGTGATTGGATTGTTTATGCCGGAACAAAAATCATTGTTCACAGCAGCACATCGCAGGTGTAAACTATAACATGATACTGTATGGGGATCTATTAGTGATTGTTCTGTCCTCATCATTCTTTCTCAGATGGTGGAAAGAGGCCGAGAAACAAGTGCTGCAACGATTTCAATATTGTCGATCACACTCGTTTAGCGGTCTGAACTCGGCGCATGTAAATACAAGCGAAATGCTTCTGTGTGATGTGCAATGTGTTAGCATTTGGGGCCCCATTTTAAACTTTGCCTAGGGCCCCACTTTGCCTAAAACCGGCCCTGCGCAAGGACAAGGCTCATGTTGGGAAAGGATTACAGAATGTGACTAGTCCCCAAAAACAAACCCCATATGACTACATCCATGAGAAATAGAAATGTTGGGAACCTGGCAGCAGAAAACTCAAGTTGCAAAGCGCTCAATGTTGGGCGGAGGGCAGCGCTGTGCAGCGTGGTAATGGGGCTGGTTTGGTCTCTATAGCTTCAAACAGTCCCCTATTAGTACAAGCATGGCCACAATCACCAGCACCGGGATATAGGAAGAGGCTTCCCGGACGTTTCACGGCTGCCTCCATCAAAGCAGCAGTCAGACCTGCCTCCATCAGAGCAGCAGTCAGACCTGCCTCCATCAGAGCAGCAGTCAGACCTGCCTCCATCAGAGACAGCAGGCCTCCCCACCCCCCCACCTCTATCAGAGCAGCAGGCCTTCCCCCCCCACCTCTATCAGAGCAGCAGGCCTTCCCCCCCACCTCTATCAGAGCAGCAGGCCTTCCCCCACACCTCTATCAGAGCAGCAGGCCTTCCCCCCCACCTCTATCAGAGCAGCAGGCCTTCCCCCCCACACCTCTATCAGAGCATCAGGCCTTCCCCCCCCCCACCTCTATCAGAGCAGCAGGCCTTCCCCCCCACCTCTATCAGAGCAGCAGGCCTTCCCCCCCACACCTCTATCAGAGCAGCAGGCCTTCCCCCCCCACCTCTATCAGAGCAGCAGGCCTTCCCCCCCACACCTCTATCAGAGCAGCAGGCCTTCCCCCCCACCTCTATCAGAGCAGCAGGCCTTCCCCCCCACACCTCTATCAGAGCAGCAGGCCTTCCCCCCACCCTCTATCAGAGCAGCAGGCCTTTCCCCCCCACAACTCTATCAGAGCAGCAGGCCTTCCCCCCACCTCTATCCGAGCAGCAGGCCTTCCCCCCCCACTCTATCAGAGCACAGGCCTTCCCCCCCCCCACCTCTATCAGAGCAGCAGGCCTTCCCCCCCACACTCTATCAGAGCAGCAGGCCTTCCCCCCACCTCTATCAGAGCAGCAGGCCTTCCCCCCCACCTCTATCAGAGCAGCAGCCTTCCCCCCCACCCTCTATCAGAGCAGCAGGCCTTCCCCCCACCCTCTATCAGAGCAGCAGGCCTTCCCCCCCCACTCTATCAGAGCAGCAGGCCTTCCCCCCCACACCTCTATCCGAGCAGCAGCCTTCCCCCCCACCTCTATCAGAGCAGCAGGCCTTCCCCCCCACCTCTATCAGAGCACAGGCCTTCCCCCCCCCACCTCTATCAGAGCAGCAGGCCTTCCCCCCCACCCATCTATCAGAGCAGCAGGCCTTCCCCCCCCACTCTATCAGAGCAGCAGGCCTTCCCCCCCACCTCTATCGAGCAGCAGGCCTTCCCCCCCACCTCTATCAGAGCAGCAGCCTTCCCCCCCCCCCACCTCTACAGAGCAGCAGGCCTTCCCCCCCCACACCTCTATCGAGCAGCAGGCCTTCCCCCCACCTCTATCAGAGCAGCAGGCCTTCCCCCCCACCTCTATCAGAGCAGCAGGCCTTCCCCCCCCATCTCTATCAGAGCAGCAGGCCTTCCCCCCCCAACACCTCTATCGAGCAGCAGGCCTTCCCCCCCCACCTCTATCAGAGCAGCAGCCTTCCCCCCCCCTCATCAGAGCAGCAGGCCTTTCCCCCCCCACCTCTATCAGAGCAGCAGGCCTTCCCCCCCCCACCTCTATCAGAGCAGCAGGCCTTCCCCCCCCACCTCTATCAGCAGCAGGCCTTCCCCCCCACCTCTATCAAGCAGCAGGCCTTCCCCCCACCTCTATCAGAGCACAGCCTCCCCCCCCACTCTATCGAGCAGCAGGCCTTCCCCCCACCTCTATCAAGCACAGCCTTCCCCCCACCTCTATCAGCACAGCCTTCCCCCCCACCTCTTCGGAGCAGCAGGCCTTCCCCCCCCACCTCTATCAGAGCAGCAGGCCTTCCCCCCCACCTCTTACAGAGCAGCAGGCCTTCCACCCCCACCTCTATCAGAGCAGCAGGCCTCCCCCCCCACCCTCAGAGCACAGCCTTCCCCCCCCACCCTATCAGAGCAGCAGGCCTTCCCCCCCACCTTCAGAGCAGCAGAGCTTCCCCCCCCCACCTCTACAGAGCACAGCCTCCCCCCCCCACCTCTATCAGAGAGCAGCAGCTCCTCCCCCCCACCTCTATCAGAGCAGCAGGCCTTCCCCCCCCACCTCTATCAGAGCAGCAGCCTTCCCCCCCACCATCAAGCAGCAGGCCTTCCCTCCCCACCTCTATCAGAGCAGCAGGCCTTCCCCCCCCCCTTCAACAGCAGGCCTTCCCCCCCACCTCTATCAAGCACAGGCCTTCCCCCCCCCACCTCTATCAGAGCAGCAGGCCTTCCCCCCCCACCTCTATCAGAGCAGCAGGCCTTCCCCCCCACACCTCTATCAAGCAGCAGGCCTTCCCCCCACACCTCTATCAGAGCAGCAGGCCTTCCCCCCCACCTCTATCAGAGCAGCAGGCCTTCCCCCCCACACCTCTATCAGAGCAGCAGGCCTTCCCCCCCACCTCTATCCGAGCAGCAGGCCTTCCCCCCCACCTCTATCAGAGCAGCAGGCCTTCCCCCCCACCTCTATCAGAGCAGCAGGCCTTCCCCCCCCACACCTCATCAAGCAGCAGGCCTTCCCCCCCCACCTCTATCAAGCAGCAGGCCTTCCCCCCCACACCTCTATCAGCAGCAGCCTTCCCCCCCACACCTCTATCAAGCAGCAGGCCTTCCCCCCCACCTCTACAGAGCAGCAGGCCTTCCCCCCCCACCTCTATCAGAGCAGCAGGCCTTCCCCCCCCACCTCTATCAGAGCAGCAGGCCTTCCCCCCCCACCTCTATCAGAGCAGCAGGCCTTCCCCCCCCACCTCTATCAGAGCAGCAGGCCTTCCCCCCCCCCCCTCTATCAGAGCAGCAGGCCTTCCCCCCCACCTCTATCAGAGCAGCAGGCCTTCCCCCCCCACTCTATCAGAGCAGCAGGCCTTCCCCCCCCCACCTCTATCGAGCAGCAGGCCTTCCCCCCCCCAACCCTATCAGAGCAGCAGGCCTTCCCCCCACACCTCTATCAGAGCAGCAGGCCTTCCCCCCCACCTCTATCAGAGCAGCAGGCCTTCCCCCCCACCTCTATCAGAGCAGCAGGCCTCCCCCCCCCACCCTATCAGGCAGCGCCTTCCCCCCCCACCTCTATCAGAGCAGCAGGCCTTCCCCCCCACCTCTATCAGAGCAGCAGGCCTCCCCCCCCACCTCTATCAGAGCAGCAGGCCTTCCCCCCACACCTCTATCAGAGCAGCAGGCCTTCCCCCCACCCTACTCAGCAGCAGGCCTTCCCCCCCCCACCTCTATCAGAGCAGCAGGCCTTCCCCCCCCACCTCTATCAGAGCAGCAGGCCTTCCCCCCCACACCTCTATCAGAGCAGCAGGCCTTCCCCCCCACCTCTATCAGAGCAGCAGGCCTTCCCCCCCCACCTCTATCAGAGCAGCAGGCCTTCCCCCCCACCCTCATCAGAGCAGCAGGCCTCCCCCCCACCCATCTATCAGAGCAGCAGGCCTTCCCCCCCCACTCTATCAGAGCAGCAGCCTTCCCCCCCCCCACCTCTATCGAGCAGCAGGCCTTCCCCCCCACCTCTATCAGAGCAGCAGGCCTTCCCCCCCCCCACCTCTACAGAGCAGCAGGCCTTCCCCCCCACCTCTATCAGAGCAGCAGCCTTCCCCCCACCCTCTATCAGAGCAGCAGGCCTTCCCCCCCCCACTCTATCAAGCAGCAGGCCTTCCCCCCCCACCTCTATCAGCAGCAGGCCTTCCCCCCCCACCTCTATCAGAGCAGCAGGCCTTCCCCCCCCACCTCTATCAGAGCAGCAGGCCTTCCCCCCCCACCTCTATCAGAGCAGCAGGCCTTCCCCCCCCACCTCTATCAGAGCAGCAGGCCTTCCCCCCCACCTCTATCAGAGCAGCAGGCCTTCCCCCCCCACCTCTATCAGAGCAGCAGGCCTTCCCCCCCCACCTCTATCAGAGCAGCAGGCCTTCCCCCCCCACCTCTATCAGAGCAGCAGGCCTTCCCCCCCACCTCTATCAGAGCAGCAGGCCTTCCCCCCCACCTCTATCAGAGCAGCAGGCCTTCCCCCCCCCACCTCTATCAGAGCAGCAGGCCTTCCCCCCCCACCTCTATCAGAGCAGCAGGCCTTCCCCCCCCCACTCTATCAGAGCAGCAGGCCTTCCCCCCCACCTCTAGCAGAGCAGCAGGCCTTCCCCCCCACCTCTAGCAGAGCAGCAGGCCTTCCCCCCCCACCTCTATCAGAGCAGCAGGCCTTCCCCCCCACCTCTAGCAGAGCAGCAGGCCTTCCCCCCCACCTCTATCAGAGCAGCAGGCCTTCCCCCCCACCTCTAGCAGAGCAGCAGGCCTTCCCCCCCCCACCTCTATCAGAGCAGCAGGCCTTCCCCCCCACCTCTAGCAGAGCAGCAGGCCTTCCCCCCCACCTCTAGCAGAGCAGCAGGCCTTCCCCCCCCACCTCTAGCAGAGCAGCAGGCCTTCCCCCCCACACTCTATCAGAGCAGCAGGCCCCCCCCCCCACCTCTATCAGAGCAGCAGGCCTTCCCCCCCCACCTCTATCAGAGCAGCAGGCCTTCCCCCCCACCTCTAGCAGAGCAGCAGGCCTTCCCCCCCACACCTCTATCAGAGCAGCAGGCCTTCCCCCCCCTCTAGCAGAGCAGCAGGCCTTCCCCCACAATCTGGAGGGGCGTAGGCGCGGGGCGGACGCATCCAGCGAGGACGTTTGAGCAGAGCTGAGCGGACATCGGAGTACCGAGCGCTCAACGGACCCAGCGGTAAGTTTTCACCCTGGTATGTGCTCGTCATTCCTCCGTGTAGCGGGATCAGGCAGTGCACGGCCCAGGAGCGCCGAGCAATAGATCGCGTCTCTAAGCTTGTTCTTCTCTACTCAGCATCGCTGATAGAAGTTCTGTCTATGGGACGCGAAGAGTGCAGCCCCATAGCCTGAACCCTGAGACACTTTACATGGCAGGAGGTGCAGCCCCATAGCCCGGACCCTGGGACACTTTACATGGCAGGAGGTGCAGCCCCATAGCCCGGACCCTGGGACACTTTACATGGCAGGAGGTGCAGCCCCATAGCCCGGACCCTGGGACACTTTACATGGCAGGAGGTGCAGCCCCATAGCCCGGACCCTGGGACACTTTACATGGCAGGAGGTGCAGCCCCATAGCCCGGACCCTGGGACACATTACATGGCAGGAGGTGCAGCCCCATAGCCCGAACCCTGGGACACTTTACATGTAGGAGGTGCAGCCCCATAGCCCGACCCTGGGACACTTTACATGGCAGGAGGTGCAGCCCCATAGCCCGACCCTGGGACACTTTACATGGCAGGAGGGGCAGCCCCATAGCCCGGGACCCTGGGACACTTTACATGGCAGGAGTGCAGCCCCATAGCCCGGCACTGGACACTTTACATGGCAGGAGGTGCAGCCCCATAGCCCGGGCACTGGAACACTTTACATGGCAGGAGGTGCAGCCCCATAGCCCGGGCACTGGGACACTTTACATAGCAGGAGGTGCAGCCCCATAGCCCGGGCACTGGGACACTTTACATAGCAGGAGGTGCAGCCCCATAGCCCGGGCACTGGGACACTTTACATAGTAGGAGGTGCAGCCCCATAGCCGGACACTGGGACACTTTACATGGTGGGAGTGCAGCCCCCATAGCCTGGACCTGGGACATAGCAGGTGGTGCAGCCCCCATAGCCTGGCACTTAGTCACTTTACATAGCAGGAGTGCAGCCGCATAGCCTGGGCACTGAGCACTTTACATAGCAGTAGGTGTGCAGCCCCATAGCCGGGCACTGGACACTTTACATAGCAGAGGTGCAGCCCCATAGCCTGGGCACTGAGACACTTTACATGGCAGGAGGTGCAGCCCCATAGCCTGGACACTGGGACACTTTACATGGCAGGAGGTGCAGCCCCATAGCCTGGCACTGGGACACTTTACATGGCAGTAAGTGCAGCCCCATAGCCTGGGCACTGGGACACTTTACATGGCAGTAGGTGCAGCCCCATAGCCTGGGCACTGGGACACTTTACATAGCAGAGGTGCAGCCCCATAGCCTTGGCACTGGGACACTATACATGGCAGTAGTGCAGCCCCACAGCCTTGGCACTGGGACACTTACATGGCAGGAGTGCAGCCCCATAGCCTGGGCACTGGAACACTTTACATGGCAGGAGGTGCAGCCCCATAGCCTGGGCACTGGGACACTTTACATGGCAGGAGGTGCAGCCCCATAGCCTGGGCACTGGGACACTTTACATGGCAGGAGGTGCAGCCCCATAGCCTGGCACTGGGACACTTTACATGGCAGGAAGTTCAGCCCCATAGCCTGGCACTGGGACACTTTACAAAGCAGGAGGTGCAGCCCCATAGCCGGCACTGGGACACTTTACATGTCAGGAAGTGCAGCCCCATAGCCTTGGCACTGGGACACTTACATCAGCGAGGTGCAGCCCCATAGCCTGGACCTGGGACACTTTACATGCAGGAGGTGCAGCCCCATAGCCCGGGCACTGGGACACTTACATAGCAGGAGGTGCAGTCCATAGCCTGGGCTTGGGACACTTTACATAGCAGGAGGTGCAGCCCATAGCCTGGGCACTGGGACACTTTACATGCAGGAGGTGCAGCCCATAGCCTGGGCACTGGGACACTTTACATGGCAGTAGTGCAGCCCCATGGGCCTGGGCACTGGGAGCACCACTCTTACATAGCAGGAGGTGCAGCCCCATAGCCTGGGCACTGGGACACTTTACATGGCAGTAAGTGCAGCCCCATAGCCTGGGCACTGGGACACTTTACATAGCAGAAGGTGCAGCCCCATAGCCTGGGCACTGGGACACTTTACATGGCAGGAGGTGCAGCCCCATAGCCTGGGCACTGGGACACTTTACATGGCAGTAAGTGCAGCCCCATGGCCTGGGCACTGGGACACTTTACATAGCAGGAGGTGCAGCCCCATAGCCTGGGCACTGGGACACTTTACATAGCAGGAGGTGCAGCCCCATAGCCTGGGCACTGGGACACTTTACATGGCAGGAGGTGCAGCCCCATAGCCCGGGCACTGGAACACTTTACATGGCAGTAAGT
Source organism: Oophaga sylvatica (assembly GCA_033576555.1). Taxonomy (NCBI): domain Eukaryota; kingdom Metazoa; phylum Chordata; class Amphibia; order Anura; family Dendrobatidae; genus Oophaga; species Oophaga sylvatica. The sequence continues at coordinate 35,423,538 of JARQOD010000009.1, forward strand.
GCAGCCCCATAGCCTGGGCACTGGGACACTTTACATGGCAGGAGGTGCAGCCCCATAGCCCGGGCACTGGGACACTTTACATGGCAGGAGGTGCAGCCCCATAGCCTGGGCACTGGGACACTTTACATGGCAGTAAGTGCAGCCCCATAGCCTGGGCACTGGGACACTTTACATGGCAGGAGGTGCAGCCCCATAGCCCGGGCACTGGGACACTTTACATGGCAGGAAGTGCAGCCCCATAGCCCAGGCACTGGGACACTTTACATAGCAGGAGGTGCAGCCCCATAGCCTGGACACTGGGAACACTTTACATGGCGGGAAGTGCAGCCCCATAGCCTGGATCCTGGGACATAGCAGGAGGTGCAGCCCCATAGCCTGGGCACTTAGTCACTTTACATAGCAGGGAGTGCAGCCGCATAGCCTGGGCACTGGAACACTTTGCATGGCAGGAGGTGCAGCCCCATAGCCAGGGAATGGGGACACTTTACATAGCAGGAGGTGCAGCCCCATAGCCTGGGCACTGGGACACTTTACATAGCAGGAGGTGCAGCCCCATAGCCCGGGCACTGGGACACTTTACAGGGCAGGAGGTGCAGCCCCATAGCCTGGGCACTGGGACACTTTACATGGCAGGAGGTGCAGCCCCATAGCCCGGGCACTGGGACACTTTACATGGCAGGAGGTGCAGCCCCATAGCCTGGGCACTGGGACACTTTACATAGCAGGAGGTGCAGCCCCATAGCCCGGGCACTGGGACACTTTACATGGCAGGAGGTGCAGCCCCATAGCCTGGGCACTGGGACACTTTACATGGCTGGAGGTGCAGCCCCATAGCCTGGGCACTGGGACTCTTTACATGGCAGGAGGTGCAGCCCCATAGCCTGGGCACTGGGACACTTTACATAGCAAGGAGTGCAGCCCCATAGCCTGGGCACTGGGACACTTTACATAGCAGGAGGTGCAGCCCCATAGCCTGGGCACGGGGACACCTTACATGGCAAGAGGTGCAGCCCCATAGCACGGGCACTGAGACACTTCACATAGCAGGAGGTGCAGCCCCATAGCCCGGGCACTGGGACACTTTACATGGCAGGAGGTGCAGCCCCATAGCCCGGGCACTGGGACACTTTACATGGCAGGAGGTGCAGCCCCATAGCCCGGGCATTGGGACACTTTACATGGCAGGTGCAGCCCCATAGCCTGGACACTGGGACACTTTACATGGCAGGAGGTGCAGCCCCATAGTCCGGGCACTGGGACACTTTCCAGGCACTGGGACACTTTACATGGCAGGTGCAGCCCCATAGCCTGGGCACTGGGACACTTTACATGGCAGGAGGTGCAGCCCCATAGCCTGGGCACTGGGACACTTTACATGGCAGTAAGTGCAGCCCCATAGCCCGGGCACTGGGACACTTTACATAGCAGGAGGTGCAGCCCCATAGCCCGGGCACTGGGACATAGCAGGAGGTGCAGCCCCATAACTCTGGCATTGGGACACTTTACATAGCAGGAGGTGCAGCCCCATAGCCCGGGCACTGGACATAGCAGGAGGTGCAGCCCCATAACTCTGGCATTGGGACACTTTACATAGCAGGAGGTGCAGCCCTATAGCTCGGGCATTGGGATACTTTACATAGCAGGAGGTACAGCCCCATAGCCCGGGCACTGGGACACTACATGGAAGGAAGTGCAGCCCCATAGCCTTGGCACTGGGACGCTTTACATGGCAAGAGGTACAGCCCCATACCCCGGGCACTGAGACAATTTACATAGCAGGAGGTGCAGCCCCATAGCCCGGGCACTGGGACATAGCAGGAGGTGCAGCCCTGTGGCCTGGGTACTTTACATAGCAGGAGGTGCAGCCCCATAACTCGGGCATTGGGACACTTTACATAGCAGGGAGTGCTGCCCCATTGCCCGGGCACTGGGACATAGCAGGAGGTACAGCCGCATTGCCCAGGTACTGCTTGACACTGTGAGTGTTGGAAGATGTCTTAGATCTCGTCCTCTGATGTTTGTACAGTGCTCTAGGAGCCTTTGTCACTACCTAAAGGGTATGCCACACTAAGCGAGATCGCAAGCGAGATCGCTAAAGAGTCACCATTTATGACGCAGTAGCGATCTCGTTAGTGACTTAGCTGTGTGTGACATGTAGCAGCGATGTGGCCCCTGCTGCGATGTCGCTGATCGCTTATGAACGTTCTGAGCCGTTTTTTGGTCGTTGGTGTCCCGCTGGTGAGCCTGAATCGCTGAGTGTGACACCCTTTATGAACGACTTCACCAGCATCGCAGGTGGGACTAGTTTTTCCCAACGACCGCAGAGGTCGTTATACAGATCGCTGATGAGATCTTTGTGTTTGGAATCTAACTAGCGATCGCACCAGCGATCTCGCCAGGTCGTGTCGTTGTCGTGATCGCTAGTGCGATCGCTAAGTGTGGCAGTGCCTTAAGTGGCCATGTGAACAGGTTTATTTGTGGCTGATATAATAGTTATTCTGCCATAGACTGAAATCACAGCTAGGCCATATCTGTAACCCTCCATGAGAGACCTGGAGAAACGTCTTTAATGAGCCTGTCGGTGGTTTGTGTATGTGCTATGTGGACTATTCCTTGGCATGTCCTACATAGTGAGGGTCTGCCTTCCATCAGGCTGATATCTGCTGCACACCCACCTTCCCCAAGACAGAAAACAGGCTGCAAATTTCTCTGTCCGAGAAGGTGATTAAATGTAACAGATGAGCACAGTCTGTATCATGGTGGTGTTTTGGACTGTGGTTCTCTGACAAATGAGTAGAGATGAGCGAATATGTTCAGAAAACGATTGCCAAACATAAATTCAGCACAAATATGGCACATTCGGATTCATGATCAGAAACACAAGCATAAAAGCATATAAAATCAGTAACTGCGGGAAAATAATTGCGTTGCCACTAAAGTATTTTAAAGTACATGACAGATATAGATAGATAAAAAGCTGGCAAGTCTGCAGCCGCGTCCAGAAAAATCGTAAAATCACAGCGGGACCCAATAGAATAGACTACATACAGTGTATACACACAGAATAGATAGCTATATAGATGTCAGTGACATACAATTAGTACAATTAAGATGTCAGTACAATTAGTGCAGTGTATGTGCAGCTGACTGTACATGTATTTTGTTATTAAAAGATTATTTTTCTGGAAAAAAAATGGCGTGGGATCTAGCGTAACTTTCTTAACCAGCAGAGGGAAATCAGACTGCTGGTGGCAATGTTTATAAATATCCGAAAAAAGAACAAATGGATATGGAGTAATAAAAATTAAATGAATTTTATTAATACAAATAGATTAATAACAACACGGTAGCAGTAAATAGCATATAACACATAAGGGAGTGTTATATGCTATTTTCTGCTACCGTGTTGTTATTATCTGTATAGGCTGTATACTTAGCCTTTACTGGCTATTAAAATGTGAGACACCCCCTCCCCCCCAAAAAAAAAGTGACACATTAATAGCCTAGAAAGGGGTCAAGGATACTGCCCCCCCGGCTGAAGACATCAGCTCTCAGCCGCCCCAGAAAAGGCGCATCTATAAAATGTGCTAAATCTGGCACTTAGCCCAGCTCTTCCCACTTGCCCTGAAGTAATGGCAAGTGGGGTGATAGTTGGGAGGGTTGATGTCACCTTTGTATTGTCAGGTGACATCAAGCCCTGAGGTTAGTAATGGAGAGGTGTTAATAAGACACTGCCATTACTAACCCCTTAGTCATATTGTATAAAAACACAGGACTCCCAGAAAAAAGTCCTTTAATTGAAAGAGTGACGCAGACTCCTTTAATAAAACTTAATTTATCTGTACTTGCGACATCGCCCATTTCATTGACGCCATTGTCAAATTCAAGAGCTTTAAAATAACAAACCACAATATTCCTCAGCTTTCCGCAGAGAAGATAAACCATTTGTCCCACAACGGGTATAGCTCTGTTACATCTAGATGGCAGGCTCCATGGTTGCATGATGCTACCATACAACCTGAAATCCAGCAAAAGAGGTGCACACTCAGCAAGGTAGATTGGTGCTGGCTGAACAGGACTTAGTCCAACATAGCATTAGGGAAAAGGGAAAAACAGCCGCACTCATGGGTGAATACAAAAAGAGAAATATTTACTTGCAGTAGTCGCCACACTAAAGTATCACAAAGATTGATGATTCGTAAATAAGAAAGCAATGTTTCCACCCAATCTCGAGTCTTTTTCAAGTATTGCTATCTGGTAAATAACCTTGGGTACAGTGCTGGGGAAATTTATTCCAGTGATATAAGGACCATAAGGCTCATTGCCAGGGGGCTTGGTAGAAATTCTACACTACATAGCAATGCTTGAAAAAGACTCAGGTTTAAGCTGTAATGATATCCAGCTGAGACTCTGAGCAGTGCCTGCTACCATTGCCCAGTGACTCCTGGTGAACTCCTATAACCTGTCTGACGTCACCGCAAGTATAAGAAAGTTCCCACTCTTGCTGTGCCGTCAGAAAGGTCCTGAGAGCTCACAGCCACTGAACTCACTTCACCTATCTGACGTCAGTGCGAGCACCGTTAGAAATTTTTGCCACCTCGTTCATGCTAATATCAAAAAGGTACCAGACATGTCCATGTGTGAAAGATGTGTGGCAACTGTGTGTCGCATCAGTACCACACGGCGGGCACCAGGGAAGCAGCGGTGCAGTAAGCGCTGTTCCCCGGCGCCAGGTGCTGAAGACGACTCATCATTCTCTGCCGGCAATTGGCATGAGCAGGGGAGAATGATGAACGTTGTATTCAAGTGAGAGCAGGAGCAGTTGATGGAAGTATTCCTCATCCGCCCCGTGAGCTATAAATAAATTAATTAAAAAAACGGTGTGGGTATATATATACCAAAACTGACAGCTGGGGCTGCAACCCTCAGCTTTCAGCAAGGCTGGTGATCAAGAGTAGAGTGGTCACCAAGCTGATTTTTTTTTTTAAATTATTTAAATAAATTAAAAAAAGTCCTATATTAGAAATAAAACAAAACCCACTTTTCAATTTTTATTTAAAAATAACAAACAGTTATACTCCTCTCGCGCCTAATTCCACTGAATCCCTCGTCTCCTGTAATAAAACAAAAATAAAATACAATAATATCGCTCACCTCTCTGTCCTTCTGTCACACTCCGAAATCCATGTCTTTTGATTAATGGTTTTCAACCTGGACGGTGCCAAGATGCGACCGTCCAGACTGAGAACCATTAGTGAATAAGCTGCTGGGAACGCAGCCTCAGTGACTAGCGGTGACATCATCGAGGTTATCACTGGTCACTGTGGCTGTGTTTCCAGCCAGGCTGAACTTCGGTGACCTCCGCATCGTGGGAAAATGTCAGTGATGAGGTCAACGCAGTTCAAGCTCAGTGACTTCACCGCAGCGCAACGTTACCGCTTATCAGAACCGCCGAGCCAGTGTTCCCCACGTAGGTGTCGTAGATTCCAGGTCCTGAGCCCTCCACCACCGACTTGTGGCATAGTATAGAAGAAGTACAGACTTGGTGTTGGGGTGCAGGCAATTTCAGAAAAAGCAAGCTGGTCAAATGTAAATGTATTTCATGAGATGATGAACACAGACAGATATTTATATATGTAGCTTGGTAATACAATAAATTGGTTTGATAACTAGAGGCCAAAAAATGTCTTCCGGTTGAGGTGCCACCTGCAGGTCATTGTGTCTTTCTGTAGGTTTATGAAAATAAATGTTAAACTGTATTTAGTAATAAAATCGTGGATGTGTGGTTTGTTTGGCTCTTTTCTTGCTGAAGGGGGCAAGTTTTCAAACGGTGTATCATTTGTGTGTGTGTGTGTGTGTGTGCAGTATGAACGTAGATGTAAAGTAATCACCGAAAAATAGTGTTTAGAAATAACAGAATAGATAACTCTTGTAAGCAAACACTAGAGATCTATGATGAGCTGTCATGTGGCAAAGTGGTGTGTGTTTTCCCCCCAGACCCGTTGCCAGGTATAAATCCTTAGTCACTGCACACTTTACTGGTAAGTAACTGCATATTTTTTCACATGATGTTATTTATATTACAATTTTTTGAACACTTAATCTCCATTTTTGTTGCGTATTCATTCTTTAGGCTACTGAATGAAATTTATTGGAGCTGCTCCTATTGTTCGCTTTCTGATTCCAAAACTACAAGTGACCATGAACCGCACTCTCAGCACGGGGTCCTTCCAAAACTCCCAGCCCCTGAATTATCGAGCAGGCGGTAGGGTGCAGCCTGTGGACTCTGTAGGGCAGGAGGAAGCCTATGAGCCCTCCACAGGTAAGCAGGGGTCAGCGTTCATGTATCTGTATCCACTGCTATATTGTGTACACTGATTCTTCAGGGACACCACAGCTTGTGGTAAATGTCTATTTTCAACCCAGTCAGGCTTGCAACAAATAATGACGTATTTGGCCTACCCTTAGTGTGTTTTGGGTTACAGAATCTTTACACCGATCTCAGTAGTTTTAAAATGTCCACTTTAGTGTCATGTCAGCTTCATCACCTCTGTTCTGCATATTGCACGTTTTTTGCAGCCTAAAAGCAAAGTAGAGCTTATCACAGATGTGAATAGTGCCTTTGTAGCTGCGGTGGGATCTGGCACTGTTCTGTCTTGGGCCTCTTTCACACTTCAGTCGTGCGACGTCAGTCAAAATCCGCCAAAGTGTGAAAAAAACGGATCCGCCATTTTGTTTTAGCGGATCCGCTTTTTTCCCATTGACTAGCATTAGTGACAGATTTTGACGGATGGTCGTCCGTTTGATCCATTTTTTTGACGGATCCGTCATAAATTTGGCGTCCGCCTTTTTTTTAAAAACGTCCAATGCAACGTTTTTTGTGTGCGTCAAAATGGCGGACTATGACGGATCCGCCGCGTCCGCCATTTTATATAATGGGCGCGTATGGGTGGCGGATCCGCTGCCATCCGTTTTTGACGGAATCCGCCAGCGGATCCGTTGCTTACATAGGAAATGGTGAGAATACTGTCCGGGGGTCTCTCTCTTTCTCTTTCTCTCTCTCTCTCTCTCTCTCTCTCTCTCTCTCTCTCTCTCTCACACTCACACTCACACACTCACACACACACACACACACACACACACACACACACACACGACGTGGTCGGGGTAGAAGCCAGGGAATCAAAAGCCAGAAAGAGAATGTAGCAACAGAGATGGATACCTAGAGACAGGGTTAGCGTTCAGTCCAGGTCATACACATGAAAACAAGTCAGAGGCAGGAGGATGACAAAGGTACAAGGGTCAGAGGCTCTAATCTGGAAGCTTGAACTATCACTAACACTGGTCAGCAGGCTGTGAAAGACTGAAATAGACCAGCTAGCTCCAGAACAAGGCCAGGGAAATTAACCCCGCATGACCAGTCCTGAAAGAGGACAGCAGAGAATAAACTCCGAACTGGACCATGACAATTACACTACCAGCCTGATAAAGAGACTTAAGCAGTCTCGAAAGCTTGCTTTGTAACATCATTCACTTTATTTTGTTAGCCTTTAAAAGGTATCATACCCACAAGATTCCTATTTTGTTTCTCCCACTGAGAGCACTCTATATCTTTTTTCTACTGGCTAGCACGGTACCAAACCAATTACACTATGTAACACAATTTTTGTTCCTGGCTTCCCAGTGTAATATACACTGCTTATGTTTAAAGACTATGGAAAAACGATTACATTCAGCACAAACTTAGATTTTATGACCACAGGGCAGAAAAATTTTGTATTTATTGTATCAAAAAATGGAAATTATTATATTTTCGTTCATGCGGTCTGATAAAAAACAACACTTGCGTGGTAAATAGACAAAGACAATCAAATCACTCAAAAAGGTTCAGAAATGAGTAGTTTTTCTAGATTTGCAAGTGTACTGCAAATCGCTTTCTCGAAGAAGCCCCCAAAAGTAGTCCCCCAGCAGGTTTTCGTTATACTGTCCTTGGTAACGACATTCAAAGTCCAATATATCTTGATGAAAGCGCTCACCTTGCTCCTCTGAGTAAGCTCCCATGTTCTCCTTGAACTTGTCGAGATGAGCATCAAGGATATGGACTTTGAGAGACATTCTGCATCCCATTATGGCGTAATTCTTTGAGAGTCTGAACCAACTGCACATAGTTTTCAGCCTTGTGATTACCCAGGAAATCAAGAACCACTGCAACAAAACTGTTCTAAGCTGCTTTCTCCATCCTGTTCAACAGCTTGGCGAACTCGTCACATTCTATGATCTTCTTGACCTGTGGTCCAACGAAGATACTAGCCTTGACCTTTGCCTCGGACAGCTGTGGAAAGAGATCTTGGAGGTACTTGAAAGCTGCTGACTCCTTGTCAAGAGCTGTGACAAATAGCTTGATGAGACTTAACTTGATATGCAGTGGTGGCATCAGCACCTTCAGAGGTTCTATCAGCGGCTCCCACTTGACGTTGCTCTTCCCCACAGAGCACTCGGTCCGCTGTGGCCAGTCCTTTCTGTGATAGTGCGCCTTAGTGTCATGGCTGTCCCAGAGACAAAGGAAACAAGGAAATTTTGTGAAACTGCCTTGAAGGCTCGTCAAGAGTGACACCATTTTGAAGTCTCCGATGACCTCCCATTCATAGTCGTCATACTTCAAGGCACTTAGCAACATCTTGGCACTGGTGTAGTCCTCTTTGAGATACACAGAGTGAGCCATAGGGAGAGACGGGTAGTTGTTTCCGTTGTGAAGCAGCATGTCTTTGAGGCTTCGGGATGAACTGTCTATGAACAGGTGCCATTCACTCGGGTTACAGGTGATACCTATAGCCTCAAAAAGACCGGCCACATTGTTGCAGAAGCAGAACCATCTTCCCGACTGAAGAAGTTGGAAAATGTTTTGTGACGCTTTCTCTGATCTGTAACTTGCACGCTTTCATCCAACAAGTTCCACTGCTTGAGCCTGGATGTCAGAAGCTCAGCATCAGACTTGGTAAGACGAACGTCTCTGATCAGATCATTGACGTCTTTCTGGTTGGGAAAGTATGGCCTTCTCTCCTCATCCGCATCTGTGAAAACGTAATCTTGATCTCCAACATCTTTCTCGCTGTCCTGACTTGCAGCTTTTTCCTGAGGATGGCTGATCCCTCTTTGGGGGAGTTGGAACAGGCATCTCGGGGCAGTGTGTTACTGGGGCATTGGAAGAAGGAATGTCTGGATAAACGATTTGAGGCGCATTCTTGCCTGTGCATCGTTTGGCAGGATCCACCATGCAGAAGTATCAGTTGCTTGAGTGGTCGGTCGGTTGCCGCCAAATTTGCGGGATAGCAAACTTCATGGCTCTCTTTACTCCCCTGTACCAACCTGTAACATAGCAGATATAATTAATTTTATAAATTTAAAAGCATTACATTTTACACATTACTTAATACATATTTTACTATAGCGCATTGACACATGTGAAAATTTTGTCAATTGCTACTCCTTAAACTGTACTAGATCTAAATCATTTAAATTCTACAAAATAAAGCACTGCCATCTAAATGAGCAGCAATTGTTCACCTTACCTTCAGGAGTTTTCTTGCAGTATTCGCATGTGAAATGAGGTGCCCAGTACTTGTCTTGATCCCTGACTGGCATGCCGAAATATGCCTTGCAGGCCTCGCACATCATACGACATGCTTTCACGGGATACTTTCTCGCTCTTGTCTTTATAAATTGTCCACACACGTAGCAAAATGCATCTGCTGGGCGCAAACAACCTCTTGATGCCATCTAAAACAAATGCTCTTCAACTACGATTCGTTATTCTCTTACTCAGGAATAACATAAACCAAAATGTTGGTTCGAGTCACCTGTGCAAATACTTGTATGATTACTATTGAACAGTCTGAGAATGTTCTAAAAGTTTCTAGAAACTTCTAGATAATTCTGGAAAATTGTAGAAACTTCTGCGCAATTCTAGCAGTTAAACAATACTCTAGAAGACTACTCAGTATTGAATATAAATCGAGAATTTTCCCGAAAATAGACAAATTTCAAAATTTCATTCTCCTGATCACAGAAGCATAGTTTTTGTGGAACAACAACTATTTTTTTTTATGCATAATGGGTTAGGAAACCACACTTTGGACCTAGGAACAAAAAATAAATAAAAATTTGTTGCATAGTGTTATCAGAGTTAAACATTAGACAGAATGCTCTGTAACTGGAATCTTGTTTAAACGCTTTCCTTTCCAGAGCCCACAGCTTCTAACTGAGATGAAGGCTGATGTGCAGGTGGCACTCAAATCTGATAATTTTCATTAAAGGGAATAATGACAGGATAATCCATCTCCCTCTCCCCCCATTCACCCCGAAGTGCATATATAGGCATGCAGGTCTTTGAAATGAAAATCCATTGACACCTTTTATATATTTTCTGTTATATTGCTCAGTATATAGTGTCTTCATTCACATGCAGATGAGACATTATGGCCGGCGTCAGACACAACGTATAAAAATACGGACCGTATTGTACGGCCGTAATACGCAGAAAAGTTCCCTGAACAGTGATCCGTATGTCATCCGTTGTCAAGATGTGGCTGCGTATTTTGCGCATGTAAGCATCAGTATGGCATCCATATGGCGAGATTTTCTCACCCACTTACAAAACCGACACATAATGGATCCCAATAACAGGTTTTAAATCACAAAAGAGAGTATATATATATATATATATACGGACATTAGACCAGTGGAAATCTGTGCTTTGGTCTGATGAGTCCAAATTTGAGATCTTTGGTTCCAACCACCGTTGTTGTGTGTGTGTGTGTGTGTGTGTGTGTGTGTGTGTGTGTATGTATGATGTGTATGTATGTATATATATATATATATATATATATATATATACTAGTGATTAACCCGTTCTACGCCCGGGTGGCAAGCATTTTTATAGGTACATGGTCTCCCATTCTGGTATGTGCTGCCCCCCTCCTATCCTAGTATGCATGGCCCCCCTCATCCCCACCCAAATCTACTATGCATGGCACCCCATTCCTCATCCTGGTATGCATGGTCCCCTCATCCCCCAATCCTGGTATGTATGGTACCCCTTCATCCCTATCCTGGTATGCATGTTACCTGCTCATCCATATCCTGGCATTCATGGTTCCCTCACCCCCCAATCCTGGTATGCATGGTTCCCTTCTGCCCAATCCCGGTATGCACGTTCCCCTCACCCACCAATCCTGGTATGCAAGGTCACCTCCCACCCAATCCTGGAATGCATGGTCCCCTCACCCCCCAATTCTGGTATGACTGGTCCCCTCACCCCCAATTCTGGTATGAATGGTCCCCTCACCCCCCAATCCTGGTATGAATGGTCCCCTCATCGCCCAATCCTGATGTGCATGGTCCGCTCACCCCCCAATCCTGATGTGCATGGTCCCCTCACCCCCAATCCTGATGTGCATGGTCCCCTCACCCCCCAATCCTGGTATGAATGGTCCCCTCACCCCAATCCTGATGTGCATGGTCCCCTCACCCCCCCAATCCTGATGTGCATGGTCCCCTCACCCCCCAATCCTGATGTGCATGGTCCCCTCACCCCCAATCCTGATATGCATGGTCCGCTCACCCCCCAATCCTGATGTGCATGGCCCCCTCACCCCCCAATCCTGATTTGCATGGTCCCCTCACCCCCCCTATCCTGGTGTGCATGGTCCCCTCGCCCCCCAATCCTGATGTGCATGGTCCCCTGGCAAGCATTTTTAAAGGTATATGGTCTTCCATGCTTGGTATGTGCTGCCCCCCCTCCTATCCTGGTATGCATGGCACCCCTCATCCCTATCCTGGTATGCATGGTACCCCTCATCCCTATGCTGGTATGTATGGTCCCCTCACCCCCACCCAAATCTGGTATGCATGGCACCCCATTCCTCATCCTGGTATGCATGGACCCCTCATCACCCAATCCTGGTATGCATGGTACCCCCTCATCCCTATCCTGGTATTCATGGTACTTGCTCATCCATATCCTGGTATTCATGGTTCCCTCACCCCCCAATCCCGGTATGCATGGTCCCCTCACCTCCCCAATCCCGGTATGCACGTTCCCCTCACCCACCAATCCTGGTATGCAAGGTCACCTCCCACCCAATCCTGGAATGCATGGTCCCCTCACCCCCCAATTCTGGTATGACTGGTCCCCTCACCCCCAATTCTGGTATGAATGGTCCCCTCACCCCCCAATCCTGGTATGAATGGTCCCCTCATCGCCCAATCCTGATGTGCATGGTCCGCTCACCCCCCAATCCTGATGTGCATGGTCCGCTCACCCCCCAATCCTGATGTGCATGGTCCCCTCACACCCATCCTGATGCAGGTCCCTCACCCCAATCCTGGTTGAATGGTCCCCTCACCCCCAATCCTGGTATGAATGGTCCCCTCATCGCCCAATCCTGTGTGCATGGTCCCCTCACCACCCCAATCCTGATGTGCATGGTCCCCTCACCACCCCAATCCTGATGTGCTGGTCCCCTCACCCCCCAACCCTGATGTGCATGGTCCCCTCACCCCCCAACCCTGATGTGCATGGTCCCCTCACCCCCCAACCCTGATGTGCATGGTCCCCTCACCCCCCAACCCTGATGTGCATGGTCCCCTCACCCCCCAACCCTGATGTGCATGGTCCCCCACACCCCCAATCCTGATGTGCATGGTCCCCTCACCCCCCCAACCCTGATGTGCATGGTCCCCTCACCCCCCCAACCCTGATGTGCATGGTCCCCTCACCCCCCCAACCCTGATGTGCATGGTCCCCTCACCCCCCCAACTCTGATGTGCATGGTCCCCTCACCCCCCCAATCCTGATGTGCATGGTCCCCTCACCCCCCAATCCTGATGTGCATGGTCCGCTCACCCCAATCCTGATGTGCATGTCCCCTCACCCCCAACCCTGATGTGCATGGTCCCCTCACCCCCAACCCTGATGTGCATGGTCCCCTCACCCCCCCTATCCTGATATGCATGGTCCCCTCACCCGCCAATCCTGATGTGCATGGTCCCTCATCCCCCAATCCTGATGTGCATGGTTCCCTCACCCCCCAACCCTGATGTGCATGGTCCCCTCACCCCCCCCATCCTGATGTGCATGGTCCGCTCACCCCCCAATCCTGATGTGCATGGTCCCCTCACCCCCCAACCCTGATGTGCATGGTCCCCTCACCTCCCCAATCCTGATGTGCATGGTCCGCTCACCCCCCAATCCTGATGTGCATGGTCCCCTCACCCCCCAACCCTGATGTGCATGGTCCCCTCACCCCCCAACCCTGATGTGCATGGTCCCCTCACCCCCCCTATCCTGATGTGCATGGTCCCCTCACCCCCCTATCCTGATGTGCATGGTCCCCTCACCCCCCCTATCCTGATATGCATGGTCCCCCCCCCCCCTATCCTGATGTGCATGGTCCCCTCACCCCCCCTATCCTGATGTGCATGGTCCCCTCACCCCCCCTATCCTGATGTGCATGGTCCGCTCACCCCCAATCCTGATGTGCATGGTCCCCTCACCCCCCAACCCTGATGTGCATGGTCCCCTCACCCCCCTATCCTGATATGCATGACCCCCTCACCGCTATTAAACTGCACAGATACCCCAAAAAAAAAAAACATTTATACTCACCTTTCATCCCTGTGCTCCGTTCTGCTGGACGCCGGGAGAGGAGAGCGGCGCCGGAGTACGCGCATGCCCATACCGCGCGGTCTGGCGCCATATTGCTGAAGACACACTGTAAATGTGTCTTCAGCAAAATGGCGCCGGATAGCGCTACTGCGCATGCGCGATCCGACGCGCACTCCTGGTCTCCTGCCCCGGGAGAAGAGAAGCGCCGCGGCAACGCTCCTCCCGGTCAGGTAAGTATGTGAGTATAGCGCCGGAGATCTCGGTATGCATCCAGTACGCATACCGCGATCTCCGGCGCCATACAGAGTACTCACCGCTCTGGATGCCTCACTCTGTCTGGAGCCAGACTGCGCAGGCGTGTTGCGCTTGCGCAGTCTATAAAGGCTTCAGACAGAGTGACGCTCCTACCGTTATATTACAGATATATATATATATATATATGTGTGTGTATGTATGCATGTGTATATTAGTTCATACACTTCTACATGGCATAATAGCCGCTAATTCAATTGCCGATATGAAATGACATATGGTTTACATATAGTAAACCATTTCAATAAGTTTAATTATATGGTTTTTATTAACAATTATATGAGTGTATGTGTGCAAAATTTCAGACGTGTAGGTGTTAATTTAATATGTAAATTCTTTGTAAAAAAAAATGCATGGGCTCCCGCGGTATTTTCTCCGCCAGACAGGGAAAGCCAGTGACTAAGGACAGATATTAATAGCCTAGGGAGGGACCATTGTTTTTGGGCCTACCTGGCTATTAACATCTGAACCCAGCCACCCCAGAAAAGGCACATCTATTATTATATGCGCCTTTTCTGGCACTTAGCCTGTCTATTCCCATTGCCTTTAGCGGTGGCTAATTTAGTTAATAATGGATTAATGCCACCTTGCTATTGAAAGTTGACATTAATCCGGGTTAATATTGGAGAGTTGTCAGTTAGACAACTCTCCATTATTAATCCTATTGTAGTAAATGGTTAAAAAAAAACACACATTAATTTAAAATAATTTTAATGAAATAAATACTCATAGTTTTTAACCACATTTTATTGTACTGGTAATCCTTCTGAATCCGTTGTTCTCCTGTAATAAAAATAAAATAAAAAAGGAACAATATCCATACCTCTCCGGCGTTCAGTCAGGTCCCATGCTGCTATCCATCTGAAGGGGTTAACAGGTTTACAGCAGTAAACCCCCGCAGAATGAATGAGTTAAAATGTGGTCAAAAACTGTAATTTCATTAAAATCTATAGATCTATCTATCTACCTATCTATACATCTATCTATCTACAGTTGTGCTCAAAAGTTTACATACCCCGGCAGAATTTTTGCTTTCTTGGCATTTTTTCATACAGCATGAATGATAACACCAAAACATTTCCTCCACTCATGGTTAGTGGTTGGGTGAAGCCATTTATTGTCAGACTACTGTGTTTTCTCTTTTTAAATCATAACAACCCAATACATCCAAATGACCCTGATCAAAAGTTTACATACCCTGGTGATTTTGGCCTGATAACTTGCACCCAAGGTGACACAAATGGGTTTGACACTAAAGATAACATCCTCACCTGTGATATCAATATATCTATAGAAATACATACAGCCACACACTGCTGTCCCGAGTGCCGGCGGCAGTGCGATTGTTGAGGTTCAAAACTCGTGTGAGTTTCTCGTGAAGTGTGACCCCGGCCTTAAACGCAATATCTGTTTAATTTAAAAAAAAAAAAAAAAAAGTGGAAAAAAAAAAATTGCGTGGGCTCTCGCAATTCGCACGATTCGCACGAAGTCCAGAGAGGGAAAGCCAGTGACTGGGGGCCTATGTTTATAGCCTGGGAAGGGGGTAATACCCATGGCCTCTTCCCAGGCTATGAATATCAGCCCGCAGCTGTCTGCATAGACTTTACTGTCTATTAAAATGGGGCCCCCCAAAAAAAAACATGGGGTCCTCCTATAATTTATAGCCGGAAAGGCTACACAGACAGCTGCGGGCTGTATTTCATAGCCTAGGAAGGGGCCATGGATATTGGCCCCTCCCTGGCTTCAAACACCAGCCCGCAGTCGCCCCAGAAATGGTGCATCTGTAAGATGCGCCAATTCCGACACTTAGCCCCTCTCTTCCCACTGCCGTGTAGTGGTGGCATATGGAGTAATAAGAGGTTAATGTCACCTTTTGTATTGTAAGGTGACATTAAGCCCGGTTAATAATTGAGAGGCGTCAATAAGACACCTATCTATTATTAATCTTATAGTATGAAAGGGTTAAAAAAACAGACACACATAAGAATAAAGTATTTTAATGAAATAAAACACAACACTGTTTTCATATTTTTATTGCACCCTAATCCATGTGACACCCTCGGTCTCCTGTAATAAAAAGTAAAATAATAAATCAATAATATACTCCCTGTCCAGTGCAGTCTATCTTTAATAACGAGTGCCCCACGACAATCTCCCCTATAGAACATTGACATCGGGTGATGTCACTGTTCTATAGGGCCTCCCAGTGATGCACAGTGCATCAATGAAGAAGTTACCTGAGTTCATTCTCTCACTTTGCGGCAATTCTGCGTGGGAATTTTCTCACACAGCGCTACCAGTGAGAGAGTGAACTGAAGTGACCTCTTGCGGCAGCGGCGGAGGGATATACATCGCGGAGGATTACATCCGCTGTCAGTTCGTCGCGGAGGCTGTGTAGAGCACTGACATCACCCGATGTCAGTGGTCTACAGGGGAGATCGTCGTGGGACACTCATTAATAACTGGACTACGGCGGAAAGGTAAGTATAGGTTGTTTTTTTTTAATTTTATTTTTATTAAAGGAGACGAGGCCGTCAGGGACTAGCTGTTTGGTAAGTATGTACTCTTATGTGTTGTATGTTATATGTATGTTCTGTATGTTTTTTTTTTTTTTGTTTGTTTTTTAAACTACTGATCACAGCCATTGTCTGATGGGATTACTTTCCCATCATTGGCAATGCTGTCACTGTGAGCATTCATTGCCGGATGGGAGCAGTCCATCAGACAGATGGCTGCTTACACAGACATGCACACGCCAGCATACACACATAAGGATGAGTTACTGTAATTAAATGTTTTACTAAATATACCGGGGTAATTTTCAAGGTGATTATTTTTGTGTGGCCCCCGAATGATTGTACAAATTTCAAAATGGCCCACGGCTGGAAAAAGGTTCCCCACCCCTGCTTTAAGGAGTCTGGTCTGAACAGATACTGTATATTCGCAGGCTTCAGAGTTTTTCAGTTTTCTGTTTTATCATGTTTTTCTCTTTGTAGTCTGTAAGTTTCTCTTAAGTAAAAACAAATGAAACTGTTTTTGTACGAAACCAGAGATTCCTGTTAGAGGTTATATAAACACATGGATTTGTGCAATAGAAACTGTGAAACCTGGCAGGAGCCCAGTGGAGCTGTTTGCAGATATCTTGCACCACAATATTCAGAGATGAGCATTTTTACAGATATTATGTTCCATTATATTTTATGTAGGGAAGTGGCAAGAGAAAAATGTTGCTCAGATTTAATAAAGGGGTTTTCTATAACATATTGGGGCAAGTCTTCATAATAAGAGCAGGAATCCTTCACTCAGAAACACCCTTTATGAGACCAAGTGTAGAGCTGCTTAGCATAACAAGCTATTTTGGTGGGATTGATCAATTTGTTATTACATGGGTAGTTATTTATCTCAATGGCTGCCATGTAATGCTACTTATTTCCTATAGTAACTGCATTGGGAAAATGCCTGGCTCACTACAGTTTGAGCTGGGAAGATCAGTGATTTACTAAAAGTGGTGTAAAGGTAATTGCCCCAGCACATCTTGCTGAAAGACTTTGTCTTTGATTTAGCATCTCGTGACAATTGAAGGTAAGGTCCTAGGAAGCAGTCGCCATGCACTTAGTATACACCATAGAGCCATTACAATAAGTAATCAATTACACTCATTTCTTATAACCCATTTGACAAGCCCCGTGTCTGTCATGCAGCAGCATTATATGGTGACCACTCCATGAGACCCTGTTATGCTGACCTATGCTATGCAGAAAAATGAAGGATCAAGCAGATTTTCAGACTTTTGTGACCGTCTACTCTGGTATTGAAAAGTGACTGTACATATATACATGCTATATGCACTTGATGTCCTACTGCGTTCAAGATGGACACCAAAGTGGCATGTATCATATCTGAACCACTTCTATCCCTGTCTTTCCTGTTGCCATTAAAGCGTCTGTCTGTTTTTTTTCTTTTTCAACTTACCGTATACACTCTGGAGTGAGCCGACTCGAGTATAAGCCACAAAAAACACAGCCCGACCTGTTGGCAAATATCCAAAGACCAAACAGAGAAAAAGAACCAAAATCACGGATGGAGGCAAAGAGGTGAACATACAACAAGGAAAAGGGATGCACATAAAATATACAAAGTAATTGTATAATCACAATGTAAGACGGTGATAAAAACAAGGGTAGGCTGCCTACATGATGAAAAGAAAGAGACCCAAACGGCAAAAAAAAGTGTCTGGTATATATGTAGTAGATTAAGGATCACAATACTGCCACAGTGGGGACAATTATATTGTGCTGTGTGTAGCGGAGACAAAGGACAATGCACCCACACCATTTTTTTTCCCATTTTGGGTCTTTCTTGTCATCATGTGTCAATTTACCCTGGTTTTCATCAATGTTTTATGTTGTGATTATACATTACTTTGTATATTTTAAATGTTCCCCTTTTCCTTGTATGTTCACCTCATTCGCTCTATCCCTGATCAATAAGATATATATTTTTTAAAGAACATGTCTACAACTGTGAACATTTGGTTTTCTTTTTATTGTGAAACAAAGAACAAATTGGACAAAATAACTTTAGTGTGTGTGAGCAGGTTGCCGGATGCAATGACAGGCAGGAGAGACCAAGGGTTAACTGGGTTTTAATCAACAGTGGGATACTCCACGCAGGGAGGTAAAGGGTTAAGCAGGGACTAAAATAGTTCAATGGTGAAATTGTGAGTAGTGTTAAAGAACAGTGAAGACATGTAGGGACAGTACTTGTGGGGTTAACTTATCCTATCCGCTGATCCTCAGGCCGTGGGTGTTGTGAAGCGGTGATGGCGCCAACAACGGCTGATGCGATGCTGATTCGTTGAAGTCCTATGTGTAACGAGGATCCGTCTTCTGGCTGCAGCGGTTGGCTTCTGGTATCTTCCGCTGAGCCTTTAGTCCATTTACTGATGCAGCCAAGAGGGTATAGGTCTCGACACTCTCCGGGTTCAATGTAGACAGGTAGACGTATATGGGGGAATCAGGGCACAGCTTACAGTACCACACTGAGTCTCTGTGAGGTGAAGAGTGCACGGTACTCACGAGCCCGGAGCGTTTGGCACCTCGCCTCAGAATGACCAACAAGCGTCCTGCACGTCTCTCCTGGCGAACACTGCTAGTTGCCGTGGGGTTTTGCGGGTGTGGGTCTGCTCTGTGACAGGGCTCAAAGGCCAGACCACTCACTTCTAACTGCTGCGTGCTGTGGCTACAGCAGCTTAGCCACGCCCCCTACTCCCAGATGTGTAGGTTTGTCCACTCTCATTAGCTTTCCCCGGACAACAGAGGCAACAGTTCCGGACCCAGCACATGAAAGGTACCCGTGGTCCGGTCCTTCTTCTTACATGTGCATAACTGTTCCACCACCTCCCTAAAGTCAGTACTTTGTAGAGCCTCCTACTGCGGCAATTACAGCTATAAGTTGCTTTGGATAAGTCTAATTGTTTTGTTGGAAGTTGAACCTCCATTCCAGTCTCAAAACACAGACAGACTGAAACTTGTCTTGCTCAAGAATATCCCTGTATTTTGCACCATCCATCTTCCTCCACGACTCGGACCATTTTCCTTGTCCCTGCTGCTGAAAAGCATCTCCACAGCATGATGATGCTGCCACCACCATGTTTCATTGTGGGGATGGTGTTCTTGAGGTGATGAGCTGTGTTGCTTTGGCGCCAGACATGACATTTATCTTGGTGGCTAAAAAGTCCAGTTTTGGTCTCCTGACCACAACTCCTTTCTCCATTCATTTGGGGAGTCTTCCACATGTCTTTGGCAAACTCAAAATTTACACTTTTTGTGTAAGTAAAGGCTCTTTTTTTTCTGTCACCCATGACAGCACCAATGAGAGAGGGGATCTGCCCTTCAAGCACAGGCAACCTTCAAGATAAAAAGGGTAGTACCTCTCCGCATCAGTTGGTTTCCTGCCCTTGACGGGGAACCTTGGCGGTAAGAAGACAGAAGATGGAAGATCGTATTCCTGGGCTGGTCGGTTCCTGGCAGGACAAAGTTTCTGCTGTGCCTGGTGCCAGGTGGTGATGGAAGCGCCGTGTTGGGCCCACGTGGGTCTCTTTCACGAGTGCGCGGCGGCACCAGTGCTTTGATCATGGCTGGTGCCCGGTGGCTGCGCGTCTCGGTTATGCGCATGTCCGACGTGCATCAGTGACACATAACCCCCTACCTCCAGGGGTGAGTGCTGGGAGCTGCATACGTGCTGGCGGTCCTCAGGCCTATGTAAGGGTGGATCGCCGGTAAGGCTGGACTCTTGTGTTGCCAAGGAGGCACAGCAGCCGCAGGAGCAGCATCCCATGCTGCATCAGCAGAAACTTGAGGAGGAGCTATGACCACGATGTCGGAGTCAACCCCACCAAAAGATGCAGGTACCCTCGCAACCACGTGCAGATCGACGGGACAGTAGCAGTGGAGGTCGCTCGAGTGGCGTGCGAGATGCCGAAAATTGGCACAGCTCCAATAGAGTGGAAGAATTTGCAGTCTTCAGAGGTACCTGATTTGGTACCCTTTAAAATTTTTTGAGTGGTGAGTGATCCTCAAGAAACTCCATCATGTTAATGGGAGCCATTTTTTTCTCTCTTTCTTTGAGGTTGGACTTAGCTGTTCAAAACAGCTGACATGTCCCGGCTTTGATGCGGGTTCACCTCCGGAGCCCTCAATCAAAGTGGAGGTACTGCCATTGGACGTACTATTCCGTCCAATGGCAGTAAGGGGTTAAAAACCCTAATCGGGGCTAAGGTACTGAATTCCCCCAAAAAAGCTATTCCACTCAGAAGATAGTAGGTCTAGGGGGAAAAAAAAGCCAGAAGACTTCCCCACCACACCTTCCCCCACGTTTTTGGATAGGTCTTCTGTGTCAGAGGAAGAGGGTCAGTATTTATTTATTTTACTCATTTATATATCGCCATTCATTCCACAGCGCTTTACATACATTATCAGCACTGTCCCCGATGGGCTCACAATCTAAATTCCCTATCACTATGTCTTTGGAATGTGGGAGCAAACCGGAGTACCCGGAGGAAACCCATACAAACACGGGGAGAACATAAAAACTCCTTGCAGGTGCCGCCGTATATGAATCTGTATTAAGCTCTACCACATCTGACAGTGACAAAGTGTGCATTGCTTCCTGGTGGAGGAAGTAGATAATTTAGTAAAGTCAGTAAAAACAACAATGGATCTGGTGGACCAAAGACCCAGCATGACTGTTCAGCACAGGATGTTGGGGGGCCTTGAATAGATGTCTTTATTGACCATATATACCATATAGGATTAGTAATGGATAGGGATGTCCATTACTAATCCATGGGCTTGATGTCACCGCACAATACAAAGGTAACATCAATCCCACAACTATTACCCCACTTGTCACTGCTACAGGGCAAGTGGGAAGAGCAAGGCTAAGTGTCAGAATTGGCCCATCTATAAGATGCAATGGATAATGTAAAAGATGTTGGACAAGAAATGACACCTCAAATTTTTGTTTTGTTAAATAATGTATCTTTATTTAGCTTACTAAAACGCATACAAATCCACATCAAAAACGTGCGGATTTTCAACTGCGTTTTCTGCCAAGAGAGAAAGAATCCACGTAGATTTTTACAAGAGCAAATCCGCAACGTGTGCACATACCGTAAGGTGCTGGCTGAACAATAGCAGTCCAAAATTTTATGAGAAAACAGCCGCACTCAATTAATGCAAAAGACGAGAGTTGCTTTACTGATGCGTACAGATATCACCAGGTGCATAAAGGTATGAAATATATTTAACCCTCTTCGCCTGCTTTTTTTTTTACTATTCAAAACAGTAGCCAGATGATGGGACTACTACTGTCCCATCATCGTCTAATGTTGTCACTGTTCTATGTGACAGCAGACATAGCAGGATGGGACTAGTAGTCCCATCGGACGATGCCTGCCCACACACACACACCTGCACATATTCTCCACTCACACAGTCTCCGCCTACACACTTCCTTTCTGCAGCGTTTCTCACACGCAAATCTTTTTACAACTGCGGTTTTGCTGCGGATTTGACTGACTCAATGGAAGTCAATGCGTGCAGAAACGCTGCAAAATGAATTGACATGTTGCGGAGAATAAAACGCTGTGAATACGCGCAGATTTTTCTGCAGCATATGCACAACAATTCAGGATTACCATAGAGCAACATTGGTTGTGCACTACATTGCGGATTTGGTGCAATTCTGCGCGTCCAAAAACGTTGCAGATCCGCAACGTGTGCACATACCTTAATGGTTCCATATCTGGATGGTTTTATGGGCAACTCAGTCCATCACTGTCAGAAACAAGTGAAGGAAGTATGCAACGCCCTGAAGAGCTTAGGGTGGTGCATAAATTTGAGAAAATCCACACTGCAGCCGTTAGGCACAGGTCTTACTGGGCCTCATAATAGTCTCAGAACTCCAAGAGTGTCATCTTCATAAGGAAAATGAGGAGAAAATAATCAACCTCATCTCTGCAGCAATAGAGAATCTGGTAATCTCCCTCAACAAGGCAATGTCCCTCCTGGATTTTCTAGTATCCTGTATTCCGGTGGTCAAATGGGCCCAATTCCACACAAGGGAGTTGCAATGTTGTATCCTGGAAAACTAGGAAGCCTTACAGGGATGACTAGAAGGCAAGCTGACACTTCCCCATGCAGTAATCCACTCTTTGGTAGTTGAGAATAAGATCAGTTCCAAAGGGCATACCCTGGGTATGCAATATTTCCAGGGTAGTCACTACCAATGCCAGCCCCAAGGGATGGGGGGCCTATCTAGAAAACCATCTGGTGCAGGTGGCTTGGTCAAGAGAAGAGCGATTAACCTCCTCAAACCTGTGGAACGGGCACTGAACGGACTGTTGTCCTTCCTACGAAATCGCCATATGAGGGTCCTCATGGACAACCGGGTTACAGTAGCCTACATAAACCATCGGGGTGGCATTCGTTCCAAATCTCTTATGTCAGTAGCAAATCGGTTATTTGTGATAGTGGAAGAACATTTCCGCTCATTTATTGGCCCTGAATATCAGAGGAAAGGAAAACCACAAGGCGGAATTTCTAAGCTGCAAAGCTGCAAAATTTGTCAGGGAGAGTGGCTGCTGAAAAAACGTGTTCGACCCAATTATAGACATGTGGGGTCTTTCAGATGCACCTTTTTGCATCCAGGAAGAACCGTAAAGTCAAGAAATTCTGTTCCCTAAACCCAAGGGAGATCCCTCACATGGTAGATGCGTCCGATTGAAACTCAGTCTGGTTTATGCGTTGCCTCCTGTATGTCTAATTCCGTCAGTCCTAAAGAAAATCAGCGAGGCTTATTCTCATAGCCACCTTTTGGCTGAAGAGGCCAAAACTTTGGAGGAAAGATGGAGCCCTTTTTTTTTTTTTTTATTATTTCAGTGGTTTAGAAAAAGACTTAGGGCCCCGTCACGCATAGCAACACACCAGCGATCCCGACAACGATATGAACTTGTCAGAATCGCTGGTATGTCGCTACATGATCGCTGCTGAGCTGCCAAACAGGCAGCTCTTAGCAGTGATCAGGAATCAGGACAGCGACTATGCGGGTAACAAGCGACGCACGTCGCTTAGTTACCAACAGTGTACGTTAGATACCAGCGCTCTGGTGCAAGGAGCTGGTAATCAAGGTACACATCGGGTTTTCTAGGCACCGCGCGGTGCTTAGAAATCCGCTGTGTACCTTGGTTACCAGCTCCCTGCACCAGCGCGCTTTTATCTAACGTACACATCGGGTTTCTAGGCACCGCCCGGCGCCTAGAAACCCGATGTGTACCTTGGTTACCAGCTGACCTCTGGTCTCCCGCCTGCCACACACAGCGATGCGTGCTGGCCAGCGGGAGACCAATGATCAAAAAAAATGTCCAGGACATTCAGCGACGATCAGCGATACCCAGCAGGGGGGCTGATCGTCGCTGAATGTCACACACAGCGATATCGCTGGGGAGATCGCTATTGCGTCACAAAACTTGTGACTCAGCAGCGATCTCGCTATGTGAGACGGGGGCTTTAGTGTCAAAGGGGACTTTAGCAAGATGGATCAGAGAGGCCATTAAAGTAGCTTATGTGAGTGCAGGTATAGCTGTTTCTGAAGGGCCACTCCATGAGGGCAATGGCTGCATCATGTGCAGAGAAGTTGGATGTCTCCATCAAACAGCGACAATGTGGCTCTCTCTTTCTACCTTTTTTTTGTAAGCACTATAGGCATTTGGAAGAAGGGTTCTGCAGGCTGTTGTCCCTTCCTAATATATGATTAAGGCCGGCGTCACACTGGCGAGTTTGATGCGAGTAAGTCGCACGACTTTCTCGCATCAACACCCGGCACGGCCGCCCGCTCTCGGACCCGAGTGCGCGGCTGCATAGAAATTGTATTGTCAAGTGACATCAAGCCCACGGATTAGTAATGGAAAGGCGTCTATAAGACGCCTCTCCATTACTAATCCTATAGTTGTATTGTAAATAAACACAGCCAGAATAAAGTCCTTTATTAGAAATAAAACAAAACACAGTTTTATTTAAAAATGACAAACAGTTATACTCACCTAACGCCTATTTCCACTGAAGCCCTCGATTACAGGAGATCAAGGGCTTCGGTGGAGTTAGGTGAGTATAACTGTGTTTGTTATTTTTAAATAAAAAAGTAAAACTGTTTTTTGTTTTTTCTGATAAAAAACTTTATTCTGGTTTTGTGTTTATTTAACATGTAACCATAAAATTAGTAAGAGATAGGTGTCTTACAGATGCCTCTCCATTACTAAGCCATGGGCTTGATGTCATCTAACAATACAAAGGTGACATCAATCCCAGAAATATGAACCCCACTTGCCACCGCTACAGGGCAAGTGGGAAGAGACGGGCAAAGAGCCAGAACTGGCGCATCTAATAGATGTTCCTTTTCTGGGCAGCTGCGGGCTGCTATTTTTAGGCTGGGTGGGGGGGACAATATCCATGGCCCCATACCAGCCTGAGAATACCAGCCTCCAGCTATGTGCTTTAGCAAGGCTAGTTAGTCAAAAATAGGGGGGATAGGACTGCTGATAAATACTCCCATCCGCTGCTCCTGCTCTCACTGTTATTAGCGGCTTAAGGTGTCAGATAATGGGAGCGGTAGTCCCATCAGCTGACACCAGTGACTACCTCTGGTCACAGCTGAGCGCTGACTGTCTTTTGATAGCGTGGGAACCACGGCTCTCTAACCGGTGGGGATGATTTCACCGCTGATCAGAAGCAGTGTTTGCTGCGCTGTCATGGACATGACAGCGTGGCAAACACTGGATGATCGGGTCCCCCATTCAAGTGAATGGGGTCTGGGTGCGGGTACTGTTCTTGTACCTGAACTTTTTGCAAGGCAGGTGTCACACTTGTGAGTGCAATGTGAGAATCTCGCATCAATACCCGCACTTCCGCTGGCACTCGAGGGACTGGAGTGTGCGACTGCATGTATTTCTATGCAGCCGCACACTCGGGTCCTGAGTGGCGGCAGCAGTGTCGGGTTTTGATGTGAGAGACTCAAGTGAGTTTCTCGCATTGCATTCGCAAGTGTGACCCTGGCCTAACTGTTCTGCCGGACCCGAACATCCAGGAGTTCTTCCATCTCTAGTGTAACTCTCTTGAGCATGTTTCTCACCTCCCGTTGTGTCTACTGTTGATTAATGCAAGGTTAAAACCAGAGTAACTATTCATCAGTCCATGGCTGTAGGCAATTTCAAGGAAGTGATTTTAAAGAGGGTTTTTACCACATCTTTATAAAGTGACATTTGTTGTTTTGTGTTTCACAAGTAATGACCAGCACTCAGAACATTGTTATTTTTACATTGTAATGACTATACATCTCTGTCAGAATACCAGGTTGTGGACTAACTGCTGATCTGGTTGTGCTGTTCTAGGACGAGTTATTACATCCTTTCCTTGCTCTGGAGAAAAAGAGGTGAATGAAGCCATTCAAAGTGCTAAGACTGCCTTTAACATATGGAGACAGAAGTCTGGAATGGAGCGAAGCCGCGTCTTGTTGGAGGCAGCTCGTATTATCAGGGTCAGTATGTCTTGGTGAGAAATAAGTCTACTGGTATTTGAATCCAATTGACCAATAACAGAAGTTAGTAGTTTTACTTTACAGGAGTTTGCCACATTTTGCTGAAATGGCTAATACACCATGTACTAGCATACAGAAATCAACCCTCCATGTTTTCTTAGGCCTCTTTCACACTTCCGTTGTGTGACGTCCGCCCAAGTGTGAAAAATGGCGGATCCGTCAGAAAAGTGTAAAAACGGATGTAAAACGGATAATTTTTCTGACGGATCCGCCAAGAAGTTTTCACCCTGCAATGATGAAATTTTAGTTCCGGAAATGTAAGGAGAGTGAGAGAGAGAGAGTGAGAGTGATGCGCATTAGACGTTTTTCTGAAAAGACGGACGCCAATCCGTCAAAAAACGGACCTAACGGATGACCATCCATCAAAATCCGTCACTAATGGAAGTCAATGGGAAAAAAAACGAATCCGCCAAAAAAAAATGGCGGATCCTTTTTTTTCACATTTTGACGGATTTTGACTGACGTCGCACGACTGAAGTGTGAAAGAGGCCTTACTGGCGTGCTCCAGGTCTGGCCCTTTTTTAGATCCTTGTTTGGCAATGGTCCTTCTATTTACCCAAGTGAACCCTTCGACTGCATCAGCTAATGTACCGTCGCTGAAAGTGTTTAGCTCATTTGCAGGTATAGAAGAAAATGAATTAGAATAGAAGACTATGTATCATTATCTGATTTTTATTCATGGATTTACGTGCCTAGAATCTGCAGTGAAATACAGTACCAGCTAAATGGATGAGATTTCATCCAATCTCCACTTTGCTGTGCTGAAAACATCTACAGAATTTGTTGTAAAATGCAGTCTTTCCACTGAAAAGGGGTTAAATCTGCAATACGATGGTCCCTGGCCAAAAGAAGAAAAAATTAAATTGCCAACTTTTCCAGTTCAGAAAAGAAAAAAAAAAAATTCTCAAATTTGGTATTGCGTCATGTGCAGAAATCTCAGCTATCAAAATTTTAAATTGCTTATCTCATGCGAATCCAGGCGATTTTCATTTTCACATAGCTGTATGAGGGCTTGCTTTTTGCGTGATAAGTTGAAGTTTTAAATGACCACTCGTTTTATCATTTATCACATAGGGAAAGATTTAAATGTGTGGGAAATTGCAGAAAAATCAATTGATTTGTAACAAATACAACGTATTAAAGAAAAAAACAATTTTTTTTTTTGGGGGGGTTGCTGTGTCTTCTCTCATCATTCTGTTTACCATTCGGGTTATTTTTAAATTTTTGGTTGAGCAGTCTTACTGAAGGTTAGAGACGGTTTATTTTGTTATTTCTTTATTTTTTTTAACTGAGGAAGGGTGGGGAATGTAGGTGGTGACTCAGATCATTATTTTGTTTATTTTTTCCTCCCTCTATTAGGGGACTGCCATCTGATCACTTGTACTACATATCGCAATACCATAGTATTGCAGCACAATCAAAAAATTTTTGCACAAGCAAAAATCATGGTCCTCATAAAAGCAGTCATGGTATTCATGGGTGTTTTCAGCAGACCCTCAGCTGTTATAGCACCCCATCAGCACCCCACGGATTGCTGGGGAGATTGATGGGCCTGTGGAATGTTGTGTGCCCTGGCCGCAAAGTGTAAATGCTGCTTCTGTTAGAGGCAGATGATTCTCCGCTTATGAGCATGCCTCAAAGTCTGGGACCCATGCCGTCAGTCCCCGCACCCAGAACGCTGTGATTGATCAGTCAATCTGATTGACCGATCACAGCATGATCGGGCAGGAGATGCTGAAATATCAGCACCTCCCTCCCGGTCAGTGCAGGAGCTCAGCGCTGCCAGTGGCTGAGCTTCTGCACTAACAGCCATGAGCGGCGTTTGCACTGCCCCTGGCTGTTAACCCCCTAATTGCTGTGATCAAGCGCGATTGCAGCGTTCAGGAAGGAGGCAGACAGTCGAGAGCTCCCTCTGCCTTTAGATCGGCGTCCCCGCGATTTTATCGCGGGGCCCGATCTCTGCCATGATGACCCGGGGTCGTCATGACGACCCCCGTGTCATTCAGCTACGGAAAGCCTCGGAGACCATGCTCACAGCATGGTCTCAGAAGCTTTCAGCACAGGTATAATACATTGCATGCTGGAGCATTGCAATGTATTATACCTGCAATCAAAGTAAAGAAGTGAAAGTCCCATAAGGGACTAGGTAAAAAAAAAACATTTTTGAATAAAAAATATTAATAATAATAAAAAATTCCCCCAATAAATACACATTTTTATGTAAAAAAATAAACAAAAAAGTACACTTGGTATCGCCACGTCTGTAAAAATACGATCTATAAGAGTCACACTAGTTATCCCCTTCAGTGAATGCCGTAAAGAAATAAAAAAAAAGTAGAAAATTATGCTTTATCATTTTACCTCTTGGAAAAAGTGGAATAAAACGTGATCAAAAAGACGAATATAAATAAAAATAGTATCACTGAAAGCGCCATCTTGTCCTGCAAAAAGCAAGCTGCCATACAGCTCCATCAGTGGAAAAATAAAAGTTATAGCTCTCAGAATAAAGCAATGCAAAAAAAAATGTTTCTATAAAAGTTTTTGTGTAAAAGCGTCAAAACATAAAATTAAGATATAAATGTGGCATCGCTGTAATCGTACTGATCCGAAGAATAAAACTGCCTTATCAATTTTACCACACGCAGAACGGAGGAAAAAAAAAACAATTCCTGAATTGCTGTTTTTTGTTCATTCTTCCTCCACAAAAATCGGAATAGTAA
>JARQOD010000009.1:35452488-35476315 GCA_033576555.1 Oophaga sylvatica
ATATATATATATAGATATATATCTATGTACATAGATATATATCTATACACATAGATATATATCTATGTACATAGATATATAT
Organism: Oophaga sylvatica; assembly: GCA_033576555.1. NCBI lineage: Eukaryota > Metazoa > Chordata > Amphibia > Anura > Dendrobatidae > Oophaga > Oophaga sylvatica. The sequence goes on from JARQOD010000009.1 coordinate 35,452,571, forward strand.
CTATGTATATAGATATATATCTATGTACATAGATATATATCTATGTGTATAGATATATATCTATGTGTATAGTATATATCTATGTGTATAGATATATATCTATGTGTATAGATATATATCTATGTGTATAGATATATATCTATGTGTATAGATTATTTTGTGTGTGTGTTTTTGCATTTAGTGCCGGGAGCACCTTTGAGAAACAACAGCATTACCCTATTATGGGTTATATGTATATCTAGCAAATCGAGACCTTGATGCCATCTGAATGTCTTTCTAATGAACTGCACACGCTGTATATATTTATCTAAGGGTCTAAGTCTAACAATTGACCTTATGTGTGCATATTGATTGGTCTCAGGTCTGTTGGAAGGTGGAATATAGGAGGATTATCTCCTTGAATTTAGTACTTTCTATAACAGACCTGTTGCGTGGGAAGATTCTTTTTTCATCATTCTAATGCCATACTCTGCCATATGTGTTTCTTCACTATGTTTTTAATCTCTTCTTTTGGGGGTTATAGGGTCTCTTTGCTGCCCACTAAGAGCCTTACAGGGGAACTTACGCCGTTTTTTTCATTTATTTATTTATAGCTCAGGCGGCGACTGATGAATACCCCCATCCTGCTGTCACTGTTATTAGCGGCAGAAGGGGTAGACTGATGGGAGTAATAGTACCATCAGCCGCCGACTGCGGTTTTTTTATCATTTAAATATATCTCTCATTATTCTCCCCTGCTTGCGCCGATCGTCGGTTGTGCAGGGGAGAATGATGAGAGCCATGCTCAGCACCCGGCACTGGGGAACTGCGCTTACTGTAACGCTTCTTCCCTGGTGCCGATGCATGGCACATAGATGACATCCATGTGTGTTATCCGTGTGCGGGACGTTTTGTGGCCCTTGCTGAGGTTAAAAAACGGACATGTCAGCGTGTTTTGCCCACGGACACACGATCCATGGAAACACAATGACGTGCACAGACCCATTCACTTGAATGGGTCTGCGTGTGTACGTGTCTCCGATACGTATGAAAACTGTCACCACACATACCAGAAAGACGGACGTGTGAAAGAGGACTAAAACTGGTATCTCTGTAATCGCACCGACCAGAAGAATAAAGTCGACTAATCACTTATACCACGCATGGAGCGGCATAAAAATTAAAACCAATTCTTCACATGCTGTGTATTTTTTCATTCTGCCTCCCAAAGATCGCATTAAGTCTCGGCGCACATTTATCCTGCGTTGTGCGCTTGCATCAGGGTTTCTGTTTAAATCTCTGAAATGCGTGATTCAGATGAAACCTCTGGCGGAAGATTCCCTATAATGAGGTAGATGGAGGCACTGTGGACACCCAACTGACCTGTGATCTGGCGGTGTCCGTCTTTTTAGGATTGCGTAAAAATGTCGTCGACCACAGTTTTGTGCACTTCTGAAAATGACACTACTGAACAGAGGCCATGCGGAGTCCAGAGTAACTCTGTTGCCTCATTATAGTGAATGGATCACTTATGGGTTTCATCTGAATCATGTCACTTGGAGATTTAGATGGAAACCCCAAATTGGTCAGCGTAGAGTGCGGATAAATGTGATCCCAAACATTATGTAAAATGTTCCCAATAAAAGCTTCAACTCAATCCACAAAAAAAAACAAGCCCTCACTCAGGTCTTCCACGTTACTGGTAGCATAAAGGCTCTGGAAAAGCTAAATGGCTCCTTACCCGCCAAAACAAATTTAGCAAATTCTCCGCTTCCAAATGCCTCCCTCCCTTCTGAGCCCCCTAGTATACCTAAACGCATATTGCGTCCACGTTTGGCATTTCTGAAGTGATGAGAGCCCTCCTAACTTATGGGTGCATGCCTCCAGATGCACAAGTTGGGCATAACGTATTGGTGACTGCAACGTACTGGTCACTACAACGACAGTTTGCAATTTTCACTTGTCAACATTCATTGCTGCTTGTTTCTGGAAAATAACCATGACGTCAACCTGTAGATAAATTCCCCAAGGGGTATAGTTTCCCAAATGGAGTCACTTGAGGGGGTATTCTTTCTTTCCAGCAATTAGGGGCTCTGTATATGGAGTCCTCGAACTGTTCTAGGATAAACTGCGGTCCAGGATGCAAATAGCTCTCTGTTCCTCTCGAGTCTCTCCGTATGGCTTAGTAGCACTGTACAGCAACATATGGGGTATTGCCACGTTCAGTAGAAATAGTGGGACAAATTTTGATGCCATTTTTACCCACTTCATTTGTGAAAATGTGAAATCTGAGGCTAAAACAAAATTATAGATGTAAAAATGTAGTTATTTTGTCTGCACTGCCCAATGGTATAAAATTCTGTGACCACCCATTGTGTCAATATCATCACTGCATCTTAAATGAATTCATTGAGAGGTGTAGTTCGTACAGTAGGGTCACTTATGGGGGGTCTTGCTGTTCTGGCACCTCATGGGCTCTCCGTGCACTGTGCCTGAAAATTATTTCCAGATTACATGTAGGGTATTGACGCCCTCAGGAAAAAATGGACCTCAGTTTGTTGTAAAAAAAAAATTTGGAGCTAAAACAACATTTTAGTGGTTAAAATGTAATTTATTATTTCATCACCGCTCAGTGGTATAAAATTCTGTGAATCACATGTGGTGTCAATATGACCATTGCAGATGAATTCATTGGGGAGTGTAGTTTGTAAAATGAGTTCACATATAGGGGGTTTCTGTTCTGGCACCTGGGGGCTTTGCCAATGTGACTTGGCACCCTGAAACCATTCTAGAAAAATCTGAACTCCAGTATGATGCCTCTTCCCTTCTGAGCTTTGCACTGTGCATCAAAAGTAGTATCCCCTACATATTGCGTACTCAAGAGATTGTATGGTGCAATTTCTCTTGTTACCATTATGAAAATGCAAAATTTGGGGCTAATATAACATTTTTGTGAGGAAATTGTGATTTTATTATTTTCAGGGCTCAACGTTATAAACTCTGTGAAGCACCTGGATGTTCAAGGTGCTCACCACACATCTAGAGAAGTCCCTTATCTACAGTGCCTTGCGAAAGTATTCGGCCCCCTGGAACTTTTTGACCTTTTCCCACATATCATTCTTCAAACATAAAGATACCAAATGTAAATTTTTGGTGAAGAATCAACAAGTGGGACATACTGTGAAGTTGAACAAAATTTATTGGTTATTTTAAATTTTTGTGGAAATACAAAAACTGAAAAGTGGGGCGTGCAATATTGTTCGGCCCCTTTACTTTCAGTGCAGCAAACTCACTCCAGAAGTTCATTGTGGATCTCTGAATGATCCAATGTTGTCCTAAATGACTACTGATGATAAATATAATCCACTGCGTGTAATCAAGTCTCCGTAGAAATGCACCTGCTTTGTGATAGTCTCAGGGTTCTGTTTGAAGCACAGAGAGCATCATGAAGACCAAGGAACACAACAGGCAGGTCCGTGATACTGTTATGGAGAAGTTTAAAGCCGAATTTGGATGCAAAATGATTTCCAAACTTTAAACATTCCAAGGAGCACTGTGCAAGTGATCATAGTGAAATGGAAGGAGTATCATACCACTGCAAATCTACCAAGACCCGGCCGTCGCTCTAAACTTTCATCTCAAACAAGGAGAAGACTGATCAGAGATGCAGCCAAGAGGTCCATGATCGTTCTGGATGAACTGCAGAGATCTACAGCTGAGGTGGGACAGTCTGTCCATAGGACAACAATGAGTCGTACATTGCACAAATCTGGCCTTTATGGAGGAGTGGCAAGAATAAAGCCATTTCTCAAGATATCCATAAAAAGTGTTGTTTAAAGTTTGCAACAAGCCACCTGGGAGACAAACCAAACATGTGGAAGAAGGTGCTCTGCAGATGAAACCAAAATCGAACTTTTTGACAACAATGCCAAACGATATGTTTGGCGTAAAGGCAACACAGGTCATCACACTGAACACAACATCCCCACTGTCAAACATGGTGGGGGCAGCATCATGGTTTGGGCCTGATTTTATTCAGCAGGGACAGGGAAGCTGGTTCAAATTGATGGGAAGATGGATGAAGCCAAATACATGACCATTCTTCAAGAAAAACCTGTTGGAGTCTGCCAAAGACCTGAGACTGGGACGGAGATTTGTCTTCCAACAAGACAATAATCCCAAACATAAAGCAAAATCTACAATGGAATGGTTCACAAATAAACGTATCTAGGTGTTAGATTGGCCAAGTCAAAGTCCAGACCTGAATCCAATCGAGAATCTGTGGAAAGAGCTGAAAACTGCTGTTTACAAACTATCTCCATCCAACCTCACTGAGCTCGAGCTGTTTGCCAAGGAAGAATGGGCAAGAATTTCAGTCTCTCGATGTACAAAACTGATAGAGATATACCCCAAGCGACTTGCAGCTGTAATTGCAGCAAAAGGTGGCGCAACAAAGTATTAAGTTAAAGGGGCCGAATAATTTTGCACGCCCCACTTTTCAGTTTTTATATTTCTACAAAAATTTAAAAAAAAACAATAAATTTCGTTCAACATCACAATTGTCCCACTTGTTGTTGATTCTTCACCAAAAATTAACATTTGGTATCTTTATGTTTGAAGCATGATATGTGGGAAAAGGTTGAAAAGTTGCAAGGGGCTGAATACTTTCGCAAGGCACTGTATTAACGATCTGGTAGAAAGTTTACATAGTAAAATATCGATATTTGCAGTGATACAAAACTATGTAAAGCAGTCAATACAGGAGAAGATAATATTCTGCTACAGATGGATCTGAATAAGTTGGAAACTTGTGCCGAAAGGTGGCAGATGGGGTTTAACAATGATAAATGTAAGGTTATACACGTGTAAAGAAGGAATCAATATCACCATTACACACTGAACGGGAAACCACTGGGTAAATATGACATGGAGAAGTACTTGGTGATCCTAGTTATTGATAAACTTACCTGGAGCAGCCAGTGCCAGGCAGCGGCTGCCAAGGCGAGCAGGATCATGGGGTGCATTAAAAGAGTCTGGATACACATGATGAGAGCATTATACTGCCTCTGTACAAATCCCTGGTTAGACCTCACATGGAGTACTGTGTACAGTTTTGGGCACCAGTGCTCAGGAAGGATGCAATGGAACTAGAACGAGTACAAAGGAGGGCAACAAAATTAATAAAGGGGATGGGGGAACTACAATACCCAGAGAGATTATCAAAATTAGGTTAATTTAGTCTAGAAAAAAGACTGAGGGCGATCTAATAAACCATATATATAAGTATACAAGGGGACAATACAAATATCTCTCCGAGGATCTGTTATACCAAGGAAGGTGACGGTCACAAGGAGGCATTCTCTGCGTCTGGAGGAGAGAAGGTTTTTCCACCAACATAGAAGAGGATTTTTACTGTTAGGGCAGTGAGAATCTGGAATTCTTGTCTGAGGTGATGGTGAACTCAGTTGAGGAGTTCAAGAGAGGCCTGGATGTCTTCCTGGAGCGTAACAATATTGTATCTTACAGTTATTAGGTTCTTTAGAAGGACGTAGATCTGGGGATTTATTCTGACGGAATATATGCTGAACTAGATGGACAAATGTCTTTTCTCTAATGACTCCCACGACAGCACACAGGAGGATGTCCTCTCATCCTAATAGGGACAGGAAATACGAAGTGGTTAAATAGCCCCTCCTGCCTCCATTCCCCAGTGTTTTTCCTGTTCCTATAGGGATGAAGAGGTTATCCTGGGTACTCTGTGCCGGCGGCAGAGACCTGCAAATAGCTTAAGCCGGGCAGCTGGAGATGGGTTTGTTCCCCCTCCCTCTCCTGACGCTGCTCCTGTCTCCTCCAGACTCGGATGATCGCTCCCCGGTCCACGTCTGTTTCTCCCCTGTGTCCCGGTGGCCGGAAGTGACGTCAGACGCCGGCTGGCATGCTGCTGTAGTCACTTCCGGTTTTGCTTCCACCCCGGAACGCAGCGGGAAATTTGAAAATTCAAGCCTGGTTGGTCCCACGGAAGCCCTCTACCAACCAGGTAAGGTCGAGGGGAGGAGCCCTCAGCTCAGAGGGAGGCGCTGGTCCGGTCGCCCTTTTTAAGGAGCCCTGGACAGAAGAGCAAGTAAGGTAGGACAAACAGTGGCAATGCAGTCTGAACCTTTCTGCTCTGTATCTGTGGAGCCCAGCGCTAGTTCAAACCTTGTGAGTATACAGGCATTGGATCTTCTCCAGTGTGCAGTTATATTAGCAGAGACCAATTCTGCCTTCTCCTCTCTTTTCAGGGGGAGAAGGATCCTGCACCCTGGAGTAAATCCAAGGCCACTAGCCGCAAATGTGCAGTGTGTGCCAAGAAGCTCTACTCCTCACATGGCAAACCCCTATGTCGGGAGTGTATTGTGAAAATTTCTGAAGGAGGAAGGTCCGTCGTTAAGGGATGACATTCAGAACATTGTACGTCAGGATATTCAGGCTTCCCTGGCATCCTTCTCCCAGCCGACACCAGCCCCCTTGTGCCCCTCCAGCAAAAATGATAAAGGTTTAACATCTAGAGGATTCGGACTCCCAGAGTCTATGCCAGAGGAGTTCAGGAGGAAGGAGAATTAAGTTCGGACCCGGAAGCGCAAGAAAATAGATACTACTTCTCCGCGGTAAACATGGAAAGCTCATATCGGCGGTAAGAAGAACTATGGAAGTGGAGGAAGAAAGACCTGCACATTCAGTTCAGGAAGCAATGTTCGGAGGCCTCTGTTCCAAGAAAAAGTTATTCTTCCCAATACACAAAAATATTTGTGAATTGGTGCTGGAAGAGTGGGAGTCTCAGAAAAGAGGCTAAGAACTCCTGCAGAGCTGAAGGATAGATTCCCAGTTGATGAGGAAACTGCAGAATGCTGGTCTGAGGTGCCCAAAGTGGACGTTCAGGTTGCCCGGGTGGCTAAGAAACCAACGCTGCCATTTGAAGACTCCTCTCAGCTAAAGGATCCCCTAGAGCGCAAGATGGAGGGTCTCCTAAGAAATTCCTGGGAGACGTCAGCGGCCTCTTACTGAACACCAATGCAGTATTTACGTCGGTCGCTAGGTAATGTCTCGCTGGTTGGGGCAGCTGGAAGATCATCTGGCATCAGGGACTGCCAGAGAAGAGATGCTCGGCTCACCTCCCCTCCTTCAGAATGCTTCAGCCTTCTTAGCAGACGCCTCGGCAGAATCACTTAGAGTGGCGGCTAAATCTGCGGCCTTGTCTAATTCAGAAATCTTTTTCTCTCCCGTGACCAACGTCAGGGTAAACCATGACTGGCAAAGAGAAGTAGGGGGTCACCTTACTCAATTCCTCCCAGAATGGCCGAATATATCTACCAGTCTATGGGTCTTAAGGGCCATCCAGGAGGGAGTAAAGATAGAATTTATCTCCTACCCTTCTCAGAGAATACGAGTCACGCAGCTCTCTTTACAGATGCTTCAGACCTCCCTGATGTCAAGGCTAAGGTAGCTACTAGCTTCAAGGGCAATTTCTCCAGTTACAGAAGGATAAGAGAACCAAGGCCACTACTCCAGACTTTTCCTGATTTAAAGAATCCAGAAGGGTCCCACCGAATCTTAATAAACTTGAAAACCCCTGAACCAGTATATCGCTACAGGAGATTCAAGATGGAGTCAGACAGATCACAAGTTCCCCTAATAGGGGAGGTATTCGCTTTGGCGACAATCGATTTACGGGGTGGATATTATCATGTTCCAGTTCATCCCCAGCATCGGTGATTCCTGAGATTTGCAGTTACGCAGGGAAGATGAGTAATTAACTATTAGTTCAATATGCTCCCATTTGGTCTATCGTCTGCACCTCGAATTTTTACAAAGATTATGTCAGAAGCCATGGCCCATTATCAGAGGTCAGCAGATGTGTATTGTCCCCTATCTCGACGATTTTCTGCTAGTGGCACCCTCTGTACAGATATTACAAAGGCACATACAGACGACTTTGCAGATTTTGACATCACTGGGATGGCTGTGATCAATCTACAGAAATCAGATGTCGTTCCCTCCACAAAGAAAACCTTCTTGGGAGTCCTCTTGGATTCACAGGCTCAGACATCTTTTCTGCCCAGAGACAAACAGATCGAGTTGAGAGCAAGGATAAAGATCCTGAAAAGCAGGAGTCGTGTCCCTAAGGGTCGCTATGTCAGACCTCGCTCCATGATGTTGTGCATCCAATCGGTGGCCTGGGCTCAAGCACACACCAGAAAGCTGCAAAGTTTCATACTAGCAGAATGGGACTGTCTCCCCTGTTCCTTGGACAGCAAGATATCAATACCAACCCAAGTCCGAGCCTCGCTATCCTGGTGAAAAAATCCAGAAAAGCTGAACAAAGTGTCGGGGTCGAAACGACAAACACTCGTCCTCCAGTCACTCCAGATTAGATTATAAGCATGGGTTAAACCGTTTAAAGAATGAGTCAGACAATAGGCTGGTTCAAACTTCAGAGCATGCTTAGAGGGCTGTATCCAGGCACCAATCTCAGCAAGTACTGATCTTTATTCTGCAAGCATGGGATTATCTACACAGGATGTCAGGGTGGAGTAAAGGGTGGATGGGGGCGGGGAGGTAAGCTATATATGTCCATATATGGACATATCCAGCATCTGGCCATCTCTATTGGTTCACATTCCATAGGTCTTGTATCCAGGCAGACTTGCTGGTGCAATCCTTAGTTCCCCAAAGGTGGGGGCAGTCATCAGTGAATTTCTTGGAGACAGACTAGCTGATACTGACGTCATCTTAGAATAAGTTTCAATCTGAATAATACATATTCAAGGAAAACTTTGTGTTTATCTTGACATATCAAAGAAACAAAGTACATATAAACATATTTTTATAAGGTATAAAAATAGCAAAACACATATGTATAAAATATAAGATAGAAAATTATATTTTACCTTGACAATCCCCCCTAAACACTAAGTTTTCCCTTAATATATGTGGCCTTCGAGACTGTCCATGTGTGGGGACAGGGGTAGTGGATTTCTTCGCTTGGTCATTTTAGAAGCTGGCCCCTTATGACCGCCCCCAAACAACCAAGTTCCTACCAAACATGCACATGGAGTTCTCCCACTATCCCTAAACTAAATCTCTCATTTCCATCTGCATCTTGTCATAGGGGGTTTTATCAGGTTTATCCTGCGGGGTATATTTCTCCATATCACCCTTATCAGCGTCATCATATAGCAGGGACACACTTCCTGATGAAGGAAAGTACCTGAGGAGGCGGTTGCATTGGTCACAGCTTTCCTGTACAAGGGTATCACACAACATAGAATTATCAATCCTAGCACCAAAAGCCCTGCTACCACTAAGCAGGCTTGTTGGAGAAATCCTTTGAGTCCTCCAAGCCACCCTGAGAAGAAAGAGGTATCTACTCCTGCATTGGCCTTTACTTCCTGAGCCAGATTTTTAATCTTTGTAAGGGCCACTATAGTTTTTACCATTGATTCCAGAATTCTGAGGAATATAAGTACAACATTCTTCCCCTATCATCCACAGACCCCACCTTTTTCAGCTAGAATCATGTCAATGGCCAGTCTATTTGAAGAGTCATTCTTGTGTTGGGGCCCAGTTCCTCAACTATACCCTGGAAAGCATCTTGACTAAAATTGATAAATCTTTGCTCGGTGTAGGATATATAATTTATCCAATCTACATTGTAATTGATCTGTACATTGGGATAAGAGAGAGAAACCCGCCAGGATCTGATTCTGAGCTTTGTATTCGTCTGGGACCCCCCTAGGAACACCTATGGGATCCATATAAACTTTGGGATCCTCAGCATAACCGGTGTGCAGCTGACCCAGACTCCTCTTCCGGGATATCAGTGGAGCTATATTCTCGGATCCAGACTCTCTCTCACGTGTCTTTTAATAACTACCCAGTCTCCAGGCTGCAGACTCCCAGGATCCAGGTTCGGATCTGGAAGAGAACTGAAAACATTATCATGTACTTTCTTGAGTCTTTTATGCAAATCCCTTACATATGAGCTTAATACATGGTTACTCATTTCCAGTGCTTGGGAAAAGAAACATCCTAAGCTAGGCACTTTGCCAAATAGTACTTCATACGGAGAAAGTCCAGTTTTCCTATTTGGAGTGCACCTTACTGAGTATAGGGCTAATGGTAAACATTCAGGCCAAGATTTCCTTGTTTCAGCCATGGCCTTTTGGATTTTTAACTTCAATGTCCCATTTAGTCCTTCTACTTTTCCACTGCTTTGTGGATAATATGGGGTGTGGAAAACTTGTTGAATTCCCTGAGCTGTCAAGACTTCATTCATTATTTCACCTGTGAAATGTGTACCTCTGTCACTTTCGATTACCTCTGGTACTTCATACCTGCACACCACCTCCACAAGCAGCTTCTTTGCGGTTGCCGCAGCCGTAGCCTTGGCAATCGGGAAAGCCTCCGGCCAACCTGAGAATAAATCAAAACACACCAACACTCCCATGATCCTGATTTTGGCAGCTGAATATAATCAATCTGCAGTCTCTGGAAAGGATAGAAGGGCCGAGGGGCGTGTTTGGGTGGTGTCTTGACTACCCTTCCCTGATTATGTGTAGCACATACCATGCATCCATGGATCAAACGTTCTATACAGGTGGAAAAGCCTGGTGCCACCCAATGCTTCTGCATCACGCTCATCACAGCAGTTTTGGACTGGTGGGTTGGCCCATGTAACATCTGGGCAACCGCAGGGTACGACGCCCTTGGAAGGCATCGACGCATCCCTCTTCCCCATACCCCATTTGCTTCATTCAGACATGCACCTTCTTTTCCCCACTTTTCTACTTCCTCCTGGCGCACCTGAGCCTGCATCTGGGATAAGGCATCCTCCGACACAAAGGGATTTTTGGGAGCGCTTACCTGGTGCATCGTTACCCCTTGGAGTGGTCTACTGGCTGCTGTTTTTGCTGCTGCATCGGCCATTGCGTTTCCTTTACTCACCTGATCAGTGCATCTGGTATGTGCTCTAACTTTTATGACAGCTACTTCTTTTGGTAATTGTAATGCATCAATTAACTGCTGGACTGCGTCAGCATTTTTAATGGGATGTCCTGCTGCCGTCAGGAATCCTCTAGACTTCCAAATTGGACCAAAATCATGAGCTATACCGAATGCTTATCTAGAATCTGTGTAGGTGTTAACAATTCTACCTTCAGCTATCTTACAGGCCTCGGTCAGAGCCTTAAATTCAGTCTCCTGGGCCGACTGATATGGGAGCATTGGTTCTGCTTTGATTACTGCATCAGGGAGACAATGGCATACCTGGTGTGGAAGGTACCTGAGTCATCTTGGTGGCGAGATCCATCTACAAAAGATTCAAAATCAGCATTAAGTCTTTCAGTTTCAAACACTGTGGGTAGGCCTGCTGTTTCCTGTGCCATAAGCTGAACACAATCATAAGGAATCTCCTCTCTTGGATCTTCTTTGTACAATACCGTACCTGGCCTCCCCCCTAGATCCGAGAGAGGCAACAATGTGGCAGGATTAAGTGTGGTACATCTCTGCAAAGAAACATTTGGAGGCATTAAAAGTGCACATTGCAATCGAAGGTGACGTGCAGCTGAAAGGTGTGCCGGTTGCACCTGGTTCAGTATGGTGTATACGGTACATCATGAGGTGTAAATACTGTCAGTGGATGATCAAGCACGAAGTCTGACAATTTGTGGAGCAATAGTTCTACAGCATGTACTGCCCGTACACAGGACGGGCACCCCTAGCCACTGCATCTAGTCTTCCACTGAAACAGGCCACTGGCCTTTGATTATCACCATGCAATTGAGTCAATACTCCTGCCGCGCGTCCCTGCTGTTCATGGAGATACAGGGTGAATGGTAGTTCATAGTTGGGGGTTCCTAGCGCTGGAGCTGCCACAATCCTGTTTCTGAGGGAATAAAAACAGTCTATACCTTCAGGAGTTAGTTTAAAAAGCACAATGGTGATACAGTCATAGAGAGGCTGCATGAGGATTGACACAGCATGTATCCACTGTCTGCAGTAGGAAATCAGTCTAAGAAATATCCTAAGAGCGGCAACATTAACAGGAATAGGAAAATTCTGTACAGCTTCTTTGCGAGCGCTGGTCAGATGTCGCTCCCCCCGGTGTAATGCAATGTCCCAAAAAGATAACTGAAGATTTACAAAATTGCAGTTTATCCTTTGACGCTTTACAACCAACTTGGTACAGAAACAACATGAGTAATATTGTTGCAATACGACACTGTTTCCTGGAGGGGGCACAAACCAGTAAGTCATCAACATGTTATAAAAATAACATTGGCAAAATCAATAACTGTAAACCAAGCAGCATCCTGAGATATCTGGAACAAAATTGTATATATATATATATATATATTGTACCAGCCAATACATAGAGGGTTAAATCCGGGTAGCCGAAGGGGGAAGCTGAAGTTGGAATTTTTACTGTCAAGGCTACTGATAAGGAACCTTAGCTGCAGATATGCCGAAGGTGGGGGCTAGGTTTTAACTAAAACACCCTTGCTACCAGTTTCTGCAATCTCTCCTGAAATGTCCTGGTCTCCTGCACCCGCGGCACAACCTCTGTCCACCTCCTGGCACACATCTCCCCCTCCCCTGCCGTCCGCAGGACAAGCACCCACAGCATATATCCCCACTCCTCTCTTTGCCTGCACTAAATCATGTTGTGCCCCTTGTGCGATTCTAGCCAGATCCTCTGCTTTAACTGATCTCCAATCTGGTCTACTTACTTTCAACTTTTCTTTGTCACTTCCTTTTTTTTTTTTTTCCAACATTTCTGTAAACATACCCCCTGCTTCTGCGTCATTGACTTCTGCATTATCAGGTCCATTCCTACCAACATAACACTTGTATGGCTCATCTATCAGTCTATCGTATCTAGCTTCAACTACCAATTTTCCTTCTTCTGTGTTCCATCCCACATCTGACCAATAATAACAGTTTTCATTCCCTGAGCGGGTGACACTGAGATAAAATGTCCCTTTCCCCAAGTCTGGTGCGCTGATCCCTTAAAATCATTTCTATCACAATTGAATATTTGACAGAAATCGAACTTAAAGATAACCACAGGGGTTATAGTATTAACCCAGAAGTTAACCCCAAAGGTGGGCATGCTGGCACTATTGGAGATCAGGATGCAGCCCAAAAGGATATGTATATCAGAAACTTCATGACTGCTGACTAATCTTGTCCTTCTTGCAGTGAGAGGCGTGAATCCAGGTGCTCTTGCCCTCGAGCTTCAGGGCAGTAGGGGTGGTCAGGACCACAGTGTAGGGACCCTCAAATCTGGGCTGGAGACAGTCTCTTCTCACAAACTTTTTCACGTACACAAGGTCACCAGGCGAGAAGTCGTGCACCGTGTCACCTGTAAATTCTGGGAGAGAAGTAGACACTGTAGAGTGGGTGTTAGTCAATTCTTTAGACAAAGCAATCACAAATTTTACCACTTTATCATTAGTTTCAGATAGCTCCTGGTGCCTAATTTCTTCTATCTTGGGAGGGGCACCCACTGGGAACAGAGGTAGTGCAGTAGCTTTTGGATTAGGAACAGAGGCAGGGGCTAAAGGACCGAGCCCTGGGACAGGGGCCTCAGCGACGGGGACTAAAACCTTTTCCGGCTGTCCGGGTGGTTGGTAGTAGGTGCCGGAAGGCGTCAGGAGGGGATACAGGCCTGACTGGGTGGTTCTGGGTGTCCCAAGATGGCTGCTGGGTGTCCCAAGATGGCTGCTGTGTGTCCCAAGATGGCCGCTAGGTGTTCCAAGATGGCCGCTAGGTGTTCCAATATGGCCGCTAGGTGTTGTGGAAAGGGCGTTGTCTGGGGGCGTCCCACTGTTGGATATGGAAGGGGCATTGGGCTGGGCATTACACCAGGGGCGACTCGCCCCACAGACACGGCAGGTCTCCGCCCAGGGCGGATTCTGTTCACCACATGCACTACAAGTCCAACCTCCCTTTGTTCTTAGATCGGTGCCATTATAGGGCGGTGGCTGGGGACTTGGCACAGCAACAGACATGAGGGGTGCAGCGGCCATTTTAGTTACATCAACAGCGGGGGCCATTTTAGTTACATCAACAAGATCACATGCAGAGCATTTCACATATCCGAACAAAGGCTCGGCACCTTCTGAACCTCCTGCACCATCTACTTCCAGCCCTCAACTTTCAAATCATTTGCTACTCTAAGATGTTCCTGAGCTTGATGCAGGAGTCCCTCATCACATAACTTTCCCTTCTTCTGTCCTACATAATCCTTCCACACTGAAGGCTGAAGTCTCCCGGTACTGGGCAGACCCATCATTTTATACAAACTTCTCACATTTCTAACAGCCTTCCGGCCTTCCCGTGACTGAACAAGCTCACTGACTCCCACAGCACCACCCTCTAACTTATGAGGTTTCTCAGATCTAAACATACGCATCATGATTTTAACAGAGTGCAATGATCTGTCGCGACTCAGACCACCGGCGTCACTTGCAGGTCACCACCCGTCAATACAGAGTCCCCGCTCCATGTACTGACAAGACAAAGAGCCCTACTCAATCTGTCCCTTCAACTGTGGATGGTGACTTTACAGCACAGTTCGCCGTGACACCCTACACAGCACAGAGTCCCCGCTCCATGTACTGACACTGGGGCTTCTCCTAATGAGGCTCCCCGTGTTAGACAAAGAGTCCCTGCTCAATTTGTCATTTATAAGACAGAGAATCCTAATCAATCTGTCACTAACTAAACTATCATGTGCGTCTTTTACCCCACTCAACACTTCAAGAATCTAAAATTTGTCCCAACTTTATTCTAACAGTCACGGGAGGCATCTATCTACATAAAGGTACAGTGACCGGAGGAGGAGGAAGTGGTGCTGACACGAGTACACGCAAACATGCGACGTCACTCGGTCTCACTTGCTGGTTCGGAGCGTGGCGTGGGATTGCCTTCGGTCTCACCACTCAACCGGTCACCCACCCAGACCCAAATCGACAATACAGCAACGCCAACAATGACTGACACACAGGCAAGTGGGACGCATATAAAGTATATGATCCCAACTTACCTTGTTCAATGGAGGCTGCAGTCCTCGCACTCAGTCACCGCGGGCACCACCGCAAAGTCCTCAGGACGGGTCCGGACGGGCGGCGATCCACTGCCCCACGTTGCTAGGCGCCAATTGTCGGGGTCGAAACGACAAACACTCGTCCTCCAGTCACTCCAGATTAGATTATAAGCATGGGTTAACCGTTTAAAGAATGAGTCAGACAATAGGCTGGTTCAAACTTCAGAGCATGCTTAGAGGGCTGTATCCAGGCACCAATCTCAGCAAGTACTGATCTTTATTTCTGCAAGCATGGGATTATCTACACAGGATGTCAGGGTGGAGTAAAGGGTGGATGGGGGCGGGGAGGTAAGCTATATATGTCCATATATGGACATATCCAGCATCTGGCCATCTCTATTGGTTCACATTCCATAGGTCTTGTATCCAGGCAGACTTGCTGGTGCAATCCTTAGTTCCCCAAAGGTGGGGGCAGTCATCAGTGAATTTCTTGGAGACAGACTAGCTGATACTGACGTCATCTTAGAATAAGTTTCAATCTGAATAATACATATTCAAGGAAAACTTTGTGTTTATCTTGACATATCAAAGAAACAAAGTACATATAAACATATTTTTATAAAGGTATAAAAATAGCAAAACACATATGTATAAAATATAAGATAGAAAATTATATTTTACCTTGACAAAAGGAGTACCTTGCG
The DNA here is from genome assembly GCA_033576555.1 of Oophaga sylvatica. Classification (NCBI taxonomy): domain Eukaryota; kingdom Metazoa; phylum Chordata; class Amphibia; order Anura; family Dendrobatidae; genus Oophaga; species Oophaga sylvatica. The sequence goes on from JARQOD010000009.1 coordinate 35,468,342, forward strand.
TCCAGACCCCACTAGTCACTATAGAGGTGGATGACCGCAGACGAGGTTGGGGGGCAGTAGTCTCCCAGATAACTTTCCAGGACCTCTGGCCAGTTAAAATAAGCAGACACTCTTCACACTTCCGGGAACTGAAGGCAGTGGAAGGAACCCTCAGAGCGGCCACTTCAGTAGTCCAGGGTACCCACGTAAGAGTCTACTCAGACAACATATCCACAGTGGCACACCTCCGTCATCAAAGAAGTCCAAAATACGGAGAACTAAAAAGTGTCTCGGCAAGAATATTCTCTTGGGCCGAAGAATATCTGCTTTCACTATCAGCGCTTCACATAAGGGGAGCAGACAACAAACTGGCTGACTTTCTCAGCCGAAAAGACGCTCACCCGGGGGAATGGAGTCTGAATCCAGATGTGTTCCAGAGATTGACCGAGAGATAGGGTTACACGGAGGTCGTCCTGTTTGCAGACCATCAGAATACAAAGATGACCTACTATTATTCACTAGACCCAGCCAACAACTGCCTGGGTATAGATGCCTTAGCCCACCAGTGGCAATGCAGGTTGGCCTACGCCTTTCCTCCCATTCCCCTCTTACAAAGAACTGTTCAAAAGATAAGACGCGAACAGACCAAGGTCATTCTAGTGGCCCAACTCTGTCCAAAAAGGAGCTGGTAGGGCACCATATCCAGCTTAAGTATAGACGGTCCTCTGATCCTCCTGCCAATCAATCTTCTACACCAGGGTCCAGTCTTTCACCCAGACACAGAGAACTTGCATCTGGCAGCCTGGCTTCTGAGTTCACAATCCTGAAGTCCAAAGGTCTGTCAGAAAGAGTCATCAACACGCTTCAGAAAAGCAGGAAGCTGGTGACCAACGCAATATACCAGTAGACCTGGAAGAGGTTTGTGTCATGGTATGCACCTGAACGGCCAGATCCCAGACAAGCCAACATCAGTCGAATCCTAGATTTTCTACAGGAAGGATTAGAGAAGGGCCTCAGACCCACTACCCTTAAAGTACAGGTGGCTGCATTAAGTTCATATTTTGACCAGGCGCTTGCAGAACACTGGTGGATAAAGAGATTCATGACAGAGCCACACGTCTCAGTCTGAGACCAATCACTCACGTTCCTGCCTAGGACCTTAACGTTGTTTTGAAGGGTTTAACGCTACCACCCTTTGAGCCCGTCTACATCAAGGAGGACCAGACTGTCCTGGAAGACAGCATTCCTGGTAGCAATTACCACAGACAGACGAGTAGGAGAGTTATGGCACTGCCACACTTAGCGATCGCACCAGCGATCACGACAACGACAACCTGGCGAGATCGCTACTGCGATCGCTATGTGATCGCTAGTTAGATTCCAAACACAACTCATCAGCGATCTGTGATTCCAAACACAACTCATCAGCGATCTGTGATTCAAACACAACTCATCAGCGATCTGTATAACGACCTCTGCGGTCGCTGGGAAAACCTAGTCCCACCTGCGACGCTGGTGAAGTCGTTCATAAAGGGTGTCACACTCAGCGATAGCGATCTCGCTTAGTGTGGCATACCCTTTACTCTTTTAGTGGAGGAGCCTTACCTAAGAATACTGGAAGACTGGCTGGTGTTCCGTCTGGATCCCTCGTTTATGCCAAAGGTGATGTCAGATTTCCACAGAAGCCAGGACATAATAATTCCTTCATTTTGCCAGACTCCAAGAACCGAGAAAGAGGAAGAATTCCACTCTTTATGTAAGGAGAGTGGTCTTACATTATCTTCAGACAACCAGAGAATGGAGAAGAGATGAGAATCTATTCATCCAACCCTATGGCCAGAACAAAGGGGAAAAAAGTGTCCAAAGCTATGGTGGCAAACTGGATCAAGAAAGCAATTGTTGAAGCATATCAGATCCAGAATCTCACGCCTCCAGAAAAATTCACAGCTCATTCCACTAGAGCCCTAGCAGTTTCCTGGGGAGGGAAAGCCAGCGCCTCCATCGAGCAGATGTGCAGAGCTGCTACCTGGTCTTCTGTCCATACCTTTATCAAATATTATAGACTTGACCTAACTGCTGTCAGAGACTTGGCGTTTGGGAGAAAAGTTCTCCAAGCAGTTGTCCCTCCCTAAAGCATTAGTATTTGTATTCTTCCTGTGTGCTGTCATGGGGGTTATTAGAAAAAATAGAATTACTTACCGGTAATTCCGTTTCTAATAACCTACCACGACAGAACGGTTATTTCCCACCCTTCTGTATGAGTTGAAACTACTTGTAATTCATTCTATTGTGGTCCTTTATAATAACACTGGGGAATGGAAGTAGGAGGGGCTATTTAACCTCTTCATATTTCCTGTCCCTATTAGGATGAGAGGACATCCTCCTGTGTGCTGTCGTGGTAGGTTATTAGAAATGGAATTACCGGTAAGTCTATTTTTTCAGCCTTGCTAACTATGTTACTATGTCTTTTTTATATATTCTGTCATGAATCTGAACTAAGATTTTGCAATTAATGGATCATTTGATTTTTATGTCAATTAGGTATGTTGCAATGGCACGCGTGTCTTTGTTCAACGGGACATATTGCAAAAGTTCACTGAAGAAGTGGTGAAGAAGGTGAAAAAAATAAAAATTGGAGACCCTCTATTAGAAGACACGAGAATGGGACCACTCATTAATCAACCACAACTTAAGAAAGTGTTTGACTTTATTAAAGGCGCCAAAGAGCAAGTAAGTTGGATTGGGGAAATGAGAAGATTCACTATAGTTCAGAATTAATAAGATTTTGCATATTTTGAATATTTTACTTTTACTATGGGCCTAAAAACTAATAGGCACTTAGTTGCTAATTACCTGTCTATTCTACCTGATGCCGGCTCAGATCGGTCATGGCCTGGTCCTGCCGGTGATTCTGCAGTCTGTGACCACTCTGGGCCGGCAGAGGTCAGTGGCACGCATAACGGGCAGTCAGCAATTGCTAGCCTGTTATTTCTAATTTTAGTTTTTCACTTTTATATCTTTGTCTACTCAGATGTGTGTTATGGCTTATTTTTAGGGTGCCAAAGTGCTGACTGGTGGAGGGCCACATCTGCCAGAAGATCCTAAATTGAAAGCGGGGTTTTTCATGAATCCCTGTGTACTGGGTAATGTCTCATTGTGTTATTTATATATATATATTATATATATATATATATATAATATATATATATTTTTTTTTTTGCTTTTATTTAACAAACAATCTGTATAAGATCTGTGGATCAAAATGTGTAGTGTTGGACTATAAGACGCATCGGACCGTAAGACACACCTAGATTGGCCCCATCCTTATCCTGGTATGATTGGCTCCCATCCCGGTCCTGGTATGCATGACCTCATCCTTATCCTGGTATGATTGGCCCCATCCCGGTCCTGGTATGTATGGTCCCATCCTTCTCCTTGTATGATTGGTCCCATCCTGGTCCTGGAATGCATGGCCCCCTCCTTCTCCTGGTATGATTGGCCCCATCCCAGTCCTGGTATGCATGGCCGCATCCCAGCCCTGGTATGCATGGCCCCATCCCAGTCCTGGTATGCATGGCCCCATCCTTATCCTGGTGTGCATGGTCCTATCCTTATCCTGGTATGATTGGCCCATCCCGGCCCTGGTATGCATGGCCCCATCCATGCCCTGGTATGCATAGCCCCATCCTTATCCTGGTATGCATGGTCCCATCCTTGTCCTGGTATGATTGGCCCCATCCCAGTCCTGGTATACATGGCCCCATCCCAGTCCTGGTATACATGGCCCCATCCCAGTCCTGGTATACATGGCCCCATCCCAGTTCTGGTATGATTGGCCCCATCCTAGTCCTGGTATACATGGCCCCATCCTTATCCTGGTTTGCATGGCCCCATCCCGGTCCTGGTATGCATGGTCCCATCCTTATCCTGGTATACATGGCCCCATCCTTATCCTGGTATGACTGGCCCCATCCTTGTCCTTGTATGCATGGTCCCATCAGAAAAGATAAAAAAAAACAAAAAAACATTACACTTACCTTCCTCCACTCCCTCGCAGTGTCCTGCTCCATTGCCAGCAGCTGCTTAATGCTTGTAAGTAGTGCATGGCAGGGACATTAAGCGCTGCTAACAAGCACAGCACATCTGCCAGAATACTCACCGGGACTGTTCATCGCAAAGAGCAGTGACGATTCATTGCTCTTCAGTAGTGCGCAGTGTCAGCCGGAGGCTTCCTCCTGGTGTCGGCGGTCTCATGTGCCGATACTTAAGAGAAATGAATATTCTGCCATGCGCTGCTTAAAAGCATATTAAGCAGCTGCTGGCAAAGGAGCAAGACACTGCGAGGGAGCGCCGAGTAGGTAAGTGTAATTTTTTATTTTTTTTTATGTTTTCTGATTGGGCCATACATACCAGGAACGGGATGGGGACATTCATACCAGAATGAGGATGGGACCAATCATACCAGGATGCCAAAAAGAAATGAATATTCATTGCTCTCCACACCCATGGGCATGGAATGCCGTGAATATTAATTTCTCTTTAGCAGCGGGCACAGGAGTTAGCCAGAGCCATCAGCTGCTGCCTCTGTGACCAGCTACTCCGCCGAAACCGCACCTCCACACCCCAGAGCTGGTACATCCGGACTAGTAAGACGCACCCCACATTTTCCTCCACATTTTGGGAGGAAAAAAGTGCGTCTCATAGTCTGAAAATACGGTACTCTGTAATCAAAGGGAGTGACAGAGTATTTGTCTGCTAGCTTAATTAGATTTTTTTATTCACGTTTCATTGCACTAATAATTACAAGCAGATTGGTTAGGGGTCCGGGTCCTGTGATCTCTGCCAATTTCTCAAGCTCCCTCCAGACAGCCCCTCCACACACACACACACACACACACGCACACACACATTTCACAACCTGGACCAAGATGTGCCTTCTATTTAATGCATACCCTCTCTGTGTGCTAGGAGCTGTGATTTACTGTCTCCTAAGTGGTGCACCTCTTGGTTCAGGGTGGTGAGTGGGGTCAGGATTTGCTTTCAATGCTTGTAATTAGTAGAATAATGAAGTGTGGGGCAGAATATATTTCAAAAGTTTAGTTATGATTTAACAATGTTAAATGTTATTTGAATATCTGAAACAATCCAGCTTAAAAAAAAATCCAGCTTATAAAATTATATAAAGTACATACTTGTTCACCTATGTGGCTGGCCACCACAGCCAACAGTGATGTGAGTGAGTTGGACAAATATTTGTATGTGACTCTTCAGAATTGTTGGCATGCATTGTATTTTAATATCGAACTGGAGTAAGTTGCCTTTTATTTCTAAAGATTAGTGCACATGAATGAAGTATCCCGGCTGGATAGCATGGTTTAGGCCTTATTCACACAAGAGTAGATCATGTTGATTCTGTATTTGGAAAGCCTATATGTAGGGTGTCCCATCATATAGAAATACAATATGAACATAATTAAATACAGTAAACAGAATTATCCCATATAGTGTTATTTCTGCATATGAGTGTGCTCGTGTGAGTCTATCAGCATCTGCTGCCGTCGCATCAGCTCATTAATATCCTAGGTATTGTCAATAAGTGAACTTCATTTGAGCTCTGGGGAATCATGAGAAAGTGCCGTGTTTTTGCTTTGTCTCCTTATCATTATTAGGTGATTGTAAGGATGACATGACCTGTGTCAAGGAAGAAATTTTTGGTCCTGTGATGTCCATCCTCTCTTTTGATACAGAGGAAGAGGTTTTAAAAAGAGCAAATAACACAACATATGGATTGGCTGGAGGCGTTTTCAGCAGGTGTTATCTTAAGTCAAATATCTGTACATGTTTGCTGATGTTTAGAATGAATACTAAGCTGTTACATTTGTATTGATGCACTTAAAAATAGAAAGGAAAATGGTATAATAACAATAATCTTTTCCCACTGGTGCCAGGTGAGAGCAAAATGGAAAAATCCTGTATTCCCAACCTTAATACTTTTTAAGGTCTCGCTCACACGGGCATCTAACACATAGCACTCAACCCAGTGGTATTCTATGGTTCAGTGCAGATTTTTGATTGTTTTTTCATTCCGAATCGGCATGAGACAATAATCACAGCACTCTGCAAAATTCGGCGCTCACACACCCATACAAGTCTACTGGTGCGTGTGAAACATTGGACTGTACTTGGATGTCATTTGAGTGCAGTTCAATGTACACGCACAGTCGACAGAGAAATTAAGTACAAGAGAATGCGAGAGAATCAGATTACGCCTCAAACTCTGAGAGTGGTGGTGGTTTTATTTGGATTACTTGCATTTTTCGAAAATCTGCACTATATATTCACAATACTCATCGTGAGAACGTGGCCTCTTAACTGTTCCAATTTTCCTAGAACCAAGTGGTTCAAACATTCAAAAGCCTGAACACAGAACAGAAAATAATTTCTCCTTCGTCTCATTGGGGGACACAGGACTGTGGGTGTATGCTACTGCCACTAGGAGGCTGACACTAAGTAAACATAAAAAAAGGTTAGCTCCTCCTCCGCCGTATACACCTCAGCACTGGCCGCAGGCAAACCCAGTTCATGCTTAGTGTCTGATGGAGGCACACGTCTGGTTTCTTCCAGACCATTTTTTTTTTTCTCTCTATTTTCCCACGAAGATTTGACAGGGGCGACGGACCCTTTTGAAGGGGTCCGATCTCCCCAAACCACCAACGGGCGAGCACGTGGAGTAAAGCCTCCACGTATCCTCTCCCGCGACGTGGGACACGAATGCCGGACTCAGCCCTGACCACCCTAAGGTATTGAAACCCTAGGCTGTACAGAGGCAGAAAATAGTCCGTGCGGCCCCCACTGCACCACCAAGGCAAGACCGCGGTGCTGCAAGGAGGCGGATGGTCCCTCTCCTCACCCCCTGAAGGGGTGATGGAGTTAGGGTGCCTGCACCATCCTCACCCCCTTTTTTTTCTGGGAAGCCCCTCTCTAACCACTGCGGCTGAGAGACGCTGGGACCTTTTTTGGGAGAAAAGCCTACATATGCTCCAGTGGATCACGGCTGGGAACCCACCTTTAATCCAGGATCGTCGGTCGTGGAAGAGTTGGAGCAAAGGGAAAGCGGTCCGGTGTTTTCAGGAGCAGCTCCAAAGGGAAAAGCGGGCAAGTCCATGGCTGAGTTCCCCATACCCCTCCCCCCGTATCCGGCGGCCTGCTCTCCGACACAGGGGCGGCCGCCGCCAAAAATTTACCTCCCGGCTTCATGCCGGCGCTAGGCCGCGGGCGGAAATCTAGCCCCCGGCTTTTGCCGAGGGTCAGGCAACGCGAGGGGTAATTCGGGAGGAGCGCGTTCTCGGGCTCCTCCCCCCAGCAGCGGCACTTCCGGCAGGCCCGCCCCCTGATCCCGAGCGGCCGCCGCCGAAAATTTAGGCCGCGGCTTCGGCCAGCGCTAGGCCGCGGCCTGAAATTTAGCCCCCGGCTTCGGCCGGAGACTAGGCCGCGGCTGGAAATCAGGTCCCCGGCTTCTGCCGGCGCTAGGCCGCGCCCTGCGACCCCTCCCCCTAGGGCTCGGCTATTTAGGAACGCCTCCCTGAAAGGGGAGCGCGTTTTTTGGAAGTCTGGAGCTTCCGTCTTCCTTTTTACGCCACACGGTCCAGCAAGTGAGGTGAAAAATCATTAAAGGACGTTCGGGGAACAGGACTGGGGTAAGTGCTACTACCTCCAGCCTGGTTGCTCCGTTTTTTGCTGCGCTCCGCACCGCTACTACCCGCACCGCCACATCCAAATTATTCTGACAGGAGGAAATCTGTGACAGATCCAGTATGTCCAGAAGGGCTAAGACCCACACGGTGTTTTATACTGCATGCATTGCCTGTAGATCCCCTTTTCCGCACGCCCAGACTAATCGGGTCTGCGAAGCCTGTGACTCCGAACGGGCTCAGGAGTCCTTACCTATAACCGAGCCTAGTGCGTCAGGTCCTCCGGAATGGGCCTTGTCTCTTT
>JARQOD010000009.1:35476415-35619508 GCA_033576555.1 Oophaga sylvatica
TTTGTGTAATTTGTCCTATTTCTTCTGTTACCCTTGGGAAAATAAAAAACTGGGGGCGACAAAATCATTTTTGTAAAAAAAAAAATGATTTTTTTTGTTTTTACGGCTGTATGTTATAAAACTTCTGTGAAGCACTTGGGGCTTCATAGCGCTCACCACACTTCTAAATAAGTTCCTTGTGGGGTCTATTTTCCAAAATGGGGTCACTTGTGGGGGGTTTCCACTGTTTAGGCGCATCAGGGGCTCTCCAAATGCGACATGACGCCTCCAGACCATTCCATCAAAGTCTGCAATCCAAAACATCGCTACTTCCCTTCCGAGCCCAGACGTGCACCCATACAGTCGTTTTCTCCCACATATTGGGTATCAGCGTACTCAGGACAAATTGGACAACAACTTTTGGGGTCCAATTTCTCCTGTTACCCTTGTGAAAATAAAATATTGGGGGCGAAAAAATCATTTTTGTAAAAAAAAAAGAGATTTTTTATTTTACGGCTGTACGTTATAAACTTCTGTGAAGCACTTTGGGGTTCAAAGTGCTCACCACACATCTAGATAAGTTCCTTGAGGGGTCTAGTTTCCAAAATGGTGTCATTTGTGTGGGGGTTCCACTGTTTAGGCAGATCAGGAGCTCTCCAACACGACATGGCATCCAGCCAATTCTGCGTTGAAAAAGTCAAACGGCGCTCCTTCCCTTCCAAACTCTGCCATGCACCCAAACAGTGGTTTACTCCCACATATGGGGTATCAGCGCACTTAGGACAAATTGCACAATAACTTTTGGAGTCTTGTTACCCTTGGGAAAATAAAAATTGGGGTGAAAAGATCAATTTTGTGGAAAAAATATGATTTTTTAATTTTACGGCTCTACGTTATAAACTTGTGTGAAGCGCTTGAGGGTTCAAATTGCTCACCAAAGATCTAGATAAGTTCCTTAGGGGGTCTAGTTTCCCAAATGGGGTCACTTGTGGGGGGTTTCCACTGTTTAGGCACAGCAGGGGCTCTCCAAATGCAACATGGCGTCCAATCTCAATTCCAGCCAATTTTGGTTGGAAAAAGTCAAATGGTGCTCCTTCCATTCCGAGCTCTGCCATGCGCCCAAACAGTGGTTCCCCCCCACATATGGGGTATCAGCGTACTCAGGACAAATTGGACAACAAATTTTGTGGTCCAATTTCTCCTGTTACCCTTGGGAAAATAAAAAATTAGTGACTAAGAGATAATTTTTGTGGGAAAAAAATAGGATTTTTTATTTTCATGCCCGGGCATTATAAACTTGTGTGAAGCACTTGGGGGTTCAAAGTGCTCACCAAAGATCTAGATAAGTTCCTTAGGGGGTCTAGCTTCCAAAATGGGGTCACTTGTGGGGGGTTTCCACTGTTTAGGCTCATCTGGGGCACTACAAACGGAACATGACCCCATCAATGTTTGCATTCCAAAACGTTACTGCTTCCTTTCCAAGCCCTGCCGTGCGCCCAAACAGTTTCCCCCCCCCCCCACATATGGGGTATCAGCGTACTCAGGACAATTGGACAACAACTTTTGGGGTCCAATTTCCTTGGGAAAAATCAAAAATTTGGGACTAAAAAATCATTTTTGTGGAAAATTGTTTTGTGTAAACTTGTGTGAAGCACTTTGGGGTTCAAAGTGCTCACAACAGATCTAGATAAGTTCCTTAGGGGGTCTAGTTTCCAAAATGGTGTCACTTGTGGGGGGTTTCCACTGTTTAGGCATATCAGGGGCTCTCCAAACACGACATGGCGTCCAATCTCAATTCCAGCCAATTTTAGTTTGAAAAAGTCAAACGGCGCTCCTTCCCTTACGAGCTCTGCTGTGTGCCCAAACAGTGGTTTTCCCCCACATATGGGGTATTGGCGTACTCAGGAGAAATTGCACAACAACTTTATCTGCCCATTTTCTCCTTTTACCCTTGTGAAAATAAAAAAAAGTTTGTAAAAGATCATTTTTGTGGCTAAAAAGTTAAATATTCATTTTTTCCTTCCACTTTGCTTCAGCTCCTGTGAAGCACCTGAAGAGTTAATAAACTTATTGAATGTGGTTTTGAGTACCTTGAGGGGTGCAGTTTTTAGAATGGTGTCACTTTTGGGTATTTTCTGCCATATAGACCCTCAAAGTGACTTCAAATGTGAGGTGGTCCCTAAAAAAATGGCTTTGTAAATTTTGTTGTAAAAATGAGAAATCACTGGTCAACTTTTAACCCTTATGATTTCCTAACAAAAAAAAATTTTGGTTCCAAAATTGTGCTGATGTAAAGTAGACATGTGGGAAATGTTATTTCTTAACTATTTTGTGTGACATATCTCTCTGTTTTAAGGGAAAAAAAATTCAAAGTTTGAAAATTGCAAAATTTTCTAAATTTTCGCCATATTTGCGTTTTTTTCAAAAATAAACGCAAGGTATATCGAAGAAATTTTACCACTAACATGAAGTACAATATGTCACGAGAAAACAGTCTCAGAATCGCGAAGATCCGTTGAAGCGTTCCGAAGTTATAACCTCATAAAGAGACAGTGGTCAGAATTGTAAAAATTGGCCCGGTCATTAACGTGCAAACCACCCTTGGGGGTGAAGGGGTTAAGCCCCTCAGGGGATAGAGTACCAAGTTTGAAAGTCCAGTAATTTTCCTTATTAACGAGTCTCCTGTATCTTTTTGGACAGGACTCGGATATATAGTCAATGATAGTCAACCTCATTTCACTTGGGTTTTTTAAATGTTCCAATAAAAAATGTTTAGAAAAACTGAGAAGAAGGTAACCCATCCTAATGTTGTGTCTATGCTTATTAAGTTGAGGTATTCAGCCGATGAAGCGCTTTGTGTGTTTAGCATTTTTAATAAAATTCTATATATTTATATTAACCTTTTCCTGTATGCCAAGCACTCCGCCTGGCTGCACTTTTTTCTTCATTTAAGTGATAAAAGAGACAGCAGGTGGCGGCTGAAGGGACTATTACTCCCTTCAGCCTATCCCTGCTGCTGCTAATAACAGTGACAGCAGGAGCTGCTGATGGGGGGGTATTCATTTGCCGCCTGTGCTATAAATGATTAAATGAAAAAAACAACTTGGGTTCCCCTGTATTTTCTATAACCAGCCAGGCAGAACTCACAGCTGGAGGCTGTAACCCTTAGCTATCAGCTTCAGCAAGGCTGGTTATCAAGAATAGAGGGGTCCCCACACTGTTTTTTTTTTAACAAATAAAAAAACTGGGGGACCCCTCTATTTTTGATAACCAGCCTTACTAAAGCTTAGATTTGGGGGCTGGTATTCTCAGGCTGGTAAAGGGCCATGGTTATTGACTCCTCCCCAGCCTAAAAATAGCAGCCTGCAGCTGCCCAGAAAAGTCACATCTATTATATGCTCCAATTCTGGCACTTTGCCCAGCTCTTCCCACTTGCCCTGTAGCGGTGGCAAGTGGGGTTGCTATTTGTGGGATTGATGTCACCTTTGTATTGTCAGGTGACATCAAGCCCACGGCTTAGTAATGGAGAAGCGTCTATAAGACTATCTATTACTAATCCTATAGTTACAGTGGGTTCGGAAAGTATTTAGACCCCTTTACATTTTTCACTCTTTGTTTCATTGTTATTTGGTAAATGCAAAAAAGTTCATTTTTTTCTCATTACTGAACACTCTGCACCCCATCTTGACTGGAAAAAAAGTAGAAATGTAGACATTTTTGCAAATTTATTAAAAAAGAAAAACTGAAATATCACATGGTCATAAGTATTCAGACCCTTTGCTCAGACACTCATATTTAAGTCACATGATGTCCATTTCCATATGATCCTCTTTGAGATGGTTCTACTCCTTCATTGGAGTCCAGCTGTTTAATTAAACAGATAGGACTTGATTTGTAAAGGCACACACCTGTCTATATAAGACCTCACAGCTCACAGTGCATGTCAGACCAAATAATCAAGAGGTCAAAGGAACTGGCCAAGAGGCTTAGAGATAGAATTGTGGTAAGGCACAGATCTGGCCAAGGTTACAAAAGAATTTCTGCAGTACTCAAGGTTTTTAACAGCACAGTGGCCTCCATAATCCTTAAATGGAGGAAGTTTGGGACCACCAGAAGTCTTCCTAGATGTGAGCAATAGTGTGAGAAGAGCCTTGGTGAGAGAGGTAAAGAAGAAGCCCAAGATCACTGTGGCTGAACTCCACAGATGCAGTAGGGAGATGGGAGAACGTTCCACAAAGTCAACTATCACTGCAGCCCTCTCCTCAGTGCAAGACATATGAAAGCCCGCATAGTTTGCTAAAAAACACATGAAGGACTCCCAGACTATGAGAAATAAGATTCTCTGGTCTGATGAGATGAAGATAGAACTTTTTGGTGATAATTCTAAGGGGTATATGTGGAGAAAACCAGGCACTGCTCATCACCTGCCTAATACAATCCAACAGTGAAACATGGTGTTGGAGCATCATGCTATGGGGGTCTCTTTCAGCTGCAGGGACAGGACGACTGGTTGCAATTGAAGGAAGCATGAATGCGGCTAAGTACAGAGATATCCTGGATGAAAACTTCTTCCAGAGTGCTCTGGACCTCAGACTTTAATATCGCAGATATTACATCATAGGATGGGATAAGATCCCCAATTTAATATTGCATCCTCTTAAGGTATAGAATGAAAAGGGGGTATTTGAATAATAAAAATATATGACATTTAGAGTATATCCAATTATTCCGGAACGTGGAACCAACTAAAGAATAACAAAGAAAAAAGAGAAACAAAACACAAATTTAAAAGCAAGAACCAGGGAGTGCGGAGCTCACTAAAATTAAACAAAAAAAATTGGATTCGCAAGGATCTGCCTACAGAAAGAGGCAAAACTAATTTGTTCATTTAGCCCTGCTGGTGTCATGGTGCCCAACATGGCAATCCAGCGACACTCAAGTTGAGCCAGTTTCCTCTTCATATCCCCACCCTGAATTCCACCACGTATTGTCTAACCCTTGACTTTAAGTTCTTTTAGATTACAATGATGGTTCAACCTAAAATGACGTGGGATAGTTTTAAGCATTGTGACATTTTTTTAAATTTTCATGAGCTCAGCATTCCCTGGTTCTTGCTTTAAAATCTTTGTGTTTTGTTTCTCTTTTTTTCCTTTTTTCTTTGTTATTCTTTAGTTGGTTCCACGTTCCAGAGTAATTGGATATACTCTACGTGGAATCATCCCAATTTTCTTATTCCAGCGCATTGGGACTGCATATTATATGGTGATTCTTCTTTCAAGAATTTATGAAACAGACACTCTATGGATCATTTATTTAAATGTCACATATTTTTATTATTCAAATACCCTGTTCTGCCAGAAAAAAATAAACACATTTAATATGACGGAGAAGTGCTCTTCTCAGTGGCAGAGTAGGAGCAATCAGACGCTGCGGTCTTCTGGCTTCACTTGGTTGCAGTAACCCCGTGACAGTCACATCTATTCCAAAATTGAAAATGGTACTAATTAAACAGCCTGCCCTGCAAATAATAAGCTATCATACAGCTCAAGTGGCCGAAAGATAACAATGTTATGGGTCTTGGAATATGGCGACACAACTTTTTTTTTTTTTTCCAAACTTAATATTTTTTTCACCACTAAAGTGATAAAAAAAACTGGACATGTTTGTATTGCCATAACCATATTGATGAGATTTGTGTTGCATGGTCATTTTTACCACAATGTACACTGTAAAAAAAAAATTCTCAACAAAACAACGCGAGGGTTGTGTGGGTTTTTTCTTCCCTCCCCTGTTTTCAAGTACCCTATGTGGTAAAATGAATGATATACAAAAGTACAGCTTGCCCCACAAAAAGACAAGCCTTCATATGCCTATGTGGACAGAAAAATAAGAGTTATGTCTCTGGGAAGAAGGGGAGGAAGAAAACGAAAATGGGCTGAGGTGTAAAGGGTTTAAAGTGTGCATAATTCTGTAAAGGAGAAAGAATATATTTTTTATTTTTAAATAAAATTGTTTTTTTCCCTTACAAGGCTGCAGTAGTGCTTGAAAGTTTGTGATCCTTTTCAAAATTTTGATATACAGGTGCGTCTCACAAAATTAGAATATCATCAAAAGGTTAATTTTATTTCAGTTATTCAATACAAAAAGTGAATCTCATATATAGTAATTACAAACTGAGTGATCTATTTCACGTGTTTATTTCTGTTAATGTTGATGATTGTGGCTTACAGCCAATTAAAACCCAACAGTCATTATCTCCGTAAATTAGAATACTTTATAACACCAGCTTGAAAAATGATTTTAAAATCTGAACTGCGGGGAAAACAAAGGGTGAATGTTCCAGCTCCTTAAAAAATTCTGTGACAAAGCTGTGACAAAGATCAATACAGGGTAGTCCAAAAGTAGGTGGACAGAAAATAACATTTATTTTGATTTATATATAAAATTATATTTACTAACAAGCATAACATTGACAATTAAATTTTATTCCGAACAATAATAGAAAAGCCCTTAAATTTTATCAACGCAGTTGCTCAAACTGTTTTCCATCACAATTTGCACAGCTTTGAAGTCTGCCTCTTACGCTTCGACAAACATTTTTGCACAAGTCTCTTTGGGTATTAATTTCTTGAAATCATCTCTTATGTAATTTTTCAAATCACTGACACTTTTTGGTTTTCGACTATAAACTTTATCCTTGAGTACTCTCCAAAAGAAAAAATCCATTGGGGTCAAGTCTGCTGAACATGCCGGCCAATCAAGTGGGCCTCTTCGGCCAATCCATTTATTAGGAAATGTTTCATCAAGATACTAGCGGACTACTCTTGAATAATGTGGAGGGGCCCCATCTTGTTGAAAATAAAGGTCCTTTGAATTAGGCCTCTTTCACACATCCGTTTTTTTTTACTTCAGGCACGATCCGGCATGTTGTTAAAAAAAGCGGATCCGTACCGGATGCGTTTTTTAGCATTGACTTTCATTAGCACATTCCGGCGGCCGGACAAAACGGTGACTGCAACTTTTTTTTTTTTTTTCCGGAGCCACCTGATAGTGCCTGAAGCGGCGCATCAGGCGGCCGGAAATAATAGAAGTCTATGGAACCGGACCAGTCTTTTGTGCAATCCGTCAAAAGACTGATCCGGATTCTGGAAATCTACTACTACTACTACTACTACATGCGTACCTGCATTTTCTGGCTGCAAAACTTCTTTTTCCGGGTTCAAAAGCTCAGGTCGGATCCAGCAAAAAAACTGATCCGTTGCATGAGTTTTTTCATTTCAGCGCCAGATCTGTCCCTTCAGGTATTCGACGGATTATGCCTGACACAAAAAACGGATGTGTGAAAGAGGCCTTAGGCTGTTGCTGTAAGTGGGGAACAACTTGATTCATTAGAATTTCAAGATACTTATCTCCTGTGACTGTTCCATCAAAAAAATGGTCCAAAAACACCAAAACTTGAAATACCACCCCAAACATTGACACTAGGCTTATTTAGTTGTTTCTCTAATGTTAAATGCATGTTCTCATTATACCAGTAAATACAATTATGTCTGTTAATATGGCCAGATAATTTGAAAGAAGCTTCATCACTCCACATAATGTTATCTAAAATTAGTGGATTTTCTTCAATTTCATTAAGTATAATCTCACTAAATTGCAGCCGCCTGTCTGGATCATCCTCCAATAAACCATGAATTAGACGTGGACGATAAGCTTTCCACCCAATAGATTTCAGAATTCGCATGATGGTAGCTGGTGAAATTCCCAATTCTAAAGACTCTTCTAGTGGACATTTTTGGACTCTGAACAAATGTTTCATCAACAAGTTGTTTATTATTTTCTGTACAGGCTGTTTTGGGTCAACCAGTTTTTGGAGCATTAAGGATTGAGCCAGTGGCATCGAATTTGTCACGAATGCGGTAAATGGTTTGTCTCTTTGGGGCTTGAATACCAAATGTTTCAACCAAATTTGCTCTGTTTCAGCATTTTGAGATTTCCAATACTCTTTTAAAATCCTTTTTTTTTTATCTGTATTTAAATTATTTGCCATTTTGGGGAGATTTATCTGTGAAAACTGGATCTGTGAAACTGACTCAGTTGCCTTTAGCAACCAATCAGATTCCACCTTTCATTTTCCAAAGAGTCTGTGAAGAATGAAAAGTGGAATCTGATTGGTTGCTAAGGGCAACTGAGTCAGTTTCACTTTACACCATGTTTGATAAATCTCCCCATTCATAACTCTATTACACATACTGTCCACCTACTTTTGGACCACCTTGTATATGATCGAAACGTGTTGCTGAACCGCTAGTGCCCATGTGCACATGCATAAGAGCTGTAGGATTTCATTGTCTTGAACTTCATGTTTTATTCAATTTTGAAAGTAAGAATGTTTTAAGGAGCTGGAACATTCACCCGTTGTTTTCCCTGCTGCGTCGAGTCTGGACGGAGTTCCGAGCACCTGTGGCGGTTGGTGAGCTGGCTTAGTTAGGACTGTAGCCCACTACTTTTCTTTTTTTTTTTCTATTTTTTAAAATCTGAGTTGTTGGCCTAATGAAATGTATGTACAGTAAATGCACTTAATACTTGGTCGGGGCTACTTTTGCATCAATTACTGCATCAATGCGGTGTGGCATGGAGGCGATCAGCCTTTGGCACTCCTGAGGTGTTATGGAAGCCCTGGATGCTTTGATAGCAGCCTTCAGCTCATCTGCATTGTTGGGTCTGGTGTTTCTCATCTTCCTCTTGACAATACCCCATAGATTCTCTATGGGGTTAATGTCAGGCGAGCTTGCTGGCCAATCAAGAACAGTGATACTGTTGTGTTTAAACTAGGTATTGGTACTTTTGGCAGTGTGAACAGGTGCCCAGTCCTGGAGAATTAAATTTCCATCTCCAAAAAGCTTGTCAGCAGAGGGAAGCATGAAGTGCTCTAAAATTTCCTGGTAGACGGCTGTGCTGACTTTGGTCTTGATAAAACATAGTTGACCTACACCAGCAGATGACATGGTTCCCCAAATCATCACTGATTGTGGAAACTTCACACCAGACCTCAAGCAGCTTGGATTGTGTGCCTATCCACTCTTCCTCCAGACTCTGGGACTTTACATTTTGCATTTTATTTGGAATTTGGAAAACAACACCTTGGACCACTGAGCAACAGTCCACTTCTTTTTCTTCTTGGCCGAGGTAAGACGTTATCTAATGGTCATGAGTGGCTTGACACAAGGAATGCGACACTTGTAGCCCATGTCCTGGATACATCTGTGTGTGGTGGCTCTTAAAGCAATGACTCCAGCAGCAGTCCACTCATTGTATCCACCCTCCCAAATTTTTGAATGGTCTTTTCTTAACAATCCTTTCAATGCTGCGGTTATCCTGGTTGCTTGTGCACCTTTTTCTAACACACTTTTTCCTTCCACTCAACTTTCCATTATTATGCTTGGATACAGCACTCTGAACAGCCAGCGTCTTTAGCAATTACCTTTTGTGGCTTTCCGTTCTTGTGGAGTTTGTCAATGACTGCCTTCTGGACATCTGTCAAGTCAACAGTCTTCCCTATGACTGTGGAACCTACTGAAACGGACTAAGGGACCTTTTTAAATGCTTAGGAAGCCTTTGCATGTGCTTTTTTTGTTCATTATTCTAATTTACTGAGATAATGACTTTTGGGTTTTCTTTGGCTGTGAGCCATAATCATCAACATTAATAGAAATAAACACTTGAAATAGATCACTCTGTAATGACTCTATATAGTATGAGTTACACTTTTTGTATTGAAGAACTGAAATAAATTAACTTTTTGATGATATTCTAATTTTGTGAGAAGCACCTGTATCTACAGAAATTTAGCCGATAACTTCATCAGATTTTTACAAGTCCTAAAACTAGATGAAGCGAACCAAATAAAACAAGTGGGTCAAACACACTAGATGTGTCTGGCAAAAGTAAGATCTATCCAAGTCTGATATTCATTAGCCTAGATTGTGGGAACGTATTATGGCACAAACAAAGGATATTTTTAGGGATCACAGAAGAAGAGTTGTTGATGTTCATAAAGCTGTAAAAGGAGTGGAGGGGAAGGGGAACTTCTTCTCTAAAGAGTTTGGTTTCTATTAATCCGCAGTCAGGATGATTATGGATGGAGGGAATTATCCAGGAGTGGTTAACAAAGATCACTCCGAGAACAAAGCATATAATAGTCCATGAGGTTACAAAGGAACCTTAGGTAACCTTTAAGCAACTGAAGGCCATCTTTAACATTAAGTACGCAGGCCATGCGGATGTATGCAGATGCCTCCACATGCGTCGTTTTAACGCTGTGCCAACCGCAACAAAAATGCAACATGTTGCGTTCGGCGCAGCGTCAAAATGACGCATGCGGAGGCATCCGCGTGCATCCGCATGGCCTGCATACCCAATGTTAAAGATAGGGTACCCAGGACGCATGCAGAGGTAGGCGGCGCTGAAAGGAAGAGGTGCGGCAGTGGGCGAGGCTTGACGGAGCCCTCCACAGCCCTGCCGAACGCTAGTGTGAAACTAGCCTTAGTCATCTATAGGAAGCTTAATAAAGTGATACCTTGATAGCTACAAACCCATGTCGTTTTTTCACAGTTTTATTATACAGTATGTGAATGAGCTGTTTAAGACTATGGACTCCACACTGATCTGCATGAGAGTCTGCCTCCAAAACTTACTATAAATGAAAGGGGGCATTACCAGTGTGAGACATGTAATTAACACAGGACAGTAAAACTGAATTTTTGGCAAACACATTAGCAGCTGCAGCTCTCACAGCTATGCTGTATTGCATCCCTATCTGCCTGTGAGATGGAAGCTGAGATGTCCGTTATAACCACACCTATCTCTGCAATGAAATCAGGAGAGCATGGAGTGGCCATTACACATCACACTGTAAATAAAAAGGGGAGTTACCAGTGACCTGCATGAAAATCTGCCTCCAAAGATTAATTTCTGGCCTATAGCCTTGAACAGTTCTTTTACATATAAGAACAATGTGTATTTCTCTGGAATAAGACATCGGTTCTCCGATATCAAGGATTCTTTTTATTCAGTTTCCTATGACCTACATGCCCATATAGATGGTGTAGGATGTTTGATCCTACTGACAGATTCCCTTTAACTTTAGCTGAAGGGAGACCTTCAGTCACTTGGAGGTTACCTTAGTTTCCTTTGTCACCTCGGATTATTATATGCCTTGTTCTTGGAGTGATCTCTGTTACTGACAAATTCACTTGAAAGCAAATGTTCACATTTTGCACTCAGACATTTGTTTCATGTGTTTGTTTTTTTGAGGAAATTAATCAAAGTCTAACTTTTTTTACTTGTTTGATTTGATTCTATTTTCTTCTAGGACTTGTGAAAATCTGATGTAGTTCTTTGTCAAATTTCTGTAGGAATTTTGAAATTTTCAAAGGATTCACAAACTTTCATACGCCACTCTATATGCTTTATTTTATACTGTCAATTTAGGCTGATCGATTCCCTTTAAAAGTGGCGTGTCGTGAGAAATTGATACTGCAGCCTGCACAGGTAGCATCAACACTGCTGCACAGGCCCAGGGAATTTTTAGAAATCCTAAACGCTAACCACTCTTATTTGGAGGGAATGTAAATTGTTCTTCCTTCCTCTTTTCAGGGATATTCAGCGTGCCCATAGAGTAGTGGCTGCTCTGCAGGCTGGTATGTGCTTCATCAACAATTATAATGTGAGCCCAGTAGAACTTCCCTTTGGAGGCTACAAGAAGTCAGGTATGTATTTCTGCTAAATAGTGGCGAATAAGCAGCTGGACTTTCATATATGGTTCCTATTATTAATGTCAACCTGACAGCTCATACATGCCGTCCATTTCATAGACTGGGATATATCAGAGACTAGCTGTATGATTAGTCAGCCATGTTCGACTGAAAAACTGTAGCTTTTCTGAAAAATAAATGCTTTAAAAACCACTGGAGACAGAGTTGCATGGAAAACTGGTGAAAATGGCAGTTCCTAGCGGCTTCTCCCCTCCCGCACACCTTTAAATAATGGGTCTCTCCATATGCACAGGAAGAGATGCCTCCCTTCCCCCATCCATTCTACATTTCAGAGTTAACCATATGTGGCTGGAATCATACAGCTAGTATCCGTTGCATGCTAACTGGATCGGACAGCATGTATCAGCTGTCAAGTTCCCTTTTAAGTTTACCTTTTTTATAAATCCAATGTTATAGATCTCTGCATAATTAACAGGACATTACCAGGCTGTTATATCTGTGTATATGTAGATGAAGGTTTCATCTGTTTAGAACAAGTAATTTCTAGAAAAGAAACAATCCTAATAAATTAAATCTAAAATTGTTTTCTGCAGGTTTTGGACGTGAAAATGGGCAAGTTGCCATCGAGTATTATTCCCAGCTGAAAACTGTCTGTGTAGAGATGGGAAACGTTGAGTCAGTGTTTTAAAGGGGCATCACGTTGGCACAGTAGCATCTTTGGTGGTGGTCAATATTGAATTAATGCTTCAAAGCTTTCGTCACACCATGTGGAAGATTTTTTTCACTTTTTTTTTTTTTAAATGCCAAATGGCTTTGTCAACTACACTATTCACTGCCTTATTCCTAGAAATGTATGAAAAATGTGACAGTCCTGGTACAAGTTGGGGATGCGTCCCTACAGTCTGACACTGTCCTGTCAGCACTGACTGTATCCTATAAAGGGCATGCCACTTAGAAAAAGGAAATGGTAATTAGCAGGCATATAAATTTAAAAAATGGTCAAGAGCGAGGAAAAACCAAGCGATGACAATATCCATGTTACAGCAATTAATTTCATAATTCTGTTTCATGGGGAATAGATATTTTACAGTAACACAAGAGAACCGACTGTGTATCTGTAAAAATAGAAATCTAGTGTCCAGATATTCTGTCAAATACTTAGGTTTGCCTCATAGAAATCTGTGAACATTCCAGTATGTACACAAGTCAGGTTTATGGGTGAAACATGGTGTGAACAGAGTCAACGTGCCTTGTAATCTAATCTCATTTCATGCAATATTAATACAACTTGTTGCATATTATTTTCCTATTATACAGTATACTAATAAAGAGGAAATACTGGCATTTATTGAAAAATACTGAAAATTTCAATACTGGAAATGTAGCTATTCTTGTAAACTGATATATGAAGCTCGAGCAGAGCACCGTAACAATAAACTGCTTTCTCTTTCTCTAATATGTTGTGAATTGCATTTGTGTGCACACTTATACAGAAAACCGATCACCACAAGGTATAGGGCCTTCATCAATAGTCTGCTAAACAGCTGGGTGTCAGCCCTCGGTTATGTGCTGTCATTGTAGTTTCCAAATACTAACCTTAAGATACATGCAGCCATTGTGGGTTAGAACGCGCGAACCATGAACCAGTGCCGAAAAAAGTTCTGTATTTTGCAGCAATGCAATAAATTTAGTGCTATATGTTACCGTGTGAAAACTAATTTGCTTTCTTAAATTTGGATGTTTTTTCCATCTCCATTTTCTTATACACAATGTCAAAGTCCTGGCTAAACCGAAATTATCTTATGTTTTGGCAGCTAAGCAGTAATTAATGATAGTACTTTAACTGCTTATCATGTATGGTGGCGGAATACTAGTTATAGAATTCTAGTTTAGTTTCTACTGTAGACTTTTTGGTTACTGTTTAACAGAATGTGTTTACAATGTAATCCACCAGGTCCAGAGATTAATCTGTCAATGCAATGCTCTATTCATCTTGAGGTATAATTTAATTAAAGAACATGCACAATTTCAGCTCTAACAGTGTTGAGGGAGATGGACCCACTTTTCTTTTGCACAAATTTTGATAAGACTAATTTTTCTAATCACGATCTGCTATTTTTCCCACTACTCCTGATAAAGGCAAAGAATTATATTTAGGCCAGAAATGTGAGTTTTTATCTGGTTGTGTGGTTTTCCTTATATATATATATTGGCTATTCATTTTTGATGACTCAAGCATATCTACCAGACAGATGCATGTATTTGTTGTACACTGCATTAAAGACAGCAAGGAGAGATGATCCAGGATGTCAAGTCTTGATAAAATCTATAATTCTTTATTCAAGATTAATTAACATCATATCAGAGCTATATAGAGCTGTATTCCATGATATACAGTACAGATCAAAAGTTTGGACACCTCATTTAAAGATTTTAATTTTTCTGTATTTTCATGACTATGAAAATTTTACATTCACACTGAAGGCATCAAAACTATGAATTAACACATGTGGTATTATATACTTAACAAAAAAGTGTGAAACAACTGAAATTATGTCTTATATTCTAGGTTCTTCAAAGTAGCCACCTTTTGCTTTGATGACTGCTTTGCACACTCTTGGCATTCTCTTGATGAGCTTCAAGAGGTAGTCACCGGAAATGGTTTTCACTTCACAGGTGTGCCCTGTCAGGTTTAATAAGTGGGATTCCTGGCCTTATAAATGGGGTTGGGACCATCAGTTGTGTTGTGCAGAAGTCTGGTGGATACACAGCTGATAGTTCTACTGAATAGACTGTTAGAATTTGTATTATGGCAAGAAAAAAGCAGCTAAGTAAAGAAAAACGAGTGGCTATCATTACTTTAAGAAATGAAAGTCAGTCAGTCCAAAAAATTGGGAAAACTTTAAAAGTGTCCCCAAGTGCAGTTGCAAAAACCATCAAGCGCTAAAAAGAAACTCGCTCACATGAGGACTGCCCCAGGAAACGAAGACCAAGAGTCACCTCTGCTTCTGAGGATAAGTTTATCCGAGTCACCAGCCTCAGAAATCGCAGGTTTACAGCAGCTCAGATTAGAGACCAGGTCAATGCCACACAGCGTTCTAGCAGCAGACACATCTCTACAACAACTGTTAAGAGGAGACTTTGTGCAGCAGGCCTTCATGGTAAAATAGCTGCTAGGAAACCACTGCTAAGGACAGGCAACAAGCAGAAGAGACTTGTTTGGGCTAAAGAACACAAGGAATGGACATTAGACCAGTGGAAATCTGTGCTTTGGTCTGATGAGTCCAAATATGAGATCTTTGGTTCCAACCACCGTGTCTTTGTGCGACGCAGAAAAGGTGAACGGATGGACTCTACATGCCTGGTTCCCACCGTGAAGCATGGAGGAGGAGGTGTGATGGTGTGGGGGTGCTTTGCTGGTGACACTGTTGGGGATTTATTCAAAATTGAAGGCATACTGAACCAGCATGGCTACCACAGCATCTTGCAGCGGCATGCTATTCCATCCGGTTTGCGTTTAGTTGGACCATCATTTATTTTTCAACAGGACATTGACCCCAAACACACCTCCAGGCTGTGTAAGGGCTATTTGACCAAGAAGGAGAGTGATGGGGTGCTACGCCAGATGACCTGACCTCCAGTCACTAGACCTGAACCCAATCGATATGGTTTGGGGTGAGCTGGACCACAGAGTGAAGGCAAAAGGGCCAACAAGTGCTAAGCATCTCTGGGAACTCCTTCAAGTTTGTTGGAAGACTATTTCCGGTGACTACCTCTTGAAGCTCATCAAGAGAATGCCAAGAGTGTGCAAAGCAGTCATCAAAGCAAAAGGTGGCTACTTTGAAGAACCTAGAATATAAGACATATTTTCAGTTGTTTCACACTTTTTTGTTAAGTATATAATTCCACATGTGTTAATTCATAGTTTTGATGCCTTCAGTGTGAATGTACAATTTTCATAGTCATGAAAATACAGAAAAATCTTTAAATGAGAAGGTATGTCCAAACTTTTGGTCTGTACTGTAGAAAAAATGGGGGAACATGGGGGAAAAACATGTTATTACCCGG
The DNA here is from genome assembly GCA_033576555.1 of Oophaga sylvatica. Classification (NCBI taxonomy): domain Eukaryota; kingdom Metazoa; phylum Chordata; class Amphibia; order Anura; family Dendrobatidae; genus Oophaga; species Oophaga sylvatica. The sequence continues at coordinate 35,492,240 of JARQOD010000009.1, forward strand.
TGTGTTTCCAACACACACAGCATGCGCTCTTAAAGAAGTTGTCCAGTACTATAACTTTTTTTTTTCATAAATCTTGCTATTATGTGCCACTAAAAACATCCACTGTTGTTTATTTTTGCAATATTACCTTTTATCATGCTCTAGCAGCACATCCTCCGTGCTGGCTCCAGCTCTCATGAGGTTAATCGACAACTTCCTTTCTCCCGACTTACTGTGCTCTAATACTACAAGTTCCATGATGCATTGCACTGGCCTCCATCAACTAGCACACCCACTCCAAAACAAACCCCTCCCTCCTCTATCTTCCATCTGAAGCATTGTAACACATTGCAAGCATCATGAGCACACACACACATGGGCATGCACAAACACATGGCCGCACAAAACCCATTCATACAAAGAAAACATGACACAAATACCGTATTTTCCGGCGTATAAGACGACTTTTTAACCCCTGAAAATTGTCTTCAAAGTCGGGGGTCGTCTTATACGCCGGGTACGGTGGGGGGAGTGGGCATTTCAGAGGTGTTTACCTCATATCAACGAGGGTCTAGACGCTGGGGGACTGCGGCGGCGGCTCGTCTTGTGCTGCCCCCGCAGGCTCTGTGCTGGGGGACTACGGCGGCGGCTCCTCTTGTGCAGCCCCCGCAGGCTCTGTGCTGGGGGACTGCGGCGATGGCGGCGGCTCCTCTTGTGCAGCCCCCGCAGGCTCTGTGCTGGGGACGACGGCGGCGGCTCCTCGTGCAGCCCCTGCAGTCTCTGTGCTGGGGGACGGCGGCGGTGATTCTTTTCTCAATCCCCGGAGGCCCCGGCAGCTCCATTGCTGCGATGCGATGCGATGGCCTCCGGGAAAATGGCCGCTGCATGGTCAGCTTCAGATCTCGTCTCAAGATCTCGGGAGACGAGATCTGAAACTGAGCATGCGCCGCCCTCAGCGGCCATTTTCTCGGAGGCCACCGCATCGCATCAGTGGAGCTGCCGGGGCCTCGGGGATTGAGAAAAGAATCACCGCCGCCGTCCCCCAGCACAGAGCCTGGGGGGCTGCACGAGGAGCCGTCGCCGCAGTCCCCCAGCACAGAGCCTGGGGGGCTGCACGAGGAGCCTCCGCAGTCCCCCAGCACAGAGCCTGCGGGGGCTGCACGAGAGGAGCCGCCGCCGTCCCCCAGCACAGAGCCTGGGGCTGCACGAGAGGAGCCTCCGCCGCCGTCCCCCAGCACAGAGCCCCCCCAGGCTGCACAAGAGGAGCCGCCGACGCCGCCCCCCCAGCGCCTAGACCCTCGCTGATATGAGGAGGTAAACACCTTGCCGGCGTATAAGATGACACCCGGCGTATAAGAAGACCCCCCCACACTTTTAAGACAAATTCATATTTTGACTGTAAAAGTTGGGGGTCGTCTTATACGCCGGAAAATACGGTATTTTATTGTATGGCAGAAATGGCCGTGATGTTTATTTTGGGTTACATAAATTAATCAATAAATACTTCAATAAATAAATCCATATAAATTATTAAACTTCCAACCATAACCAATCCACCCATCACTTGGGCGATTTTCCCACAAATGAACATCACGACAAATATAATAATAAGGGGGAGGGCGGGAGGGATCTTCTTTTCTTCACAGACGATGACAGGAGCCAACGGGCGACAGCAGGGCTATTTATATCCATAAAACGCCCGCCAAAACCTTCTTAAACCAATCAAAAACACATAAATTTAGGCGCCAAAAGCCAGAAAAAAACAGTTTCAGCCTGCTCGTGGACACCCCACAGCTTACCTGAAGTACCACAATGACATTACAAATACCAAATATTTCATGCAATATTCAGGGATTATGCAGCCATGAGTCCCCCCCTTTATTATACTCTTTGTATGTAGGGGGGGCTAACATGGCCGCACAAAACCCATTCATACAAAGAAAACATGACACAAATATTTTATTGTATGGCAGAAATGGCCGTGATGTTTATTTAGGGTTACATAAATTAATCAATAAATACTTCAATAAATAAATCCATATAAATTATTAAACTTCCAACCATAACCAATCCACCCATCACTTGGGCGATTTTCCCAAAAGCCGGGACTCGGAGAGTTCAAGGCCCCCCACAACAGCACAGCCATTTCTCCACCATCGTTTGTAAATTCAAATTAAAAATATCTAGACCAATGTCAGAAAGATGGACTAAATCATTTCTGTACAACCCGGGAACAAAGCCTTCCAAGTCTTCATGCCGAAAAGAGAAACCACCCAAAAGGGGCAAAAATTTGCACATACCTCTATTAATTCTTTTATGAATTTTGTCTAAAAATGAAGAATTACCCTTAGACCAAGACAGTCTAGGAATGATCTCGGAAAAAACAAACACAGTATTCGGGAAAGATTGCTTCAAGCCAGTAACATCGGATCTTAGAAAAGCTAGTAAATCTAGCGTCTTAATTTTTCCGAGATCATTCCCAGCAACATGAAATATCACTAGATTTGGGTAAGGAAGGTAACTACAGCATTTCTTGAATTCAATAACAAAATTCGCCCACCGTAAACCTCGAACACTGTGCCAAAAAATCTGAACCTGGTCAGGACTAAAAGAAAGGTTCTCCGTATAAGATCTTTGACCAGCTCGCTTCTGAGCCCAATAAATAAAAGAGTGACCGATAATCCAAACTATCAAAGGACCTGCAAACAAATTAAAATTAATAATCATACAAATCATGGCGAACATATAATTTATAACGCTCAGATTCCCATCTACCTAGCTTCCTAATATCAGAAGAATATTTAGAGTTGAGAGTCCTCAGTGGTTGATACCTTTTAATGGCTAACTGAAAAGATGGTAACAAATTGCAAGCTTTCGAGACTACTCAGGTCTCTTCATCAGGCTGAACTAATACAAAATCTGAAGAATCACATATTTATACACAAAAACACAGAAAAAATGCAATAGGTAAGACAAGTGACGTGAAGCAGAATAGTCATTATGGCAGAGGAATGAGCATAAATATTGGAACAATTCATAGATAAGGAGAGAAAGTTTTATTACCCTCTGATTGGGGTCTGGTAATGTTTTGTGATGTTTTCACAGGGTATTTGGAGTAAATTCCTTAATTGATGTAATAGGCCATAAAACCATGTGACAGGTTCATTCCAGCATTAAGAGTGTCAAAGGTCACCATCAATTTGTATTCGCAAATTCTTCTCTGCCTTTGAGATGTGAATCTGCTTCTTAGTACCAGTATTTTCATATCTGACATGCTATGATCAGGGGAGCAAAAATGTTTTGCCACAGGTAGATCCATTCCTTTTTTCTCTTATTGCGTGGCGATGAGAATTCATCCTTGTTCTCAGTTTTTGCCCGGTCTCCCCCACATACAGACCCCCAGTTGGACATTTAGTACATATAATTAGGTACACAACATTAGATCATATAATATCAGAAGAACACCAACCCGATCTGGCAGCTTCAGTAGCTGCGCCAATCCTAAAAGAATGGTAAGTGATTTTAAGATTATCTTTACCTAGGAAACATAGCATTTTTTTAAAACGGAATTAAATTGAAAAATGGTAACTGGGGATCTATCTTGATGAAGGAATAATGGGCCCATAGTATTGGGCCTACAACCTAGCCATTTTTTAATGTTGAACACCAGACAAATAACATCATCTGGAACAGATCCCAATTTAATTCTAGACCCCCTACCACATTGATCCGTTTTGGATTTCCTAATAAAGAGAAAAAGAACCGAATCAATCAAACTGATGTCCGAAATCAAAAGGCCAGCAGGCTCCGATTTTTTAACAGAAATTAATTCACTAACCCGAAGGGCTCCGAAAAAAGCAATAGAAAACGCAGAGGCAAACAAAGTGGCTTCGAATGAATTCAAACAAACGCGAATACCAAACAAAGGTCCCTCAACAAAGAAAGGGATATGGGACGTCGAGAGTCAGGCTTAAAATTACCTCTTTTAAAACCCTTCAAAAATTGCTTTATTGGAAAAAACCCTGTTAACGGGGGACTACCTGACAATTTGAAAAAAAACGAAACGCCAGCCAAATGCTTTGAAATAGCTGCAAAAGAAAGACCCCTTTTTACTAAGAATTCCGCAAATTTTAAGCCTGAAACAGGACTAGACAGCGAAATTTCATAATTAAACTCTTCACAAAAATTTACCCACATATACCATGCGGCCGAGTAATCGGCCCATGTTCTTTTTGATAAGGACTGCTCGATAAAATGAGGAATTATATTTAAATTATGTCCCAGATTGAAGAAGGGCAAGGCGTTGCTTCTGCGTCTGCGTTGGGAACCTGCAGATGAAAATTTGACGCTCACACAGGTACAGAGACTTAGCAAACATAGCCTTTTCACTCTTTCCTAATCTAGCTTTTAGCCAAATATTGTGCTTCAGACAAAGTAAAACGAGGTTTCTTAAAATCTTAGACGACCACAAATTTTTGGAAGATAGTTATTAATGGCAAAAATTACTCCCTGATTTTCTGAAAGAATAATAATCCTAAGATTCTGCATCAAGGCACCCCAAAGGAAGACACATAAAAATATGGAAAAAAGTTCCAAAACAGTAGAATTCTCCGTTATTTTACTCGACACCCATTTCTTAGGCCAACGCTGAAATGTCCAATGGGATAAAAATATCCCGCTACAACCAGAAAAATTGTCACTTGAAAATAAAAAAGGAAACGAGTCAGACGGGACAAAATTCTCTTGAACACAAGACCTACCATTGAACTCAGAAAGGAAGGAAAGCCAAACCCGTAAGTCCTCTTTCATTTCTGAAGAAACTCTCACATGAGAGAAAGGAGAAGAGAGGCCTTTTGTTGCATCAAATAGACGTCTGGAAAAAACCCGGCCCATAGGCATAATTCGCAGGGCGAAAGTCAATAGACCTAACAAAGATTGTAGCTCCTTTAGAGTAATTTTCTTCTTAGAAAGAGACATGGCAGAGCATTGTGCAACTTAGAGATTTTTTCCAACGGGAGTCTACATTCCATCCTCTCGGAGTCCAAGGTGATGCCCAAAAATTCAATACAGGTTGAGGGAAAGACTGTCTTTTCGTGAGCTATTGGTACACCAAAGCTCCGACACATTTGTATGAATTTTTCGAGAGTGCTGAAGCAATCTTGAGATTCAGAAGGGCCGACGAACAAAAAATCGTCAAGGTAATGCAAAATACCGGAGTTAATACAACTGGACTGAAGAGTCCAATGTAAAAATGTTGAGAAACTCTCAAAATAAAAACACGACAGGGAGAATCCCATGGGAAGACATTTATCGAAAAAATATTCATCTTCAAAATAAAAACCAAGGGAATTAAAACCATCCGGATGAACCGGAAGAATCCTGAAAGCTGACTTGATGTCCGACTTTGACATTAAACAATTCTTCCGGAATTTTCTCAGCAGATCCACGGCTGAATCAAAAGAGGAATAGCAAACTGAGCATACAGATTTGTCTACCTCATCATTCAACGAGGACCCTTTCGGGTAAGATAAATGATGAATTAAACGAAAGGAACCTAATTCCTTTTTAGGAACAATGCCTAAAGGGGAAATACGAAAATGTGGAAAAAGGAGGAGATGAAAATGGACCCGCAACTCTACCCAAAGCGATTTCGTTAAAAAAATTTTCCCTAGCTACATCAGGATATAAAGATAAAGAAGAAAGATTCTTTGATAATTGACAACCGAGACCTTTGAAAGGAGGAATGCGAAAACCAAAAGCAAAACCGTTAAATAAGAGGCCACTAATCTCCTGATCTGGGTAATTGTTTAACCAGATTAACATTTTTTCCAATTTCACAGGAGTCCGGGCCTTTTGCAAAAGTATCCCTGGAAGCTGATTGTTGAGCGGCCTGTTTTTTAAAACACTTGGAAACTGGGTGTGAATTACCGCAAAAGGAACACTCGTGTCGAAAACGACAACTGGTGTTCCACTTACACGTAGAGTCGTTAAATGCAAAACAGAAACCTCGTTAACTGCAGGATTGGAATTTTACTTATTTATGTACTGACGCTGCGGGAGCAAAAGGTTAATCCATAATCCTACATCCTTAACGCCCCATTTTAATTCAGGTGTACAGCTAGTTTTTGCCTAAAAGCTTCGTCATAGTTTAACCAGGCGAAGCCACCAAAATTCCTAAAAGCTTCTAAAATGATGTCTACATGCTGGAATAATTGGCTACAAAGGTTCGGGGATTTTTCGCCAAGGACAGCTGAGTAAATAGAAAAAGCTTGAATCCAATTATTGAAGGATTTCAAGGAGTTACGCCTGACTTCATCAGACTCAGATTTATCTTTTTCAACTTTACCCAACTGCTCCCTGCGAGGGAGAAGCGAAAATAAATCAACATACTTTCCTTCCCAAATTAAGTCTTTAGTGGCTGAGCTTAGGTGAAACCCTAAAGGAGATAGCTCGCAAGTGAGAGCCTCCTTAAAAGGGTTATGAGGGGTTAAATTGACAGGCTCCGCTGATTTACTAGACTCAGTAACAGATAGAGGGGAGGGAGCCTGAAATGCTTCCCCCAAAGCTTCAACCAACAATGATTTAAAAATAGATTTAAAATCGTTCTGGGGGACAGACAGGGGCACATTGAAGTTCTCACCCCTTCCTGACAGGCACTGGTCCGTGTCTTGATCCGAAGAACAGCCAGCCCTCATACCCTGTGAATCAGGGGAGAGCAGCTGTGTGCTGGTGGAAGCAGGGACATCGTTTTCATCTCCTGGCTGAACTGTCTGGAAGCGTCTTGGAGAAGCGATCCTGCTGCCGTGAGCCAGCGTAAGCGAAGCCGCAGCGGTACGGGATGGTGTTACCGCTGCAGCGCTTTTACGGCCACGACGGGTACCCGCACCGCCGGAGGTTTCAGCTGACGTTGGCAATTCCTGAAGATGCCGGCCGAACTCCCGCGCCGGACTCCGAGACTTCGTAGGAGGAGGGCGGGATGATTTATTACGTGCTTCCTGTGCACGGCTCGATGATCTTGCTGGCGACGCTGAGGGAGAGAAAGATGTCTGGGGCTTCCTGGATCTTGAAGAGCCACTCTGGCTCTGAAGAGAAGTCCCAGCTTGACACGGAGGCTGCTGCTGAGGGCAAGGTTCATGTGGAGGGGAACGGCTTCAGGAGCTGCAGTGACAGGTTTTAAAGCTAAGCAGCTCCTCAGCCAATTCTCTCCATCCACTTCCCCGGCTCTCGCTATCAGCTGCTGAAGGAGATTCTCCATCTTCCCGGTAATCTGTTATCTCTTATCTTCTTTTCTTCACAGACGATGACAGGAGCCAATGGGCGACAGCAGGGCTATTTATATCCATAAAACAGCCCGCCAAAACCTTCTTAAACCAATCAAAACACATAAATTTAGGCGCCAAAAGCCAGAAAAAAACAGTTTCAGCCTGCTCGTGGACACCCCACAGCTTACCTGAAGTACCACAATGACATTACAAATACCAAATATTTCATGCAATATTCAGGGATTATGCAGCCATGAGTCCCCCCCTTTATTATACTCTTTGTATGTAGGGGGGGGCTAACATTCTTTTTGAAAAAATAATGAATATGTACCCATGTACATACATACCTTTATAGTGCTGAAAGCTATAAGGGTATGTGCACACGTGGCGGATTGCATCAGGATTAGCTGTGGATTGAACTCTGCGTCCTGCCGCAGCGTTTAATCCGCAGCGTCCAGATGTTCGTGCATAGTGGAGGATTTTATGAAATCCCATCTCCACTATGCGTCTGATTAAGCGGGTGACACACCCGCTAAACCGGACATGCAGCGCGGCTTTCTAGACCGCAGCATGTCAGGTTACCTTGCTGAGATCCTCTGTCTCCATAAGGTAAACTGCCTACTCTGGCTACGCTGTGGCGATTCCGGATGTGTTCAATGAGCACATCCAGAATCACCGCGCGGCCAGAAGGGGGCGGAGCGGGGTTTTTGCTCCGTCCAAACCGCTTCAAGAACTGTACTTGGAAAGTACCCTTAGGGTATGTGCACACGTTGCAGATTCTACTGCGGATCCACAGCGGATTTGGTCCTGCGGATCCGCAGCAGATTCTCCTGTGGTGTACAGTACCATTATAGTCAGTGTAAAACAAAAAACACTGTGCACATGCTGTGGAAAAATCCGCAGCATAAACGCTGCGGGTTCACTTCCGCAGCATGTCAATTATTTGTGTGTATTCTGCAGCGTTTTACACCTGATCCATTAGGCTGTGGTTCCACGGTCCGGAACCACAGCGCTTTGGACGGAGCGGAAATTCCGCTCCGTCTAAGCCCCGCCCCCTTTATGACGCGCGATCTTTCCGGAGGTGTTCAGGACACCTCCGGAACACCCTCCGGAAAGAACGCAGGGCTACATAGCCCTGTGTTAAATTCTGTTGCGGCGACGCACCGTCGCCGCAATACGCGAGGACATGCTGCGGTCTAAAAAGACGCGCCGCATGTCCGTTTACGCAGGTCTGCCACCTGCGTATTGTTACGCATAGTGGAGACGGGATTTCTTGAAATCCCCTCCACTATGCTGTAACATCTGGACGCTGCGTGTTTGGCGCTGCGCCAGCGCACAGCGCCAAACACGCAGCGTTTCCTGACCGTGGAAACTCACCCTTATAGGAATCCGCAGGTGTAAAAATGCAGCTGAAATCCGCAGGAAATCTGCACTAAATCTGCAGGTAAAACGCAGGTCATTTAACCTGCGGATTTAGCAAAATTCGTGCAGAAAAATCCACAGCACAATCCGCAACGTGTGCACATACCCTAACACATGGCAAGCATCATGAGCAACACACCCAGGCATGCAAAAACACAGACATTCTTTAAAAAAAAAAAAATAATGAATTGAGTCTTGCTCTCATAATGCTAGGTTCACAAAATCCAAAATTACTTTCTTTTCTTAGTACTTTCACCGAGCAAGAAGTGCGAACTGCTAGGATTGTTGACTATGGAAATACCACATGGTGTTTTCCAATCCCACAGTTTTATTATTGAAGCTAGCGTTTATGCTCTGAAAGTCGTGTGCTTTCTGCCACATTCTGTAAACTGGAATTTTAGAATATCATTCACTATAATGTAACATCTGGTACTTTGGGGGATTTTATTCCAAGCTTTGAAGAAGATCAATACACTTTTTTTATATGTGTAGCAAAAATAACACTAACCAGCAAAAGCACAGAAAGAGGACTTAGATATCCTCCAAAAATTCAAAAATAGCAAAAGAAGGCAGAGATGCTCACCTGCCCAGGCCTCCAAACAAATGCACTATCAGGATGCAGTGGACCCACAAGTTAAGATGACGGCAACACAGGTGCAAGAATACCGATGAGGCAACGCTCACAACCTACAATACATGGAGGGGCAGCTGCTTGGTATATTGATGCACAAAAAGACTTGTATGCAGCGCCGTTCACATATGGCAATGCACAGCATCCAGTTAAACAGCCTAGTATTCACACCTGAGCATCTCTGCCTTCTTTTGCTATTTTTGATTTTTGGAGGATATCTAAGTCCTCTTTCTGTGCTTTTGCTGGTTAGTGTAGTTACTTGTAAACGTGAGGATCCGTGAAGTGGATTACAAGCTTACGTACTTTGGCCAATTACCAACTAATACCTCACATTATTTAAATATTTTTTTAATGTTTTTTGCACTTTATTTACAGGGTGCATGTGGGCCCAATTGGTCTTGTAAACTGTGTGTCTGTTCACATGGCATGCATTTTAATAGCGCTGGCAGCCCGCCCGATCTAATAAGGGTGTGAATACTAGGCTGTTAACTGAATGCTGTGCATTGCCATAATGTGAACGGCGCTGCATAGAAGTCTTCTTTGTGCATCATATACCAAGCAGCCGCCCCTCCATGTATTGGTAGGTTGTGAGCGGTTGCCTCATCGGTATTCTTGCACCTGTGTTGCCGTCATCTTAACTATGTGGGTCCACTGCATCCTGATAGTGCATTTGTTTGGAGGCCTGGGCAGGTGAGCATCTCTGCCTTCTTTGCTATTTTTCAAAAAATAACACAAAAAATTGTCAGAAGTTTTCACAATTTTACAGCTTTCTTTTACTTTTACGTAGACTTAAAAAAAAATAAAATATATATATATATATATATACACAACAAACTGATAGCATGAAAGCAGGAGAGCATAGTAGCCAGATACGATAAAAATAACAATGAAGGGGGAAAAAAGAATGAAAAGAGGGAGAAAAAAAGAGGGTTTAACAATAAAGTGTTCTAGAGGTGCACTGCTTACTCATACATTCATTGCAAAAAAGGAGAAATTAAAAAATACTCACATATGAAATATGTGTTGGTGCTTGGCATGCCAATTAAAAGTGGCTGAAAGTGCCCACTTATCCATTTTCCCTAAAGCCGATTGATTACAATGGGAAAATTCTGGCAATTCTGTCTGGTGTTAGGTATCATCCCCTTGTCAGAATTTTGCATGAGTTTTTTTTTTTTTTTACATTATGAAATTGAGAGAGAAAGCATGTGTGCTAGCACATTTTTTTTTTTTTTTTGCATGGAAAACTCATCTGGGATGGGGTTTAACGCTTTACCCCAAGCTAACGCACAGTGAGAAAGTCTGTTAGAAAAAATTCTAACATTTTTGTGTTCTCCAAAATTCCTTAATAGCTTTTTCTCAGCACAATGTTCACTCCTGGACAATCGTCAATTTAATAGTTGAAAAAAAAAAATCACGATTTTTGCAACGATGAGGGTCTGCTAATTCCCTCAGGTGATGGAGTATTGTTTTTTTTTGTGAGATCAATCCTTTGTACCCACAGAAAATAAGCTTCGGCCAGAAGGGTTTGTAAGTGACAGATTTTTTTTGGTCCATTGAAGTCCGTGAAGAAGGTATGAGAATTATATTTTAGACAACTGAGCTTAAAAGGATTGTTTCAACATAGAAGAAAGCTAGCACATGATCAGCAAACTTTATGAAGGGGGCTGGCTGACTGGCTCATTTTAATAGCCAAGCCAGTCCCCTTCTCTATTAATAGTTGTGACGATCAGTGGCAAAGAAGGCTGGCTTTGCTACTGAATTAAGCAGTCAGTTCATACATATCACTGGCCACAGTCTAACAGACAGCTCCCTCGTGAATCAAACCCAAAGAGTACCTGGAAGGGTCAGTACAACTTCTAATCTGTTGCTGATATATTAAGTTCAGGACAGATTTCTTAATTTATGTATATTACTAAATTTCATCTTTTTGCAATTTCTAAGCATTAAAATACATTTTTTAAACACTGGACAACACTTTTAATTATCCTAGTCCTAGGCTACAGGGTACATACACTCAGTTTTTATCACTCTACCTTTACAACCATATGAGGTAAATCACACATACTTGCTTTTTGGTGTTTGGTAAAAAGAGCACAAAAATACTTTTGGTTTTGTTTGTATCATTCGTTTAACCCCAGAAAATTAGCAAATAAAAGGTGCAAAGTTTTGCACAATTCGTATTTGCTTAAAAACATTTGTGACCTGTGTAGTTTTCGCCTGCTAAATCTCTTTTCCAAAAAGTGAACAGGACTTAGTTGAAGGTATGACAATTTCATTATGGCAAGGGTCACAAAAGCATATATTCTCTCTTTTGAGAGAATCGGATCGATTTTAGTAACGACACATCGATCAAACACTGATCTGAGTTTAATCAGTCAGTGATCCGATACTCTCAGATGAGAATCCTATCACAGGTGCAGAGAAGATGGAGAACACGTCATTTCTCCATCTTCTCCATTCTGTGAGTCTGCAGAAATTGGACTGCACTCAGATGTCATCCAAGTGCTCAGATGTTATCCAAGTGCTCAGATGTCATTCAAGTGCAGTCCAATGTTTTTCATGCACCCACAGGCATGAATGGGTGAGTGGCTTCTGATTTTGCAGTGAAATCGCAGCATGCAGTGATTTTTTTTTCACAGTCAAATTCAGTCAGTGAAAAAAATCAGAAACCAGCACTGAACCAAAAAAAAAACATTGGTCTGAGTGCTATCTGACAAAAAATGGGATAGCATGTATACAGTGATGTGTGCGAGCCCTATAACTTATGCTAGAAAGTGGGGAAATTTATATTATAAATCAACTCCAGTCTATTGTTAGAGTATATTTCTGACTCTGTCTCATGGAAGCCCCAAGAGATGCACCAAATTTATTAACGCCATGGGCCTTCCTAATGGATTTGGCGCATTGTGTTCCACAAATCTTGATGAATCATCCTCTTTGATTTGTATGATCGTTTCTATAGTGTCATTAAGGAGTTTAATGATTTATATTTTCTAAAATTATAAATCAATTACCACTGAACCTATATCAAGAGACTGGGATTATGCATCGCTTATACCCATGTGCTTCAGGTTGTATACAATACAGATATGGTGGAGATTTGAAGATATTAACATCACTACTACGCGTCCTTTTTCTGCTCGGCCACTTTGGGGATGTGTTATTATGCATTTTCTCTACAGGTACCTTTATCTGCGATAACGCTATCGGAGTGCTTGGGACGGTACACACCATGTTCTCCCTTTGATGATGACTCTTCCATTTTCTGATTTTTCGAAGATTGTATTTTCAATTGCTGTTTCTGTAAATCGGTTTTCATGTCTGTCCAGCTCTTTGCCGATTTTGGCTTTACTGTCTGTCCTGCTGGTATTTTTTCTGACTGAGCCACAATGGATAAGCCGGTATTTACCATCTCCAGCCTGTCAAAGAGATCAATGAGAGTTATTACTTTCCGGGAAGAGGAAGAAGCCAAAACATTATCTTGTATAAAGCACTTCAGTATAAAGCATCAAGTCGTACCTTCATATCATGAATATTTCACAAGCAGTGTGTATTATTAATATATTCACAACATGTTTGTCATGTAACTTCGGCATATATACAAAAACATATCCATAGTCTATAATGAGCAAATTACGTCCTTTCAGGACATGTTTGAGCAGCAGTTTGACAGTACACCTTCCTTCTTTAAAAGGAAATTTGATACCAGGTATTTATTACCCCATCTTAGAGCAGCATAATGGAGATTCAAAGACCCTGATTCCATCGATGGGTCACTTACTGGGCTGCATGCTCTAGTTTTGATAAAACCCATGTTTTATCTGATTCAGATCTAGCAGTTCTCTGAATGCTGAACTCTATATAACCCGCTCCCACCACTGATTGGCAGATGGTGTGGGTGGAGTTATATGCAGCTAATCATTCAGCCCACACTGTTTAAACCTGCCCACACTGTCTGCCAATCAGTGATGTGTGCACGCGTTCAGTATTTGATCAGTATTTTACATCAGCATTTTTAAGCCAAAAACAAAAGTGGGTGATAAATGCAGAAATGGTGACGTGTTTCTATTATACTTTTCCTCTGACTGTTCCACTCTTGGTTTTGGCTTACAAATATGGATATAAAATACTAACCAAGCACTGAATGTGTGTACTTGGCCTAACTGCTGAGTTCTATATAACCCTTCCCACACCACTGACTGGCAGATAGTGTGGGCGGGTTTAAACAGTGTGGGCTGAATGCTGCGTATAACTCCACCCACACTATTTGCCAATCAGTGGTGTGGACGGGGTTATACAGAACTCACCAGTATGAGAACTGGTAGATCTGCAGCAGAGAAAATAAGGATTCTGTTAAAACTGGGCAAGCAGCCCAGTAAGCGACACATTGCTGAACTCCGGGTCTCTGCTCCCACATTATGCTCTACTCAGATGTGGTAGCAAAAACCTGTCCAATTAAGTCCAATTAAAGGAGCTGCATACTATTACCTTTTGAAAGAGTTGTTCTGCTCTAGGCTCAAGGAGCTAGTTTCTGGGAATATGACACGTGGAAATGTTTCATTCTTTGTACATGTCGCTGCTAGTATAATAAAAAAAGGAATATATACAGTACAGACCAAAAGTTTGGACACAACTCTCATTTAAAGATTTTTCTGTATTTTCATGACTATGAAAATTATACATTCACACTGAAGGCATCAAAACTATGAATTAACATATGTGGAATTATATACTTAACAAAAAAGTGTGTAACAACTGAAATTATGTCTTATATTCTATGTTCTTCAAAGTAGCCACCTTTTGCTTTGATGACTGCTTTGCACACTCTTGGCATTCTCTTGATGAGCTTCAAGAGGTAGTCACCGGAAATGGTTTTCACTTCACAGTGTGCCCTGTCAGGTTTAATAAGTGGGATTTTTGGCCTTATAAATGGGGTTCGGACCATCAGTTGTGTTGTGCAGAAGTCTGGTGGATACACAGCTGATAGTCCTATTGAATACACTGTTAGCAAGAAAAGAAAAACGAGTGGCCATCATTACTTTAAGAAATGAAGGTCAGTCTGTCCGAAAAATTGGGAAAACTTTGAAAGTGTCCCCAAGTGCAATTGCAAAAACTATCAAGCGCTAAAAAAAACTGGCTCACATGAGGACCGCCCCAAGAAAAGGAAGACCAAGAGTCACCTCTGCTTCTGAGGATAAGTTTATCTAAGTCATCAGCCTCAGAAATCGCAGGTTTACAGCAGCTCAGATTAGAGACCAGGTCAATGCCACACAGAGTTCTAGCAGCAGACACATCTCTACAACAACTGTTAAGAGGAGACTTTGTGCAGCAGGCCTTCATGGTAAAATAGCTGCTAGGAAACCACTGCTAAGGACAGGCAACAAGCAGAAGAGACTTGTTTGGGCTAAATAACACAAGGAATAGACATTAGACCAGTGGAAATCTGTGCTTTGGTCTGATGAGTTCAAATTTGAGATCTATGGTTCCAACCACCGTGTCTTTGTGTGACGCAGAAAAGGTGAACGGATGGATTCTACATGCCTGGTTCCCACTGTGAAGCATGGAGGAGGTGGTGTGATGGTGTGGGGTGCTGGTGACACTCTTGGGGATTTATTCAAAATTGAAGGCATACTGAAGCAGCATGGCTACCACAGCATCTTGCAGCGGCATGCTATTCCATCCGGTTTGCGTTTAGTTGGACCATCATTTATTTTTCAACAGGACAATGACCCCAAACACACCTCCAGGCTGTGTAAGGGCTATTTGACCAAGAAGGAGAGTGATGGGGTGCTACGTCAGATGACCTGGCCTCCACAGTCACCAGACCTGAACCCAAACAAGATAATTTGGGGTGAGCTGGACCGCAGAGTGAAGGCAAAAGGGCCAACAAGTGATAAGCATCTCTGGGAACTCCTTCAAGATTGTTGGAAGACCATTTCCGGTGACTACCTCTTGAAGCTCATCAAGAGAATGCCAAGAGTGTGCAAAGCAGTCATCAAAGCAAAAGGAGGCTACTTTGAAGAACCTAGAATATAAGACATATTTTCAGTTGTTTCACACTTTTTTGTAAAGTGTAATGTATAATTCCACATGTGTTACTTCATAGTTTTGATGCCTTCAGTGTGAATGTACAATTTTCATAGTCATGAAAATACAGAAAAATCTTTAAATGAGATGTATCCAAACTTTTGGTCTGTACTGTATATTATTCAATGAGTAGACGATTAAAGGAATGACAATCCATTTAAGAGCAAGCATGGGTCAATTCATACATACATGCGGATAGCAGAAACCATGATAATAGTAAGGCTCTGTTAACAATTTGATTTTAGTTATATTGGAGAGTGATGATTAACAGGGTGTCAAAGCTGATATTACAGACTTCACTGTCCTCTACACTGACCTTGCCAATTCTTTGGAGCCCCTTCAACTGACAACCTCTGCGATATGCTTGTTATTAGAAAGCGCACTGCAGCGCTTGTTATTTGAAGTGGCCAGCGCTCCAAAATCGACAGGGTCAGTGTGGTAGACAGGAAAGACTGTCATATGAGCTTGCCATGCGTAGTGCAGACTGACCCTGCCAATGCTTTGCAGCGCAGGTGCTGGGTCCTTTAACTGACAAGTGCTGCAAAGTGCTTTCTAATGACAAGGACATCACAGCATTTGTCAATTAAAGGGCCAGTGCTCCAAATTATTGTCAGGATCCATGAAGACTGATCTGAGCTCATATGTTCAGACTGCTGCCAATCATTTTAAGGCAGCTCTTTCCCCATCAGGAGACGAGTGATCCGCTCCTTTCATTCTGTCCAAATCCTGTACCCAGATGAGGACAGGACGTAAAAGACAAGAAGTAGTGTCTGCAAGTCAGCAAAGGATTATGTGACCCACAGAAAGATGTGCTTATAGCAGCGCAGGTAATGAAAGTTTATTACAAAAGCAGCTACTAGGATGAGTTAGGACAAATGAAAGTGGGTAAAATAGTAGTGGAAAACCTTTTACATAACATATCGCAAGAGAACCAATTCCAAGCACCATTGTCTTTTTATTCTAGTGATCGGCGAAAGTCACTGTGGTTGTATTCCACATTTTGGTGCCATATAGTAGTGATATGATATCAATATCTATGTTGACCCAATTCCTTCTAGATTTGTTATATATGGATCCAGACAAAAGTTTGGACACACCTGTTCATGCAATTCTTTTTCTTACTGGAATTTGGACATTGCAGACTCAGACTGAAGGCAGCAAAAATACGAAGAAATACACATGAAAACAAGGGGTAAATAAACACGTAAAACAAACCAGAATATGTTAAGCCTTAGATTCCTCAAAGTATCCCATTTTAATATATACCCCTGACGAAGGAAGGTATTCCGAAACGCGCGTCGGGGCGCGTTCTAGGAGGCACTCACACCATCTTTTTCCCCCCGGGATTTTCCAGGTACAGTTATTATTTCAGTATGATTTCTATGGCGACATAGGAAAGATCTTGATCACTTTATCCTATGCTTAGTGGCAGCACTTTTGGCGCAAGTGCCTCATTCTATACTGCAGTGTTTTATATTGTTTAATATTGCACATTGGTAAGTGGCTTTTTTGCCTCATTTTATTATCACTGACACTACTGGTATATATATGATTTGATATATTATAGTGATTTGGTATTTTATAGTTTTTTATACATTGTGTATTTTTGATTGCACTGTAGTTGATTATTATTTATTTTATCACGCTTCATATATATCACACATTTGTATTTATATTTCATTGCATGTATGGCTGGTGCATTGTGCCACAGGTGTTCTTGCCACTAGACATTTTGTGTCATGTACATTGATATACATCTAATATCTATGTGCCTGGTTATGTGGATATAAATCCTGGTTATTGGGTATTATAGGGTGGTGTTTGGCTTCCTTTTTAACATCATTTTATATTCTGTATGTGCAATTTTTATGTTGTATTTTCAATAAAATTTATATATTGTGTCCAATCCTGCCTTGGTGGTGTTTTTTCGTTTTTTCCCCCTTTTCTCATGCACTTGGGTGTTTGTCTTAATTATTTGGATGGTCATCCATCCGCACTTTGAGGTGGGATTTCAATTAGAGGTGTCAAAATAATTTTTCATTTTATGAGTTTGATTATATGATTTTTTATCTTGATTAGTTTACACCGTATTGTATCCCATTTCTGTTGTTCTCATTGGAATTTGGACATTGCAGACTCAGACTGAAGGCAGCAAAAATACGAAGAAATACACATGAAAACAAGGGGTAAATAAACACGTAAAACAAACCAGAATATGTTAAGCCTTAGATTCCTCAAAGTATCCTATTTTAATATAAGACAGCAGCGTTACACATAATTGACATTCTCTCAAGCAACTTCAGCAGGTAATAACTTTCCCAACTTTCTTGACGGAGTTGCTGAGCACTTGTTGGCTGCTTTTCCTTCACTCTGCGGTCCAACTGTTCTCAAACCATCTCAACTGAGTTGAGGTCCAGAAATTGTGGAGGTCATGTCATCTGGCACAACACTACATCCCTCTCCTTCTTGATCACATAGCCTTTAAATAGCTTGGAAATGTTTTGGGTCATTGTCCTGTTGCAAAACAAATGATGTTCCCATTAAGAGCAAACTAGATGGGATGGCATGTTGTTGCAGAATACTGTGGTAGCCATGCCAGGTAAGTGACCCTTGAATTTGGAATAATTCAACAACAGTGTAACAAGGAAAACCACCTCACACTATCACACCTCCCCCTCCATGCTTCACAATAGGCACCACATGGTAGAAACAATCCATTCACTTTTTTACATCTTACAAAGACATGGTGGTTGGTACTAAAAATCGCTAGTTTTAACTAATCAGACCACAGTATAGATTGCCACTGATCTAATGTCCAGTCCTAGTGTTGTTGGTCCAAAAGAAGTCTCTTCTTGTTTGTGGTCCTCAGTAATGACTTTTCTGCAGCAATTCAACCATAAAGGCCGGCTTCTCGGCAATTGATATTGAAATGTGTCTGCTACTTGATGTCTGTGCATCATTTAGGAGGCCTGTTATCTGAGGTGCTGCCAATTTACATTATGTGAGGATAGTAACTCTAATGAACTTATCCTCTGCAGCAGAGGTAATTGTTAAGGGTATGCCACACTAAACAACATCGCTAACGGGATCGCTAAAAAACGTCACTATTTAGCGATCCCGTTAGCGATGTTGTAGTGTGCGGCATCTACCAGCGACGAGCTCCCTGCTGAGATCCTGCTGTGATCTCGCTCGTCGCTGGAATCGTTCCGGACCCTATTTTATCGTCGGCGCTCCCGCTGGGTAAGTATTATCGCTGAGTGTGGCACTTTTTTTAGCGATTTAGCGGTACTTTTGTACCGCTAAAGTCGTTAAGGAGATCGCTAACCGCGATAGCGTCCTTAACGACATCGCTAAATGTGGCCGACACTAGCGATATTGTAAACGATCCCGCTAGCGATCTCATTAGTATGCGACGCTAACGAGATCGTTAGCGGGATCGTGTAGTGTGGCAGTACCTTTAGTCGTCCTTTCCTGGGGTGGTCCTCATGAAAGTAAGTTTTATCATAGAGACTGATGAATTTTATGACAGCACTTGAGGATATAAAGCAACTTCAGAGAATGCAAGAGTGTGTAAACTTATCATCAGAATAAAAAGGGTATACTTTGAGGAATGTAAGAAATGGAGATAGGCAGCCAGCGGCGAATACGAGGAAGATTCATTAAAAACAGTAAATTTATTTAGAAATTCATTAAAAAGGCAAGAAAGTAAAAAAAGGAAAAAAAGAGCAATTCCAGGAATATGCCCAGTTTGTCTTATGCATTTCTGTTATGTTCTTTTTCCTAGTCTGGCATAGTTTCCTGACGCAATTGAATGCCTTAAGTAGTAATGTGGAGAGGAAATGACTTAGCAAACTAACTTTCATTTAAAAAATGAAAAAAAGAAGAAAAAAGGAAGAAAATCTAATATAATCAATAAATAATTAATGTACATACATGAGGTCCGATCTAGTGTTCATAACATGGTATCATAGTAAAGAAAATTAGAACGGGCCTCATGTATATGCATTAACCATTTATTGATTATTTTGGATTTTCTTCCTTTTTTTTTTTTTATAATGAAAGTTAGTATGGTGCGTCATTTCCTCTCCACATTACTATTTAAGGCATTAATTTGCGTCAGGAAACTATGCCAGACTAGATTAAGAACATGCTCTGACTTACCGTTCTCTCTCTGTCCAGTGTTATTCGACGCGGCAGAGCAGGTGAACAATTTTTTTCACTGATTCAATCTGCATATGAAAAAAATTGCATCGGGCTGGATTTCCCTCCTAAAATCAGATGAGACTCACCTATTCTTGTCTATGGGTGCGCAAAAAAAAAATCGGAAGCCATAAGGAGCCACAGTATAGCGTCTATTTTTTACGGATACATTACGATTCTGCAACACAGGAAACTGTAATTGGTCTTGTAAATGATTAATAGCTGCTGAGTAAAAAATGGATTATATATGGACTACACATAGATGATCATGCTGCTGTCAGATTACATGGCAAAATCCTGAAAGTTTCTCTTTAAGTAATCCGTTATTAGCAGTGCCGTTATTGTATTTCTGTTCATATAGAGGAACAAGTTCTGCGCAAGTAAATCCTTACATCTAATTGATGGTTTAAAAGAACTGGAATCAGGGATGAATCGTATTTTTCCAGACAATTGTGGAGGAGCAGCTTGCACTGAAGCGAGTGGCGGATATTCTCATCAATTTGTATGCCATGACAGCGGTGATATCCCGAGCAAGTCGTTCAATCAGTATTGGCCTGTGCAACCATGATCACGAAGTAAGTATCAAATCTCATTCATCCCACATCCTGCTCTACGTTGGATTATGTTATGCACATTTGTTTTGTTTTTTCCTGTACATTTTAGAACAAGGCTCCTTTTAGTATTGCTGTATTTACTCCAAGACGGCAATAATTCTTTACAGGAAAAATTATATCTGTCCGCGGTAAAGATAAGGGAATCCAGCCCCAGTATTCATTGGAGTCTATTGCTGGAATACACCCTCAAATGCTTGTTTGTGTAAAGCCACTTTCACACATCAGGTTTTTTGTGTCAGGCCTAATCCGTCATATACCTGATAGGAGGGATCCGGCGCTGATTTTGAAAAAACTGATGCAACGGATCAGTTTTCTTGCCGGATCCAACCTGACCTTTTTAACCCGAAAATGCAGGTACGCATGTCCGGACTGAGGAGAGAGAGAGATAGCTTCAGGCACTATCAGGCGGGTCCGGAAAAAAAAAAACGTTGCAGTGAGCGTCTTGTCCGGCCGCTGGAATGTACATTTCCGCCGAATCCGGCCAAAAACGGATGCAACACAACGACATCAGGCGCGATCCGGCGCTAATGAAAGTCAATTACAAAAAAACGCATCCGGTACCGGATCCGTTTTTTTAACAACACGCCGGATCACGCCTGACGTCAAAAAACTGATGTGTGAAAGTAGTCTAACTGCTGATTGCTCCCTGTGTTTTCTATTTTTTTCCTAGACACATGATAATTTCTACATTTAATATCCACATGAATAGTCCTCCGTGGCTTCCTGGCTAACACATAGCAAAGTTGTTTTTTTTCTTCTACTGTGTGAGTATTTAATGTATTTTTTTTCTACAATAGGTGCTGATTGCAAATTATTTCTACTCTGAAGCTTATTTCAAGAACTGCTTCATGATGGCTCAGCTGGCAAAACGTAAGGCATGAAATCATACAGCTAAACGTTATAAAACATTGTGAAAGATTTATCAAAGGGGTATTTTTTTTTTTTACGAACATCTACTGTATGGCAGCGCCGGAGTGCACGGAAAAATGGGAAGCGGGGCTAATCAAGCCTACAGCTCTTTCTGTAGGACCCGACCTCCTTATAGATTAGAAAGTGATGGCATATCCTAATGCCTTTGGTGCACCATACCCGCCCTAACAATATGTACAATATTCACTAATAGGAAGTTAATAAATCAAGTGTAGACAACAATAATGGGGCAGATTTGCTGAAACAGTCTAATTTTTAGATCTTGTTAGACTATCAAGTCTAAGTCTGCGAGCAACACGACACACAAACCACATAAACCACTGTGATAAATCTGGCCCATTTTCAGGCTAAGTAGAAAAGTAGAGAAAAAATAAAAATATATAACACATATACTATACTTGCTCATTTGGTGGACTAATGTATTGGCAAAAGTGCCATAGGGCACATTTACTTTAGAATGGTGTTAGATACTACTCCCACTTCTTAATACATTTGGCATATTTTAACCAACAATCTAAGAATTAAGGTGTACTTCTCCTTATATAGATTTGTTAGATCTTCAGTGGTCCATGCCACACTAGAAATTAAATCTGTGTAAGTTTCCAGCTGAAAGGGAATCTGTCGGTAGGATGAACCCTCCTAAGTCGTCTATGTGGGCATGTTAGTCATAGAAATTTAAATAAAATTATTCCTTGAGATCTGTGATCCGATGCCTTATTCAGAGAAATCCATAGTTTTGTTAATATGGAAATGAGCTGTTAAAATCTATGGGCCAGACATAGAACTCCCTGAGAATCTGCCTCCAGAGATTAAATGACAGGGGACATTACCAGTGTGAGACATGTAATGGCTGACAGTCTGCTCCCCCGATCTACATGTCTCACACTGGTAACGCCTTTTTATTTTAAATAAGCACCGGAGGCAGATGCTCGTGGAGATCTATGTCTGGCCCATAGATCTTAACAGCTCATTTAAGAAAAATGTGGAATTCTTTGTAATAAGACCTCAGATCACAGATATCAATGTATCCTTCCATTCAACTTTCTGTGACCTACCTGCCCATATAGATGACTTAGCAGTGTTGATACTTCTGACAGATGCCCTTTAAATGATATCAAATGAATGGAGCCATATCCGGCCAAGTTTACAGCTTTCATATTCTGCCCACTTTTGAGAAAATGTTAGAGCTGCTGTAAAGTTACAAGATTTGTATGTAAAAACAGAGTTGTCATAATTTGCCACTTTTTGACACAATATCATTAAAGGGAATCTGTCACCCTAAATTGGCGGGATATTTAAATGATGGCAGTCAGGTCAGATGGGCGGTGTTTTGGGTACTTGCCTTAACATGTTGTTCGCCGCAGTCTCCATTATTTCTGGGAATTGTAGTCGTTGCCCTCCATATAACGCACCTGTGCATTGCAATCTTGAATTGCGCACGCGCAGTATGCTTTGCCCGCAGATTGCAATGCACAGGCGCGTTATATGGAGGGCAACTACTACAATTCCCAGAAATAATGGAGACAGCGGCGAACAACATGTTAAGGCAAGTACCAAAACACCCCCCATCTGACCTGACTGCCATCATTTAAATATCCCGCCAATTTAGGGTGACAGATTCCCTTTAAGAGTGAATGCAGCTGTACATCTCTCTTTAGTTTTTAGCTTGATGCTTTTTCTTGCTGGCACTAGTTGCTCAGCATTTTGACAATCATTTTCATCCTGTTGCATCTTATACTTTCTATTTGTGTTTTCAGATTCTGCAGAAAATCAAGATAACAGTATTAAGAAAATCGCAAAACACGTCCTAGAAAATCGGGCTTACACATGTTCTCACCCTCTGGACAGAACTTTCTGATTACTGAGCCAGAAGTAGCATCAGATGCTGCAGAAAGTCCACATAGCTTTACACTAAGTGCTAACATTGCCCGCGTGGGGTGTGCAGGAGCGTAATGTAACTTTGTACAATTGTGGATAACTTTTCTAAATCTGTGATAAGTCTTGTAATACATGAGAAACACGCTTTATCCCTTTATTAAAAAAGAGCCATTTGTGTTGTCAGCCTGTGAAAAAGCGGTTATTAAAAAGTCCGATGTCAGTAGCAGTATGCAAGTTCAGAACACGAAGGTTTGTGCCGC
The DNA here is from genome assembly GCA_033576555.1 of Oophaga sylvatica. Classification (NCBI taxonomy): domain Eukaryota; kingdom Metazoa; phylum Chordata; class Amphibia; order Anura; family Dendrobatidae; genus Oophaga; species Oophaga sylvatica. The sequence continues at coordinate 35,515,503 of JARQOD010000009.1, forward strand.
CATATTTTTATTAATCCCTATATATTATTTATATATGTATTTTTTTGCAATGTTGACCAGATGATATAAATAGATTATGGTAATATCCTTTTATCTTTGAAGCTCAGTGACTTCGGTGGACTATGCTTTCTCAAGACTCTAGATATTCATTTTTGTACCGAAAACAGAAGGAGCTATAAACGGCAGTATCCAAGCGAATAAGCAGGAACCAACAGAAGCTGAACCGAGGAAAGGAAAAAAATCTAAAGGAAAGCTTAGGAAAAGTTGTAAGGAAAGAAAAGTGTGCACACCCTTAATTAATAATATAAATTTTATCAAAGACAATGGCACAAAAATGTCAACACCGACAAAAAAATGTATTTACAAACAATTAAAAATATGTTTGAGAACTTGAAAGGGTAGTATATGATAATCCAGCAATTACCCCTTCCTCAGGCAATTGCAAGTGTATAAATAATCTTTCCCTAATTTATATTCGTTCCAAGTAACATGATTAAATGCATACATGCAACCAGGATACTTAACCCCTTAACCCCCAAGGGTGGTTTGCACGTTAATGACCGGGACAATTTTTACAATTCTGACCACTGTCTCTTTATGAGGTTATAACTCTGGAACGCTTCAACGGATCTTCGCGATTCTGAGATTGTTTTCTCGTGACATATTGTACTTCACGTTATTGGTAAAATTTCTTCGATATACCTTGCGTTTATTTTTGAAAAAAAACGCAAATATGGTGAAAATTTTTAAAATTTTGCAATTTTCAAACTTTGAATTTTTATTCCCTTAAAACAGAGCAATATGTCACACAAAATAGCTAATAAATAACATTTCCCACATGTCTACTTTACATCAGCACAATTTTGGAACCAATTTTTTTTTTTCTTAGGAAATTATAAGGGTTAAAAGTTTCTCATTTTTACAACAAAATTTACAAAGCCATTTTTATTTAGGGACCACCTCATATTTGAAGTCACTTTGAGGGGTCTATATAGCAGAAAATACCCAAAAGTGACACCATTCTAAAAACTGCACCCCTCAAGGTACTCAAAACCACATTCAAGAAGTTTATTAACCCTTCAGGTGCTTCACAGGAGCTGAAGCAACGTGGAAGGAAAAAATGAATATTTAACTTTTTAGCCACAAAAATGATCTACTACAAACTTTGTTTTTATTTTCACAAGGGTAAAAGAAGCAAATTGACAGATAAAGTTGTTGTGCAATTTCTCCTGAGTACGCCAATAGCCAATATGTGGAGGAAAACCACTGTTTGGGCACACGGCAGAGCTCGTAAGGGAAGGAGCGCCGTTTGACTTTTTCAAACTAAAATTGGCTGGAATTGAGATTGGACGCCATGTCGTGTTTGGAGAGCCCCTGATGTGCCTAAACAGTAGAAACCACCCACAAGTGACACCATTTTGGAAACTAGACCCCCTAAGGAACTTATCTAGATCTGTTGTGAGCACTTTGAACCCCCAAGTGTTTCACAAAAGTTTATAATGCCTGGGTCTGAAAAATAAAAAAAAAACAATTTTCCACAAAAATGATTTTTTAGTCCCAAATTTTTGATTTTTCCCAAGGAAATTGGACCCCAAAAGTTGTTGTCCAATTTGTCCTGAGTACGCTGATACCCCATATGTGAGGGGGGGAAACTGGGCGCACGACAGGGCTTGGAAAGGAAGTAGTAACGTTTTGGAATGCAGACGTTGATGGGGGTCATGTTCCGTTTGCAGTGCCCCAGATGTGCCTAAACAGTGGAAACCCCCAACAAGTGACCCCATTTTGGAAACTAGACCCCTTAAGGAGCTTATCTAGATCTTTGGTGAGCACTTTGAACCTCCAAGTGCTTCACACAAGTTTATAATGCCCGAGCATGAAAATAAAAAAATCCTATTTTTTTTTCCCACAAAAATTATCTTTTAGTCACTAATTTTTTATTTTCCCAATGGTAACAGGAGAAACTGGACCACAAAAGTTGATGTCCAATTTGTCCTGAGTACGCTGATACCCCATATGTGGGGGGGAACCAACTGTTTGGGTGCACAGCAGAGCTCGGAATGGAAGGAGCACCATTTGACTTTTTCCAAACAAAATTGGCTGGAATTGAGATTGGACGCCATGTTGCATTTGGAGAGCCCCTGATGTGCCTAAACAGTGGAAACCCCCACAAGTGACCCCATTTGGGAATCTAGACCCCCTAAGGAACTTATCTAGATCTTTCGTGAGCAATTTGAACCCCAAAGTGCTTCACACAAGTTTATAACGTAGAGCCGTAAAATTAAAAAATCATATTTTTTCCACAAAAATGATCTTTTCACCCCAATTTTTATTTTCCCAAGGGTAACAAGACTCCAAAAGTTATTGTGCAATTTGTCCTGAGTACGCTGATACCCCATATGTGGGGGTAAACCACTGTTTAGGTGCATGGCAGAGTTTGGAAGGGAAGGAGCGCAGTTTGACTTTTTCAACACAGAATTGGCAAGATGCCATTGGAGAGCTCCTGATCTGCCTAAACAGTGGAAACCCCCAACAAATGACACCATTTTGGAAACTAGACCCCTCAAGGAACTTATCTAGATGTGTGGTGAGCACTTTGAACCCCGAAGTGCTTCACAGAAGTTTATAACGTACAGCTGTAAAATAAAAATCTTTTTTTTTTTTACAAAAATGATTTTTTCGTCCCCAATATTTTATTTTCACAAGGGTAACAGGAGAAATTGGATCCCAAAAGTTGTTGTCCAATTTGTCCTGAGTACGCTGATACCCAATATGTGGGAGTAAACTACTGTATGGGCGCACGTTGGGGCTCGGAAGGGAAGTAGTGACGTTTTGGATTGCAGACTTTGATGGAATGGTCTGGGGGCGTCATGTCGCATTTGGAGAGCCCCTGATGCGCCTAAACAGTGGAAACCCCCCACAAGTGACCCCATTTTGGAAAATAGACCCCACAAGGAACTTATCTAGATGTGTGGTGAGCACTTTGAACTTCACAGAAGTTTATAACGTACAGCCGTAAAAATAAAAAATCCTTTTTTTTTTTTACAAAAATGATTTTTTTCGCCCCCAATATTTTATTTTCACAAGGGTAACAGGAGAAATTGGACCCCAAAAGTTGTCCAATTTGTCCTGAGTACGCTGATACCCAATATGTGGGAGAAAACTACTGTATGGGCACACGTCGCGGCTCGGAAGGGAAGTAGTGACGTTTTGGATTGCAGACTTTGATGAAATGGTCTGGGGGCGTCATGTCGCATTTGGAGAGCCCCTGATGCACCTAAACAGTGGAAACCCCCCACAAGTGACCCCATTTTGGAAAATAGACCCCACAAGGAACTTTTTTTTAAAAATTATATTTTTACCCCCAGTTTTTTATTTTCCCAAGGGTAACAGAAGAAATAGGACAAACTGCACAATAACTCTTGGGGTCCAGAGTACACTGATACCTCATATGTGGGGGTAAACTACTGTTTGGGCGCATGGCAGAGCTCAGAAATGAAGGAGCACCGTTTGACTTTTTCAATGCAGAATTGGCTGGAATTGAGATCAGACGCCATGTCACATTTGGAGAGCCCCTGATGTGCCTAAACAGCGGAAACCCTCCAATTCTAACTCCAACCCTAACCCCAACACACCCCTAACCCTAGTCCCAACCCTAACCACAAACCTAACCCTAACACACCCATAACCCTAATCCCAACCCTAATCCTAACTTTAGCGCCAACCCTAACCCTAACTTTAGCCGCAACCCTAACCCTAATGGGAAAATGGAAATAAATACTTTTTTTTAATTTTATTATTTTTCCCTAACTAAGGGGGTGATAAAGGGGGTTTGATTTACTATTTATAGCGGGTTTTTATGATTGGCAGCTGTCACGCTAAAAGACGCTTTTTATTGCAAAAAATAGTTTTTGCATCACCACATTTTGAGAGCTATAATTTTTGTATATTTTGGCCCACAGAGTCATGTGAGGTCTTATTTTCTGCGGGACGAGGTGACGTTTTTATTGGTACCATTTTTGAGCATGTGACGTTTTTTGATCGCTTTTTATTTCGATTTTTGGAGGTTAGAATGAACAAAAATCAGCAATTCATGAATTTCTTTTGGGGGAGGCGTTTATACCGTTCCGCGTGTGGTAAAATTGATAAAGCAGTTTTATTCTTCGGGTCAGTACGATTATGGCGATACCTCATTTATATCACTTTTTTATGTTTTGGCGCTTTTATAGAATAAAACCAATTTTATATAAAAAAATTATTATTTTTGCATCGCTTTATTCTGCGAGCTATAACTTTTTTATTTTTTCGTTGATGATGCTGTATGGCGGCTCGTGTTTTGCGGGACAAGATGACGTTTTCAGCGGTACCATGTTTATTTATATCCGTCTTTTTGATCGCGTGTTATTCCACTTTTTGTTCGGCGGTATGATGATAAAGCATTGATATTTTGCTTTTTTTTTTTTTTTTAAGAAGTTCACTAAAGGGGTTAACTAGTGGGACAGTTTTATAGGGGGGTTGTTACGGACGCGGCGATACCAAATATGTGTACTTTTATTGTTTTGTTTTTTTTATTTACAGGAAAAAATGAATTTATTGGGGAATATATATTTTTTTTTTATGATTTTTTTTAAACAATTTTATTTTTTTAACTTTTATACTTTGTCCCAGGGTGGGACATCACTGTATAGGGTCAGATCGCTGGTGTGACAGTGTGCACAGCACTCTGTAACACCAGCGATCGCTCTGGCATCACTGCAGGCTTCTCAGTGCCTGCTATCAGCAGGCACTGAGGAAGCCGCCTCCCTGCAGGACCCGGATGGACCCCGGCGCCATCTTGGATCCGGGGTCCTGCAGGGAGGAAGGACCCTCGGAACAGCGCGACACATCGCGCTGCTCTGAGGGTCTCAGGGGAGCACGCAGGGAGCCCCCTCCCTGCGCGATCCTCCCGTGTCCCCGGTACACCGCGATCATGTTTGATCGCGGTGTGCCAGGGGTTAATGTGCCGGGAGCGGTCCGTGACCGCTCCTGACACATAGTGCCGGGTGTCAGCTGTGATAATCAGCTGACACCCGGCCGCGATCGGCTGCGCTCCCCTGGGAGCGCGTCCGATCGCTGGGACGTACTATCCCATCCATGGTCATACGGGCCCAGGTACCATGGACGGGATAGTACGTCGGATGGCAGTAAGGGGTTAATATATACAAAATAAATATAAAAAAAAATCTATCATATAACAATAGCAGCAAGAATGCAAAATGTGTAAATACCAGGATGAAATACCTGGGGTACAATACGCGCATATATGGCAGCAAAAAAAAACAAACAAACCATACAATTAATTGTATTTCATGCCTGATAAAGAGAGAGGAGGCTGGGGAAGAATTCCCTACTAGCAGCAATGGAGCAATGAAAACATATTAAATATGTATCAGAGTAAGTGGATATAGCCTGAGAAGACCCCCACCTGCTGGCAGCTCTGTCAGGGGTAATCTGCCCGAGTCAAGTGTCAGATTTAAATAGGAGCCGTGAAATGAATCAAATGAACGGCAGACAGGCGCGCCGTATTGTTCAGCTCATTCTGTCTTGCACATCGCGCATGCGCAATAACGTCAGACAGGAAATGACATGCGTTCCACTGACGCGAGTCAAGTCTGCAGGTCAGTATGTATGCTGTTGAACGCTCCTATGTAACTCCTCAACGGTTTCGCCCACATCGACTTTGGAACAAGGGCAAATTAAAGCATAGATGACATTATGTGTTTTAAAATTTATAAAGTCTCTGGCTGTACTGCTGCTGATAATGGGCTTAGTAAAGGTTCTTGTAGGTTCTAAGCAAGGAAAAATATTACACTCACCACAGGGGAAAGAACCTGTAAAGAGTAAACCCATGCAGGTCCTAAATGTCGCCCGCTTTTGACCAATTTGTCACGTAGTTTGGATGTTCGTCGGGCAGTAAGAGAGGGTGTCTCGGGTATAAAAAAAAAAGACTATCAATTTTAATCATGATCGAGGGCTTATGAAAGACTCTACTAATAAGACCCCATTGATTGTTGAATGTACTTCATAAACCTAATTTGATTATCTTTTGATCGGGGAGATGGATTGAGTAAAAAAAATTCTGTGGTTTAACAGCAATTTTCTGAAAAGGTCCAGAGATGACTGATTTGGGATTTCCACGATCCTGGAAGTGCGAAGTTAGAGATCTGGCCTCATATTTGTATTCATCCAATTCAGAGCAGTTTCCTTTGACCCAGGAAAATTGGCCAATGGTTATCCCATCTTTGAATGAACTGGAGTGAAAGCTTTGATAGTGAAGTAAGCTGTTAGTTTCCGTAGATTTTCTGTACAAATTAGTGACGATACGAGCGCCCGTTTTGGTAATCTTCAAGTTTCATGGACTATGTTTTTGAACAAGGAAAGAACTATTGCTGTGTTGGCCCTTGTTGAAAATATGGACATGGACACTCTGCTTTCAGGGTCCTTACCAAGAAGCGCCGATATTGTGGAAGGTTTTAAAATTTTGAAAAGAAAGAAATATAATGGATGATGTACTATCTCACTTGCTTAACCAAGAAGAACTAGGTGTCTCCCGAGAAGGAAGAAGATATCGGGACAAGTTACCAGCTTAATATTTTATAATGTTTTAAATCTTTCACTAACTCTTCCCTTAAGGTCTGGTATGGATGAGGATGACCATAATTACAGTATGGGTGAATGTAGTAGGGGAGGAGCTGATAGTCTGCTCCCTGACACTGTGAAGGGTTAAATATGTTTTATATTCATTCTTGTTGTCAGGAGCAACACTCACTGGGGCTGCAGGCTAGCCTAGGCAGAGAAATACCAGTTTCCACATAAAGATCATTATAAATATCTACAAGTAAGACATTTTCTACAGGGAAAAAAATATAAAATATTCTCACAACCCTCCAAAATATATGCAATGCTCCTCGCCCCAGGGCGGCAGATGACAGCACTGTCCGTAAGCTATGCCCATATGCTGGAGGAGACGTTTCCCTCTCTGGACTCGTATCTCCACAAATGGGAGACTGATCTACAATGCGGGGTCACCCCGGGTTTGTGGCGAACGTCCTCAATGATAGGGACACACTCTAAGTGCACCAATTACCTGGAGAACGCCAGAAAGCTGCTGTACAGGTCGTACTTCATGCCATACAGATTGTCTAAGATCTACCGCAACTCCCCAGACGTGTGCTGGAGGAGCGGAGACGCCAACGCAGATATGTTACATGTCTGGTGGAAGTGTCATAAAGTAAAGCCGCTCTGGGACACAATCTCCCATTTAGTGTCTCAAATTAGTGGTATCCCAATAAAAATTGGGAACGAGCAGGCGCTTCTGGCCATTGACCTGGATTTAATTCCGCACGAGTTCAGGACAGTGATTGCGCACATCCTCACAGCTACTAAAATTAAAATTGCAGGATATTGGAAAAACCCCAAATGTCCCTCATTGACTGAGATCGTAGCATTGGTGAACGACAATTGTTTATCAGAAAAGACAATTGCTTTATCCACCAATAATATAATAAAATTTCTCCGGAAATGGGACAGCTGGCTATCATTCAGATTAAACACTGTGGTTATAGAGATGTAATAGAGCTATTCATGGTAATACACGGGTATAATAATCTGTTGTCATCACCCCTTACCTTTCCCCTTCTTTTTCCCATAATATTTAGCTATGTTAAATTATTATTATATTGAGTCGATTAATGTTTTGAGGAAATTTCTGTAACAATGCACATTGCCTGGAGGTTAAATGGTTTTTAAATATGACTTTATTTTAAAATTAATAAAAAGTTTATGGTTAAAAAAAAGAATTCCCTAAAAAGAACACAAGGGTTCTCCAGGCACCAAATTCAAACACAGTAACTGGTGGGTGGAATCGCATACTGGGGTCATTAACTACGACCCGAATCTCCCCAATATTTTGCAGATATGCATGGACCACAAACTTAGCTTGGCTGTTAATGTGCCTGCAGAGTGGACAGTTGTTATTGCCCAGTAGCCATGCAGGCCTTGTGGAAGAAGTGGGAGCTCTCCATGTGGCTGACTCGATCCCAAGGTGCAAAGTCATCCAGACAGATGGCACAGGTCGCAGGTGGGTCCACAGCTGACCTTACGGAGGTGGGGAGTAGCAGCATAGATGAATTCAACACTTCAGCATGGATGGTAATGGGGGTGGGTTCCCATCTTCAGACCTTTCCGGTGGTGGTGGTGGTCTTATCTGTCTCTGCCTTCTACCTCTAGTATTTACAGGAACTATCTCCATCCTTCTTTGTCTGGCAATTCTGCCCCTTGTCCTGTGGGCTATAGGGGAATCCTCCCTGCTATGCCGTGATGTTCCTGTGTGAAAAATACAAACAACACATATAAGGACTTTTTTCTGTGGAATATTATCCCCTATAAGGAATACATATTTTAGAGACCTGTATATGGACGTATTAATGGATCTTTATGCCCTTCCCATTCTTACCTGATGTAGAAGGTCTTGTGATCCCATTTGATGAAGGCTCTCCGGCGACTTGGGATTGATTAGAATTGTCCCTTGAAGCCATGATCCTCTCAGTGGGGCAAGACGGTGGAAATCTATTAGCCCTGAAGACACTGAATAATGCTGACCAAAAGAAATCTTCATGATAAACGCTCAAGAAATATTTTGTCTTTGCCAAAAACAGCAAAGTCAAAAAGGAGCACTCGCTAGAGATACTTCTCCTATGTGTGTGCACAGATCAACACAACAACAGCCCCTCTGATAGCCGAGGCCATTACACTGTGTTCCAAATTATTATGCAAAAATTTTTAGGAGTGATAAGGTAAGAATTTTTTTGTTTGTCAGTTATACTCATTGATGGTGATGTGTGTCAGGGCTCTTTATATCACTGTAAGCAATTGCAGACACCTGTGCTAATTCGTTTGGCAGGTGTGTCCAATGAAAGGCAAGACTTCTTAAGAAGGCTGTCCCACATTATTAAGCAGCCTACATTTTCTGCCAAAATGGGAAAGAAAAAGGATGTGTCGGCTGCTGAGAAGCAACAAATTGTGGAGTGTTTAGGTCAAGGCATGACGGAGGCGTGGTTTGCAGGGGCCAGGAGCAGTCACGTTTGGCAAGAGCTCCTGAGTTTCCCCTAAAGAAGCTACTTTAGCATACTTTTAAAAGGTGGACTTGGGATTTATCTGCTGAAGATTATCCTTATGAATACCCCTGGAAGGAAATCCATGAAGAAACAGGAGATTTTAATTAAAAAGAAGTTTGCTATGAGCCAGAGAAGCAGCCGTGTGGAAGCTGCTGACTCATCCTTGCCAGCACTCAGGAGAGAGCTGTCGGCTGCAGTGAGACCCAGGACAAAACAAAATGAGATGTCATCAGTGAAGAAGCCTGCAGGAGCTTCACACAGCAGCGTGTGTGCAAGAACTGGGCCAAGGAGGGACGTGAGGATACCATCCATGGCTGCCTGCGGATGGAGGAAGGGCCACGGGCCCACCGCAGCTGTTCAGGAGAACAGCACAACGGGTAAGCCTGTCGGGGCTCTCCTGACAGGCTGGAGCGCAGACAGGATGAAGAACGTGGTGCCCTCCTCTCCGGCTGTGAGCGGAGGGAGAGGGAACAGCGAGAAGACTACAGCGACGCAGGAGAAGGTGGAAGCCCCAGGGAAGAGTACGGAGGGGAAGCCTGTCAGGACATCCAGGCATGTTGGCACCATCAAAGTCGGGCTGAAGAGCGGAGCGGTGCTGCTGGCTACGGGGACGCCACAAATGAAGGCAGTGGTGCAGAGGAAGAGCACAGTTGAGAAGCCTGTCGGAGCTTCTCGCTGTGAATACGGTGCAGAGGACGGGCTGAGCAGCGGAGCGGTCTCCTTTTCCCCGGCTGTCAGCTGGGAGAGAGGAAGACGCAGGAGCAGCATAACAAAGCGGCAAGAGGACTCAGCGACACAGAAAGGGAGTGAGGATGCAGCGCCGAGTGAACCGGTACGAGGAGGAATTTTGAGACATGATGCGCCAGTGTTTTTGCCAAGAGCACAAGCCGAAGTTGGGCCACATACACATGTAAGGGAGCACGGTCCAGGAAAGCAGAATAAATGGATTAATAAGAATGGGAGAAACCAAAGGATCACTGAGAAGTCTGACCCAGCACGACTGTTACAGCCAACGGTAAGCAGAGCTTCACAGCCTTCTTCTATACCCCCTATTATGCAGTATTGTGCTACTCCAATTACGGGAAAATCTAATGGGATGCCATCAAGTGAACCTTCGGAGTCTTTAGCTGGGGACTCTGATCACTCTCCCGAGTCACCAGGTTTGGAGAGTGTGCGCTCAGAAGAATTTTCTGAAAGATTAGATACGCCTGAGCAAGGGAGAAGTGACGTTTCCAATAATGACTCTGATGACACTGCGTCCACATGTTCTCACTCAATATATTGGGCCAAAAAAGAGAATTCTGAGCTTACGAAAAATTCTTTACAACTTTTCAATACAGTTTATTTGGATCGGGAAATTTTCTACGAAAAATGGGCGATTTTCTCCTAGTTTAGAATTGATAGAAGAAATACCCGCATCTGATAAATATCCTACAGAGGCTTTTATGATTAAAATGTTTAAGGCTAAGTGCACACGATCAGGAATAATTGCGTTTTTTTCGCGGTTTTTCCGCGGTTTTCCGCGGTAAAAACGCGATAAAAACGCAAGCATTAAGCATCCTATACATGTTAATTGATTCCGCATGTTTTGGCCACATGTTGCGTTTTTTTCCGCGAAAAAAACGCTTTGCGGAAAAAATAGCAACATGTTCATTAATTTTGCGGAATGTAAGCGGTTCATGTGCGGTGGTACCCAGGGTCTGGAGGAGAGGAGACTCTCCTCCAGGCCCTGGGTACCATATCCCTGGTAAAACAATAATTAAAATAAAAAATAATGATATTCTCACCTTCCGGCGGCCCCCGCAGCCTTCCCGCGGCCCCCGCAGCCTTCCCGCCTTCAGCGACGCTCCCGGCAACTTCCGGTCCCAAGAGTCCTTTGCGAGAATCACCCAGATGGCATAGCGGTCTCGCGAGATGCTACGTCATCGGTGTGATTTGTCGCAAAGCATCCTTGGGACGCGAGTTGCCGGGAGCGTCGCTGAAGGCGGGAAGGCTGCGGGGGCCGCCGGAAGGTGAGAATATCATTATTTATTATTTTTTTTATTATTTTTACATTAGATCTTTTTACTATTGATGCGACATAGGCGGCATCAATAGTAAAAAGTTGGTCACACTTGTCAAACACTATGTTTGACTCGTGTGACCAACCTGTCAATCAGTTTTCCAAGCGATGCTACAGATCGCTAGGAAAACGCTAGCATTCTGCAATCTAATTACGCTTGCAAAACGCTATTATTCTGGCGGGAATCAGCATACAAAAAACGTGCGTATTTCCTGCGGGAGAAGTGCGGGATTGCCGCGGAAATTTCCGCGGCAATTCCGCAACGTGTGAACTTAGCCTAAAGCTCTTCTAACTTCATTAGATTTTTGGGGAAAAGAGGTTAATAGCGAGAGCACCAAAGAAATATCTCATGTTCCCATAATTCAGTCTACTGATTCTGAACAACTAAACAAACCTAAAGCTTCTGAAACTTTCATAAAGGGACTATTTAAAGACTCTTTGCTAATTTTGGCTGATGATGCCGTTCAACTTCTACTAAAAACTCTGATGACTCCCATAGTGATCCAAACAGGTCTGACTACTCTAACAAGAATTACAGGACAATGTTATCTAAGCATGCTCAAACCCTACATGTATTCCAAGATTCTCTGGAAAAGATAAATAATGATATTACTTCTCTTAAAACCAACCTGGCTAACTTCGTAGACTTCAGAAGGAAAAATAATATTAAGATCAGAGGGATCCCTGAAACGGTCCAAAACTTCCAACTAAAGGATTACATTTCATCTATGATCTCCCATTTGATTCCTGACATTGATGAAAGATGTCTGATTGAAAGGGTTTTCAGGATAAGAAGACCGTCCTCTCTCCCGCAACATTTAGCAAGAGATACCATTGTATCTTTTTTCCCTAACTGGATAAGGCATACGCTTCTTGGTATCTCAAAAGATCCAAAATTTCTGTGTTCCCAATACAGTCATTTGACTTTTCTCAAGGATCTGTCAAGAGACACTTTACAAAAAAGGAAAGCTTTTTCCCACACTACTTGTGAACTCCGACGTGCAGGGATTCCTTACACCTGGACTCTATCCTCCACTCTTCAGGTGACATACGCATCAAGATTGGCCAAATCTCTTCCCCAGATGAGGGATACGACTTCCTTGAATGCACTGGAATAATGACTTCCGGGGTGTCTCCCAGTCTTTCCTCTACACTGAAATCGGACTTAGGCCGGGGTCACACTACCGTTTAATACGGATGAGCGCGAGGCGATAAAAAATCGCATTGCGCTCGTCCCCCTGTTAATCTATGGGTCAGCTCGCATCATCCGATTTTTAATCGGACGTGTTGTACGTGCGAGTGAAATCGCAGCATGCTGTGATTGTACTCGTATGTCGGCCGAAAGTCGCCAATGCAAGTCTATGGGAGCGATGAAAAATTGGATTACAAACGGACTGCACGTGTGACTTGCGATTAAATCGCACCAGTGTCCTTTAGAAAAGCCGGCAATTCATCCCGGCTATACTGTAAAAGCACACTGACAGCTTTAATAAAGAATGGAATCAATACATATACACACATAGAATACATATATATATATATATATATATACATGTCATTGTGACATATATATATATATATTTATAGTTCATCCACTTCTACATACTGTAATAGCCGCTAATTCAATTGCCAGCTTTTGTGAAAATACAGAACCCGACATGAAATGACACATGGTTTACATACAGTTAACCATGTCATTTCATGTATTTTTATATATGGTTTAAACTTACAATTACATGAGTGTATGTGTGCAAAATTGCAGACATGTAGGGGTTAATTAAAGGTATAAATTCGTTGAAAAAAAATGCGTGGGCTCCCGCTGTATTTTCTCCACCAGACAGACAAAGCCAGCGAGTGGGGGCAGATAATAATAGCCTAGGGAGGGTACATTTTTTTTGTGCCCCCCTGGCTACTAACATCTGCCCCCAGACACCCCAGAAAAGGCAAATCTCTAATTAGATTAGCCCTTTCTGGCACTTTGCCCGTCTATTCCCATTGCCCTGTAGCGGTGGCGAATGGGTTAATAAGGGGTTAAAGCCACCTTGCAATTGAAAGGTGACTTTAAGCCAGGTTAATAATTGAGAGCTGTCAATTAGACAACTATCAATTATTAATCCTATTGAAGTAAATAAAAAAAACACACACACTTTAAGAATAAATAATTTTAATGAAATAAAAACACATTTTTTTGATCATCTTTTATTTAACTCTTAATCCCTGCGAAGCCCTTGATCTCCTATAATAAAGAAAAAATAATAAAACAACATTATTCTTACCTATCCGGCGATCTGTCACGTCCCACGCTGTAATCCTTCACAAAGGGTTAACTAGCTTTCAGCCAAGCAGCGCAAGTAATGCTGACTGCTCAGCTGAAAGCTCCTGAATGAATAACTTCCTCTCCCGGCGACAGGAGAGGATGTGATTACTGTGGGAAGCTTAATTGATTGCGTCCCACTTTCACTTTAGGTCAGGTCAGGGTGACCTGACCTGAAGTGAAAGTGGCAATAAATCAATTAAGCTCCACTCATTAATCACTTCCTCTCCTTTCGCCGGGAGAGTAACTGATTCATTCAGGGGGTAACAGCTCAGCAGGCAGCATTAGCTCCCTACTAGCTGTAACCTGTTAACCCTTTCTGATGGATTACAGCGTGGGACCTGACTGTGCATTGGATAGGTAAGAATAATTTTGTTTTTTTATTTTATTTTTATTACAGGAAATGGTTTTAGCAGGAAAATAAAATATGGTAAAAAAACTGTTTGATTATTTCATTAAACTTCTTTCTTATTAAAGTGTGTGTGTTTGATTTTTCTTTCATACAATAGGATTAATAATTGATAGTTGTCTAATTGACAGTTCTCAATTATTAACCTGGCTTAAAGTCACCTTTCAATTGCAAGGTGGCTTTAACCCCTTATTAACCCATTCGCCACCGCTACAGGGCAATGGGAATAGATGGGCAAAGTGCCAGAAAGGGCTAATATAATTAGAGATTTGCCTTTTCTGGGGTGTCTGGGGGCAGATGTTAGTAGCCAGGGGGGGCACAAAAAATGTACCCTCCCTAGGCTATTATTATCTGCCCCCACTCGCTGGCTTTGTCTGTCTGGTGGAGAAAATACAGCGGGAGCCCACGCATTTTTTTTCAACAAATTTATACCTTTAATTAACTCCTACATGTCTGCAATTTTGCACACATACACTCATGTAATTGTAAGTTTAAACCATATATAAAAATACATGAAATGACATGGTTAACTGTATGTAAACCATGTGTCATTTCATGTCGGGTCTGTACTTTCACAAAAGCCGGCAATTGAATTAGCGGCTATTACAGTATGTAGAAGTCTATGAACTATAAATATATATATATATATATATATATATATACATGTCACAATGACATGTATATATATATATGTGTTCTATGTGTATATATCTATTCTTTCTTTTGTGATTTAAATACTATTCTTTTGGATCCACTATATGTCAGTTTTGCAAGCCTGCGAGAAATTCTCGCAAGTCGGATGTAAATCGGATATTACAACTATGGTCAGATGCGACTAAATCGCATCTTTCCAGGAAAATCGGATGCCACACGGATGTCTGATCTTTACATTTTGGTCCGATAATCAACCGACTAAAACGGTCCGATTTTTTAGACGTTGTGTGTGACTCCAGCCTAACATCTAGGCTGAACGAGTTGTTTTCTAACTGTCGTTAATTATTCTATTTTTATATTTAGTCGTAAACAAGAAGTTTCTTACTTTTTTACTTTTTATAGTTTTTGTAATGAAGCGAACTTTATTATTGATTGTTTCATGGTTTTTTATTCTAGGGATATATGTAGGTTAGTATAAATAATTACTTTCCACTTTTACTGTTTTTTGGGGGGAATGAACCGATTTCGCCTCCACTCAGTCTTAGGGACATCACAGGATGTCCCGGACAGGACGGGCATTCATATCTCTCATAATCGGCTGAGAACTTTAATTTCTTTATTTTTTGAAGCATTAGAGATACAGTATATAAATGTACTGGATTATTTTGTTTTAGGGTCTTGTAACAAGCAACAGTTGATTTTTCTACGTTGTCTTAAGGCAAATTTGTTGTATCTAAACAACAGTAGACATATATACAGTGATATTTGTGTTTGATGTCGATAATGGGTATAATTGATTATGTTAACTATGTTTTTTTCTTTTTAGTATGTTTGCCTGTCTACCCCCATTGCATGGGGTTCTCCCTGTCTTTACAGGGAGTTTTCTTTCCTTTCCCCTTTTTTCCCTGTTCCCATCTGTCTTTCCTTACCCTTTTTCCATGTCCTGTAAAATTTAAAATGCCAATAAAAATTATTGAAAAGGTCAAGGCATGACTACAATCAACATTGCCAAGACACTTCATCGTGATCATCGCACAATCAAGAAGAATGTAGCTGATTCACAGTACACACGTGTGCGTGCTGATAAGGGAAAATTGAGGACTCTCCTACAGGCAATTACGTCAGGTTAAAAGAGCAGTGGCAAAAAAGCCTTGTCATAGCAGCAGACAAGTTTTTGAAGCTGCTGGTGCCTCCAACGTCCCCCGAACAACAAGATGCAGGGTCCTTCAGAGGTTTACAGCTGTGTATAAGCCATCCTGTCGACCTCCTCTATCCACTGAACACAAGCAGAAACGGCTCCAGTGGGCCAAACAATACATGAAGACTGACTTCAAAACTGTTTTGTTCACCGATGAGTGCCGTGCAACGCTCGATGGTCCAGATGGATGGAGTGGAGGATGGCTGGTTGATGGACACCCCATGCAAACACGGCTACGGCGCCAACAAGGAGGAGGTGGAGTAATGTTTTGGGCTGGAATCATGGGGAGAGAGATTGTCGGCCCCTTTAGGATCCCTGAAGGGGTAAAGATGAACTCCATAGTGTATGTTGAGTTTCTCAAACAGCACTTCCTGCCATGGTTCAAGAAGAAGAATCGTGCATTCCGCAGCAAGATCATTTTCATGTCATGTCTCATGCTGCACATAACACATCTGCATCTCTGGCTGCTATGGGCATAAAAGGGGACAAACTTATGGTGTGGCCCCCATGCTCCCCTGACCTCAACCCATTGAGAACCTCTGGAGCATCATCAAAAGGAGTGTCTATGATGGCGGGAGGCAGTTCACATCTAAGCAACAGCTCTGGGAGGGTATTCTGTCCTCATGCAAAACAATTGAAGCAGAAACCATCCAAAACCTGACAAATTCAATGGACGAGAGAATAAAGAAGCTCCTTTCGAACAAGGGGTCCTATGTGCAAATGTAACATCACCTAGAATAAAGTTTTGAGTTGAAAACTGTTTGATTTCAGCTTGTAATAACCTGCTAAGGCTTATAATTTCAAAAATGACCATTTTTTGTTCTTTATTAAAATGAAAAGGTTGAAAACTCTGCTGTGCATAATAATTTGGAACATGCATTTTGAGTGCAGTTTGAGTGTTTTATTTTTTAAAAAATATACTGTTATCATAGGCAGTTTGTACAAAAACCTTTTAATTGTACTCTAATAGTTATTTGACTGGAAAATTAAAATGACTGAAATTCATATAGGTAATTTGGGAAAATCTGAGAAAATATTATTTGCATAATAATTTGGAACACAGTGTATTGTGTCATAATGTCATTACCTCACATTCCATGGTCGGTGTTCCATGATGTCACTGCCTACCCCATCATGCAGCTTTGGACGACAGACTGGATATGCCTGTACCCTTATATAATGCAGTGTATTATTGGGATATACATGGAATTACTAATCATTTCTACAAAATAAAACAAAAAACTGCTGTTAATAACAAAATAATTTATAATTCAAGTGAATTAAAGTTAGTTCACTTGATTTGTTTTAAATCACAAGGTAAAAAGCATAAATATAAAGGTGAAATGGTTTTATTTTTGCATTACCCCATTTAAAAAAAAGAAATTCGAATCAACCCCTTAAAGACCTGGTGTCCGTTTCGAGATCCATAACGTCTTTTATTTTTCCCTCCACATAACCATATGAGGGTTTTTTTTTTTGTGGGACGAGTTGTAGGTTTGGATGACACCAGAGGCGTAGCTAGGGTTTTGGTTCAGGGGGGAAAACCATATAAGTGGGTCCCTAACCAGGTAACCTTGATTACAGTTGGGTGACGCACCCTAATAGTGGAGGAGAACCTCAGCAGATGACTGCGCTGTTACTGAAAATAATCTCTATACAAAGATCAACATGGATATTACCGCCATATGGTCAGTGGTAGATACCAGTCCTACAGAACATATAAATGATTACAGCACCATTATAGATGGTAACTTACCGCTGACGTACCTTCTGATTCACTTTTCTCGTCTTTTCCATTACCCCAATGCTGAGCCGCTGCTGTCGTATTTGTCCCTATTACTGCACCTGCTGTGTGGTTCTATGTGCCTTCTAAATTCTAAAGCAACTCTCTAGAATATAGTAATGCCGGGTGCAAATGCCCTAGAAAACAGTGCCCACATTTTGTCCCCTAGAAAGTAATAATGTCCTCTGTGTGCCCCTTTGACAGTCACAGTAACCTGAGTTCCCCTATAACAATAAGTGCCGTTACATTTAATAATGTCACGATTCTCCCCCCTGTACAGCTCTCTATACACAGTATGATGCTCTCTTATACAAAATATAATGCCCTCTCACAGTAGATATACCGACCCCTAAGTATTGCCCAAACTGTTTGATGGCTCCAACACTGTATGATGGACCCCTCACTGTAATCTCCACACTGTATGATGGCCCCCTAGATAGCTTCCATACAGTATAATACACCAGATAGTCCTCAATAAGGTATAAAGCACTCCCCATAGGCCTCCATATTGTATAATGCACTCCCCATAGGCCTCCATATTGTATAATGCAGCCCCATAGGCCTCCATATTGTATAATGCACTCCCCATAGGCAGACTCTATATGGTATAATGCAGCCCCCACATAGGCATACTCTATTGTATTATCCAGCCCCCATAACCAGACTCAAATATAATGCAGCCCCCCCATAGGAATACTCTAATATAATGCAGCCCCCAAAAGGCAGACTCTAATATAATGCAGCCCTCTATAGGCAGACTCTAATAAAATTCAATCCACCATTGGCAGACTGTAATAAAATGCAGCCCCCATAGGCAGACTCTATAGTATAATGCAGCCTACATATGTCCGAAGCAAACACCCAAGAATTGTCCTCCTGACCATAACCTCTCCTCTTAACCAAATACTGGAGTTTCTGTCTAGAAAAACGAGAATCCAATATTTTCTCAACCACATACTCCAGATTGCCCTCAACCAAAACAGGGTCAGGAGGCGCAGCCATAAGAACCACTGGCTTGACAAACCTCTTCAATAAGGACTTGTGGAACACATTATGGATCTTAAATGTCCCTGGAAGAAGCAAACGGAATGAAACAGGATTAAGAATCTCCATGATCTTATAAGGTCCAATGAACCTAGGCTTAAACTTTGGAGATGCAACCCTCATAGGGATATTTCTGGAGGACAACCAAACCAAGTCCCTCACTTTAAACCGAGGACCATCAGTCCTATGCCGGTTGGCAAACCGTTGGGCCTTCTCCTGAGAGAGAGACAACCTCTCCACTACCTGGTCCCAAATCTGCTGCAAACGCTCCACAACAGAGTCAACACCCGGACAGACAGAAGCCTCCGCCTGTCCCGAAGAAAATTGAGGGTGAAACCCAGAAATGCAGAAAAATGGAGACATCAAGGTGGCAGAGCTAGACCTATTATTAAGAGCAAACTCAGCCAAAGGCAAAAAAGAGACCCAGTCATCTTGATCAGCAGACACAAAACATCTCAAATAAGTCTCCAAGGTCTGGTTTGTTCTCTCGGTTTGTCCATTGGTCTGAAGATGAAATGCAGAGGAGAAAGATAATTGAACACCAAGTTTAGAACAAAATGTCCTCCAAAATCTAGAAACAAACTGGACTCCTCTGTCAGACACAATGTTCTCCGGAATGCCATGTAACCGAACCACGTGCTGAAGGAACAAAGGCACCAATTCGGAGGAGGAAGGTAACTTAGGTAATGGCAAAAGGTGTATCATCTTGGAAAACCTATCACAGATTACCCAGATAACGGTCATTTTCTGAGAAACAGGGAGGTCGGAAATAAAATCCATAGAGATATGGGTCCATGGCCTCTTGGGCACAGGTAATGGCATTAACAAACCACTAGAGCGAGAGCAAGGCTTGGAACGAGAGCAAGTCCCACAGGACTGCACAAATTCCCTGACGTCATGAGACAAAGTAGGCCACCAAAAGGACCGACTCACCAAGTCTCTGGTACCAAAAATCCCGGGATGACCAGCCAACGCGGAATAATGAATCTCAGACATCACACTCTTCTTCCACTGGTCTGGGACAATTTCCCAATAGGGCAGCGCTCAGGTTTATCCTCCTGACACCCTTCAGAGCCAGTCTCAAATTGGGCGAGATGGCGGAAAGTACTACACCCTCTTTCAAAATAACAGCAGGATCAGATAACTCAGGAGAGTCCGCAAAGAAACTCCTCGAGAGGGCATCCGCCTTAACATTCTTAGTGCCAGGAAGAAAAGAAACCACAAAAATAAAACGTGTGAAAAACAAGGCCCACCTGGCCTGTCTAGGATTAAGTCGCTTGGCTGATTCGAGATAAACCAGGTTCTTATGGTCCGTGAGGACCACCACCTGATGTTTGGCTCCTTCCAGCCAATGTCTCCACTCTTCAAAAGCCCACTTCATGGCCAATAACTCCCGATTACCAACGTCATAATTATGTTCAGTTGGAGAAAATTTTCAAAAGAAAAAGGCACAAGGGTTACTCTTAGAGGTCTCTGGATCTCTTTGGGACAAAACGGCACCTGCCCCAATTTCAGAGGCATCAACCTCCACCTGAAACGGTAGAGAAACATCAGGCTGCCGTAGAACAGGAGCAGAAGTGAATCTCTGCTTAAGTTCCTGAAACGCAGAAACTGCCTCAGGAGGCCAATTCACCACATCAGAACCCTTTTTGGTCAAATCAGTCAATGGTTTAACAATACCGGAGAAATTACCAATAAATTTACGATAAAAATTGGCAAAACCCAAAAATCTCTGAAGAGCCTTTAATGAAGTAGGTTGGACCCAATCACAGATGGCCTGAACCTTGACCGGGTCCATTTCAATAACAGAGGGAGACAAAATGAATCCCAGAAATGAGACCTTCTGTACGCCAAAAAGACACTTTGATCCCTTCACATACAGTGCATTCTCTCTCAAAATCTGGAACACAGTCCGAACATGTTTCACATGAGAGTCCCAGTCATTGGAAAAATCAAGATATCATCCAAATAAACAATCAGAAATGTATCCACAAAATCCCTGAAAATATCATTCATGAAGGATTGGAAGACGGAAGGAGCATTAGTGAACCCAAAGGGCATCACTAGGTACTCAAAATGCCCCTCTGGGGTATTAAACGCTGTCTTCCATTCATTCCCATGCTTAATGCGAATAAGGTTATACGCCCCCCTGAGGTCAAGCTTGGTTAACCAACTAGCACTTTTCACTCTGGAAAACAGGTCAGAAATCAAGGGTAACGGATATTGATACTTCACAGTGATTTTATTCAGGAGGCAATAATCAATACACGGCCTCAATGAACCATCCTTTTTGGCCACAAAGAAAAAAACGGCGCCCAAGGGTGAAGAGGATGGTCTGATATGACCCTTCTCCAATGACTCCTTGATATAAGATCACATAGCATCGTGTTCAGGTACAGACAAGTTAAAAAGGCGACCTTTAGGAAATTTACCACCAGGCACTAATTCAATAGCGCAATCATAGCTCCTGTGAGGGGGCAAGGATGCAGATTTACTTTCACTTAATACATCCGAAAAATCAGTCAAAAAGTCAGGAACATCCTGAGACTGGGGAGAGGCAGAAAAAACAGGAGTGTCAGTATTAACACAATGGCAGCCCCAACTGGTCACAGACACAGATTTCCAATCCAAAACAGGATTATGAGACTGTAACCAAGGGAAACCTAGTACAATAATGTCATGCAGATTATGCAGCACCAGAAATTTGCAACTCTCCTGATGATCTGGTTCAACCCTCATTATCACCTGAGTAGAAAACTGGGGTGTTGTGAATGTGTTAGAAATGAATTCTGAGCAGAAGCTCCCTCTGGTCGTTACAAACAGTACTGAACTATTCAATGAAGATTGTGAAGATTGGCAATCAGGTGTTACAGACTGGTCTTATATAAGGGAGGTTCCCTCCCATCAGGGTTGCTGGTGATCAATTGTTCTTGTATCAACTTTGGTTCCTGTTCACTTGGAAGCTTGCTGTGTCTTGCCTGCATCTTCTGTTAACAGATAAGATATTTTCTGCTTTTATTTTTGTGCTTGCTTTTTGCATTTTGTCCTGCACTTCTGTGGAGGTCAGCCAGGTCCCCTCCGGGGGCTTGTGCTCCTCTCAGTTTATCTGAGCCACTGTTATTTGTTCATTTGCCTTTTCCAGTTTTTTCAGTGGCTGCTGCTTAGTTTTGTTACACCAGAGAACTAATTTAGGTGGTAGAGGTCGTGTGATCTCAGGTGTTTTTGCAATTAGTGAGTTGGTATTTTTTTAGGGTTTTTTTGGATTGCAGTAAGTGTCCTTCCTATCCTTTTCTTTCTAGGAAGATTGGGCCCCAACGTTTGCTCATACTATTTTCTGTCTGTGTCTGTATTTCCTCTTGTCTAACCGCCATTACATGTTTGGGGGCTTCCTATGTTCTTTGGGGATCTGCTCCGGGGCAGATAGTTTTCCTCTTTCTATCTTTAGGTGTAGTTAGCTTCTCAGGCTGTGACGAGGCGTCTAGGACCAACGTAGGTACGCTCCACGGCTGCCTTTAGTTGTGGTGGTTAGTCAGGGTACTGCAATCCAGTAGTTTCCAACCTCTCTGGTGTATTGCCTTTTTTTGCCTGCTCTCCTCAGCTACCAAATCATAACACTGGGGTTTATTCTCCGCCAAAGGGTTAGAATCAATGCCCAGTAGGGGAATAGACTTCCGCAGGGGTATCATGGGAAACCCACAATGTTTGGCAAAGTCAAAATCCATCAGGTTAATAGCTGCTCCTGAATCAACAAAAGCCTGAGCAGAAAATGTGGACAGGGAGCAAATCAGGGTAACACTCAACAGAAATTTAGTCTGAACACTACCCAAGACAACTGAGCGTGCAAAAAGTCTTCCTTGCTTAGGGCAGACGGAAAGAGCATGAGAGGCGTCACCACAGTAGAAACATAACCCATTGGGCTTTCGAAACTCATGACGCTGAGCCCCAGAAGTCACTCCATCACACTGCATGGGCCCAGGAGGTGGCTCACAAGGCAACACCATCTCACGCATACCTCTGCGCTCACGCAAACGTCTGTCAATTTGAATAGCCAATGACATAGAATCATTGAGACCAGAGGGGACAGGGAATCCCACCATAACATCCTTTACATTCTCTGACAGCCCCTTCCGAAAAAGGGCTGCCAAAGCATCATCATTCTATTTGGTCAGAACTGCCCACTTTCGGAATTTCTGACAGTTCAACTAGGCGTTTTCAAGACCCTGATTTAATGCCAACAAGGTTTTTTCAGCTTGATCAGTGACATTAGGTTCATCGTACAATAACCCCAGAGCCAGAAAAAATACATCAATATTATTCAAAACAGGATCCCAGGTGTCAGGAAAAAGCCCAATCCTGAGGGTCGCCGCGCAGGAGAGAGATGACAATTTGAACCTGCTGTGCTGCGCTCCCTGGGGACTTAGGTTTTAAGGCAAAAAACAACTTACAGTTATTTTTGAAATTCAGAAATTTAGCCCGATCCCCCAAAAACAAATCTGGCATGGGAATCCTAGGTTCCACAACCGGCAACCTAGCAAGATAGGTAGCAATACTCCGAACCTCAGTGGCAAGCTGATCCACATGGCCAGACAACTGTGCAAACTCCATTGAGAGAAAAAAAATCCTCCTCAGCACCCAGAGAAAAAGAGGGAAAAAATGCAACAAAAAAAAAAAAAATCTCTGACAACTCTGACATTTTTTTTTTTTCTTTCCACACTATTTTTCCCTTCTGTGAGTACCATATAATTTTCAGTTTGGGCCGGTGATACTGTTATGTTTAGGTAGCTGAGGAGAAAAAGCAAAAACGGCAATACACCAGAGAGGCTGTAACCTATTGGATTGCAGTAACCTGAACTAACCACACAACTAGAGGTAGCCGTGGAGCGTTCCTACGTTGATCCTAGACGCCTCGTCACAGCCTGAGAGATAACTACACCTAAAGGCAGAAGGATGAAAGCTATCTGCCCCGGAGCAGATTCCCAAAGAAAATAGGAAGCCCACAAACATGTAATGGCGGTTAGACAAGAAGAAAGTACGGACACAGACAGAAAATAGAATGAGCAAACGCTGGGGCCCAATCTGTCTAGACAGAAAAGTACAGGAAAGAATTCTGACTGCAATCCAACAAAAAACACTAAAAAATACCAACTCTTCTGATTGCAAAAACACCTGAGATCACACGATCTCCACCACCTAAATCAGATCTCTGGTGTAACAAAACTAAGCCGCAGCCACTGAAAAAACAGGAAAAAGCAAATGAACAAATAACAATGGCTACAGATAAACTGAGAGGAGCACAGGCCCCAGGAGGGGACTCGGCTGACCTCCACAAAAGTGCAGAAAACTATGCAAAAAGCAAGCACACAAAGAAAAGCAGAAAATATCTTATCTGAAAGCAGAGATGCAGGCAAGACTCCAGAAAACTTCCAAATGTACCAGGAACCACAATTGAGACAAGAACAATTGATTACCGGCGACCATCATGGGAGGGAACCTCCCTTATATCAGTCCAGTCAGTGATCCCAGATTGCCATTCCTCGCTGGAAGGTTCAGTACTGTCTGTAACCACCAGAGGGAGCCTCTGCTCAGAAACCATCTCTAGCACATTCATAACAGAAGACTCTATATTATAATGCAGCCCCCCATAGGCAGATTGTAATATAACACAGTCCCCCATATGCAGTCTCTAATAAAATGCAATCCACCATTGGCAGACTGTAATAAAATGCAGCCCACATAGGCAGTCTCTATAGTATAATGCAGCCCCCATAGGCAGTCTCTATAGTATAATGCAGCTCCGCATAGGCAGTCTTTATAGTATAATGCAGCCCCCATAGGAAGACTCTATAGTATAATACAGCCCCCATAGGCAGATTGTAATATAACACAGCCCCCTATAGGCAGTCTCTATAGTATAATGCAGCCCCCATAGGCAGTCTGTAATATAATGCATCTCCCCATAGGCAGTCTCTATAGTATAATGTAGCCCCCCATAGGTAGTCTTTTATAGTATAATGCAGCTACCATAGGAAGACTCTATATTATAATGCAGCACCCCATAGGCAGATTGTAATATAACACAGTCCCCCATAGGCAATCTCTATAGTATAATGCAGCCCCCCATAGGCAGTCTCTGTAGTATAATGCAGCCCCCAATAGGAAGATTGTAATGTAACACAGCCCCCCATAGGCAGTCTCTATAATATAATGCAGCTCCCCATAGGCAGACTATATAGTATAATGCAGCCCCCATAGGCAGACTGTAAATATAATGCACCCCCGTAAACAGACTCTATAGTATAATGCCGCCCCCATAAGCAGACTCTATAGTGCAAAGCAACTGGTCCCTTTGCAGAGCGACAGCCCCAAAGCATGATGTTGCCACCCCATGCTTCACAGTAGGTATGGTGTTCTTTGGATGCAACTCAGCATTCTGTCTCCTCCAAACACGACGAGTTTTGTTTCTACTAAACAGTTCTACTTTGGTTTCATCAGACCATATGACATTCTCCCAATACTCTTCTGGATAATCCAAATGCTCTCTAGCAAACTTCAGATGGGCCTGGACATGTAGTGGCTTAAGAAGGGGGACACATCTGGCACTGCAGGATCTGAGTCCCTGGCGGCATAGTGTGTTACTGATGGTAGCCTTTGTTACAGCGATCCAAGCTCTATGCAGGTCATTCACTAGGTCCCCCCGTGTGCTTCTGGGATTTTTGGTCACCGTTCTTGTGATCATTTTGACCCCATGGGGTGAGGTCTTGCGTGGAGCCCCAGATTGAGGGAGATTATCAGTGGTCTTATATGTCTTCCATTTTCTTATTATTGCTCCGACGTTGATTTCATCACACCAAGCTGCTTGCCTATTGCAGATTCAGTCTTCCCAGCCTGGTGCAAGGCTACAAATTTGTTTCTGGTGTCCTTCGACAGTTCTTTGGTCTTCACCACAGTGGAGTTTGGAGTGTGACTGTTTGATGTTGTGGACAGGTGTTTTTGATACTGATAACAAGTTCAAACAGGTGCCATTACTACGGGTAATGAGTGGAGGACAGAGGAGCCTCTTAAAGAAGATGTTACAGGTCTGTGAGAGCCAGAAATCTTGCATGTTTTTAGGTGACCAAATACTTATTTTCCATCATAATTTGAAAAATAAATCTTGCCAAATCAGACAAGGTGATTTTCTGGTTTTCTCATTTTGACTCTCATAGTTGTGGTCTACCTATGATGTCAATTACAGGCCTCTCTCATCTTTTTAAGTGGGAGAACTTGCACAATTGGTGGCTGACTAAATACTTTTTTTCCCCACTGTATACCAGGATGGGGAACTTATGCCAGTATGGGGTGCATATACCAGGATGGGGCACATATACCAGTATGGGGAACATATACTAGGATGGGGACGTATACCAGGATGGAGCACATATTCCAGGATGGGGGATATATACCAGGATGGGGAACATATACAAGGATGCGGAACAAATACAAGGATGAGGAACATATACCAGGTTGGGTGATATATACCAGGTTGGGGAACATACACCAGGATGGGGGTCATATATACCAAGAAAGATACCATGATGGGGCATATATTCCTGGATGGGGCCCATTACTACATAATGGGGAAGGGGGGGGGGCGATTCGTATGTCCTTAAAGGAATTAGAACACTACAGGGTCCCATACATCTGACCAATATGCAGGGGGGCACCCAGGTCCAAATTTTGCACTGGGTCCCAATGGACTCTAGTTATGCCACTGGTTGGAGCTGATGTAAAGACACAAGGTTTGTGAGTACAAAAATGTTGTGTAATAAATTTGCAACCTTTTGACACAATATCATTAAAGAGGTTTTCCACAACCAAAATTTAATTTTAATCAATAGATCTTGGAATAATAATAATTTCGACAATTGGATTTGTTTAAATAAAATGTTCCTATGCTGAGATAATTTTATAAATGTCCCCTGCTGTGTACTGTGTAATGACTGTGTCTGACCAAACAGGGACATGGTCTGATCATACCACAGCTCTTGAGCAGGGGAGGACAAAAGAGAATATACAGACATTACAGCACGGGATCACAGCTGATTCTTTCTTTGAAGTAAAACATGGTTTAAAAACAGGCAGAGAAATGCTTTATCTCACAAAAAAAATCAGCTGTGATCCGTGCTTAAACACATGCATATGTGGAAATTATTATTCCAAAATGTATTGATTAAAATTAACTTTGTTTGCAGGAAAACCCCTTTAAGTGTAAACGCAACGGCATAAATCCGTCCATAGATTTCTCATTTTCTTTAGATTGACTTACCATCCTTAATGATTTTTCTTGCTAGCATTAGTAACTTTGACAATCATTTTCTTCTTGTTGCATTTTATGCAGTTTTTTTTTTCAGATTGTCCTGAAAATCAAGATGACAGTATAAAGAAAATCGCAAAACATGTCCTAGAGCAGGGACGGACAATGACAGCTTGGGGCAAGAAATGTGTCTGGGCGCCCCTCCTTTTAGGGCAACAAAGCTACAGATATATAGCCACACACACACATACTGTACATCCAGGCACTTACCGCTGATATCTCGCATGATTAGGGACGCTTTCTGCTGTTTCTTCTCCATCTGGTCAGACCTTCATGTCGACATCTCCCATCCATATCTAACGTGCTCCTCCCCGTCAATAAGTCTACCTTACTTCTATCTCAATCCCCCACCCCCTCATTGTGGTTTCCCCAACCTTCCCCTCATTGCCCTCTCCCCTACCCTCTCATTGTCCTCTCCCCCACATCCCTCATTGTCCTCTCCCCACCACCCTCATTGTCCTCCGCCTCCCTCATGTTCCTCTCCCCTCATCCCACAGCAACAGGCCAAATTGATCTCATTATTATCCCCCTGCAAGGGCCCCCCTCCAGCTTCGGGCCCCGCTACAGATGTGCCAGCTATATGTCCTCCCCGGGACTGGAGTGTGCGGCTGCATAGGAATACATGCAACCACACACTCCAGTCCGAGTGCCGGCGGCAGTGCCGGGTATTGAGAAAGACTCACACGAGTTTCTTGCTTTGCTCTCGCAAGTCTGACCCCAGCCTAAAGGTAAGTTCACACTAGATGTTTTTTCAGCGTTCTTTTTTCTGCAGCAAAACCTGATCTCTTGGCAGGAAAGAAGTTGCAGAAAAAAAGTATGCTTTCCTTGCATTTTTTTGGGAGGTTTTGATGCGTTTTTGCAGCGGTTTTGGCATGCTGGATTTGTCTCTTGTGCATGCTGATAAAGTTTAGTGTTGAAAAAAAAAAGTCCTATTCTACACAATCAGGTTTTGGCACAAAAAACGCAGAAAAATCTGATACCTATGTTTTTTCACCATTTTTTTTTCTCCACCCCATTCGAGTCAATGAGTGAAAAACGCTGAAATAAATGACATGGTGTATTGTGCATAAAAATCATGCATGATAAGCCAAGAAAATTGAGAAAATCTTTAAGGCCTCTTTCACACGTACGTGTGGTGACAGTTTTCACACGTACCGGAGACACTGACCTATGTAGACCCGTTCCAATGAATGGGTCTGTGCACGTCAGCGTGTTTCCACGGACCGTGTGTCCATGGGCAAAGCACGCTGACATGTTCGTTTTTTACCATCAGCACAGGCCGCAAAACGTCCTGCACACGGAGAACACCACACATTGATGTCATCCGTGTGACACACATCGGCACGGGGCAAGAAGCGCTACAGTAAGCGCTGTTCCTCGGCGGCAGGTGCTGAAGACGGCTCTCATCATTCTCCATATCTCTGCCGGCGATCGATGCGAGCAGGGGAGAATGATGAGAGTTATATTAAAGTCAGAAACATGACAGCAGGTGGGGGTTTTAGGGACTATTACTCTCATCATTAATCCTACAAAAACTACGCACTATCCCTTGAGAAAAAGCAGGACAGCGAAACGCGCGTCAGGGGTGCCGGTCTTTCAGGTATAGCATTTGCACACTAGCTATTACTCTTTTCTCTTAAGCCACTGTTGATATATTATCCTTATGGCGACTTTGTAGCACCTTTATTTGGCATTTTCTTGCACTATGCACATTGCACTTTGACAATCATGCACATATATTTATTTTCTGCCAACATTTAATAAGGATTTGACTACTGGCTTACTATTTTTAGGGGGTTCTTTATTGAGGCAGGAATACATATTTATATATTGAGATCTATTTTTTCTGGAGTATTTATTTCCTTTTGGTTTTATGTTTGGCACATGCCTTAATAAATTGATACTAGGATATATGTGTTTGGATACTAATACTATGAATCTATATATCTAATTTTTACTTCAATGAAATAATTTTGTGATTCCTATATATCCTCACACCCCCTACTTTTCTTGAAAGACCCTTATTTTTTGCATTTTTGTGTCCCCATATTTATTTATCTGTAATATTTTAATAAATTTGTTTTAAAAAATCTGATTTTATGGCATAGAGCTTCATAGTTTTTGTAGGATTAATATTTAATTGGAAGCGCCACTTTTTCTAGGCAGGTTATTTATATATACATGTGCACATATGTATATATATATGTTGTTGTGAGTTATTACTCTCATCAACCTACACCTGCTGTCGCTAATAACAGTGACAGCAGGAGCGGATTATGAGGGTATTCCTCGCCCGCCGCCTGCGCTATAGCTAAATAAATGAATGAAAAACCCAACGTGGGTTCCCCCCTATTTTTGATAACCAGCTTGGCAAAACTCACACCTGGGGGCTGCAATCCTCAGCTGTCAGCTTTAGCAAGGTTGGTTATCAAGAATAGAGGGGTCCCCATGCTGTTTTTTAATTATTTAAATAAATAATAAAAAAACAGCGTGGGATTCCTCCCATTTTTGACAACTAGCCTTGCGAAAGCAAACAGCTAGGGGCTGGTATTCTCAGGCTGGTAAGGGGCCATGGATATTGACCCCCCAGCCTAAAAATAGCAGCCCGCAGCTGCCCAGAAAAGGCACATCTATTAGATGCGCCAATTGTGGCACTTTGCCTGGCTCTTACCACTTGCACTGTAGCGGTGGCAAGTGGGGTGATAGTTGGGGGAGTTGATGTCACCTTTGCATTGTCAGGTGACATCAAGCCCCGAGGTTAGTAATGGATAGGCATCCACATAGGGCTTCAGTGGAATTCGGTGAGGTCGTAAGTATGGTTTAATTGAG
Source organism: Oophaga sylvatica (assembly GCA_033576555.1). NCBI lineage: Eukaryota > Metazoa > Chordata > Amphibia > Anura > Dendrobatidae > Oophaga > Oophaga sylvatica. The sequence continues at coordinate 35,545,301 of JARQOD010000009.1, forward strand.
ATTATTAAAGGAGTCTGTGTAATTTTTTCAATTAAAGGACTTTATTCTGGGTCTGTGTTTTCTTACAATGTGACTATGGGGTTAGTAATGGGGGTGTCTTATTGACAATACAAAAGTGACATCAACCCTCCAACTATCACTCCACTTGCCACTACTACAGGGCAAGTGGGAAGAGCCTGGCAAAGTGCCAGAATTGGCGCACCTAATAGATGTGCTTTTTCTGGGCAGCTGAAGGCTGCTATTTTTAGCCTGGAGGGGGGCCTATATCAATGGCCTCTTACCAGCCTGAGAATACCAGCCCCCAGCTGTGAGCTTTAGCATGGATGGTTGTCAAAAATGGGGGGAACCCCACGCCGTTTTTTAAATTATTTTAATAATTAAAAAAACAGAGTGGGGACCCCTCTATTCTTGATAACCAACCTTGCTGAAGTTGACACCTGAGGGTGGCAGCCCCCAACTGTGAGTTTTGCCAGGCTGGTTATCAAAAATAGGGGGAACCCACGTCAGGTTTTTCATTCATTTATTTAGTTATAGCGCAGGCGGTGGGTGAGGAATACCACCATCATCCAATCCTGCTGTCACTGTTATTAGCGACAGCAGGTGTAGGTTTATGGGAGTAATAATAACAAAAGCCCCCACCTGCTGTCATCATTCTGACTTTAATATAACTCTCATCATTCTCCCCAGCTTGCCCCGATTTTTATATATATATTATATCTTTTTTTTAATGCGGTGCTCAGCTCCATGGATAAATTTGTTCATACCAGTAACAAGCAGAAAATGAGGAAAGCGACGCTCACCACTGGCATGTCAATAAAAGACAACTTTATTTGGTCATTGGATGGCAAACAAAAACATCCTTGAAACAAGCAACAGCTGTTTAGCATGAGTACATGCGATTTCCTGCTCACACGTCATTATTACCACTCCCCGTTTATATAGGATATCGCATTGACAATATTTTATACTTTAATTAATACAAACAAGAGATGTGAAAGGGGAGTCATTAAAAACACATAAACGAACATAGTGCAAAAAAAACACGACTCACTATTAAATGATATAACAAAGAAAGGGCTTAAATAATTGTGATCATTTACCCACCATAAGTTCCATCGCTTCAGTTTTTTTGATAAAATATACATTTTATGTCTATCACCGCACTCTTTTGGCACGTTCCTAAAATGTAACCTCAAAAAAGGCACGCGGTCAGGATAAATGCCATGAAACTGCCTCAAGTGGTAAATATGTTGGGGAGAATCTTTTTCTGTCTGCAGGGAACATACATGTTCACTGATGCGTTTATACAAAGTACAGATAGTTTTACCAATATAGAATTTTACACAGACAGGATCGCATATACTATAGTTACTCTGTGTGAGGTCGGGACCGCCACCATCTTAGATAGGGCCTATACCAGCCTCCATTTTGTCGGTTCACAGAGCCACAGACTGCTAACTACACAGGGCCTGTTAGCATAACCAGTACGACCGGTTTTGATGTCCACTATGAATCAAAAGGGCTTTAGTATGCTAATTAGTTTAGGTCCCTGTCTGAATAAGATGGTCAGTAGTATGTTAAATAGCTCAGACTCACGCCAGTATTTCCTGCTCCATATGAATTTCAGGCCGGTTAATATGCGTGCTTCAAAGCAAAGGGGAGGGGCCTAGCAGGTTTAAGAGCTGTAGCCATGAACAGGCTGCTGTCAATCCATTTTCTCACAGCAGCAAGAAGCACAAGGGACAGATTTGATTTGCCTGGCCAAGGGAGCAGCAGCACATGCTTTGGGGACTGTCCAGCAACTAAAGACTGTTACCTGGGGACGGCAGAGCTCCCTGCCTCCCCATGACCATACAACCCGGTAATATTGATCTCTAGCTAATACCTCTAAGCCTTGTATCATTATCGTTGTATTTTACTCTGACTGCAAATCCATTGTAATTACGTTGTATAGCTTTACTGTATATTTCTGTAATTATCTAGTGCGCCCTTAAGGCAATTAAACCATAAAATTAATCTTGGGCTGATGTTTTACTCTGATTACGAATCTTAGAATACCCAGTGGGTAACAGGGCACCCTCCCCGGCGGCCATTTGCTCTAGGTGCAGTTCCCTTACTGACCTGAGAGACAAAGGGGGCGCCGGAGTGCTGTACCTGTGGAGTTACGTCCCATTGGTGACGTGGGAGGAAAGGGGTCGTCCTTCACATTTGGTAGCAGCGGTGGGATCAGAAGCTGTGATACCCGGGCTACCGTGTGGCGGTCAGCTTAGTTCCTCACACTCTGGCAAGTATGGTAAATAATTGACACTATGGGAGTAACCCCCTAAATTAACATGATCCTTACCGTACATGTAATTACAATAATTGAAATGTTTACATTTAAAGTTCCATTTTAGTCCTGCTTTCTTCAGCTCGTCTGTGCTATGTTCATTGTTGAACCTGCCTTTCACTTACATTTATCTCAAACCTCTTTTTTTTCCTAAAAGTAACTATTGGCAATGTCCCATATGGCAATGGATCACTTTCAATCATTTACCAATACTTATTGATTGAGAAGAAGATACAGATCTTGATTTTTAGGTTTGTTGCGACACTAAAATAAAAAATTCTGTTGTTGATTATGCACTTTTTGAATAATATCCAAAGGGGTAACCTCACTGTTGTCATTTAATTCACGGCATTGATCTAAAAATGCATTATCAGTGCTATTTATATGCCATGATCTTAGAAATTGCTCGTAGGGTAAGGATTCTTTAATATGATGAATGTGATAGCTGTCAAATCATCTTTGCAAACTAGTTGCAAAAGGTTTACGATAACCCTTGGTATGGATGGCAACTTCCAGAATCTCAATTCTTACATCCAGAAAATCAATTCAATTTCCCCCAATTTTGTTGGTCAAATTCATATTCACCTAATTATCATTTAAATATTCTACAAAGTCATTAAACTTCTATGGGTTGCCTTCCCATACTATGAATATGTCATCAATAAACTATCAAAACAGCTTCATGTGAACAGCAAAGGGATTAAAAACACTTAAAATTTTATCAATCTCAAATTTCTCCAAAAATATATTAGCAAAAATTGGTGCCATCGGCATCTTTATTGCTCTACCAGCTGGTTGGATATACCAGTGGTCACCAAACCAAAAGGAATTATGCCCAAGCACAAAATGTAATACCTTGCAAATAAAGTTGGTGCAAATGGCATGTGTATTATTACCACACATTTGGCTTCTTACGGCCTCACGCCGGCATCCTGTTGGATGTGGGTGTACAGGATTTTGGCATCAACTGTGACAAGAACACATCCATCCTGCCAAGTAAATTCTGATAAAACATGAATATAGTGTCTTGTATACGAAGGAGTATCCTGTACTATTGGGGTAGCATGTAATCCAAGTAACGGGATAATGGCTCAGTAATGGAGCCCCTTCTTGACACTATCGGACAACCTGGCAGTTTCTTTATAGGTTTATGAATTTTAGAGATAAAATATCAATACTTTTTGGGGGATATTCCACCATTTTATGGCGAATTTAACTGAAAATACGCCTTCCTCTACTTCCTGTCTCAGTAAAGTACGTAAACGTTCTTTATTCACAAAAATCTGACATCACCACAATATTGCCCCCCATGTCTACTCTACAGGCTTAATAATTGGAATTAAGCGACAATGAAGCCTCTTAAGATTACATAAAAGTAATAGCTATCAGAATAGCTTAATTTGGCACAAAGAAAAAAAAAGTTTGAATTACTTTGACCTGAAAGTATAAAAAAATACAATTCATGAACTGCTCATATATTCTGCGATTAAAAATCGAGAAAAAAAATGTTATGTGGTTCAAAATAATCTTCAATCATCCCACAAAAAAAAGCGCTACTGAACTCTTTCGACTGAAATATGTAAAAGTTATAACTTGCAGAATATGATGCTGCAAAAACAAAAACTTTTGTAAAACAGAGCATTCATTGTGCGTTCAAAAGTAAGGAAAAAAATTAATTAAATCAAAACTCTTTGATCCATATTGTATCCCGTGCCTATAATTTAGCAATGAATCCCCGTCTGTCACACTATACACTCTACTTAGAGAAAATGGCTAGAACAGCACAAGAGAACAAGAAATAAATTAAAAAATATACAATTTTATTAATTATACATTATATATTATTTAATGATCACATAAGAGTCAATTTGCAAAGGTAAAGAAAATCAATATATCTAAACTATCAACAATTTCATATAGTGCCTCTAATATTAGATAATAATTTAAAGTGTAGTGCTTAAAGGGAATCTGTCATCAGTTTTTGGCCTATCAACTAAAAATATAATCTAATAGAGTGTGAGCTATACATTCCCCAACTACTTGAGAAACCCCCTGACTCCCCATGAATCCCCCATAAAAACCTCTTATATTGCTGCCGCGCTGTATGTAAATATCCTCGGTCCGGTCCAATGGGCGTTGGTTCTGGTCCCTCTCTCCACCCTCCTCGGCGTGCTGTATGCATTCCGTTATGTGAATAGCGTTGTTTGCATACAGGTCCCGCATGTGCGCATTCATGTAATAACGTGCAGGTGCTGGGGATGTCACCACGGAACAGAGACAGATCAACAGTTAAGGGGTTTATTTACAAGGATAAGGTTCTCCTCGCAGGTAGAAAATAGTGGGGATTAAACTGATATAACAGTGTATTAAACAGCATACGGGGACTAGAACAAGTAATCAAACAGTCAAGCAGCATAACGGTAATTAACGGGTATTCGTGAAACTTATCAGTCTGAAGAAATCTTGCGTGAAGGGTCATCTTCTCCAACTAGGTGCCGACAGCAGCGGCACTTGTAGTCTCTGTGAACGCTGTAGTCTCTGTTGGATGGTAACCGGGATCTCCACGGTTAAGGTGGAAGACAGGGGGACACTGGGACAGACTGGGTCTCCACTGCTTGAGTCTCTGCTTCCAAACTAACAGTCTCTCCGCTGGAACAATGCTCAGTCTTTTGTTAAGCTTCTTTGCTGGAACGTTACTCAGTCTTTTGTTAAGTCTATCTGCCGGAATCAGGGGCTCTGACCTGTCACCGCGGCCACTGTGACTATGAGCGCGGATCTCAGTCTCTACACGGTCAGGAGGGCATCTTGCTCTAATCACTGGGGACTCTGCATTCACGTACTCACAGACAGCAGTATGTCCCGTCGTCCTGTCTTAGCTCTCTGGCAGAGCGCTCTATATCCTCTCCTGCGTGCAGCTGTGACCTGCTCTGTCTGCTGCACGTGCTGCTCTGAGCTCTGCACGCCCCGCCTTTCCCGCCCTCAGCCTGTCTGGCTTCCTGTCCCAGTCTGAAAGTCTCCCCCCTGGAAACCTGCTGTACAGCTGCATGGTTACAGATACAGAGCAGAGGAGGTAACCCCCTTCTGACTCTTCCTGTGCTTCACCCCCTTACATTCAAATTGCCTCCCGCGCGTGCACAGTATGCTCTGCCCAACTGCGGGCAAAGCCAAAAAGCATTAGTGCGGATGCACTGGAAGTACTATGTCCCGGAACACAGCAAAATAACCCTGGTGTCGCTGTGACCTGAAGAGAAAGTCAACTTATCACTTTAACCACACTGTGAACAGAGTAAATTAGCAAAAATAAAATTACAGATAATTCCTATATTGCTGTTTATGTGTTCAGTCTCCCAAAAAGAAGCATTTTATTTTAAAAATATGAATTTGAAAATTGTGACTGCATTTGTATCGAGCCCTCTGTAGTCTGAGACCCCTAAATAAAATCCTGTGTGACGAATTGCCTCCACAAGTCACATCATTATTGCATTTGTTGCTAAAGTAACATTTTTGAGCAAAATAGTAAATTTTTTTATTTTTTTCATTTCAAATTGCTTTAATTTCTGTGAAACACTTGAAGGGTTAATAAACTTATTGAATGTTTTTTCAAGCACTTTGAGGAGTGCAGTTTTTAAAAGGTTATTACTTTTGGGTATTTTCTGTTACATATGCCAGAGAAAGTTACCTCAAATATGATGTGCACCTGGAAAAAAAAATTGGTTTTGAAAATTTTGTTGAGAAAATGAGAAATTGCTGATAAACTTTCAACCCTTCTAACTTCCTAACAAAAACAAATTATGTTTAAAAAATGAATCTCATGTAAAGTAGACATAGGTTAAATGTTATTTAGTAATTTTTTTGTGTAATATAACTACGGCTTAAGGAGATACAAATACAATTTTGAAAATTGTGAAATTTTCAGTATTTTTGCCAAAATTCCGATATTTTCACAAACAACAATCTATGAAATACTGGGATACGTTGAAGTGTTCCAGAGTTATTACCACATAAAGTGACATTTTAGAATTTTAAAATTTGATCTGGTCAGTAAGGTGAAAACAGGCTCGGGGGTGATGCGGTAAAAGACCGGAGGAGATACAATGCTCGCACATTGGGAGGGACTTGTCAGTTTAGGGAAGCAAGACAAGGGAAACTGTCAGGAACCTGCCTCGGACTAGTCATCAGAGACGCATAGTCCCCAGCCGGCTGCTCAAGTATGCGTTTTGTGACGATGCAGCGTTTTAGAGGAAAACATACAAAGCTAATAATGCAATCAGCTTCTGATTTATGCTGTCTGTGGTTTGAGCAGCATGAATCTCTTCACATTTGGCAGCTGACCTGCCAAAGAATATATAAGCATACATGAGGCATAGCCATATACCAACACACACCATAGAAGGCTGTACTTAGCTAATTGCAATTTTGACCTATAAGAACCTCATATAAAAGCCATTAACACAGAGTCCAGAGTGCGGAAGAAAAATTGTGGAATAGGAGACAAAATGTGCTGTAAAAATCTACTATATAATCGTCTAATTCTGTCTGTCTGTAACGGAAATCCTGCGTCGCTGATTGGTCGCGCCCGGCCGGACGCGACTGCCCACCTCTCTGCTCAGCTGCCTCCGAATTGGATGTGGGTGTTGCTGGGGGAGTGGTGCGGTCACGCCCCTTGGATACTTGACTGCGACCTTAGCAACGTCACAGGGACTGTCACAGAACCTGTGTTAGAGAGCAAATGGAGAGGAAAATGAGCAAATGGAGGGGAAAATAATTATTGCGGCGTGATGGCACGATGTGTGTGGGCGGCGGTGGATGCTGACGCCGGCCCTGCGTAGTTCACTCATGTTTACTAAACAACAAGTTCTGTCAGTCACAGCGTGATGTAGTTCAGTCACGTTTACTGGACAAGTTCTGTGTATTCCTGTGTATTCATTGCATTATTCTTAAAGGGAATCTGTCACCCCATTTCTGCGCTTGCGCTGTGAAAAAGGCCCTCGCCAGGGCCGGCTCCAGGTTTTTATGGGCCCCGGGCGAAAGAGTCTCAGTGGGCCCCTTTAACACAGACCACGATTCATGATGCACAGATACTGCAGAGAAATATGGGTATAGTACAATGCCAAACACTTCTCTTCTTCCATTACATGAGTGATATCTATTGTAAATTCTACAATAGCTCAGAAACCGCCAAATCCTCACAGAGCATAGTACAGACCGGACAGTACAGTCCTCCATACAATATTATGGGCACCACATAGTCCTCCATATAGTATTATGGGCCAAATATAATGCTCCATAAAAAATATTGGACCCCAAATAATGCTCCATACAGGATACTGGTCCCCATATAATGCTCCATACAAAATAAGGAGCTCTCCTCTGCACTGTGCTGCGTTCTGCATTGTTACGGCTCAGGAAAGGGCTCTGTGGAAAAACTCCCCATTATCATCATTGCCTCCCCATTATCATCATTGCCTCCCCATTATCATCATTGTCTCCCCATCATCATTGCCTCCCCATCATCATTGCCTCCCCATCATCATTGCCTCCCCATCATCATCATTGCCTCCTCACCACCATCACTGCCTCCCCCATCACCATCATACATACAGCACCACACACAGACAGCACCGCAGCACTCGCTCACATACACACACACACAAAGCACCGCACTACATACACACACGCAGGCAGGCACACACTGATACACACAGACACTGATACAGACACATACACCTCACATCTCACCTGTCCGGCGCCCACGCTTACTCTCTGCCACAGCCGGCTGCTGAATGATGTCATTCTGCGGCGCTGCTGTGAGAGGAAGCGCGGGCGCCCCCTGGAGCCCGGAGCTGCAGAGGCACGGGGAGAGGTAAGTATTGCGCCGGCTGCTGCCTGGGCCCTGAGCAGGTGGGGGGGCCCAGTGGCGGCGCTGGTACCGCTCTCATCCGCTAACGGGCGCCGGGGTGCCCGATGGCAAGTGGGCCCCTCCGCCTGCTCATCGCCCCGGCACTTGTCCGGGTAGGCCGGGTGCTGACGCCGGCCCTGTCCCTTGCGCATGCGCATTGTGCTTTTCCCAACAGTGGGCAAGCACACAATCATTACTGCGCAAGCGCAAGTAATTTCTGTCACTTTACTTGACCCGGAAGTCGTCCAGTCATTCCTGATGACTTCCGGGGCAAGGAAAGTCAGGAAGACTGTCGCATGCGCAGTAAGGATTTCCTACTTTGCCCACTGTTGGGCAAAGAACACTGCGCATGCGCGGGGCCGTTTCACCGCGCAATCGCGGAAACAGTACGCTGTCTGTGATAATCACAGACAGCATTATGTGAGAAGGAGCAGGGGGAGAAGGAATAACCGCCGCCCATCGGACCGGACCGCCCTGATTGACAGCCAAAAATACGAACTTTACTAGGGTATTTTGCTATCAAAACGGGGGTATCAGGATATATCATACATACCGATAGGATGCTTATTGGACACACTATTCAGTCATATCTTTAGCTGATATGGCTAAAATGGGGAGACAGATTCCCTTTAAATCTTCATAAATAAACTACAGGCATATTCTAGAATACCCAATGCGTTAGAATCGGGCCACCATCTAGTTTATAATAATTTTGCTTGTACAACCACAATCATGTTCATTATATTTAATCTTCCTGCATTTGAGAGGGGAGACATTAAATAACATACCAATTGTTTGTAAATGTCACATAATGCCTAAATATTAGAATTGGGAAATTATCTGGGTTGCCAAATGTTCATAGATTACAGGATAGTCCATAAAAATTGGTCAACTTTTTTGTCCTCTCCATAAGAAAAAATGAAGGTGTCCATGATTTTTTTGAGGCTGAATGAAATTTATACAGATTATTTAGACTGTAATCATAATAATTTTACAGTTTACACATACCAAACAGGTTTTAAATGTTTAGATCTTTAGTTTTGTCATATATATTAGAACCACAGATGGGTACTAGCTATAGAATGCAGCCAGCACCTCCCGAGCATGGACTGAGCTTGGCTCCTGAATTTATCCTGCTTCGTTGGACCTGCCCGGGGAGGGAGTCTTGAGTATCCAAGAGATTTTAACCGCTTATGAAATAACTTGGCAAGTGAAGAGTACATCAAGCATCTCAGGGTGTGTAACCAAAGTGTACATGTGCTGGACTACTCTCGATGAACAGATGACCTCCCACCTCCTCGGACTAGACAGGGTAATTTGCATATGCTGAAGACATTTAAAGTTTCTATGGATATCACAAAGAAGGCTTCCTTGTTCTGGCCCTACTGTCAGATGAATGGCTGCCATGGAATAGGATTCACCCAGTTGACGCGCTGTAACTTTTCCATGACAATAGCTGATCACTAAAGGGATTCAGGAGCTGCGGCAATTGGGTTATCATTGTATGGGGGATGGCTTAATTTAAAAAATGCATTTTTTTAGTTCAATGACACCTTTCAGATGTTGAATGACAGTGGATCATATAACATGAGTGGAAAACAGGATTTTATTTATACTTCTTTTTTTATACAGATAAATACTTCAAGATTTTGTGATTTACATAATAATAAAAACCGCACTATTAGAGTTTGAGACACCAGAGAGAAAGGTGGGAGGGGGTCTACGGGCATTAGTACAGATTTATTCCAATTAGTGCACAGGCATGAATAATCACCAAACTTTTCTATCAAGGAACCAGTGTTCACAAAAGAATTACTGCTGTCTCCTAGGAGTATTAGAAGACCATGAGTTTATAAGACCATCTTTTCAATCATCTCTATGTGCATGAACCTCTGAACATTGGGGCAGTTCTCAAATTCACAGACTAGAGCAAGTAACAGAAGCAAGATCAAATCAGACATAATCGTCTCCTAGCCCAACCAGATGGTATTTCACATCATACATTCTGCATGTGATCGGTCTTCAGGCTGGACGTTGACAGACATTTGGTTCTAATTTTCAGCCTTGATCTTCCATATTTTTCCTCGGCCAGTTTCATTGGAGGCTTCTTTTCTCCATGATGACAATCCACCAGGGCAGGACAGGGACAGAAAAGCAGCACTGCCACACAAACCCCACCAGCCCAAATATAACACTCCCCACCCGAACAGTGAATGTTTGCTATACTTTGTTCTGCCCTTCAACACTTTCTTTAAGGAGTTATTTAAAGAGCCATGTGTGAATGGCGTGTCATTGGGTATGATCGACCACAGCTCCATTTACAAGGTGCGCTACAGACCTCTGGTTCTTGGGATGATGTAGGTCCCAGCAGTAGGATCCCCAGCACTTGAAAACTTATCACCTATCAAGTGCATATATACAGGGCAGAAGGAGTAGTATTGTGCAGTGTAAATGTACAGAATAATACAGATACTTAAATTACACCAGTATAAAAGGACAAGAGAGGTACACACAAACACAACATGAAAATAGCCTCACCAGATCTTGAAAGATGAACAGTGCACTAGCAGGATGCAGCTGGCTCCCACAGATAAAGGCTGTGAGCTTTGAATTGATGTAAGTTAGTTACTCGCAATATAATGGGGAACCTTGCCGTTGGTTTGCGAGCTTATCTGCTTTGGCCAAAATAGTAACCAATACCTCATTGATGCATTTATCAGATGCATTTTTTTGCACTTTTTATCATTTTCTGCAGGGTGCAGGTAGGCTCCTTTTTGATGGTCTGTTTTTTTGTGTGATGCATATATAGTGCTGAACAGCCCGCTTTCTATTATGGGCGTTATAAATAGGCTGCTATCCAGACACTATGCATTGCACTTTTTTGTCCTCCTAAGCAAGCTTTATTTGTGTGTTTTCTCCACCAGGCAGCTTATACCTTTATCATCACTTTTTTGTGATAGGGTGGCTGTCCTCATCAGTGGAGGGCACCTGTGCTGTGCCAGCCTTTATCTGTGGGAGCCAGCTGCATCCTGCTAGTGCACTGTTCATCTTTCAAGATCTGGTGAGGCTATTTTCATGTTGTGTTTTTGCTAAAAAATTTTTTAGGATTTTTAAGTCTTTCTATCTTTGTCTGTGAGCTTTGAATTGATGTAAGTTAGTTACTCGCAATATAATGGGGAACCTTGCCGTTGGTTTGCGAGCTTATCTGCTTTGGCCAAAATAGTAACCAATACCTCATTGATGCATTTATCAGATGCATTTTTTTGCACTTTTTATAATTTTCTGCAGGGTGCAGGTAGGCTCCTTTTTGATGGTCTGGTTTTTTGTGTGATGCATATATAGTGCTGAACAGCCCGCTTTCTATTATGGGCGTTATAAATAGGCTGCTATCCAGACACTATGCATTGCACTTTTTTGTCCTCCTAAGCAAGCTTTATTTGTGTGTTTTCTCCACCAGGCAGCTTATACCTTTATCATCACTTTTTGTGATAGGGTGGCTGTCCTCATCAGTGGAGGGCACCTGTGCTGCGCCAGCCTTTATCTGTGGGAGCCAGCTGCATCCTGCTAGTGCACTGTTCATCTTTCAAGATCTGGTGAGGCTATTTTCATGTTGTGTTTTTGCTAAAAAAATTTTTAGGATTTTTAAGTCCTTCTATCTTTGTCTGTGAGCTTTGACAAGAGAGGTACACACAGCATACACAACTCCACAATATATGCTAAAAACAGTTACATACACAGCTTCACACTATATACTATGCTAAAGAATATAGTGTGGAGCTATGTATATAGTATATACTGTAGAGTTATGCCAGTGTATATAGTTTGAGTCCCACACTATATACACACCATACGATATAAACATCTCTACACCATATACTATATATACACAGGCGAGGAGGCCAACGCTGGGGTATATACGTCACGAGGCAGACACTGGGGTATATACATCACTGGGGATGACACTGAGGTGTATACATCACATGAGACAGAAACTGGGGATTATACATCATATGAGAGAGACACTGGGGTATACACAGGCGAGGAGGCCAACACTGGGGTATATACATCACATGAGGCAAACACTGGGGTATATAAATCACATGAGGTAGACACTGGGGTATATACATCACTGGGGCACACACTGGGTATATACATCACTGGGGCACACACTGGGATATATAAATCACTGGGGAACACACTGGGGTATATACCTCACCTGAGGCAACACTGGGGTATATACATAACATGAGACAGATACTGGGGTATATACATTGGGGTATATACATCACTGGGGTAGACATTGGGGTATATACATCACTGGGTCTGACACTGGGTTATATACAGGGGTTGGACAAAATAATGGAAACACCTGGAAACATCAACAAAAGTTAGTTTAATATGGTGTAGGTCCACCTTTTGCGGCAATTACAGCCTCAATTCTCCGAGGTATGGATTCATACAAGGTGTGAATTGTTTCCAAAGGAATTTTAGCCTATTCTTCAGTTAAAACACCCTCCAGTTCTTTGAGCGACGATGGCGGCGGAAATCGATGTCTAACTTGAATCTCTAAAATCGACCATAAATGCTCAATAATGTTGAGGTCTGGGGATTGTGGGGGGCCAGATGAGATGCTCAACTTCATTAGAATGTTCCTCGTGCCATGCTTTAACGATTGTAGCTGTATGAATTGGTGCATTATCATCCTGAAAGAAGGCATTCCCCTCCGGGAACAGTGCTTGAACCATAGGATGCACTTGGTCGCCCAAAATACCTAAATAATCGCGGCTGTTAATTCTTCCATGAAGGGATATCATTGGCCTGGCGGATCTCCACGAAATAGCACCCCAGATCATCACAGAACCTCCGCCATGTTTTACGGTTGGGAGAAGGCAGTCTGGATGGAATGCTTCTTTCGGCTGTCTCCAAACGTACTCGGCCGGAAATAGGGTAAACGATGATTCGTCTGAGAATATCAAATGTTTCCACTGCTCGAGGGACCAATTCTGGAGGTTTCTACACCACTCTAAACGCTTGGAAACATTTGTCATTGAGAGCAGCGATTTTCGAATTGCAGCTCTTCCGTGGAATCCAGATTTGTTCAGCTCCCAATGAACAGTTTTCGTAAAAACTGGGTTCTGTAGGTGTTCATTGAGCTCAGCAGTGATTTTTGGAGCCGTGGTCTTGCGATCCTCTCTCACAATTCGCTATAGAGTCTGACGGTCTCTCTCAGTCAACTTCGACTTTCGGCCGGACCTGTGCTTTGCTGCGGACGTTTTTCCTTCTCTTTCAAACACAGTCATTACTTTGGAGACAGTACCTCTTGACACGTCAAGCATTCGGGCACTTTCGGTTACACTAGCGCCTGCCATACGAGCACCAACAATTTGGCCTCTTTGAAAATCCGAGAGGTCTGCCATTGGTATCAGGTTCTCATCAATGTTCTTACAATTCTGCAAAACAGTTAATTTACATACACATATCACATAACACAAATAATCAACTACAAAACATTACCATATGTCATGGTTTGCATGTTTATAACATGTTCGAAGATAATGATGCCAAAATGTTAGGTGTTTCCATTATTTTGTCCAACCCTGTACATCACTGGGGCTTACACTGGAGTATATACATCACTGGGGCTGACACTTGGGTATGTGCATCACTGGGGCGGACACTGAGGTATATACATCACTGGAGCCGGGACTGCCCCATACAGTAACAGATGCTCCATGTGTGGACTTACCAGATCCTAATGAGCGGAAGATTAAAGGCAGGAAAGCAGAGCAGATTCCATAGAGACGACAGGGACAGAGCAGAGAACCGCCCAAGAAAAACTTCCTTGCCAGCGTCAGACATGGTGAAGCTACTCCATGCACTTGCTTTCACTAAAAGGGCCAGTAACTGAAAACCGGGGCTGGCGGCCCACTTTACAGTTCAGTGCTGCAGCCCAGATACGTTCAGCGCACGACCAACTGCTGCAGCCAGGGGCAAAAGAGCAGAGCGCACTCTCTCCGCCCACAAAGAACGTCCTGACGTGTGAAAGTCAGCACGTTCTTAAACCCTTCTATGTGTGTCGCCAGCACTGACTGCTGCTCGCACCTGTAAAGCCGCCGTACCCGCAGATTTAAAGGGCCGGCGGCAGGAAAAACGGGCCGGTGGCCGCATCAACGGGCGAGTGGCCGGATGAGCGGGCGCCGCCATCCTGCGGCCCATAATGCAGAGACACATCACGGCCCAGCGGGGAAATGCCCGGTTGGGCAGATTATCAATCTGGGCCTGCAATCCACTCTTCAGTCTGGGGGACGGTTGGTGGAATGACCCGGTGTGCACCTGTCAGGATGTCCCTGTGAGGAAATGATAAAAGAGGTTATTGATACATTGATGGAATCTTGCACATAATGAACTATGGCATTTATGATTTTATATATCGATGTGTGATTCAAGATTCAAGACTTTATTTTTAAGGCTCAATAAATATAAAGCAATGTTCCTGTGCTTGTGCTATAAGGGAGCAGCACGTTTGCACAAAGCATCCATCACATTTATACCACACAGGATGACTAAATTAAATGGGCAGAATTTTGTTACAAGGCTCAAAAAAACATAACTGTAAACCGCATAAAAAGTAAATGTCGGCTTTGTGCACTCGTACCTGATATATCAAATAAATTAATCAATAATGGTTCTCCGTGTGTGAAAGGGCTGCAGATGAAAATGGAAGTTGACCCTGTGCCGAACTGGATGGACTGTGCCAAACCTCCCGCTGTGCCTGTCCAGGAGTGTCGCTTATGCTCCTATGAAATATATACAGACATTACATGTGAAAATCTCTTGTGCCAAATCACATGACAGCATAATACACAATAAGTATCATTTATAATTGAACCGTAAAGTAAAATACTCACTGTTCCTGCATCACTGCTGACAATGCATGGCATTACACAGTCTAATACTGTACCTGTAAACAACCTTCCAGCTTGCTAGAAATATAGAATAACCAGATAATAAAACAAGAGACAGGACACATTGACGTTTAATTGGAAGATTTTGGTCATGGCCTTTATTAAAAATTTAAATACATAACTCTAAAACTTATAACCAAATCGCAGTTTAGCCAAAGCACAAGCTCGTTTACCAATTACAATACCCATTAGGTCCAAGACAAAGTAATGGAGGGGCAGCACTTCCTTATGGCAGCGATGAGGAACGGCAAACTTCCCTCATCGCTGCCCCTTCTTATCCCTCCAGCTCACTTTTTGTTTACAATTTTCCCTATCAGCGAATGTTGCAGAGGAAAAAACTAGAATTCACCAAGTGACGTGCTGTTGACAGGCTAGACCCTAATCAGTCCATGGACCCTAATAACTATTATTATACCGGGAAAATATTGGCGGGAGAACTTTTCCCGCCAATACTATGGCCTGGTAATGCCATGCATTACCCTCCTAATCAGCAGCCATTCCCTCAGAAGTATACGAGGATTCTCCATGCACCATGCACAAATACAGTAACTGTCAGGTGAAATCGCATATGGGGGTCATTAGTCGTTACCAGAATCTTCCTTATTGTTTTCCAAATATGCTCGGACCAGAAACTCTGACTCGCTGTTAATGAGCCTGCAGAGTGGACAGGTGTTATTGCCCAGTAGCCATCTTCCAATGCAGGCCTTGTGGAAGAAGTGGGAGCATTCCATGTAGCCGACTCGATCCCCAAATGCAAAATCATCCAGACAGATGGCACAAGTTGCAGGTGGGTCCATAGCTGACCTTACGGAGGTGGGGAGTAGCAGCATGGACGAATTCACCACTTCAGGATGGGTGGTAATGGGGGATGGGTTCCCATCTTCAGACCTTTCCGGTGGTGGTGGTGGTCTTCTCTGTCTCTGCTTTCTACCTCTAGTATTTACAGGAGTTATCTCCATCCTTCTTTGTTGGGAAATCCTGCCCCTTGTCCTGTGGGCTATAGGGGAATCCTCCCTGCTATGCCGCGATGTTCCTGTGTGAAAAATACAGACAACACATATAAGGACTTTCTCCTGTAGAATATTATCCCCTAAAAGGAATACATATTTTAGAGACCTGTATATGGATGTATTAGTGGATCTTTATGCCCTTCCATATCTTACCTGATGTAGAAGGTCTTACGATGGATGTCATTTGCCAAAAGCTCTTCTGGGATGTTTAGGAAATGGGAAGGATTTTAAATGTCCTGAGAAGCCATGTTCCTTTCAGCTAGCCAAAATGCTAGAAATCTCTTGACCATGAAGACACTGGAGAAAGCTAAGTTGAAGAACTCTTCAGTATAAGGAAGCTGAGGAAATATTTTCTGGTCATTGCCAAAAAAAAACCACTATGAAAAGGGAGCACTGAGTAGAGATACTTCTCATACGTGTGTGCGCCAATCAACACAAGAACAGCCCTCTAATAGGCGAGGCAATTATTATGTCTTACCTATTCAGCCATGAGTTTATTAAAGGCGTTGTCTGGCTTTTTTGTCTACCCTCCTGTGAGTTATAACAGCGATACAAATAAACAGTATAAAGAAGAAACAGGTGGTTACAAGTAGAACTAACAAACTGCTATTTAGTCTTTTAACCCCTTAACGACCGCAGATACGCCTTTTAACGTCGGTAGTTAAGGGTACTTAAACCACCAGCGCCGTTAATTAACAGTGCTGTGAAGAAAGTATATAGCGCCCCCCAGAGTTGGATTTCTCCGGGGTCTCGGCTACCGGGGGTAGCCGAGACCCCAGAGAACATGATTCGGGTCGGTTTTTACCGACCCCACTTTTGCAATCACCATTATTAACCCTATAACGGCGACCGCAAAAAAAGCAGCGATTTAAGGGCATAAAATTTAAAGTTTGAAAATTGCTAAATTTTCAAAATTTTTGCCATATTTCCGTTTTTTTCATAAATAAACGCTAATCATATAAAAAATTTTTTACCACTAACGTGAAGTACAATATGTCACGAAAAAACAATCTCAGAATCAGCTGGATTCGTTAAAGCGTTCCAGAGTTATAACCTCATAAAGTGGTCAGAATTGTAAAAATTGGCCCAGTCATTAGGCTGCAAATTGGCTCTGCCACTAAGGGGTTAAAATAATTGTAGACTTCTAGAAATAGTTTTTCTGAAAGACTCAAGAGTGAATGTTATTCTTGTGGCATAAACAAGCCCCCTTTGAAAGCCATGCCTCCTTTAACCCCTTTCCAACACAGAGCGTACATTTACGCCGATGTCGGACTCCCTCCCTTTGTTGTGGGCTCCGGCGGTGAGCCCACATCTTTCCCGGGACATGTCAGCTGTTTTGAACAGTTGACTAGAGATAAGCGACTTTCCCTTTTTTCGGGTCGAGTCAGGTTTCACGAAACCCGACATTCGCAAAAGTCGGTGTCATGTATAGTGTACAGTTCCTATAGCGTCTTGTGCTTGGGTGCGAGGAAAACACAGGAGACATAGGTTGATATGAAATGACTTGTATTACTTCATACAAGCATGCTGAAAAGTTCACACAGTTTGCAGGAACAGCGACAGGAGACACAGCAGGCCAGAGTAACTTCAAGCACTACAATAAATCTCCAAAGCAGGTTCAGGATCTCTTCTCTGTACCGTAATTCCTCTGCAAACATGGATTCACCAAACAGCAGGTTTCCAGAGTCCAAAAGTGTTCCAAGGTTCCTCAGTAGGGAATAGCTGGAGTACAAGTCCAAGGCTTCCAGGAGTCAGGTCACAGACTGACTGAGGCTTGATTCAGGAGCACTGATTGTTCAGCTGAGGCTGCTTAAGAAGCAAGAGGGAAGAATCAGGGTGGGAACATGAAAACTGGAAACTCCATATTAACTGAGGGCAAGAGCTGCAGAAAGACAGAAAGCAAAATGGCCGACGAAAAACTGAGTTTCAAGGAACATGTCAACAGAGACAAAGAACCTTACATTACTCCCCCCTTAGGGACAACCTCCGGATGACCTCAGACCAGGCTTGTCAGGGTACCTCTGATAAAACTGGCGGAGGAGGCGAGGAGCATTTACATTATTGACTGGTTCCCATGAGTTGTCCTCCACTGGGTAGCCCTGCCATTTAATCAAATATTGCAACTGATTTCTGTACAACCTGGAATCTAGAATCCTTTCCACCATAAATTCTTCCTGACCATCGACCAGCACTGGGTCAGGGCAAGGAGAAGAACGTCCAGGAAACGTATTGGGTGTTGCAGCCTTTAGTAGGGATACATGAAAGACAGGGTGGATTCTCATAGTTCTGGGCAGTTGAAGACGACAAGCAACAGCACTTATAATCTTATTGATCTTATAAGGTCCAATGTACTTATGTCCCAATTTAGACGATGGAATCTTTAATTTAAGATTTCTGGTTGACAGCCAGACCAAATCTCCTACCTTGAAAGCTGGTGCAGGTTTACGAAATGTATCTGCTGCTTTCTTGTACCTTTCCTGAGCCAATTCTAGATTTTCCTTTAGAAGATCCATATTCTTTTGTAAAGAAGTGATTCTTTCAGCCACTGCCGGCAAGGGCGTATCTATGGGAAATCGAGGAAGAATGTTAGGATGATGTCATGGGTGTATCGCCACGAGGATCGTCGCGATTACACACTCTGACTTCTCACAGCTGAGTTGCTGTTTCTTTGTGTTTGGTAATGAGGGAGTTAATTTTACCTAGCTCTTTGCTAAGACTAGGTCCAGCCTCGCCCGGCTGCTTTTGATTATGTTCTAATTAGATTCCTTCATATACCTGCCAGTCTGCTTGTTAGATGCCGGTGAAAGCATTCATGTAGTCTAGCAGACTGGATCGGTTCTGAGAATATTTAAGCTAAGAGCTCCTTAGTTGTTTTTTACTCTTACAGCTTATAGTTTATCTCTGAGACCTTAGGTGTTCCTACTGTGTGTGAGTGTTGTATGTAAGACTTTATTTACTTTATTTCTTGTCTTTTTTGTATGTCTTTCTGTTCATTAACCGTTACCTGTTCATTCCCTTTGGTGGTAATCAGGGTCCTTCTTAGGACTAGATTACAGTTGGCAGGGATTGATAGGAGACAGGGTTTACGCTGGTGGCCTGGACCTCTGTACCTTTAACAGTACCTCCAGGTAGAGGGATTAGTTAGGACCCCAGTTTAGGGTCAGCATAGACCCCGGTCACCCTCTAGCCGGAGACAGCGTATAACGGATTCCGTATTGACCCACCGGACATTCTGTCAGGTAATTCTATGTTATCATATATCTATGCGCATGTTATATAGTATGTTGCCCTTTTGATATAGATTACTGACAACACATATATATATATCTGCTATACAGCGTGACATTTTCACCGGCCATACTAAAGATTCTCCCCAGCTGTCATGGATCCAGTAGCCCAGCTGGCCCGGCAGTTGCAGGGGTTGTCCATGGAGTTTGCAGACATTAAGTCCAAGGTTTTGTCCCCCCCGGAGCAAACCAGATCTGAACCTAAGGTTGCTCTCCCGGACAGGTTCACTGGTGGGCGGGACAAATTTTTTACTTTCCGGGAGGCATGTAAATTGTACTTTCGGCTGCGGCCTCGGTCATCTGGGAGTGAAGAGCAGAGGGTGGGAATTGTTATCTCACTCTTACAAGGGGACCCTCAATCTTGGGCGTTCTCTATTCCTCCAGGCTCTCCAGATCTCCAGTCAGTGGATCGATTTTTTTACTGCCCTGGGTCTGGTATATGATGATCCGGATCGAGTTTCCCTTGCTGAAACAAAGTTACGTAAAATACGGCAAGGAAATCGTCCAGCGGAGGAATATTCTTCTGAGTTCCGTAGATGGGCAACAGATACTCAGTGGAATGACCCAGCTCTTAGGAGCCAGTTTTGTCAAGGGTTGTCTGACAAATTAAAGGATGTGTTGGCTCAGTATGATTCTCCTCCATCACTGGAGGCTGCTATGGCCCTCGCTATTCGCATTGATAGACGAATTCAGGGAAGACGCGAGGTAACTCCGCCTCCCGTGATGACTCCACCTACTACTAAAGTCCCTTATACTGAGGTTCCCCTGGTCTGTTCTGAGGAACCCATGCAGTTGGGAGGGACATCTTTTTGTAGGAGGGAATCGGCGGTGCGCCGCAAGACTAGAAGGTGTTTCTTTTGCGGGAGAGAGGGACATTTTGTTGGGGGTGTCCATCCCGGGCCTCTTTGAGCAAAGGAGTTAACCTGGGAGTGTGTATTTCGTCCCCAAATCCCTCTCAGTTTCTCGTGCCTGCGGAGGTGGTGATTGGTACTAGAACTGAGAGGATTTCTGTTTTTCTTGATAGTGGGTCCGGGGCTAATCTGGTGGACGCTCGGTTTGCCCAGGTGCATGGTATGCAACTGAGTGTATTGGTCAAACCGGTCCCTATAGTCTCTATTGATTCTAGACCTCTCGGTCAAGGTAGCTTGGTACAAGCTGTTCATAACATAGATCTTCGAGTAGGGGCAATACATAAAGAGCAATTGTCTTGTTATGTGTTGGAGGGTCTACCTACTCCTATTGTGTTGGGACTTCCTTGGTTGGCTAAACATAACCCAGTGATTGATTGGCAATCCAGAAAGATAAGCCAGTGGGGTGAATTTTGCAGGAATAACTGCATGAGCACGGTCATCGGTGCGGTTGTGCCTAGGACTTTGTCTCCTTTTCTGGAGGACTTTGGGGAGATGTTCTCAGAGGAGGGGTGTAAAGAGTTACCTCCTCATCGCGCATATGACTGCTCAATAAAGTTGCTTCCTGATGCCTTATCTCGTACTTTCCCAGGGGCCGGGAAGACGGATGATCCGGTTCCTATTCCTCAGGAGGGAGTTGTAGTGTCAGCTGTATGCTCTGAGCTTGAGGGGGAGGTATTGGGGGCTCAGGGGGACGCCCCTGTGGGACTTCCAGGGAGACTGATAGTTCCAGATCGGTTAAGACTGAAGGTTACGGGGAACAGTTACAAACGGATGGCTGATAGGGGGAGAGTTTCTGGTCTAGATCTGAAGGTGAACGATCTGGTTTGGTTGTCTACCAGGAATATAAAACTTAAAGTTTCCTCCTGGAGGTTGGGTCCCAGATTCATCGGGCCGTACAGGATCAGTTCCATAATTAATCCTGTGGCATTTCGTCTGGACCTCCCTCCTACGTTTAAAATTCATAATGTGTTTCACAAGTCATTACTTAAAAAGTATGTGGCACCAGTCATACCGTCACCTCTACCTCCTCCTTCAGTGGTGGTCAATGATAACGTGGAATTTCATGGGTCGAAAATCATTGACTCACGTCTCAGTCGCCGATCCCTTCAGTACTTGGTTCATTGGAGGGGGTATGGTCCTGAGGAGAGGACGTGGGTCCCTGCGTCTGATGTTAACGCAGATCGATTGGTTCGGACCTTTCACACAACTCACCCGGGCAGACCTGGCCCTGAGGGTCCGGAGTCCCCTCGTAGAGGGGGGGGTACTGTCATGGGTGTATCGCCACGAGGATCGTCGCGATTACACACTCTGACTTCTCACAGCTGAGTTGCTGTTTCTTTGTGTTTGGTAATGAGGGAGTTAATTTTACCTAGCTCTTTGCTAAGACTAGGTCCAGCCTCGCCCGGCTGCTTTTGATTATGTTCTAATTAGATTCCTTCATATACCTGCCAGTCTGCTTGTTAGATGCCGGTGAAAGCATTCATGTAGTCTAGCAGACTGGATCGGTTCTGAGAATATTTAAGCTAAGAGCTCCTTAGTTGTTTTTTACTCTTACAGCTTATAGTTTATCTCTGAGACCTTAGGTGTTCCTACTGTGTGTGAGTGTTGTATGTAAGACTTTATTTACTTTATTTCTTGTCTTTTTTGTATGTCTTTCTGTTCATTAACCGTTACCTGTTCATTCCCTTTGGTGGTAATCAGGGTCCTTCTTAGGACTAGATTACAGTTGGCAGGGATTGATAGGAGACAGGGTTTACGCTGGTGGCCTGGACCTCTGTACCTTTAACAGTACCTCCAGGTAGAGGGATTAGTTAGGACCCCAGTTTAGGGTCAGCATAGACCCCGGTCACCCTCTAGCCGGAGATAGCGTATAACGGATTCCGTATTGACCCACTGGACATTCTGTCAGGTAATTCTATGTTATCATATATCTATGCGCATGTTATATAGTATGTTGCCCTTTTGATATAGATTACTGACAACACATATATATATATCTGCTATACAGCGTGACAGATGATAACCTAGATTGGAGTAAAAAGGAGACTGCTTAGTGGAGGCACTCTGAGAGTTGTTATAAGAGAACTCAGCCAGTGGAAGTAGATCCACCCAATCATCCTGTAGGTGGCAGATAAAACAGCGGAGATACTGCTCCAGGGTCTGATTGGTTCGTTCTGTCTGTCCATTAGTCTGGGGATGAAAAGCAGAAGAAAGGTTTACTTTAATGTCCAATGCTGCACAGAAATTTTGCCAAAACCTTGAAGTGAATTGCACCCCTCGATCCGAAATGACCTCATCCGGTACTCCATGTAAGCGAAACACATTCTTAATCATCAAGTCTGATGTCTGTTTTGCAGTGGGTAAGCCGACACAAGGGATAAAATGAGCTGCCTTTGTTAGACGGTCAACCACCACTAGAATGGTGTTCTTCCCTTGAGAGGTTGGTAACTCCACAATGAAGTCCATAGAAATGGATCCCCACGGGCGGGACGGGGTGGGAAGAGGTTGCAACAGACCAGTTGGTGAGGAGCGAGGTGTTTTGCATCTTGCACAGACTTCACATGAAGTGACATAGTTTAAGACATCTTTCCTGTAAGTGGGCCACCAAAAGAAACGAGAAAGAAATTCTTGTGTCTTTAGAATTCCCCTATGCCCGGCTATCTTGGAATCGTGGATGAGTTGCAATACTCTCAATCTGACTGTTTCAGGTATATACAGACGTTGTCCCTGAATCCACACACCATTCTTAAAGACAAGACTTACGTCCCTTGGGGGTTGAGCCAACAAAGAATCCGCATGGTATGCTTCCTTGATGTCCTTAAGTAGGTCTTGATTATGAATCACTCCCAGGAATCTAGAGTCAGGAAGAATAGTCTTAGGAGGAGTAAGTGGACGTGTCTCTGCTGAATGAATCCTAGAGAGTGCATCAGCCTTTCCATTGCGCGATCCTGGTCTATAAGAAATGACAAAATTAAATTGGTTTAGGAAAAGATTCCAGAGAGCCTGGCGAGGAGTCAGGCACTTAGCCGACCTGATAAATTCAAGGTTACGATGGTCTGTCAGGACGACTATTTGCTGTGCAGCTCCCTGAAGAAGGTGTCTCCATTCCTTGAAGGCGGCAATAATGGCCAACAATTCTCTATTGCCCACATCGTAGTTTCTCTCAGCCGAAGACAACTGCTGGGAAAGAAGGCACAGGGATGCAAGACATTCTTCTCACCTGTTCTCTGAGAGAGTATAGCTCCAACGGCACAGTCTGAAGCATCCACCTCTATTATGAAGGCAAGCTCGGGGTTGGGATGTACTAAGATAGGTGCGGTGGTAAATTTATCCTTTAAACAGGAAAATGCTTCCTGAGCTTGCGGGGTCCAGGAGAACCTAGACTGTTTCCGGGTAAGTTGGGTGATAGGTGACACTACCTCAGAAAAATTCTTAATGAAACGTCTATAGAAGTTGGCAAACCCGATGAAACGCTGCACCTCCTTCACATTTCTAGGAATTGGCCAATCCTTGATGGCTTGGGTCTTGCTTCCATCCATACTAATCCCTTGCGTAGATAGTACATACCCCAGAAATTGAATTTCGGTCCTATGGAATTCACATTTTTCAAGTTTGATGTAGAGATGGTTTTGTCTTAGGCGTTCTAAGACCATTCTCACATGTCCATGATGTTCCTCTGTGGAGTTAGAAAAAATTAGAATATCATCCAGATAAATCACCACAAATGTATCTAGGAGATCCCTGAAGATATCATTCACGAAGTGTTGGAAAGTGGCTGGGGCGGTACTCAGACCAAAAGGCATAACTAGATATTCAAAGTGTCCATAGCGTGACCTGAAAGCAGTCTTCCATTCATCCCCAGGTCTAATACGGACCAAGTTATAGGCCCCACGGAGATCCAATTTAGAGAAAATTTTGGCATGCCGCACTCTCTCCAACAACTCAGGGATTAAAGGCAATGGATAACGGTTTCTAATAGTAACCTTATTGAGTACCCTATAGTCTATGCAGGGTTTCAGAGATCCATCTTTCTTCTTCACAAAGAAGATGGGTGCACCTGCGGGAGATGAAGAGGGGCGTATGAAGCCCTTGGCTAAATTTTCGTCTATATAATCCTTCAAAGCTTTTAGCTCGGGCCCCGCTAGGGGGTAGATCTTACCAAAAGGTATCTCGGCTCCAGGCAATAATTCAATTGGACAATCATATGGACGGTGAGGAGGAAGCTGATCAGCGTTCTTCTTGTCACATAAATCCACATAGTCCTGGTATACAGCTGGTAGTTCAGGGACTGACATGGTTCCTTTAGGAACAGAGCAAGCTGAAACTCCTTGACTCATCTGTTTCTCCGGAAAGTGTAATTCCTTGGTCTCCCAGTTAATCGTAGGATTCTGCGCCTGCAGCCATGGTAGCCCTAGAATAATGGGAAAGTGGGGAGAAGAGATAAGCAAAAAAGACATTTTCTCCTGATGATCTTTACCCATAAGGACCCTCAAAGGCTCTGTTTCTTGATCCACTGGTCCAGAAGTCAGTAGAGAGCCATCCACAGTCTCCATCTGTACTGGAGTAGCCTTCTTCACTGAACGTATCCCCTGTTTCAGAGCAAAGGAGATATCCATGAAATTTCCACTTGCTCCTGAGTCGATCATAGCAGAGCTAGACACCCAGACTGAGTCAACCCAGAGTTTGATGGAAAGGAAGCAATGAGAATTGTTTCTTTTACAACTCAGCTGGGACACCGCTGAGGAAACTTGAAAAATTGCAGCGTTTATACCGTCATCGTCCCCAGAACTAACAGAGTTTAAGTCCGAGAAATCAAGATCTCTTGCAGCAGATCTCTCTGGAGACTGAGGCTCGGACATGACAGAGCTCCTCTCGCAACACTCACAGTGAATGACTGCTGCAGTAGTCTTACGAGAACGGCTGGGGCAGTTTATAATGAAGTGCCCTGACTTACCACAGTAGAAACATAGATTTTCCTTTATACAATGTACTTTGCGTGCATCACTAACCCGTCTTTGTAAAGAGTCCACCTGCATGGGTTCAGGTTCTTGTTCCCTTGTGATCCTACTCAAAGGTTCCTTAGCTGAGGAGGGAGGTAGTAAAAGGTTAGTGCGATCATTTTCGAACCATCTCTCTTGTCTGCGTTCAGTCAGACGAGCATCAATACGGATACAATAGTTAATAAAGTCACCTAACGCAGTGGGAGGGTCGGCACGAGCAAGTTCATCCTTAATCAGTGGAGACAACCCTTTCCGAAAAATAGATTTTTTAGCGGAAGTGTCCCAAGTGGTATCAAGAGCCCATCTCCTGAAATCCAGGGCATATTCGGCTACTGAACGCTTACCTTGGCGCAAAGTTAACATGGCTGCTTCAGCTGTTGCACCTCGATTGGGGTCATCAAACACCTGCCCCATGGCTGAAATAAAAGCATCAAGGTTATTCAAACAATCATCCTCAGTCTCAATCAGAGGGTTTGCCCACATCAAAGCCTTATTGGTAAGCAACATGATTATAGTAAGCACTTTGGATCGTTCAGTGGGAAATTGTGAAGCATGTGCAGAGAAAAATAAATTGCATTGATTAATAAATCCCCTGAATTTCTCACGTTCACCGCCAAAACGAAAAGGAGGTAATTTGGGGATCCCAGAACTCGGGGTTATGGCAGGAGCCTGGGCTCGTTCCTCTAGAGCCTCAATCCTGGCTCGCAATTCCTGGGTAGTCTGTCCAAACACTTGCAAATTATGATTAGTGAGGTCCTGTAGGCTTGCAAAACGGGTTTTTAAAGTCTGTACATCTGAAAGGATTGTATCAGTCACTCCGCAAAGTTCCTTTATGCGGGCCTCCATCTTCCAGATCTTTTAAGGCAGAAGTGCTGGAAGAGGAAAGGAAAAAAAAAAAAAAAACAATAGTGTTTACCTGTGGTAACACTCCAGAGTAAAATTTTAAGGGAATGCGCTCACCTGGAATGGTTGTGAGAAGTCATAACCACTGTCATCACATAAGGTATTAAACGGACATCTGATATCCACAGTCACAGCAGACACGGCTTTCCCAGACCCAGCAGACACTAAACATTGGCTCCTGAATCTTGTCATGTATAGTGTACAGTTCCTATAGCGTCTTGTGCTTGGGTGCGAGGAAAACACAGGAGACATAGGTTGATATGAAATGACTTGTATTACTTCATACAAGCATGCTGAAAAGTTCACAGTTTGCAGGAACAGCGACAGGAGACACAGCAGGCCAGAGTAACTTCAAGCACTACAATAAATCTCCAAAGCAGGTTCAGGATCTCTTCTCTGTACCGTAATTCCTCTGCAAACATGGATTCACTAAACAGCAGGTTTCCAGAGTCCAAAAGTGTTCCAAGGTTCCTCAGTAGGGAATAGCTGGAGTACAAGTCCAAGGCTTCCAGGAGTCAGGTCACAGACTGACTGAGGCTTGATTCAGGAGCACTGATTGTTCAGCTGAGGCTGCTTAAGAAGCAAGAGGGAAGAATCAGGGCGGGAACATGAAAACTGGAAACTCCATATTAACTGAGGGCAAGAGCTGCAGAAAGACAGAAAGCAAAATGGCCGACGAAAAACTGAGTTTCAAGGAACATGTCAACAGAGACAAAGAACCTTACAGTCGGGTCGAACGAAATCGGCCGACTATCGGGAAAAGTCGGTGGTCCGACTGAAACACGAAACCCAATGCAAGTCAATGGGGAAGCAAAGTCGGTAGGGAGTGGAGGACAGTAAACACACCTACAGTGCCCATTTGAATGGCAACAACATCAATTCTTATTACTTAAGCTTGGCAACCTTAATTTACTTTATAATCATAGTTACGCATTGAAAACTGGGGGTTGTTTGACTAAACTTGTGTGGGGGGGGGTAGGGATGGCTCACGGTTTTCATGTGCCCCGGGCCAAAGAGTCTCAGTGGGCCTTTTTAACACATACCACAATTCATGATGCTCCGATACGGCACAGAAATATAGGTATAGTACAAAGCCAAATACTTCACTTCTTACATGACATGACTGATATCTATGTTAAAATCTACAATAGCTCAAAAACCGGACACTATATTCCTCCATATAGTATTATGGCCACGACATAGTGCACCATACAGAATAATGGGGCCCATATATTGCTCCATACATAATTGGTCCCATATGTGCCCCATATGATTTTCCATACCCTATATAGCGAACAGTACAGACCGGACAGTACAGTCCTCCATACAATATTATGGGCACCTCATAGTCCTCCATACAGTATTATGGGCCATATATAATGCTCCATAAAGAATATTGGACCCCAAATAATGGTCCATACAGGATACTGGTCCCCATATAATGCTCCATACAAAATATGGAGCTCTCCTCTGTACTGTGCTGCGTTCTGAGCTGTTACGGCTCAGGAAAGGGCGCTGTGGAAAGACTCCCCATTATCATCATCATTGCCTGCCCATTATCATCATCATTGCCTCCCCATCATCATCATCATCGCCTCCCCATCATCATCGCCTCCCCATCATCATCACCTCCCCATCAGCTTCGCCTCCCCATCATCATCGCCTCCCCATCATCATCATCATTGCCTCCGGCCCCGGCTCCTCACCACCATCACTGCCTCCCCCCCACCACCATCACACATACAGCACCATACACAGACAGCACCGCAGCACTCTCTCACATACACACACAGACACACACACACGCAGGCAGACACACACACCTCACATCTCACCTGTCCGGCTTCCGCGCTCTCTGCCACAGCCGGCCGCTGAATCATTCATTCATCATTCAGCGGTGCTGCTGTGAGAGGAAGCGCCGGCGCCCTGCAGGCGCCCCCTGGAGCCCGGAGCTGCGGCAGCGGAGGCACGGGGAGAGGTGAGTATTTCGCCGGCTGCTGCCGGGGCCCTGAGCAAGCGGGGGGCCCAGTGGCGGCGCTGGTACCGCTCTCATCGACGGCGAGTGGGCCCCCCGCCTGCTCAGGGCCCCGGCACTTGCCCGGGTATGCCGGGTGCTGACGCCGGCCCTGTTGGGCACGATGGATGATGCTCCATTGTCTTATGGGCCAAAATCATGCTCCATATAAAATGGGCCCCATTATTAATGATCCAGTGTATAATGGGCCCCGTAAATGCTGCTCCAGTGTCTGATCTGCCCCATTAACAATGCTCCAGTATATGATAGGCCCCATGGATGCTGCTCCATTGTCTTATGGGCCAAAATCATGCTCCATATATAATGGGCCCCATTATTAATGATCCAGTGTATAATGGGCCCCGTAAATGCTGCACCAGTGTCTGATGTCACCCATTTACAATGCTCCAGTATATGATGGGCCCCATGGATGCTGCTCCAGTGTCTGATCTGCCCCATTTAGAATGCTGCAGTATATGTTGGGCACCATGAATGATGCTCCATTGTCTTATGGGCCAAAATCATGCTCCATATATAATGGGCCCCATTATTAATGATCCATTGTATAACTGACCCGTAAATGACGCTCCAGTGTCTGATGTCCCCCATTTACAATGCTCCAGTATATGATGGGCCCCATGGATGATGCTCCAGTGTCTGATCTGCCCCATTTAGAATGCTCCAATACATGATGTGCCCCATGGATGATGCTCCAGTGTCTTATGGGCCAAAAGAATGCTCCAATATAATGGGTCCCATTAATGTTCAAGGGTATAATGGGCCCCGTAAATGCTGCTACTGTGTCTGATGTGCCCCATTTACAATGCTCCAGTATATGATGGGCCCCATGGATGCTGCTCCATTGTCTTATGGGCCAAAAATGCTCCAGATATAATGGGCCCATTAATGTTCAAGGGTATAATGGGCCCCGTAAATGCTGCTCCAGTGTCTGATCTGCTCCATTTAGAATGCTCCAGTATATGTGGCCCATGGATGATGCTCCAGTGTCTTATGGGCCAAAAGTATGCTCCAAATATAATGGGCCCCATTATTAATGATCCAGTGTATAATGGGCCCCACAAATGCCGCTCCAGTGTCTGATGTCCCACATTTACAATGCTCCAGTATATGATGTGCCCCAAGGATGCTGCTCCATTGTCTTATGGGCCAAAATCATGCTCCATATATAATGGGCCCCATTAATGTTCAAGGGTATAATGGGCCCTGTAAATGCTGCTCCAGTGTCTGATCTGCCCCATTAACAATGCTCCAGTATATGATGTGCCCCATGGATGATGCTCCAGCGTCTTATGGGCCAAAAGAATGTTCCATATATAATGGGCCCCATTAATGTTCAAGGGTATAATGGGCCCTGTAAATGCAGCTCCAGTGTCTGATCTGCCCCATTTAGAATGCTCCAGTATATGATGTGCCCCATGGATGACGCTCCAGTGTCTTATGGGCCAAAAGAATGCTCCATATATAAAGGGCCCCATTTTTAATGTACCAGTGTTTAATGGGCCCTTTAAATGCTGCTCCTGTTTGATGTCCCCCATTTACAATACTCCAGTATATGATGTGCCCAATGGATGATGCTCCAGTGTCTTATGGGCCAAAAGAATGCTCCATACATAATGGGTCCCATTATTAACCCCTTCATCCCAAAGGGTGGTTTGCACGTTACTGACCGGGCCAATTTTTACAATTCTGACCACTGTCTCTTTATGAGGTTATAACTCTGGAACTCTTCAACGGATCTTCGCGATTCTGAGATTTTTTCTCGTGACATATTGTACTTCACGTTAGTGGTAAAATTTCTTCGATATAACTTGCGTTTATTTTGAAAAAAAACGCAAATATCGCGAAAATTTTGAAAATTTTGCAACTTTCAAACTTTGAATTTTTATTCCCTTAAAACAGAGAAATATGTCACACAAAATAGTTAATAAATAACATTTCGCACATGTCTACTTTACATCAGCACAATTTTGGAACCAAAATTTTTTTTGTTAGGAAATTATAAGGGTTAAAAGTTGACCAGCGATTTCTCATTTTTACAACAAAATTTACAAAGCCATTTTTTTTAGGGATCACCTCACATTTGAAGTCACTATGAAGGGTCTATATGGCAGAAAATACCCAAAAGTGACACCATTCTAAAAACTGCACCCCTCAAGGTACTCAAAACCACTTCAAGAAGTTTATTAACCCTTCAGATGCTTCACAGGAGCTGAAGCAACATGGAAGGAAAAAATGAACATTTAACTTTTTAGTCACAAAAATTACCTTTTACTAACTTTTTTTTTATTTTCACAAGGGTAAAAGGAGAAAATGGACAGATAAAGTTGTTGTGCAATTTCTCCTGAGTACGCCAATACCCCATATGAGGGGGAAAACCACTGTTTGGGCACACAGCAAGGCTCGTAAGGGAAGGAGCGCCGTTTGACTTTTTCAAATCAAAATTGGCTGGAATTGAGATTGGACGCCTTGTTGCGTTTGGAGAGCCCCTGATGCGACTAAACAGTGGAAACCCCCCACAAGTGACATCATTTTGGAAACTAGACCCCCTATGGAACTTATCTAGATCTGTTGTGAGCACTTTGAACCCCCAAGTGTTTCACAAAAGTTTATAATGCCTGGGTGTGAAAAAAAAAAACAATTTTCCACAAAAATGATTTTTTAGTCCCAAATTTTTGATTTTTCCCAAGGAAATTGGACTCCAAAAATGTCACGCTGTCTAGCAGATGTATAAATATATAATGTCAGTAATCTATCAAGTGGGACAACATTCTATATAACATATAAATAGGTAACATTAACATGTATATATAGCATAGTATTACCTGACATAATATCCTGTGGGTCAATACTGAATCCTTTTCACGCTGTCTCTGGCTAGAGGTGGACCGGGGTCTATGCTGACCCTAAACTGGGGTCCTGACTAGTCCCTCTACCTGGAGGTACTGTTAATGGTACAGAGGTCCAGGCCACCAGCGTAAACCCTGTCTCCTATAAATCCCTGACCACTGTAATCTAGTCCTTAGAAGGACCCTGATTACCATAGGGAATGGACAGGTAAAGGTTAACAAACAGTATAGACAAACGAGACAGACAGGGGATAAAGTAAATACTGTCTTGCATACAACATTAAAACACAGAGGGAACACCAAAGGTCTAGGAGATAAACTATAAGCAAGGTGAGGAGAAACAACAAAAGAGCTCTTAGCTTAAGTCTTCTCAGAACCGATCCTATCTGCAGTCTGTATGAATGCTTTCAC
Organism: Oophaga sylvatica; assembly: GCA_033576555.1. NCBI lineage: Eukaryota > Metazoa > Chordata > Amphibia > Anura > Dendrobatidae > Oophaga > Oophaga sylvatica. The sequence goes on from JARQOD010000009.1 coordinate 35,576,897, forward strand.
CGGCATCTAACCAGCAGACTGGCAGCTATATAAAGGAAGCTAATTAGAACATAATCAAAAGCAGCCGGGCGAGGCTGGACCTAGTCTTAGCAAAGAGCTAGGTAAAATTAACTCCCTCATTACCAAACACAAAGAAACAGCAACTCAGCTGCGAGAAGTCAGAATGTGCAATCGCGACAATCTTCGTGGCGATGCACCCATGACAGTACCCCCCCTTCTACGAGGGGCCTCCGGACCCTCAGGGCCAGGTCTGTCCGGGTAAGTCGTGTGAAGGTCCGAACCAATCGATCTGCGTTAATCTCAGACGCAGAGACCCACGTCCTCTCCTCAGGACCATATCCCTTCCAATGAACCAAATACTGAAGGGACCGGCGATTCAGACGTGAGTCAATGATCTTCAACACTTGAAATTCTAAGTTACCATTGACCACCACTGGAGGAGGAGGTAGAAGTGACGGTATAACTGGCGCCACGTACCTCTTAAGCAACGATTTGTGGAATACATTATGGATTTTAAACGTAGGAGGGAGGTCCAGACGAAATGCCACAGGATTAATTATAGAACTGATCCTGTATGGACCGATGAACCTGGGACCCAGTTTCCAGGAGGGAACTTTGCGTTTTATATTCTTGGTAGACAACCACACCAGATCGTTCACACCTAGGTCCGGACCAGACACTCTCCTCCTATCAGACCTCCGCTTAAAACAGTTCCCCATAGCACTCAGACCATTCAGCACTCCTCTCCAAACTGAAGCAAGTGACGACGAGAATCGTTCCTCCTCAGGAACCCCAGATGGACGGGTATGTGGGGTCTTAGAGCGAGCACAAACTCCACAGGACGCGACAAAAGTTATTACCTCTTTATTTAAGTTAGGCCACCAAAACCGGCGAGAAAGGAGATCCACAGTTGCTTTACTCCCTCGATGTCCTGCTAAAGCAGAACTATGATGTGCCTCGATAACTTTTTGTCTTAACTGATTAGGAACAAACAGTTTCCCTGGAGGTCCTACAGGGGCGTCCCCCTGAGCCTCCAACACCTCTTCCTCAAGCTCAGAGCACACAGCCGACACCACCACTCCTTCTAGGAACCGGGTCATCCGTCTTTCCGGCCCCTGGGAAACTACGAGATAAGGCATCAGGAAGCAATTTTATTGAGCAGTCATACGTGCGATGAGGAGGTAACTTTTGACACCCCTCCTCTGAGAACATCTCCCCAAAGTCCTCCAGAAAAGGAGGCAAAGTCCTAGGCACGACCGCACCGATGACCGTGTTCATGCAGTTATTCTTGCAAAATTCACCCCACTGGCTTATCTTTCTGGATTGCCAATCAATCACTGGGTTATGTTTAGCCAACCAGGGAAGTCCCAACACAATAGGAGTAGGAAGACCCTCCAACACATAACAAGACAACTGTTCTTTATGTATTGCCCCTACTCGAAGGTCTATGTTATGAACAGCTTGTACAAAGCTACCTTGACCGAGAGGTCTGGCGTCAATAGAAAGTATAGGGATCGGTTTGGCCAATACACTCAGTTGCATACCTTGCACCTGGGCAAACCGAGCGTCCACCATATTAGCCCCAGACCCACTATCAAGAAGAACAGAAATCCTCTCAACTCTCGCACCAACCACCACCTCCGCAGGCACGAGAAATTGAGACGGACCTGGGGACGAAATACCTACTCCCAGGTTGTCGTCCACCACACAACCTGGGATTAACAGTTTTTCGGTGACTTTTTTGCTCAATGAGGCTCGGGAGGGACACCCCCCAACAAAATGTCCCTCTCTCCCGCAGAAGAAACACCTTCTTGTCTTGCGGCGCACCGCCGATTCCCTCCTACAAAATGATGTCCCACCCAACTGCATAGGTTCCTCAGAACAGACCAGGGGAACCTCCATATAAGGGACTTTAGTAGTGGGTGGAGTAATAACAGGGGGCGGAGTTACCTCGCACCTCCCCTGAAGCCGTCTATCAATACGAATAGCAAGGGCCATAGCAGCCTCCAGTGACGGAGGAGAATCATACTGAGCCAAAACATCTTTTAATTTGTCAGATAACCCTTGACAAAACTGGCTCCTAAGAGCTGGGTCATTCCACTGAGTATCTGTGGCCCATCTACGGAACTCAGAAGAAAATTCCTCCGCCGGACGATCTCCCTGCTGTATCCTTTTCACGCTGTCTCTGGCTAGAGGTGGACCGGGGTCTATGCTGACCCTAAACTGGGGTCCTGACTAGTCCCTCTACCTGGAGGTACTGTTAATGGTACAGAGGTCCAGGCCACCAGCGTAAACCCTGTCTCCTATAAATCCCTGACCACTGTAATCTAGTCCTTAGAAGGACCCTGATTACCACCATAGGGAATGGACAGGTAAAGGTTAACAAACAGTATAGACAAACGAGACAGACAGGGGATAAAGTAAATACTGTCTTGCATACAACATTAAAACACAGAGGGAACACCAAAGGTCTAGGAGATAAACTATAAGCAAGGTGAGGAGAAACAACAAAAGAGCTCTTAGCTTAAGTCTTCTCAGAACCGATCCTATCTGCAGTCTGTATGAATGCTTTCACCGGCATCTAACCAGCAGACTGGCAGCTATATAAAGGAAGCTAATTAGAACATAATCAAAAGCAGCCGGGCGAGGCTGGACCTAGTCTTAGCAAAGAGCTAGGTAAAATTAACTCCCTCATTACCAAACACAAAGAAACAGCAACTCAGCTGCGAGAAGTCAGAATGTGCAATCGCGACAATCTTCGTGGCGATGCACCCATGACAAAAAGTTGTCCAATTTGTCCTGAGTACGCTGATACCCCATATGTGGGGGGGGGGGGAACTGGGCGCACGGCAGGGCTTGGAAAGGAAGTAATAACATTTTGGAATGCAGACGTTGATGGAGTCATGTTCCGTTTGCAGTGCCCCAGATATGCCTAAACAGTGGAAATCCCCCACAAGTGACCCCATTTTGGAGACTAGACCCCCTAAGGAACTTATCTAGATCTGTGGTGAGCACTTTGAACCCCCAAGTGCTTCACACAAGTTTATAATGCCCGGGCACAAAAATAAAAATCCTATTTTAGTCACCAATTTTTTATTTTCCCAAGGGTAACAGGAGAAATTGGACCACAAAAGTTGCTGTCCAATTTGTCCTGAGTACGTTAATACCCCATATGTGGGGGGGAACCACAGTTTGGGCGCATGGCAGAGCTCGGAATGGAAGGAGCACCATTTGACTTTTTCCAACCAAAATTGGCTGGAATTGAGATTGAATGCAATGTTCCATTTGGAGAGCCTCTGATGTGCCTAAACAGTGGAAACACCTCACAAGTGACCCCATTTTGGAAACTAGACCCCCTAAGGAACTTATCTAGACTGTGGTGAGCAATTTTAACCCCCAAGTGCTTCACACAAGATTATAACGCAGAGCCGTAAAATTAAAAAATCATAATTTTTCCACAAAAATGATCTTTTCACCCCAATTTTTATTTTCCCAAGGGTAACAAGACCCCAAAAGTTGTGCAATTTGTCCTGAGTACGCTGATACCCCATATGTGGGGGTAAACCATTGTTTGGGTGCATGGCAGAGCTCGGAAGGGAAGGCGCGCCGTTTGACTTTTTCAACGCAGAATTGGCTGGATGCCATGTCGTGTTTGGAGAGCTCCTGATATGCCTAAACAGTGGAAACCCCCCACAAATGACACCATTTTGGAAACTAGACCCTCAAGGAACTTATCTAGATGTGTGGTGAGAACTTTGAACCCCAAGGTGTTTCACTAAAGTTTATAAAGCCCGAGCATGAAAATAAAAAAATCATTTTTTCCACAAACATGATCTTTTAGTCCCCAACTTTTTATTTTCCAAAGGGTAACAGGAGAAATTGGACCCCAGAAGTTGTCCATTTTGTCCTGGGTACGCTGATACCCCATATGTGGGAGAAAACTACTGTATGGGCACACATCAGGGCTCAGAAGGGAAGTAGTGACGTTTTGGATTGCAGACTTTGATGGAATGGTCTGCAGGCGTCATGTCGCGTTTTGAGAGTCCCTGATGTGCCTAAACAGTGGAAACCCCCCACAAGTGACCCCATTTTGGAAAATAAACCCCCCAAGGAACTTATCTAGATGTGTGGTGAGCACTTTGAACCCCGAAGTGCTTCACAGAAGTTTATAACGTACAGCCATAAAAATAAAAAAATCTTTTTTTTTTCTTCACAAAAATGATTTTTTCGCCCCCAATATTTTATTTTCACAAGGGTAACAGGAGAAATTGGACCCCAAAAGTTGTTGTCCAATTTGCCCTGAGTACGCTGATACCCCATGTGGGAGAAAACTACTGTATGGGCACACGTCGGGGCTCGGAAGGGAAGTAGCAACGTTTTGGATTGAAGACTTTGATGGAATGGTCTGCGGGCGTCATGTCGCGTTTGGAGAGCCCCTTATATGCCTAAACAGTGGAAGCCCCACAAGTGACCCCATTTTGGAAAACAGACCCCCCAAGGAACTTATCTAGATGTGTGGTGAGCACTTTGAACCCCGAAGTGCTTCACAGAAGTTTATAATGTACAGCCGTAAAAATAAAAAATCATATTTTTTCCACAAAAATGATCTTTTCACCCCAATTTTTATTTTACCAAGGGTAACAAGACCCCAAAAGTTGTTGTGCAATTTGTCCTAAGTATGCTGATACCCCATATGTGGGGGTAAACCACTGTTTGGGTGCATGGCAGAGCTCGGAAGGGTAGGAGCGCCGTTTGACTTTTTCAAAGCAGAATTGGCTGGACGTCAGTCGTGTTTGGAGAGCTCCTGATATGCCTAAACAGTGGAAACCCCCCTCAAATGACACCATTTTGGAAACTAGACCCCTCAAGGAACTTATCTAGATGTGTGGTGACTGGTGAGAACTTTGAACCCCCAGGTGTTTCACTAAAGTTTATAACACCCGAGCATGAAAATAAAAAAATCATATTTTTTCCACAAACATGATCTTTTAGTCCCCAACTTTTTATTTTCCCAAGGGTAACAAGAGAAATTGGACCCCAAAAGTTGTTGTCCATTTTGTCCTGAGTACACTGATACCCCATATGTAGGAGAAAACTACTGTATGGGCACACGTCAGGGCTCGGAAGGGAAGTAGTGACGTTTTGGATTGCAGACTTTGATGGAATGGTCTGCGGGCGTCATGTCGCATTTGGAGAGCCCCTGATGTGCCTAAACAGTGGAAACCCCCACAAGTGACCCCATTTTGGAAAACAAACCCCACAAGGAACTTATCTAGATGTGTGGTGAGCGCTATGAAGCCCCAAGTGCTTCACCTAAGTTTATAACGTACAGCCGTAAAAACAGAAAAATCTTTTTTTTTTTTACAAAAATGATATTTTCGCCCCCAATTTTTTATTTTCCCAAGGGTAACAGAAGAAATTGGACCCCAAGAGTTATTGTGCAATTTGTCCTGAGTATGCTGATACCCCATATGTTGGGGTAAACTACTGTTTGGGAGCATGGCAGAGCTCAGAAGAGAAGGAGCACCGCTTGACTTTTTCAACACAGAATTGGCTGGAATTGAGATCAGATCCATGTCACATTTGGAGAGCCCCTGATGCGCCTAAACAGTGGAAACCCCTAATTCTAACTCCAACCCTAACCCCAACACACCCCTAACCCTAGTCTAAACCCTAACCACAAACCTAACCCTAACATACCCCTAACCCTAATCCCAACTCTAACCCTAATCCTAACTTTAGCCCCAACCCTAACCCTAACTTTAGCCGCAACCCTAACCCTAAGGCCCCGTGCACAGGTTATGGATTTACTTGCGGATTTTTCCGCGCGGATTTTGCAAAACCGCAGATAAAATGACCTGCGTTTTACCTGCGGTTTTAGCGCGGATTTACTGCAGTTTTTGTGCGGATTTGCCTGCGGTTTTACACCTATAATGGAATAGGTGTAAAACCGCTGCGGAATCCGTACAAAGAATTGACATGCTGGGGTTTTAAAACCGCACCAAATCCGCACAAAAAATTCCGCATCATGTGCACAGTTTTTTTTTTCCCTTCACTAACATTGTACTGTACATGGCGTCCAGTTCTGCTGCGGATCCGCAGCGCCAAAACCGCTGTGGATCCGCAGCACAATCCGCAACGTGTGCACAGGGCCTAACCCTAATGGGAAAATGGAAATAAATCCATTTTTTAATTTTATTATTTTTCCCTAACTAAGGGGGTGATAAAGGGGGGTTTGATTTACTATTTATATCTGGTTTTTATGATTGGCAGCTGTCACGCTAAAAGACGCTTTTTATTGCAAAAAATAGTTTTTGCATCACATTTTGAGAGCTAAAAAAATATTTAGACTTGAGATTTCTCAGTGGTTTATACCTTTTAGTGGCTAACTGAAAAGATGGTAACAAATTGCAAGCTTTCGAGACTACTCAGGTCTCTTCATCAGGCAAAGACTAAAACAAAAGCTGAAGAATCACATATTTATACACAAGAGGACACAGGAATAATGCAATAAGACAAGTGACGTGAAGCAGAACTGTCATTATGGCAGAGGGATGAACATAAATATTGGATCAGTTCATAGATAAGGAGTGTGAAAGTTTTATTGCCCTCTGATTGGAGTCTGCTATTGTGTTTTTATGCCCTAGAAGGTCAGAGAAGCAGATTCCTTAATTGATGTAGAAGGACATGAATCCGTGTGATATATTCATTCCAGCACTAAGAGTGTCAAAGGTCATCATGAGCTTATTTTCCCAAACCTTTCTATCCCTCTCAGATTTAAAGTTAGATTTTAATACAAGCAATTTCATGTGGTGTACCTAATTATATGTACTAAATGTCCAACTGGGGGTCTGTATGTGGGGGAAACAGGCAAAAACTGAGAACAAGGATGAATTCCCATCGCCACACAATAAGAGAAAAAATAATGGATCTACCTGTGGCAAAACACTTTTGTATGCCCGGTCATAGCATGATGGACATGAAATTACTTGTATTAAAATCTAACTTTAAATCTGAGATCGATAGAAAGGTTTGGGAATATAAGCTCATGATGACCTTTGACACTCTCAGTGCTGGAATGAATATATCACACGGATTCATGTCCTTCTACATCAATTAAGGAATCTGCTTCTCTGACCTTCTAGGGGCATCAAAACACAATAGCAGACTCCAATCAGAGGGCAATAAAACTTTCACACTCCTTATCTATGAACTGATCCAATATTTATGTTCATCCCTCTGCCATAATGACAGTTCTGCTTCACGTCACTTGTCTTATCTTATTGCATTATTTCTGTGCTGTGTTGTGTATAAATATGTGATTCTTCAGCTTTTGTTTTAGTCTTTGCCTGATGAAGAGACCTGAGTAGTCTCGAAAGCTTGCAATTTGTTACCATCTTTTCAGTTAGCCATTAAAAGGTATCAACCACTGAGAACTCTCAAGTCTAAATATTTTTCTATCTACTGGCTAATACGGTACGAAGATACACATCTTTCCTATATCATTTTGAGAGCTATAATTTTTGCATATTTTGGCCCACAGAGTCATGTGAGGTCTTATTTTTTGCGGTACGAGTTGACGTTTTTATTGGTACCACTTTTGAGCACGTGACATTTTTTGATCGCTTTTTATTTCGATTTTTGGGAGGTTAGAATGAACAAAAATCAGCAATTCATGAATTTCTTTTGGGGGGGGCGTTTATACCGTTCCGCGTGTGGTAAAATTGATAAAGCAGTTTTATTCTTTGGGTTAGTACGATTACGGTGATACCTCATTTATATCATTTTTTTTATGTTTTGGCGCTTTTATACAATAAAAACAATTTTATATAAAAAATAATAATTTTTGCATCGCTTTATTCTGCGAGCTATAACTTTTTTATTTTTTCGCTGATAATGCTGTATGGCGGCTTGTTTTTTGCGGGACAAGATGACATTTTCAGCGGTACCATGTTTATTTATATCCGTCTTTTTGATCGCGTGTTATTCCACTCTTTGTTCGGCGGTATGATGATAAAGTATTGATTTTTTTTTTTAAGGGGTTCACTAAAGAGGTTAACTAGTGGGACAGTTCTATAGGGCGGGTCGTTACGGACGCGCCGATACCAAACATGTGTACTTTTATTGTTTAGTTTTTTTTTATTTACATAAATAAATTAATTTATTAGGGAATTTTTTTTTTCCTCAGCAGGCACTGAGGAAGCCGCCTCCCTGCAGGACCCGGCGGCCGTCTTGGATCCGGGGTCTTGCAGGGAGGAGAGTCCCTCGGAACAGCCCGATCACATCGCACTGTTTTGAGGGTCTCTGCGGAGCACGCAGGGAGCCCCTCCCTGCCCGATGCTTCCCTGTGCCCCCGGTAAACAGCGATCATGTTTGATCGCGGTGTGCCAGGGGTTAATGTGCCCGGGAGCAGTCCGTGACCGCTCCTGACACATAGTGCCGGATGTCAGCTGTGATAATCAGCTGACACCCTGCCGCGATCAGCTGCGCTCGCCTAGGATGTACTATTCCGTCCATGGAATGAGGTCCAGGGTCATATGGATGGAATAGTACGTCGGATGGAATAAAGGGGTTAATGATCCAGTGTATAATGCGCCCGTAAATGCCGCTCCAGTGTCTGATGTCCCCCATTTACAATGCTCCAGTATATGATGGGCCCCATGGATGCTGCTCCATGTCTGATCTGCCCCATTTAGAATGCTCCAATACATGATGTGCCCCATGGATGATGCTCCAGTGTCTTATGGGCCAAAAGAATGCTCCATATATAATGGGCCCCATTAATGTTCAAGGGTATAATGGGCCCTGTAAATGCTGCTCCAGTGTCTGATTTGCCCATTTAGAATGCTCCAGTATATGATGTGCCCCATGGATGATGCTCCAGCGTCTTATGGGCCAAAAGAATGTTCGATATATAATGGGCCCCATTATTAATGATCCAGTGTATAATGGGCCCCGTAAATGCTACGCCAGTGTCTGATGTCCCCCATTTACAATGCTCCAGTATATGATGGGCCCCATGGATGCTGCTCCATTGCCTTATGGGCCAAAATCATGCTCCATATATAATGGGCCCCATTATTAATGATCCAGTGTATAATGGGCCCCGTAAATGCTACTCCAGTGTCTGATGTCCCCCATTTACAATGCTCCAGTATATGATGGGCCCCATGTATGCTGCTCCATTGTCTTATGGGCCAAAAGAAAGCTCCGTATATAATGGGCCCCGTATATGCTGCTCCAGTTTCTGATGTCCCCCATTTACAATGCTCCAGTATATGTGCCCCATGGATGATGCTCCAGTGTCTTATGGGCCAAAATCATGCTCCATATATAATGGGCCACATTATTAATGATCCAGTGTAAAATGCTCCCCATCTATTCCTCCAAACATTGCAAAAAAATGAAATACCTCTCCTGCTGTGCACTGATCTACTCTGGACTCCTCAGGGTCGCCATCTTACAGCTCTCTACAGTTGGACTGTTTAGGCAGAGGGAGTACAGACGTGACGTCATTGCGCTCTGTAACCTGAATGTTACTGTCAGGAAACGCGGAAGACGTCACAGCGGTGGAGCATGGAGAGGTAAGTATTGCAAGTGCTGGGGCCCTTAGCAAGCAGGGGGGGCCGACTCGTGGGCGATGGCACTGGCACAGGGCCCCTCTTAGTACGCCGGTGTGTCTGACGGCGAGTGGGCCCATCCCACCGTCAGAGACAAATTTTTGTACTGTGAGGGGCCCTGTGCCAGTGCAGTCGCCCACAAGTCGGCCCCCCCACCTGCTCAGGGAACCGGCACTTGCCCGGGTGCGCCAGGTGCTGACGCCGGCCCTGGGGGGGGATTTGTAGTCCGTCCACGCTTGCAAGTGTGTGTCACCCCAGGAGTTTGGTTGCCACAGTGACCTTGCCTCCTGTTAAAGGATCCCTTTAACAGGTAACACAGCATACACCTTTCCTACTCCGGACCAGAAGGGGGAGCTCCAACACCTGATTTCAGGAGAGCTCCTGAGAACATTCAGGCGGGGGGAGGAGTTAGTGAGTGTTGCTGGAGGGACAAGAGAGGAGAGATGTATGGAGACAAGATGGGAAAAAGAGGGGCTTTAGAGAACTCACCCCCGGTCGGAGCGCCAGAAACCGGACCCCCGGAGTCTGAGGCTGAGTGGGTAAACTAAAGTCCCAGCAGCAGAATCCGAAGGGCAGAAGACAGCAGGTTCTCTGCCCCAACTAATACTCTACTACACAGCAGCAGCACATGTGAGCCGGAGACTCCCTAAGTGAGTGATTCCTGAAGCAGGTTACAGCTGCCTGTTATGAGAGTGAAGTTCTACCTAGACAAGAGACAGAGAGAGGAACTTGGACGGAGCTTATAGCAGCCAGTGCCTCAGAGAATAGCGCTAGAAAGGAGACCTCACAACCCACCTGAAGTAAGGGGATTCCAAATTGCTTTCAGGCCGACCGACTTCAGCACCATCTGTACTCAGTGCCCTGGACACTTTGCCTGCAAAAACTGTGAGTAAAGCTTTGGAAACTGCATCTGACTGTGTCTAATCAAGTCCTTCCTGCAAAACACACTCCACTCTGCTACATCTTTCAGCACCATTACTTTCTATACCATCTCTCTGCCCTGGGACAAGCTTCACTTGTGGGAAGCTACTTCAACTCTGCTGCATCACACCATCTGTCCCAGAGGATCTGCACTGCAGAGCTGGTCACCTCTGACCAGAAACCACAGGTGGCGTCACGAATACCTTACTACAAACTCTATAATCCCCTGTACAAATTCCCCTTTTATTGGACGCCCAGGGCCACTGCCGCTGTGACACATCCCCTTTAAGACACGGGCCCAGTACCGAGTATCCCACTGCCCTGGCGGGCGATCCAAGTGCATGTTCATGAAATGTCTAAGCATGCAACTGGTATTCAAATTTCTGAGATTTTTCCCTCGGCTAAAGGTCTTTTCGCACTGTTTACAGATAACCTTTGCCTCATCAATAGGATTTCGGTCCAAAAAGTGCCACACTGGACTCTTCCTACTATGGTATAAATTTTCAGGGCTTGCACGCTGTGCAAATTTGACCGTCTTGCCAAGCTGTCCTGCAACTCTCTTTTTGTTTTTTAACACCTCTTTGGACTGCTACGGGCCTGCCAGATAACCGCTGCTGCAATGTTGATGCCTGCTGCGGATCCTTCTCCTCTTCTGAGCTATTGCCAGCAGCACCCTCTTCCCCAAATGGATGCCAATCCGGGTCAACAACTGGGTCATCCATCACCTCTTCTTCAATGTAATCTGGGGCACCTGAGTTTTATCAGGGTCAGATTCTGGCTCAGTAGACTGCGAGGGAAATGTAGTGCTCTGGGTGAATGTACAAGCAGAATCATCTAGCAGTGGCTGTGCATCATGATGTGCACTCCATCTCTGATTCATGTTGGACTGGGGAATTGAGGATTTGACTTGATAACCCAGGCATGGTATGTGAAAAGAGCTCCATGGAGTAATCTGAAGTGTCGGCTGCCGCATCCTTCACTTTTGGTGGGGTGAAGCACACAAGGAAATGTGTTGTTCCTGACCAGGAGTCAGCACTGAAGATTCAGTCCTTGCATTTTTTGAAACTTCAGAAGAGGAGGCGATATACAAAATAATGGAAACACCTAACATTTTGGCATAATCTTCGAACATGTTATAAACATGCAAACCGTGACATATGGTAATGTTTTGTAGTTGATTATTTGTGTTATGTGATATGTGTATGTAAATTAACTGTTTGTTTTGCATAATTGTAAGAACATTGATGAGAAACTGATACCAATGGCAGACCTCTCGGATTTTCAAAGAGGCCAAATTGTTGGTGCTCGGATTGCCGGCGCTAGTGTAACCAAAAGTGCCCGAATGCTTGGCGTGTCAAGAGGTACTGTCTCCAAAGTAATGACTGCGTTTGAAAGAGGAAAAAAAGCAACTGAAAAAGAAAAGAAAGGTACATTTCATAGAAGAGGAAAATATACATGAGGGTATACTACAGGCATATGAATCCGCAGGAGAGGAAGATTCTAAGGATTCTCAGCGGGAGGATACTGAACAGTCACCCATTGGAAAGCAAAAATCCCCCCCCTTCTTCTCATCCCATATTTGATGCTACTCTGGCTGCCTGGAAAACATTTGCTAAACAGAAAAGAGGTACTAATAAATTAACCTTCCTTAGAAATCTCCCTCTCCACTTAATCAGCTCCCTATACCATACAGCCATCGATCCCATTTTGGCTGAACATGACGTTAAAGTCAAGGATTTGGTCAGTGATTCTAGTCTTATCCCTTTCTCCCAAATCAAAGATAAATTTAAAGTCTCCTCTTCTTCATTCCTCCAGTATCTCATGTTGAAGGATTTGATTGTGCTATTTCTTGCCTCTAAACCAAGCCTATCGGAGCCTGCCGCCAACCTTATTACCAACGTTAATCATAAAAATTTTTGGAGCACCTCTTACATTTATACAGTCAGGGCCAGAAATATTTGGACAGTGACACAATTTTCGCGAGTTGGGCTCTGCATACCACCACATTGGATTTGAAATGAAACCTCTACAACAGAATTCAAGTGCAGATTGTAACGTTTAATTTGAAGGGTTGAACAAAAATATGTGTTAGAAAATGTAGGAATTGTACACATTTCTTTACAAACACTCCACATTTTAGGAGGTCAAAAGTAATTGGACAAATAAACATAACCCAAACAAAATATTTTTATTTTCAATATTTTGTGGCGAATCCTTTGGAGGCAATCACTGCCTTAAGTCTGGAACCCATGGACATCACCAAACGCTGGGTTTCCTCCTTCTTAATGCTTTGCCAGGCCTTTACAGCCGCAGCCTTCAGGTCTTGCTTGTTTGTGGGTCTTTCCCTCTTAAGTCTGGATTTCAGCAAGTGAAATGCATGCTCAATTGGGTTAAGATCTGGTGATTGACTTGGCCATTGAAGAATGTTCCACTTTTTTGCACTCATGAACTCCTGTGTAGCTTTGGCTGTATGCTTGGGGTCATTATCCATCTGTACTATGAAGCGCCGTCCAATCAAGTTTGCAGCATTTGGCTGAATCTGGGCTGAAAGTATATCCTGGTACACTTCAGAATTCATCCGGCTACTCTTGTCTGCTGTTATGTCATCAATAAACACAAGTGACCCAGTGCCATTGAAAGCCATGCATGCCCATGCCATCACGTTGCCTCCACCATGTTTTACAGAGGATGTGGTGTGCCTTGGATCATGTGCCGTTCCCTTTCTTCTCCAAACTTTTGGCTTCCCATCATTCTGGTACAGGTTGATCTTTGTCTCATCTGCCCATAGAATACTTTTCCAGAACTGAGCTGGCTTCTGGAGGTGTTTTTCAGCAAATTTAACTCTGGCCTGTCTATTTTTGGAATTGATGAATGGTTTGCATCATAGATGTGAACCCTTTGTATTTACTTTCATGGAGTCTTCTCTTTACTGTTGACTTAGAGACAGATACACCTACTTCACTGAGAGTGTTCTGGACTTCAGTTGATGTTGTGAACGGGTTCTTCTTCACCATGGAGAGTATTCTGCGATCATCCACCACTGTTGTCTTCCCGTGGGCGCCCAGGTCTTTTTGGATTGATGAGTTCACCAGTGCTTTCTTTCTTTCTCAGGATGTACCAAATTGTAGATTTTGCCACTTCTAATGTTGTAGCAATTTCTTGGATGTTTTTTTTTTCTGTTCTTGCAGCTTAAGGATGGCTTGTTTCACCTGCATGGAGAGCTCCTGTGACTGCATGTTTCCTTCACAGCAAAACCTTCCAAATGCAAACACCACACCTCAAATCAACTCCGGCCCTTTCATCTGCTTAATTGAGAATGACATAACAAAGGGATTGTCCCACACCTGTCCATGAAATAGCCTTGGAGTCATTTGTCCAATTACTTTTGGTCCCTTTAAAAACAGGGTGGCACATGTTAAGGAGCTGAAACTCCTAAACCCTTCATCCAATTTTAATGTGGATACCCTCAAATGAAAGCTGAAAGTCTGAACTTCAACTGCATCTGATTTGTTTTGTTTCAAATTCATTGTGGTAATGTCTAGAACCAAAATTAGATAAATGTTGTCTCTGTCCAAATATATATGGACCTAACTGTATGTGGCTCAATAAAAGTCATATATTCATCAAGGCCTATAACTTTCGGAAATGGGAACAAGAGTTACATATATCCCCAAGTCCGCAAGAATGGGAACAGGCTTGTTTTATTTCCTACTCCGCTTCTATCTCTATGTCGCTCCAAGAAACTCACTATTAAATACTAACGCGTTGGTATTACACTCCAGCCCGACTCTCTCTGATTAATTCAGAACATTCATCGTCCTGCTGGAGAGGTTGTGGCCAATATGGCAGTTTGCTTCATATACTCTGGTACTGTCCCCATATTAGGCCTCTTTGGAAAAATAGTGCGTCTCTAATTAATTCATTACTCACAAAATCCATTACTCTATCTCCGCAACTAGCTCTTTTATCCTTAGACTCGGAGGGCATTGCTCATTCCTCTATTCCCTTAGTGGTACATGTTCTTCTAACATGCAACTAATTGCCTTCTATTGGAAAAGGCCTGACCTTCCCATTATCCAAGATGTAATTGACAGAATGACTCTCCATAAAGCCTTCAAGCACAAACTAGCTCTGATACATAACAACCTAGCCAAATTTTATCAAAAATGGTCCAGCTGGATACCTTTATTCCCTTAAAAGGATATTCAGATAAGCCATATTATTTAGTCTTTCTTGATTAATGGTTACTATTTATAATATTGCCTTTGTAGTCATATAATATGTGTAATGCCTGTATAAATTAATATGTTATTTTCCTGTAAATTGGGACGCAAAGTCCACTTGGTCCCTTCTTTCCTTGTTGTATTTCCCCTTCCCTTTTCCTCTTCTCCACCCTTTATTGTTTCATAAATACTTAATAAAAATTTTGGAAAAGAAAGAGAAGGAAAAACATCCGCAGTAAAGCACAGGTCCGGCCGAAAGTCGAAGTTGACTGAGAGAGACCGTCGGACTGTAAAGCGAATTGTGAGAGAGGATCGCAAGACCACGGCTCCGAAAATCACTGCTGAGCTCAATGAACACCTACAGAACCCAGTTTCCACGAAAATGCTTCGTCGGGAGATGAACAAATCTGGATTCCACGGAAGAGCTGCAATTCGAAAACCGCTGCTCTCAATAACAAATGTTTTCAAGCATTTAGAGTGGTGTATAAACTTTCAGAATTGTTCCCTCGACCGGTGGAAACATTTGATATTCTCAGAAGAATCATCGTTTACCCTATTTCCGACCTCCGGCTGAGTGTACGTTTGGAGACAGCCGAAAGAAGCATTCCATCCAGACTGCCTTCTCCCAAACGTAAAACATGGTGGAGGTTCTGTGATGATCTGGGGTGCTATTTCATGGAGATCCGCCGGGCCAGTGATATCCCTTCATGGAAGAATTAACAGCCATGATTATTTAGGCATTTTATATAGAAAAGACTAAGCACTCATCTGGTGATATGAGGATGATATGTTTAATGGTAGTGTATCCAAAAAACGTTTCGGTCACACAAGACCTTCATCAGTAACTACATAAATGAAAAGGCATGTTATATTTACATAATAAGCTATACAACAAAATTGGTGTAGTAGTAGCAAGAAAATGCAAATAAAAAAATTATAAAATAATATATATAAATAAATTATACATAAAAAATCATATATAATAGGTCAATATATATACAGACAATGCAGTGTTAGCATATCTAGTACCATCGTAAAACCCAGTGTGGAGCTTAATTTTTTTATTTGCATTTTCTTGCTACTACTACACCAATTTTGTTGTATAGCTTATTATGTAAATATAACATGCTTTTTCATTTATGTAGTTACTGATGAAGGTCTTGTGTGACCGAAACGTTTTTTGGATACACTACCATTAAACATATCATCCTCATATCACCAGATGAGTGCTTAGTCTTTTCTATATATTTTCTTGGTGTGGGAACCTAGACTTCAAGCACCAGTTATCTAGGAGTTGTGCTCACGTTTTTTTGTCCTGTTTATCACTTCCCATACGTGATTGCACACTCTTCTGGGTCATGTCTAAGAATACTTTTTCCTATAACGCAGAGGAAACCGCTAGTATCCTCGCACAATCCAAAGTGTCGAGCGAATTCCTACTTATTCCCCCCCAGGAAGTTCGGGGTAGAGATTGGGAAAGGGAGCTCCGATCCTTTACCAATTCAGAACTCCACTGTGCAACCCTATCAGAATATCTGAGAGTACAACGCATCCCTAGAGGCCTCCGGGTTCCTTTGCGTCCAACACTCTTCAGTGATTCACCGGATTTTTGTACGAAATTCGAACATATTCTAAACAAATGCTCATTTGACTTGATTACTCTGACAGTTGAATTTTTACAGAAAGAGATTATAGCTAGTGCGGAACGTGTTAAAGTGATTGAAGCTCAACTATCAGCTACTGCCACTCCGGAAGAACTTGGATCACTGAAGACTGAGATACAGGAACGCATCACTCGCCACAAACGAGATATTGAGACCAGAAAACGTAACAAATTTGCACGAGATACGGAGGATTATCGCTCTAACCGAGTATACAGATGGCAAAACAGCTTCAAAAGAAGGGACTTGAGACAAGGACAACACATCTCAACAGACTACTCCACCTCTGGCTCAGACCAGGAATCAGGTCCTTCCACCTCTACATCAGTTCCTTTTTTAGGCCCACGGAGAGGACGATACTTCAGAGGAAGACCAGACGGGGGCACCAGATGAGTGCTTAGTCTTTTCTATATATTTTCTTGGTGTGGGAACCTAGACTTCAAGCACCAGTTATCTAGGAGTTGTGCTCACGTTTTTTTGTCCTGTTTATCACTTCCCATACGTGATTGCACACTCTTCTGGGTCATGTCTAAGAATACTTTTTCCTATAACGCAGAGGAAACCTCTAGTATCCTCGCACAATCCAAAGTGTCGAGCGAATTCCTACTTATTCCCCCCCAGGAAGTTCGGGGTAGAGATTGGGAAAGGGAGCTCCGATCCTTTACCAATTCAGAACTCCACTGTGCAACCCTATCAGAATATCTGAGAGTACAACGCATCCCTAGAGGCCTCCGGGTTCCTTTGCGTCCAACACTCTTCAGTGATTCACCGGATTTTTGTACGAAATTCGAACATATTCTAAACAAATGCTCATTTGACTTGATTACTCTGACAGTTGAATTTTTACAGAAAGAGATTATAGCTAGTGCGGAACGTGTTAAAGTGATTGAAGCTCAACTATCAGCTACTGCCACTCCGGAAGAACTTGGATCACTGAAGACTGAGATACAGGAACGCATCACTCGCCACAAACAAGATATTGAGACCAGAAAACGTAACAAATTCGCACGAGATACGGAGGATTATCGCTCTAACCGAGTATACAGATGGCAAAACAGCTTCAAAAGAAGGGACTTGAGACAAGGACAACACATCTCAACAGACTACTCCACCTCTGGCTCAGACCAGGAATCAGGTCCTTCCACCTCTACATCAGTTCCTTTTTTAGGCCCACGGAGAGGACGATACTTCAGAGGAAGACCAGACGGGGGCAGAAGAAGAGAACAAGATCAGGGCCGGATCACCCGCTCGAAGGTACGGACAATTTGGTGATCAATATATCATCCAGAACTCTCACCAACACTGAACATATAGTGTTGCAAAAAGGTTTGTCTTTTTGCCCTTCCAGTAAATGTCGTACTTTTGACTTGGATATGGACCTCCAGAGGTTCTATCGACATATAAGACTTAAAGCCTACTACTCTTCTAAACCTATTGCTCCAGAACCTATGACCCTATCTAATTCTAAACTACTCTCAGCACAGAGTTTGGGTCTCCGGAGCAAAAGTTATTTTCGCCCTCCACAAGCCTCACATGCGGTAGAGACCTTTATTGGTTTCATCAATGATACTTTCCAAAATCTAAAATGTGACATAGAAAGAGGTAAAATTTTTCATCCTTCAAACTTGTCATTGGAGGAAAGGAAAGCACTGTCATCCTTACAGAATGACAACTCTATCGTTATAAAACCAGCTGACAAAGGGGGAGCTCTTGTAGTAATGGACAAGTCATTATATATGACGGAAATTAGACGTCAGCTTAACGACACCTCGATCTATCAATCCCTGTCACATAACCCGACTCGTGACATTGGTCTTAAAATTGACACTATCCTTGATAAGTACTGTTCCTTGGGAGTACTGGACCAAAAGACTTGTGAATTTTTGAATAATAAAAATCCGAACATACCAGTTTTTTACATCTTACCCAAAGTACACAAAAATCTTGAAAAACCCCCGGGGAGGCCGATAGTAGCCTCCACAAATTCTATTCTTTCACCTCTAGCCATCTATCTTGAAAAAATACTGACTCCTATCATTCACCAGACCAGATCCTTCATTCTGGACACTGGGGCCTTCCTCAGACTTATTCAACAATTAGATACCATACCACCAGATTCTATCTTAGTAACTTTGGATGTAAAAGACCTTTACACTTCGATTCCTCATTTAGAAGGGACACAATCAGTTGTAAACTTGTTAAGTGGTACACACATGGATACAGACCAAATAGATCTTTGCATTGATCTACTTAAAGTCATACTCACCTGTAACTTTTTTATTTTTCAAGATGATTTTTATCTTCAAATACGGGGGACCGCCATGGGTTCCAATGCAGCACCCCCGTATGCAAATGCCTATATGGCTGATTTTGAAGAAACGATCATATATCCTAATACACTTTTTCGTCAACATGTGATTACATGGAAACGATACATTGATGACATCTTTTGCATATGGGGTGGCCCTTTGGAATCCCTCCTGACTTTTTTTGATTTCCTAAACACATCGTGGCCAGGTATCCAATTTACCATCAATCACAATCTTTGTCAAATTAATTTCCTAGATACTATGGTAATTAAAAATCACGATGGAACCTTAACCACCGACCTTTATATCAAAGAGACTGACAAAAATAGTCTTCTCCATTACCAGAGTTCACATCCTCCCTTTATGAAAAAAGCCATACCCAAATCTCAGTTCCAACGGGTTAAACGCATAGTCACCGATACTATCACCCAAGAACAACGTCTACAGGAAATGTCCAAAAAGTTTGAATCCAGAGGATACCCCCGGCCACTGTTGGAAAACTCTAAAAACTCTCCCATAGGACATAGTAACACCACGGGTAAACGTATCCCTTTTGTGCATACCTTTCATCCTGCTAACTACGTGATTCATAGATCCATTAAGAAAAATTGGCATCTACTATCGACAGCCCACCCTGAGGTTTTGGAATTTAACGAAAACCATTCTTACCTTGTTATAAGAGGCCTTCCAACCTACGTGACTCTCTGGTACACGCTGATCTTGGTCCCAAATCCATACCCAAACAACGCTTCTTACAAACTCCAAAATGTGGTACTTTCCCATGTTTACATTGTGTTCAATGCAACAGCGTAATAAAAGGGGACACCTTCACTCACCCACATTCGGGTAAGATCTTTAAAATTAACAACTTTTTTACATGTGACTCCACACATGTTATTTATCTTATCAAATGCCCCTGCGGCCTCCTTTATGTTGGAGAAACTTCTCAAACCATACGCGATCGAGTCTCCAAACATAAATCGACAATACGCTGTAAGAACCTTCTTCTTCCCATCCCTTACCACTTCACATCTACAGGTCATAACATCTCTCAACTAAGATTCCAAGTCATAGAACAGGTCCCAATATCCAGAAGAGGTGGTAATAGAATTCTACAGCTTAGAAAACGAGAGGCGTTCTGGATCCATACTCTAGATACACTAAGTCCTAAGGGTTTAAACAGAGAGTATGAACTGTCTGCCTTTATATAAAAACATCAATAAGCGATCATTCCTTATATTTAAGGTACACAATAGAAGTGTGAATTTTGCTAATCATTGCAACGTTGTCTGATACTCTTCATCAAGTCAATATAATAACATATTCTCTCTTTTTTCTATAGAGCCGGTTATATTAATGTCTTATGGAAATATCTTATGGACCTATCACAGAACTCCACCTTCTTGTCACTCTGGAATACTAAGGATCCACATAAGATCAGTAACCCACGCTATATAAGTCACCTCTATCACTTTTGAGACGTTATGTTGTTTATCACTAATAAAAACGTTGTTTAGTTCACACTATCTAATGGTATCCGACTCTTTTCTCCTCCCATTCCTCTATTTCCTATCTCCTCTCCATCATAAATAGGCTACCATAGTATCTACCTTGATATCACCAAAAGTTACCTTGCTCCCCATTAGGCACTCAATTTTATACCTCAGACATTCCCCATCAATCTGTTAGCAGAAACGCTAATTCTGCACAACATTGAAAACTTTATTGGTTGTTTCTAATCTCCACATATATATGTGGAACGCAAACATAGCATCCGCTGGCACGCAACTCCATACTGGTTCCGCCTCATCACTTCCGGTTATGACCCAGGATGATTAGCGGTATAGTCCCGCCCCTTCCCTTTAAAAACCGGCGCGAAGCTGGCTATTTACTTTATCCGCGGACATCAGATTCACAAGACGTGACAACCTAATCTCTGCAACAGTCTATTGAGGTACCGTTAACCCCTTCCGCTCAGCAATCTAAATTGCGGTTTTAGCAAAGGTAACTTTATTTTCAGATATCTCCTTTCTTCTTTACCCACCTACAGCACCAGCCATTTTAGCGGTGGATACCGCAAAAAGGAGGCATACATAGCCCCTATTGGCCATAAGGTAATTACTACCTTTATTGACAGCACCTATTAAAAAACCGCACTTACCACCATATAACTGTTGATAATTTCACTTTAACAGCTCATCATTACTCCTGTCATAAGTGAGTACACCCTCTTAGTGTGGTTCTCTGTCACTTACTCTGTGGTATAGATAGGAATTATTGTCAGATTTATTCTCTTATCTGACATTATATTCCTAGGTTCACTTTTCTGCGGGCACTATATCCTAAGGAGTCTGTTTCAGATTTTATAGTAAAGGTATAGTATTGTTTGTCTCTAATCATATTTCCACTTAAACTCCACACTGGGTTTTACGATGGTACTAGATATGCTAACACTGCATTGTCTGTATATATATTGACCTATTATATATGATTTTTTATGTATAATTTATTTATATATATTATTTTATAATTTTTTTATTTGCATTTTCTTGCTACTACTACACCAATTTTGTTGTATAGCTTATTATGTAAATATAACATGCCTTTTCATTTATGTAGTTACTGATGAAGGTCTTGTGTGACCGAAATGTTTTTTGGATACACTACCATTAAACATATCATCCTCATATACCAGATGAGTGCTTAGTCTTTTCTATATATTTTCTTGGTGTGGGAACCTAGACTTCAAGCACCAGTTATCTAGGAGTTGTGCTCACGTTTTTTTGTCCTATTTAGGCATTTTGACCGACCAAGTGCATCCTATGGTTCAAGCACTGTTTCCGGAGGGGAACGACAACTTTCAGGATGATAATGCACCAATTCATACAGCTACAATCGTTAAATCATGCCACGAGGAACATTCTAATGAAGTTGAGCATCTCATCTGGCCCCCACAATCCCCAGACCTCAACATTAAAGAGCATTTATGTTCGATTTTAGAGATTCAAGTTAGACGTTGATTTCAGCCGCCATCGTCGCTCAAAGAACTGGAGGGTGTTTTAACTGAAGAATGGGCTAAAATTCCTTTGGAAACAATTCACACCTTGTATGAATCCATACCTCGAAGAATTGAGGCTGTAATCGCCGCAAAAGGTGGACCTACACCATATTAAACTAACTTTTGTTGATGTTTCCAGGTGTTAACATTATTTTGTCCAACCCCTGTACATGGAGGCTGTTTCGGCAATGTAAGCCAAAATCTGTTCCTGATGCTCCGGCTTTAAAAGCAGTTTACCTACTTCCAGTAAATGGAGCCTTCCAGGCCTTATTCAGCCAGAAGATTCTTTATGATAGCACACTATTTTCAGGGCAAACGAGCTCCTGTATAGTGAAAATATTCTAAATGTCAGTATATATTTCAGGAGGCAGAGACTGACGCTTTGTAGGTAGTTTGTAGGTGTAGGAGGGGGGTTGGGGCAGCCCAGATAGGGAAGTTGCAAAAATGGCATATGTTGAGGTGTATAATGGATGTAAAGCAGCTGCAAATGGATTAATTGGAGAAGTCCGAGGAAGAGGAGGCCAAAAAAGGGGTACTATATCACCAGATAAAAGGTGTATATATAGCATAGTGAAAATATTATAAATCTTCGTATATATTTCAGGAGGCAGACTCTGACGCTCACAGGCTCAGTCTGGATTACACAAGAATATAATAATAAAAAGGGGTACTGTATCAGCAGATACCAGGTATATATAGTATAGTCAAAACATTCTAAATCTCTGGATATATTTCAGGAGGCAGCCACTGACGCTCTCAGGCTCAGTATGTATTACACAATAATATAAAAAGCTGAAAAAGAGTACTGTTTCACCAGATACAAGGTATATAGCGTATAGTGAAAATATTCTAAATCTCCGTATATATTTCAGGAGGCAGACACTGATGCTCTGAGGCTCAGTATGGATTACACAAGAATACAAAAAGATGAAAATGGGGTACTGTATCACCAGATACCAGGTATATCTAGTATGGTGAAAATATTGGAAATATACGTATATATTTTCAGAGTCAGACAAAGACTCACAGGCTCAGTATGGGTTACACCAGAATATAAAAATCAGATCCGCAAGAAATAATCACACATGTGGGCCCATGTTCGAGGTGTCAATGATGCACTTAGAGTGGTGGGTGGAGGAGGATTTTCTGGCGAAAAGGGTAGTGTATCACCAGATACCAGGTATATATAGGATAGTTAAATTATTGGAAATCTCCGTATATATTTCAGGAGGCAGACACTGACGCTCTCAGGCTCAGTATGGATTTCACGAGAATATAACAAGTCGAAAAAGGGAAATGTATCAGAAACGTACAGCTGTATACAGCGTTGGGGTAATTTTAAATATCCGTATATATTTCCAGAGTCAAAGAATCTCACAGGCTCAGTATGGATTACACCAGAATATAAAAAGTTGACAAAGTGTACTGTATCAGAAGCGTACAGCTGTATATAGTGTTGGGGTAATTTTAAATGTTCGTATATATTTCAGTCTCAGTAAGCCAGTCCAGACTCTCCGCTACAGGAAACAAGATGGATACAAGTACACACTGAAAGAGTGATTGCAGAAATTTGGTAATTACTAATCACGCTAAAACCTCCCGGTAGAATTCTGAGAGGCGATGCTGACCCTCAATTACTTTATCTGTGTAGACAGCAAAAACGGTTCTTTGTGAAGAATGGGGTGCTGTATCGCAGTAGCGTCAATCCCATCACCGTTATTTGTCTCCATCAAATGGTGATGCCAAGGAGAGATGTAGACATGGTCCTCACTGCCTATCATGATCAGACTGGTCACTTTGGAGCGCAAAAGACAGAAGCCACAGGCCATAGGCGATTCTATTGGATTGGCATGAGAGGAGACACTGAAAAATGTTGCCAGGAATGTCAAACGTCTGTGACTAGTAAAACTGTGAAAGCTGCATCCGATTGTGAGTCGACGTCCATTAGAAATGGTAGCCATTGATCATCTGAAGTTAAGCCCAGCAGGACAGGCCATAGCTACGTCTTAACCATCATCGATCAGTTAACCAAATTTGTAGTGGCTGTCCCTGTGAAGGATTTAACTGCCCAGACTCCACAGCGGTGGAACAGGGAGAGGTAAGTATTGCAAGTGCTGGGGCCTGAGCAAGCAGGGGGGGCCGACTCGTGGGCGACGGTACTGGCACAGGGCCCCTCATAGTACGCCGCTGCGTCTGACGGCAAGTGGGCCCTCCTACCGTCAGAGACAGTTTTTTGTACTATGAGGGACCCTGTGCCAGTGCCGTCGCCCCAGAGTGGGACCCGCCACCTGCTCAGGACACAGATGGCAAATGTTCAGGTGTAGGCTGGACGTTCAGCAGCTGCAAATGGAGGAATTGGAGAAGTCAGAGGAAGAGTAGGACAAAGCGAGCCATTTTGCTGGCAACCTAGGTGTCATCAGGGGAAGGTGGGACAAAATCCTTTGAAACCCATGCATGGTTCATTTTAATGAAGGTTAGATCATCAACATTTTGCGTCGACAGACGGGTCCTTCTTTCTGTCAGGATTGGTCGAGCAGCACTGAAGACTCTTTCGATAGCACACTACCAGCAGGGCCAGCAAGCTCCTGTAAGGCATACTGTGCCAATTCAGGCCAGGTGTCCAGTTTACAGGCCCAGTAGTCAAAGGGCAATGACCGGTGAGGAAGAACATCGATAGGGGAGAAGTAATTTGTAACCATAGTTGACAACTGCTGTCTCCTGTCTGTTGCTATAGATTCCTGATTACCAGGCGTGTGAGCTGTCCTGGAGAAATCAGTCCACAACATGGTCATGAAACCCGTCTCCAACACCACTTCGGCTGTGTGCACCACGAACACCTCTTACATTTGGTCCAGTATGGCTCGTGGTAGAACTTGCACCGCTGCTGTTTGCTGGGAATGCCTCTAACAAATGGTTTACCAGAGTTGCTTGTTTGTTCGCCAATATTAGCTCTAGGTTCTCCTGTGGCATTATGTTCTGTAATTTGCCTTTATAGCGTGGATCGAGGATGCTGGCCAACCGGTAGTCGTCATCCTTCATCATTTTGGCAATGCGGGGGTCCCTTTTTTGGATCCGCAAGGCATAATCACACATGTGGGCCAATGTTCCAGGTGTCAGTAATGCACTGCCAGTGGTGGGTGGAGGAGCACTTTCTGCCAAATCCACATCCCTCCAGTCACGCACAAACCCTAGACCTGAACTTGGCAAGCCAACATTTTCTCTTGCCCTCTGAGAAGCATCCTCCCCCCTCCTACTCCTCTTCCTCCACCTCGTCCAGGACAGTTCCCTGAACAATGGCTGACAGTCATCAAGGCTTCCCTCTTCCTCCTCCGCTGCAGACGCCTGATCCTTAATGTGCATCAAAGTTTGCATGAGCAGACGCATAAGTGGGATGCTCATGCTCATGATAGCGTCGTCTGCGCTTACCAGCCGTGTGCATTCCTCAAAACACTGAAGGGTTTTACAGAGGTCTTTCAGCTTTGACCATTGCACACCCGACAACTCCATGTGTGCCCTCAAACTGCCTGCCCATGTATCCGCCCACAAATGCATTACAGCCTGCCTCTGTTCGCACAGCCTCTCAACCATGTGCATGGTGGAGTTCCACCTTGTTGCAATGTCTATGATTAGGTGGTGCTTGGGGAGGTGGAGCGATCGCTGCAGCCTCTGCATGCGACTGGAGTCTACGGGCGAGCGACGGATGTGCGAGCACAGTCTTCGCACTTTATGGAGCAGGGCTGTTAACTCAGGATAATTATTTAAGAAGCACTGCACCACCAGGTTCAAGGTGTGAGCCAGGCAAGTTATGTGTCTGAGTTTTGCCAGGGCTATGGCCTCCACAAAAATATGGCCGTTATCACTGACTACCTCGCCTGGCTCAAGATGTAGACTGCCCAGCTATGACTCAGCTTCTCGCTGCAAGTAGTCGGCCAGTACCTCCGCGGTGTGTCTGTTGTCGCCCAAACACATCATTTTTAAAACAGCCTGCTGACGTTTACCACTAGCTGTTCGATAGTAGGACACCACTGGCAGTTGCGGATGGAGTGCTCGTGCGACTGCGCTCTGTTGACGAGCTTTCGCTTCTGGAGGAGGGTCGAACGCCTACAGCCAACTATTGCCTATACCATGGGCTAGGCAGCACTGTCCCACCGCCGCTGTCCCCTGTGGACCCTGCATCCACCACATTAACCCAGAGCGCAGTGATGGACACGTAACGGCCCTGGCCATGCCTACTGGCCCATGCATCTGTTGTGAGGTGCACCTTTCCACTCACTGATTGTTTCAGTGCATGGACAATGCGGTCTTTCACATGCAGGTGGAGGGCAGGGATGGCTTTTCTAGAAAAGAAGTGGCGACTGGGTAGGTCATAGCGTGGGACAGCGTAGGCCATGAGCTCTCGGAACGCTGCGCTTTCAACCAAACGGAAGGGCATCATCTCTAATGAGATCAGTTTGTCAATGCAAGCATTCAAACACTGTGTACGCGGATGAGAGGATGAGTACTTTCTTGTCCTACCCAGAGTGTCTGCTAGGGTGAGCTGGACTTGAGAGCTGCATATGGGGGAACTATCGGTGGACATGACGGACTGTGAGGGGGTTGGTGATGGTGGTGATGGCCTAGACGCAGTCTTTTGTTGCAAAAACATTGTGATTCCCTGATTGCTTTGACCTTGCGACAACACCTCAACATTTCTTGCGTGTGGTGTGCCAACCGGTGGGCTTACAGTGGGGGAAGCGATGGAGCGTTGCTGGCTAACTTCAGTCGGAGCCGATGCACATGTGCTACCTGAGTTTTTGTAGTCCGTCCACGCTTGCATGTGCATGTTCAGTAAATTTCTAAGCATGCAACTGGTATTCAAATTTCTGAGATTTTTCCCTCGGCTAAAGGTCCTTTTGCACTTTTTACAGATAACCTTTGCCTGATCCACAGGATTTTGGTCAAAAAAGTGCCACACTGGACTCTTTCTACTATGGTATAAATTTTCAGGGCTTGCACGCTGTGCTAATTTGACCGTCTGGCCAAGCTGTCCTGCAACTCTTTTTGTTTTTTAACACCTTTTTGGACTGATACGGGCCTGCCAGATAACCCCAGCTGCGATGTCGATACCTGCTGCAGATCCTTCTCCTATTCTGAGGTATTTCCAGCGGCACCCTCTTCCTCCACTGGATGCCAATCCGGGTCAACAACGGGGTCATCCATCACCTCTTCAATTTCATCTGCACCTTCCTCTGTGTCACCGTGTATGGTGGTAGAGTATGCGGGAAGGGGCACCTGAGTTTCATCAGGGTCACATTCTGGCTCAGTACACTGCGAGGGCAATGTAGTCCTGTGGTTGAATGTACCAGCACAATCATCTAGCAGTGGCTGTGCATCAGTGCACTCCATGTCAGATTCATCTTGGACTGGGGAATTCAGGATTTGACTTGATAACCCAGGCATGGTATGTGAAAAGAGCTCCATGGAGTAATCTGAAGTGTGAGCTGCCGCATCCTTCACTTTCGGTGGGGGTGAAGGACACAAGGGAAGGGGTTGTTCCTGACCAGAAGCCTGCACTGACGACTCAGTGCTTGGAGCTTTTGAAAGTTCAGAAGAGGAGGAGATAGAGCTGGAGGCTGTTTTGGCAATGTAAGCCAAAACCTGTTCCTGATGCTCCGGCTTTAAAAGCGGTTTACCTACTCCCAGAAAAGGGAGCCTTCCAGGCCTTCTGGAGCCGGACGATGACGCAGGCTCAACACCTCCTGCCTTAGGTGCTATTGTGCTTTTAGCACTACCAGCAGATGCACACCACCACCATCAGTAGCAGGTGGCCCCCCACGACCACGTCCGCGACCTCTTCCACCATACTTACTCATGTTTGTGTAAATGTACCCAAAATAACAGCAGATATATGGTACAGTATCCGAAGCGTACAGCTGTATACGGTGAAGGTGAAAAATTTTAATCTCATATATTTGCGGAGTAACAGACACAGATTCTCATAGTAACATAGTTATCTTAATAAAGGAAGACTTCAAGTCCATTGAAGGAAGACTTCAAGTCCATCTAGTTCAACCCATATCCTATCCTAACCTGCCCTAACATGTTGATCCAGAGGAAGGCAAAAAAAAAACCAAGTGGCAAACAGTAAGCTTCACATTGGGGAAAAAAATTCCTTCCCGACTACACATACGGCAATCAGACTAGTTCCCTGGATCAACGCAATATCTAGGAAACTAGTGAATATAGCCTGTAATATTATACTTTTCAAGAAAGGCATCCAGTCCCTTCTTAAATTTTAGTAGGGAATCACTCATTACAACATTAGACGGCAGAGAGTTCCATAGTCTCACTGCTCTTACAGTAAAGAATCTGTGTCTATGATTATGACTAAACCTTCTTTCCTCCAGACGTAGAGGATGCCCCCTTGTCCCCGTCACAGGTCTAAGACTAAAAAGATCATTAGAAAGGTCTTTGTATTGTCCCCTTATATATTTATACATTGTAATACGATCACTCCTAAGCCTTCGTTTTTCCAAACTAAATAACCCCAAGTGTAATAACCTGTCTTGGTATTGCAGACCCCCCAGTTCTCTAATAACCTTGGTCGCTCTCCTCTGCACCCGCTCCAGTTCAGTTATGTCTTTCTTATACACCGGAGACCAGAACTGTACACAGTATTCTAAGTGTGGTCGCACCAGTGACTTGTATAGAGGTAAAATTATGTTCTCCTCATGAGCATCTATGCCTCTTTTAATGCATCCCATTATTTTATTTGCCTTTGCAGCAGCTGCCTGACATTGGCCACTAAATGTGAGTTTGTCGTCCACCCATACACCCAGGTCTTTTCCAGTGACAGTTTTGCCCAGTGTTTTACAATTAAGCACATAATTATACATCTTGTTTGTTCTACCCAATTTCATGACCTTACATTTATCCCCATTAAAGCTCATTTGCCATTTATCAGCCCAAGCTTCTAGTTTACATAAATCCTCCTGTAATATAAAATTGTCTTCCTCTGTATTTGTTACCCTGCAGAGTTTAGTGTCATCTGCAAATATTGAAATACTACTCTGTATGCCCCCTACAAGGTCATTAATAAATATGTTAAAGAAAAGCGGCCCCAATACTGACCCCTGTGGTACCCCACTGCTAACCGTGACACAGTCCGAGTGTGCTCCATTAATAACCATCCTTTGTTTCCTATCCATGAGTCAGTTCTTAACCCACTTACACACATTTTCCCCTATCCTCATTGTTCTCTCACAGCCTCAGTATGGATTACACTCGAATATAAAAACCAAAAAAGTGTACAGTATCAGAAGCGTACAGCTGTATACAGTGTTGGGGAAATTGTAAATCTCAGTATATATTTCAGGAGGAACACACAGTCAGAGGCCCAGTCTGGATAACACCAAAATATGAAAATCAGAAAAGTTTACTCTATCAGTAGCGTACAGCTGTATACAGTGTTGGGGGAATTGTAAATCTCAGTATATATTTCAGGAGGAACACACAGTCAGAGGCCCAGTCTGGATAACACCAAAATATGAAAATCAGAAAAGTTTACTGTATCAGTAGCGTACAGCTGTATACAGTGTTGGGGAATTGTAAATCTCAGTATATATTTCAGGAGCAACACACACAGTCAGAGGCCCAGTATGGATAACACCAGAATATCAAAAGCAGAAAAGTGTACTCTATCAGTAGCGTACAGCTGTATACAGTGTTGGGGAAATTTTAAATCTCCGTATATATTTCAGGAAGAACACACAGTCACAGGCCCAGTCTGGATAACACCAGAATATGAAAATCAGAAAAGTTTACTCTATCAGTAGCGTACAGCTGTATACAGTGTTGGGGGGAATTGTAAATTTCTGTATATATTTCTGGAGGGAACACACAGTCACAGGCCCAGTCTGGATAACACCAGAATATGAAAATCAGAAAAGTTTACTCTATCAGTAGAGTACAGCTGTATACAGTGTTGGAGGAATTGTAAATCTCAGTATATATTTCAGGAGCAACACACACAGTCAGAGGCCCAGTATGGATAACACCAGAATATGAAAATCAGAAAAGTGTACTCTATCTGTAGCGTACAGCTGTATACAATGTTGGGGGAACTGTAAATCTCCGTATATATTTCAGGAGCAACACACACAGTCAGAGGCGCAGTATGGATAACACCAGAATATGAAAATCAGAAAAGTGTACTCTATCTGTAGCGTACAGCTGTATACAGTGTTGGGGAATTGTAAATCTCTGTATATATTTCAGGAGCAACACAAGCAGTCAGAGGCCCAGTCTGGATAACACCAGAATATCAAAATCAGAAAAGTTTACTCTATCAGTAGCGTACAGCTGTATACAGTGTTGGGGGGAATTGTAAATTTCTGTATATATTTCTGGAGGGAACACACAGTCACAGGCCCAGTCTGGATAACACCAGAATATGAAAATCAGAAAAGTTTACTCTATCAGTAGAGTACAGCTGTATACAGTGTTGGAGGGAATTGTAAATCTCCATATATATTTCAGGAGGAACACACAGTCAGAGGCCCAGTCTGCATAACACCAGAACATGAAAATCAGAAAAGTGTCCTCTATCAGTAGCATACAGCTGTATACAATGTTGGGGGAATTGTAAATCTCCGTATATATTTCAGGAGGAACACACACACGCTCTCTCAGTATGGATTTGACCGTAATACAGAAGGCAGAAAACGGTACTGTATCAGAAGATACCAGATGTATACGGTTTTGGGGAAAATTGAAATCTTCGTATATATTTCTGGAGTCACACACCGATTGTCAGCATGTATTTGTCCGTGATACCAGCCGGTACACGGTACTGTGAGGGGCGTACAGCTCTATACAGTGTGGGAAAAAATTAACACTCGGTAACTGTGCAAAAAAAAAGGAAGAAAAGTATTAGTGCTGGGTAGGTGCCGTGTTAAAAAGCAGTCTGCACAGCAGTGTACACACAGCAATACAGGTAGCAGGCAACACAATAATCAGCTCTGATATTCCACAAAAGAAATTCCACCCCTCACACTGGCAGGCAGCCTAATAATCAGCTCTGCTGCTCCACACAAGAAATTTCCCCCTTCTCACTGGCATGCAGCCTAATTATCAGCTCTGCTGCTCCACACAAGAAATTCCTCCCCTGTCACTGCACAAGTGTACAGCTAATTGCTATCAGCACAAGCACAGATTTTTTTTTTTTGGGCCTGCCTAATGCTCTCCCTGCTGAGAACCAGCGTCAGCAACCTCTCCCTACACTAAGATCGGCAGAAGTAAAATGGCGGTCGGCGGTGAGGGATTTTATATTCACTGTGACGCCACACAAAGCCAGCCAATCACTGCAATGCCCTTCATCGCGTTGCCCACAGTCTGCGTCCTTGCTCATTGGCCGAGAAAAGGCCCTTAAAGTATTATGGGAAAACCAACTTGGGCGCAATGGTCGCCGAACACGTGACCGACCTCACGCCATGGTCGGGTTTCGCTCGGCGAAACCCAACTTTGGCGAAAGTCGTGTTTTTTTTAAATTGGCCGACCTGTTTCGCTCAACCCTACAGTTAACATGTGCCCGGAATAGCTGCGGGTGGAATCGCAATCCACCCGCGGCTATTAACCAGTTAAATGCTGCTGTCAAACTCTGACAGCAGCATTTAACAAACGCTTCCGGCAATCGCGCCGGAAATACGCACAGTGGTGACCCCCGTCACGTGATCGCAGGTCACCGGTGTGTTGGCATAACCTGAGGTCTCCTGGAGACCTCTATGGTTGTCAGGGCCAGCTTGCTGTGAGCGCCACCCAGTGGTCAGCGCTCATTGCATTAAAATGGCCGCGACATTGCATTAAAATGCAATAACGGGCGATCAAAAGATCATATCTGCACCAAAATGGTATCATTAAAACAGTCAGCTTGGCATGCAAACCGAGATCACGAAAAATGGAGACGCTACAGGTATCGTAAGATGGCGCAATTTATTTTTTGTTTTAACAAAGTTTGGAATTTTTTTTCACCACTTAGATAAAAAAGAATCTAGACATGTTTGGTGTCTATGAACTCGTAATGACCTGGAGAATCAAAATGGCAGGTCAGTTTTAGCATTTAGTGAACCTAGTAAAAAAGCCAAACAAAAAACAAATGTGGGATTGCACTTTTTTTGCAATTTCACCACACTTGGAATTTTTTTTCCCATTTTCTAGTACACGACATGGTAAAACCAATCATGTTGTTCAAAAGTACAACTCGTCCCGCAAAAAAACAGCCCTCACATGGCCATATTGATGGAAAAATTAAAAAGTTATGGCTCTGGGAAGAAGGAGAATGAAAAACGGAAACGCAAAACTGAAAAGAGCTCCGGGGATTAAGACTGGGCCTACCCACTGGCAGGGCATCTGGACATGGAGAGATCACCTATGCATTTTGAAATGGGTTCTTACTAATATTAAGACATTAGTTGCTTTCACTGTTAACTCTAAAATGATGATAATTGCAGTCAAAATTACCTGTATAAGTTTCTTTCACCTCGAAAAACCATGGACGTTTCATTTTTTTTTTTTCAAAAATGTGCCCTATTTTTACGGACTGTCCTGGAATTTCTGGACGATGACAACCCAAGCTACCACTCAAATCCTGAAAATCATAGGGCTATGGAATATTTTTCAGAATAGTAAAAACAACCTGTAATAGTATAAGGCTTATTCTGTACATGATGCATAGTATAGTGCACAATGTACTGGTACATTATACATCAGCCCCTGGAACAAGAATATATCTAATCTATCAATTATTCACTGTATTCTTTTATTATTACATGTAACAGTCCTTTTATATAGTCAGATAATCCGATCGTCGTGTGCGTCATTGCAATGGCATATGGATTGGGCTCAGTACTCTACTTTGTATGGGGTATTCACCTGCAAACTATAAGGCTATGTGCATGCAGTGAGCATTAGAAGCAGATTTTTCTGCAACAAAAACAGTGTTTTGGCAGGAAAAATGCTGCATAAAATACATGCATTGTTACATATATTTTTCCCATTTATTTGAATAGATAAAAAACTGCAAAAAATGCTTAAAGAATTGACATGTTGCAGAATTGAAGAAACACTTTGAAGGTTTAAATCTGTAAGGAAAAAATAAGCAGTGTGTGCATGAGACTTCAGAAATCTCATTCACTTTGCTGGTACGGTAAAACACTGCATTTTTTTCCATCGTAAAAATGCACTGTGTGCACAAGCTCTTATAGGGGAAGAATGATCATTTCCAGACCCTGAGACAGTTTACGTATCCTTGGCCTGTTTGTTAAGCAATCCCTGCTTGTATTGCGGCTGTCGAACAGCCATGAGACATGCAGCCGTGGGGACTCGAACATATTTTTCGAGCACGCCGAAGTCACTCGGTTAGCACCCGAGCATGCTCATATAACACCTTATCTAAGCACATTCAATCATCACTATTGTTTACCTTAAACTATTAAAATGCATGAGTGAATGTCACATAACGCCAAAAATCTACATCTAGCGTTATATGGTATAAGGTTACATTTCCTCAAAATTCAGAACAGGTTTATAGCAAAGTTTTCATCTTGAATATACGGCACAGCCCTTCTCGTTAAACAGCATTTATATATTGATAAAGTCAACAATATCAGACAAGTTGGGGTTTAACTTCAGACACTTTTACCGATCAGCCGATTAGTGACCACACGTAAGTAGAGGCGGGCCAGCACGGCTTTGTACACTGTGTAGTGGTCATTTTTGGGTACAGCAGTTTAGCTCCCATTGAAGTGAATCTGAGCTGCATTACTCAGTCACGCTGCAGTATAAAGAATAGTGAGACCCGCAAACAATTGACCGGTAGGGGAGTGCTGGGTGTACGATCTGCTATTGATGACTGTGAGGAGCTGGCCACGGACTAAAGACTATTGGACGTAGAGTCCACAGCTCTACGGGTTGCAGACTTTTTCCAGCATGAAGCACTGGTTACGTCTATATTATTGCTGTGTTTCATTAGTGATTTGCTTGCTCGTCAGTTCAGACTCCGGAATCAATGTTTCCATTCATTGACAGAAAGCAGAGGATCTTATAAATACATAAGGCCAGACAGAAGATTGCTAAAGATAAATGTAAAGCAACCCTTCTATCAATCTCATCTGTATCTCAGGGTCTCAAGCCATTGTGCTCCCAGCATCTAGGCCCATTGTATGGATAAGGATAGTAGACCCAGGGGAGCCATCACTACAGGGGGTCTCAGGTGATGGGCTTATGGAATATTATTCATGTTATGAGATAAAAGCAAACGTGTAAGGGGGAGGGAGGAAAAGAAGCAACACGGGGGAGGGAGGAAAAGAAGCAACACGTTTAGTCAGGCAGTTGTTGGAGTGACGTTGAGGGGAGAGGTTCTAGGCTGGAGCCATGAATGGATGCCTATGGAGTTTTGGAGATCGGTTGCTGGCTGAGCTGGATCCCCCTGCTACGGTTGAGGGATTTGTCATCTGGATTTCTCAAACTTTCTTAAGGATTGCTGGCTCTGGATGCATGGACATCGGTTGTGTTATTTGTCATCTGGAGGAGCCTGGACTGTGACTACAGATTATTCTGGCAGGAGATACGAAATCTGTGGGAGACAGTGAATATGGCCCGTTACGGGGGCAGTGGAATTACCGGCCCAAGGGAGGGGATCTTGTGGACTGGGGTCAATGTATTTTGGCAATCTACCTGGATTTGTTGTAAAACCATGGAAGTAAGGAAAAAAAATAGTAGCATCGTTAATCTGCCTAGGTGATTATTACAACCCACAGCTTCAGATCTTCATAATGACCTATTCTGAGAAATCCGGGAAAACTCCACTAATACCCTGTACATAGATTGAGCGGCATAGACAAAGCAACAGGTTCACTTTTATGCAATAAAGTCAGCAAAATGGTTTGGAGAAATTAAATCTTGGACAGAAAAGTTCAGTAAGTTTCCACCTCGTCAATCTTCACTATAGACATATAACACCAGCGTGAAGATCATGTCTTCATAACACATGACATTTTGTGTGGATGGTCACCAGCTATTGTATATGAAGCAGAAAACCTTCATGGCTCTGGATCTGAAGAACATTCCTAGATTCATTCGCCATATTTGCTGCTGAATTAGATTGTACATCAGGCTGTCTTGACTTTAAAGAGATGAATGAATCTTTCTCTTCTTTGCTCAAATCTTTAATTTTCCTCTTGTACATGACTGACCGTTCTTTAGAAATTGACCTGTAAGAACCAAAGAAAACACAAACTAAATATTCACTGGAAGCATTCAGAGGAGAAACGTTCCTCAGATTTTTCAAGTGTAGTGAAGAGTGAGCAACGAAAATACAAAACTAAAATTGTGAACAAAGAGGGAAACCTGGAGACAATGAATAAGTAAAGGGTTTATCTCAGCCCCTTCACAACTGGGCCAATTTTCATTGTTGCATTTTCACTTTTTCCTCACCTTCTTCCCACAGCAATAACTTTTTCATTATTCTGTCCACGTAGACACATGAGGTTTTGATTTTTGCAGGACGAGTTGCACTTTTGAATGACACCATTCATTTTACCACACATAGTGCATTGAAAAATGGGAAAAAACTCCAAGTGGGGAGAATTTGTGAAAAAAAAAGGAATTCTGACATTGTTTTTTGGGAATTGTTTTTATGGTGTACATTTTGTGGTACAAATGACCACGCAATATGATTTAGCTCAACAGTACAATTATGGAGATAACAAATACTTCCAGTTTTTTTTTTAATATTTTAGTGGTGAAAAAAAATCAGAAGTTCACCCCAAAATGTTTTTTTAGGTTGCGTTGCCATTTTCCGAGACCCATAACATTTTTCAGTTGATGGAGCTGTGTGATAGCTTAACTTTTGAGGGGCAAGATCAAGTTTTTAATTGCTACCATTTTGGGATAAATGTGACATTTTGATTGCTTGTTCCAGCATTCTTTATGGAATTGCAGCGACCCAAAAAGACTTGATTTTGGAGTACTTGCGTTTACCCATCAGGATAATTATTTTTATATTTTCATAGATCTGAATTTTCTGAATGCATCAATACCAGATATATATATATATATTTTATTAATATCCTTACTTTTAATGGGGGGGAAAGGGTGATTTTTTATTTTTTTCATATTTTTTTTTTTTACTTTTCACTGTTGTTAATAGTCCCCTTAGGGGACTTGAAGCTGCGATCGTCTGATCGCTTGTGCTACATTTCACAAATCAAGGTTTCCTTTGAAACCCAGCCTCAGGTTTCAGAGGAGCTCCATAATGACAAGCACCTCATACCAACCCATTGGCGGCATGGGATTACGTTACTGGTGCACTAATCGGTGCCTAGAATGAAGCAGCCCCATGCACCAGCAGTGATATATGAAGCTATCAGATTTTAATGGGTTAACAATTGCAGGCGGAGCTTTACTCCATGAAATACATAACCTAAAACATCAGATTTTTATTACATATTCATTAAAAGCAGGACACATATCTACCCAAATTGAAAACAAATTACTATCACTCCTCATATAGAATACTATCCAGACAGCACGGACACCCCCTTGTTAAATGCAGGACTAATTGGCTTACACAATGGGTAATCACTCTGACTGAACTAACAGCTGACACTAATGGCATTGCTGGACAACTTTTGATTTCAAAGTATGCACGATGTGTCTTTCATCTGCTACACTAGTTTCCTTGGCTGACCACTGCATCTACGGTCCTCAATGCTGCCCATTTATAGGTCTCTTCTATGCTGAGAAATTTAGGCAGATAAGTATCCATCATGCAATACCATCAGTAAAGTATGTGACTGGCTCCAAATTTATTCTGCAGCAGAACAACGACCCCAAACATACAGCCAATGTCTATAAGAATGATCTTTAGTGTGAAGAAGAACAAGGCGTTATGGAAGTGATGATATGGCTCTCCGAGAGCTCTGATCTCAACATCATCCAGTTTGTCTGAGATTACACGAAGAGACAGTAGGATTTTCTCAAATCAACATCCACAGAAGATCTGTGGTTCTTCCTCCAAGATGTTTGGAATGATCTCCCTGCTGAGTTCCTTTAAAACTCTGTGCAAGTACCTAGAAAACTGATGCTTTGATGCTGTTTTTCAAGGCAAAAAGCGTTCACACCAAATATTGATTTAAATTAGATCTCTCTTTTGAACATTCACTTTGCATTTTGTTAATTGATAAAAATAAACTATTAACCATTCTATTTTTAAACCATTTTTTATCTTGCAGCGCTTTTTCTACACCTGCCTAAAACATTTGCACAGTATGTATATCCTGGTAAATAAAAAGCAAATTTAAGATAAGATGTAGAATTGCAAAATGAAGATGCCTGTGCTATCCAGGGAATTACTAATGAACTTTTATACCTAAGCAAATTGTGCAAGAATTGATCATTAAGTCATTACCATCTCCCGGGGCCACACAGACACAGAACATCTAATGGAAGTTAAACTACAATTAAAGGGTTATTGATTATCCCGTGTAAAGATCTGACATCGGACAGTGATTTGAACTCACGTGAAGTCTTTTCCTCTCAGCTTGCGGAATATCTCATGGTCCATGTTGTGGCAGGGAATTATGTTGTCAGTCCATTGCAGGCTGTGATGTTTCAGTTCTCCTGGAATAAATCCCTTGCCGTTTATCCCAATTTTGCTTCCATTCCTTCCTGACTTTGATAATACAGACAACCCTGGTATAGGCTAGGAAAGTTAAGAAATACATTTCAGGAGGTGTAATTAATCCTTATTTATTCCTGCTGTGAGACAGTGAGGGGAATCATATGCAAGGGCCGTTATGTATCGCCCAGAATGTGCTTAGAAGCAAAATCACAGTCTCGGCGGTGGTTACCATGCAAAATAAAAGTACAGTAAATGTGTACCGGGTCAAGTTATTTGACCAAGTCAGTTTAGGAAAAAAACTGTGTTGGGCTTTTATTTTTGGAGAGATCTGTAGGATGGTTGTGGGACGGATCTCTCCTTACCGTCCGGGTCTTACAAGTGATATATCATACCCAATTACCACCAAGTATAGTGAATCATATCTATCACATCAGATAAATCTTTACAATCACAATCTTTATTATCAAATTAACTAAACACAACATACAAATAATAAAATAAACCCATAAAAACAGAGACAGTGGGGCAGTGTGAGTATAGGCACAATAGTAGTAGATTAGATTATACTATTATTATACTACAGTATAAAGGTATGGGTGTTTCCCTATGTTAGCAGAGATTCAGAAGTTTTTAAGCAGCAGGATATTACTCAGATGTAAAGAGTAACAATATGCAATTAATACAGAAATTTCATATATCAGCACAGACTCACTTATAATAGAAAAAGTAAAGAATACATCAATATTAGTCAAAAATGGATCCTTATATGATTATTTCCCTATAAGGGAGTCTTATGCAAACAAGTTAAATACTTAAGTATGCACACTAAACAATATCGCTAACGGGATCGCTAAAAAACTCACTATTAGCGATCCGTAGCGATATTTTCATGCGCAGCTTCCAGCGACGAGCTCCTGCTTGATCTCGCTCGTCGCTGAATCGTTCCGGACCCTATTCATCGCTGCGCTCCGTGGGTAAGTATCTATCGCTGTGTGGCACCTTTTCTTAGCGATTAGCGGTATTTTGTACCGCTAAAGTCGTTAAGAAGATCGCTAACGGCGATAGCGTCGTTAACTATATCGCTAATGCGGCAGCATTTAGCGATATAAAACAATCCCGCTAGCGATCCATTAGTAGCAACGCTAACAGATCGCTAGCGGGATTGCTAGTGTGGCAGTACCTTAAGTACATACATGTGCCATTATGTGGTCTAATCACACTGCCTAGCACCCACTTGCATCTCGCGTTCAGCTTCGTCCCTGAGGGCTTACATGTCAATTTAATGATTTTTGTTGGCTCTAAGGCATGTTCCACGTCCGACCATAGCGCTTTTGACGGAGCGGAATTCCGCTCCGTCTAGCCGCCCCCTTTCTGACCGCGCCTCTTTCCGGGGTGTTGAACACCTCCGGAAAAGCGCAGGGCTACATAGCCCTGTGTTAATTATGTGCGGCGACGCACGCGCCGCAATACGCGGGACTGCTGCGGTCTAAAAAGCGCCTGCATGCGTTTACGCAGGTTTGCCACTGCGTATTGTTACGCATAGTGAGACGGGATTCTTGAACCCTCCACTATGCGTAACATCTGGACGCTGGTGTTTGGCGCTGCGCCAGCGCCAGCGCCAAACACGCAGCGTTTCCTGACCGTGGAAACTCACCCTTACAAGTGGCTAATGACCACAGTTTCCATTTAAACCGCAGTAAAGGTTGGTGTGCAGTTAGATGCTAAAGCGCAGGCAACCGACGGCGCTTATGATGGTGATTTTTTTTTCCTTTGAAACACAGAAGATAATGCACTAACCAATAAGAGAAAGTGCGCAGGTGCTGCCATTTTGCTTATGTGACATGCTTTTTTTCAAACACATACATTAGTATATTCATTATGCAAACTAAGGGGCAGGTCAATGAGGGATCAGTGACCTGTCAGCAGTCTACATTATGAATACCTAATCAGAGCACACATACATGAACCGCACCTTAGGGAACGAGAATCTCATTAACATAAAACTGAAAATAAAGATTAAGAAACAACCACAAGATGGATTTCATCAACCAAGGTATCATGTTAAGGCCGGGGGTCACACTTGCGAGTGTGATGCGAGAAACTCGCGCGTGTCTCTCGCATCAATACCCGGCACTCGGGACTGGAGTGTGCGGCTGCATGTATTTCTATGCAACCGCACACTCCGGTCCATGGACAATACCTCCAAAAAACAATTGCATATATAACACATGTATCACCATGAAACAGATAGGGTCCCTATAGGATCAATGTCCTACAAAATGCCCATAAAAATGACCAATGGGGAAGGGAAGGGGGGGTCAGGTAGGGCAAAGCCCAACGCGTGTCGCCACCTCCGTGGCTTCGTCAGGAGCAGTAATGGTGATATTCTTGTAGGGTTCGGTATTTATAACACACAAATAAAACAAGAACTTACAACAGCTGAGAACGGTTTGCAAACGCCGTAACAGGAACAGGAAATGCCTGGAAGCGGAAATGATGAAGCCAGGCAACATACATAGGGAGTCCCAAGATGACTGAAAAGTGCACAACTGAGCATGCGCTAGTTAGTATGTGCGGTCGCAATTGGTCAGGAGGCAAAATATCGGTGAAATACAGCGCATGCGTCAAAGATAAACATCGGGACATTGGTGAAAAAGGAAACTAAGACTCCAAAGAGTCCCCACTATACCCATCGGTAAATTGAAAGAGGAAGCGCATAAATGTGCGAGTGCATATCCTGGAGTGAGCAGGACAAGTACATAAAGTACATGCATAAGAAAACACATAGTATTACAGATGGATATCCTTAATACTGTCCCTAATAAGACTGATATGGCCAAAAAACATCATATATCTGACCATTCAAATAGCATTTTTATAGCTGATAGAGCATGTCTATACTCAGTACTTAGAGCATATGCTCATACATAGCGGCGCATGCATCAAAAAAGAGATGTTATATGATCAGTAGAGCATATCTATAGTCACCAGCAATTCAACATCGCATAGAAAAAATGTGATAATATAAAAAAGACACATAACTGAGACTAGACAAATACATAAAATGCATGCTAAAGGGAAGATGGAGCATGTTTATGCCCAGTAATTTGATCAAATGCGGCGCATGTACCAAAAGGATGTTATATGACCAGTGGAAAATATCTGTACCCAATATTTAAATCATGTGCCCATAAACTAGTCAAATCAAAATCGCATGTGCAAAAGATATCGCAACATATGCGAAAAGACACCTATTGATGCACAATGGTGTCTCTATTAAGACTAATGTGTGGATTAAGATGTAGACCTTAACAAATGGAACACATTTTCCCTTCTGTGCCCAGCGGTTTGCCCATATACAAAGCGCATGCGCCAACAATGTTATATAACAAATGGAGCATGCCAATGCCCGAAAGTTTGATTATGTGTCCATAGACTGGTCACAAAAAGTCATCATCAGAAGATCACCATCGTCTGCACCAAAGAATATATCCCAACATATGTAAAAGGGCGCCTATTACTGTCAAAATTGCACTATGATGTCACTATTTAAGGCTTATGTATATATAAAGATGTAACTCGAGATAACACCCTAGTACCTAAGAAAATGGAGGGACCAGAATTCCCGAAAGATATCAATTTAGTGGTCGACGAGGTTGCTAACCAACCCTCATATAGAATACAATCAGATGGACAAAAGGGGGAGGAAGGAGGACCTCTAAAAAAACAGTGATACAGACCGTACGAACTAGATAATACACTTTATTTTATAAACATCCATATAAATTATTTGATGAAATGTATTATTGAACCAACAAATCACTCGCACCAAAAAGAGATACATATGATGTCAGCTTTTCACAATTAGACACAGTCACATGACTGCATTATTTGGTATCCAAAAAAGATGAGAAAATTAATTCCCATGACCCAAATGTTAGATATTGAAGCAATAAGGTTCGATCACCTGAAAGAAGGATTTTATATATGACATAATGACCTCGCCATATTTCATGGCATGATAGTTAGTGTAATACATTCAAAAAGAGATCACATAAGAGATGTATCCTAAAATGCAAGGTATTTTATATAAAACCACAGATCTAAACACATAGGGCTTCATTGGTGCCAACTATTTGCAAAAAAAAAAAAAAAGGGACACGGGAGCAGCAGCGGGAGCAGGAGATGCCGCTGAGCGGCCGTGAGTATGTTGATGTCCAATGCAGGGACGCCGGCGTTGGTGTTACAGAAATCTTATTGTTAAACATAGTAAAAAAAAATACAAAACAGCCTGAAAAAAGGGATATGTGGCATATGGCATGAAAAAAAAATGCAAAAAAACCCCAAAAACGAATTCCAAAATTGCTGTTTTTTCTCCATATCTCCCACGCAACAAATATAATAAAAATCAAACAATAAATTATTTGTTTCCGAAAAGAATGTAAAAAATGTAAGACCAATTGCATATAAAAAACAGCTACTTGATGAAAGAAAGAAATAAAGAAATTATAGATCTAGAAAAATGCCCCCCCCCCTAATTATTTTTCCTATAAACATAGTAACATAGTTATTAAGGTTGAAGGAAGACTTTAAGTCCATCTAGTTCAACCCATATCCTATCCTAACCTGCCCTAACATGTTGATCCAGAGGAAGGCAAAAAAAAACCCAAGTGGCAAACAGTAAGCTTCACATTGGGGAAAAAAATTCCTTCCCGACTCCACATACGGCAATCAGACTAGCTCCTGGGTCAACGCTGTATCTAGGAAACTAGTGAATAATAGCCTGTAAATATTATACTTTTCAAGAAGGCATCCAGTCCCTTCTTAGATTTTAGTATGGAATCACTCATTACAACATTAGATGGCAGAGAGTTCCATAGTCTCACTGCTCTTACAGTAAAGAATCTGCATCTGTGATTATGGCTAAACCTTC
The DNA here is from genome assembly GCA_033576555.1 of Oophaga sylvatica. NCBI lineage: Eukaryota > Metazoa > Chordata > Amphibia > Anura > Dendrobatidae > Oophaga > Oophaga sylvatica. The sequence continues at coordinate 35,619,280 of JARQOD010000009.1, forward strand.
TTTCCTCCAGACGTAGAGGATGCCCCCTCGTCCCCCTCACAGGTCTAAGAGTAAAAAGATCATTAGAAAGGTCTTTGTACTGTCCCTTATATATTTGTACATGTAATAAGATCACCCCTAAGCCTTCGTTTTTCCAAACTAAATAACCCCAAGTGTAATAACCTGTCTTGGTATTGCAGACCCCCCAGTTCTCTAATAACCTTGGTCGCTCTTCTCTGCACCCGCTCCA